>JARJJI010000028.1:0-600000 GCA_029490765.1 Euthynnus affinis
ACGAGCCGGGTGGGTATTAATCGAGAAATTGCTGAGATTAGAAAGAATTATCCTTGTTTCAAAGAAATTTCATCTCCGGAGGTTACCCAAAAGCAGAAAAAAAGACAGGTCGCGGGTTGAAAGAATGGTCAAAATTCAAAGGGCGTCACATATTCCCCATAACCTGATAAAATTACAATGGGGTGGGTATTAATTGAGAATTTGCTGAGATTAGAAAGAATTATCCTTGTTCCAAAGAAATTTCAGCTCCGGAGGTCACGCCAAAAACCAAGAAAAAAACAACAGGTTGTGGGTTGATAAATGGTCAAAGTTTAAAGGACGTCAGATCTTCCCTAAACCAGATAAAATTACAATGGGGTGGGTATTAATCGAGAAATTGCTGAGATTAGAAAGAATTATCTTTTCTCCAAAGACATTTCAGTTCCAGAGGTTACCCAAAAAGCAGAAAAAAACGACAGGTTGCGGGTTGAAAAAAATGGTCAAAATTTAAAGGGAGTCACATCTTCCCTAAGCCTGATAAAATGACAACGGGGTGGGTATTAATCGAGAAATTGCTGAGATTAGAAAGAATTATCTTTGTTCCAAAGAAATTTCAGCTCCGGAGGTTCCCCAAAAAGCAGAAAAAAACGACAGGTCGCAGGTTGAAAGAATGGTCAAAATTTAAAGGGCGTCACATCTTCCCCATTACCTGATAAAATGACAACGGGGTGGGTATTAATCGAGAAATTGCTTAGATATAAAGAATTATTCTTGTTTCAAAGAAATTTCAGCTCCGGAGGTTACCCAAAAACCAGAAAAAAACGACAGGTCGCGGGTTGATAAAATGGTCAAAATTTAAAGGGCGTCAGATCTTCCCCAAAACCTGATAAAATGACAACGGGGTGGGTATTAATCGAGAAATTGCTGAGATCAGAAAGAATGATCCTTGTTCCAAATAAACTTCAGCTCCGGAGGTTACCCAAAAAGTAGAAAAAAAACGACAGTAGGGCTGTAGGCTGTTTGTCGACTAGTCGATTAATTGGTCGATACTCTCCCATCCGACTAAATTCTCATTGGTCGAATAATCTCCGTGTATCTCTATCTCTACTTTCATGAAAGAGAAAAGTACTACATCAGTAGCTTTCTGGGACTAATCCATTATTTTCCTGCAGCGGGGGGACAGACCAACAAACTACCTTTTGAAAACAGTGCATTCAAAACACCCCCCGCTGTTTACACAACTTTGGACTCTTCCAAACTCTGGAGGTCTAACTCCGTTACAGAGCGTTTCTCCTACAATTATATCAACAAGAACCCCCGCCAGGCCAAAAAAATATTTTTTAATACTAGAGTTAACGCCAAATATCCACTCATTCAGAAATATTTAGCGTTTGGGAGTCTGTGCAGCGCGTGAGTCAACCACTGTGTTGTTGCCTGGGAAACGAGCAACTGTGTTATACGTCATTGCGTAGTATGTTTGCTTAGCAATTTGGACACAGAGAAAGTGACGGTGGATATGAGTGGAGCAGAGGAAAAGGTTAGCGGTAAGTTGTCAGTCTGGCAGTAAATGTACAGCACAGACTACAGTGTGTCAGTTAAATGATGAAAAGTCACGTCTGTTGTTTCTCCAAGTGCTGGAAAAGTGAAGGGAGTTAGCTCCAAAGTTAGCAACGATGGATTAGCCTAGCCTGAAGACGCTAAACAGAGAATACAGAATTCATTGTAACATACCACCCCCCCCCCCCCCCCCCCCCCTCCCCGCGCGCGCAACTAATCGATTAGTCGCTGATTATTTACAATTTTAGTCGACCAAGGTTTTCTTTGGTTGACTACAGCCCTAAACGACAGGTCGCGGGTTGAAAAACTGGTCAAAATTTAAAGTGCGTCAGATCTTTCCCTAAACCTGATAAAATGACTACGGGGTGGGTATTAATCGAGAAATTGCTGAGATTAGAAAGAATTATCCTTGTTCCAAAGAAATTTCAGCTCCGGAGGTTCCCCAAAAAGCAGAAAAAAACGACAGGTCGCAGGTTGAAAGAATGGTCAAAATTTAAAGGGCGTCACATCTTCCCCATTACCTGATAAAATGACAACGGGGTGGGTATTAATCGAGAAATTGCTTAGATAATAAAGAATTATTCTTGTTTCAAAGAAATTTCAGCTCCGGAGGTTACCCAAAAACCAGAAAAAAACAACAGGTCGCGGGTTGAAAAAATGGTCAAAATTTAAAGGGCGTCAGATCTTCCCCAAAACCTGATAAAATGACTATGGGGTGGGTATTAATCGAGAAATTGCTGTGATCAGAAAGAATTTTCCTTGTTCCAAAGAAATTTCAGCTCCGGAGGTTACTCTAAAAACCAGAAAAAAGCGACAGATCGCGGGTTGAAAAAATAGTCAAAATTTAAAGGACGTCAGATCTTCCCCAAAACCTGATAAAATGACAAAGGGGTGGGTACTAATCGAGAAATTGCTGCGATTAGAAAGAATTATCCTTGTTCCAAAGAAATTTCAACTCCGGAGGTTACCAAAAAACCAAAAAAAAAACGACAGGTCGTGGGTTGAAAAAATGGTCAAAATTTAAAGGGCGTCAGATCTTCCCCAAAACCTGATAAAATGACAACGGGGTGGGTGTTAGTCGAGAAATTGCTGAGATTAGAAAGAATTATCCTTGTTCCAAAGAAATTTCAATTCTGGAGGTTACCTAAAAAGCAGAAAAAAACGACAGGTCGCGGGTTGAAAAAATGGTCAAAATTTAAAGGGCGTCAAATCTTCCCCTAAACCTGATAAAATGACAACGGGGTGGGTATTAATCGAGAAATTGCTGAGATTAGAAAGAATTATCCTTGTTTCAAAGAAATTTCATCTCCGGAGGTTACCCAAAAAGCAGAAAAAAACGACAGGTCGCGGGTTGAAAAAATGGTCAAAATTTAAAGGGCGTCAGATCTTTCCTAAAACCTGATAAAATGACATTGGGGTGGGTATTAATCGAGAAATTGCAGAGATTAGAAAGAATTATCTTTGTTTCAAAGAAATTTCAGCTCCGGAGGTGATGCCAAAAACCAGAAAAAAACGACAGGTCGCGGGTT
Source organism: Euthynnus affinis (assembly GCA_029490765.1). Lineage (NCBI taxonomy): Eukaryota > Metazoa > Chordata > Actinopteri > Scombriformes > Scombridae > Euthynnus > Euthynnus affinis. Next base: position 3,066 of record JARJJI010000028.1, read on the forward strand.
GAAAAAATGGTCAAAATTTAAAGGGCGTCAGATCTTTCCTAAAACCTAATAAAATGACGATGGTGTGGGTATTAATCGAGAAATTGCAGAGATTAGAAAGAATTATCTTTTTTCCAAAGACATTTCAGCTCCTGAGGTTACGTTAAAAACAAGAAAAAAACGACAGGTCGCGGGTTGAAAAAATGGTCAAAATATAAAGGGCGTCAGATCTTTCTTAAAGACTGATAAAATGACGATGGTGTGGGTATTAATCGAGAAATTGCAGAGATTAGAAAGAATTATCTTTGTTTCAAAGAAATTTCAGCTCCGGAGGTGATGCCAAAAACCAGAAAAAAACGACAGGTCGCAGGTTGAAAAAATGGTCAAAATTTAAAGGGCGTCAGATCTTTCCTAAAACCTGATAAAATGACGATGGTGTGGGTATTAATCGAGAAATTGCAGAGATTAGAAAGAATTATCTTTTTTCCAAAGACATTTCAGCTCCTGAGGTTACGTTAAAAACAAAAAAAAAACGACAAGTCGCGGGTTGAAAAAATGGTCAAAATTTAAAGGGCGTCAGATCTTTCCTAAAACCTGATAAAATGACGATGGGGTGGGTATTAATCGAGAAATTGCAGAGATTAGAAAGAATTATCTTTTTTCCAAAGACATTTCAGCTCCTGAGGTTACGTTAAAAACAAGAAAAAAACGACAGGTCGCGGGTTGAAAAAATGGTCAAAATATAAAGGGCGTCAGATCTTTCTTAAAGACTGATAATATGACAATGGTGTGGGTATTAATCGAGAAATTGCAGAGATTAGAAAGAATTATCTTTGTTTCAAAGAAATTTCAGCTCCGGAGGTGATGCCAAAATCCAGAAAAAAACGACAGGTCGCGGGTTGAAAAAATGGTCAAAATTTAAAGGGCGTCAGATCTTTCCTAAAACCTGATAAAATGACGATGGGGTGGGTATTTATCAAGAAATTGCAGAGATAAGAAAGAATCATCTTTGTTTCAAGGAAATTTCAGCTCCGGAGGTGATGCCAAAAACCAGAAAAAAACGACAGGTCACAGGTTGAAAAAATGGTCAAAATTTAAAGGGCGTCAGATCTTTCCTAAAACCTGATAAAATGACATTGGGGTGGGTATTAATCGAGAAATTGCAGAGATTAGAAAGAATTATCTTTGTTCCAAAGAAATTTCAGCTCTGGAGGTTAATTCACAAACCAGAAAAAAACGACAGGTCGCGGGCTGAAAAAATGGTCAAAATTTAAAGGGCGTCAGATCTTTCCTAAAACCTGATAAAATGATGATGGGGTGGGTATTAATCGAGAAATTGCAGAGATTAGAAAGAATTATCTTTGTTTCAAAGAAATTTCAGCTCCGGAGGTGATGCCAAAAACCAGAAAAAAACGACAGGTCGCGGGTTGAAAAAATGGTCAAAATTTAAAGGGCGTCAGATCTTTCCTAAAACCTGATAAAATGATGATGGGGTGGGTATTAATCGAGAAATTGCAGAGATTAGAAAGAATTATCTTTGTTTCAAAGAAATTTCAGCTCCTGAGGTTACGTTAAAAACCAGAAAAAAACGACAGGTCGCGGGTTGAAAAAATGGTCAAAATTTAAAGGGCGTCAGATCTTTCTTAAAGACTGATAAAATGACGATGGTGTGGGTATTAATCGAGAAATTGCAGAGATTAGAAAGAATTATCTTTGTTTCAAAGAAATTTCAGCTCCGGAGGTGATGCCAAAAACCAGAAAAAAACGACAGGTCACAGGTTGAAAAAATGGTCAAAATTTAAAGGGCGTCAGATCTTTCCTAAAACCTGATAAAATGACATTGGGGTGGGTATTAATCGAGAAATTGCAGAGATTAGAAAGAATTATCTTTGTTCCAAAGAAATTTCAGCTCTGGAGGTTAATTCACAAACCAGAAAAAAACGACAGGTCGCGGGCTGAAAAAATGGTCAAAATTTAAAGGGCGTCAGATCTTTCCTAAAACCTGATAAAATGATGATGGGGTGGGTATTAATCGAGAAATTGCAGAGATTAGAAAGAATTATCTTTGTTTCAAAGAAATTTCAGCTCCGGAGGTGATGCCAAAAACCAGAAAAAAACGACAGGTCGCGGGTTGAAAAAATGGTCAAAATTTAAAGGGCGTCAGATCTTTCCTAAAACCTGATAAAATGATGATGGGGTGGGTATTAATCGAGAAATTGCAGAGATTAGAAAGAATTATCTTTGTTTCAAAGAAATTTCAGCTCCTGAGGTTACGTTAAAAACCAGAAAAAAACGACAGGTCGCGGGTTGAAAAAATGGTCAAAATTTAAAGGGCGTCAGATCTTTCTTAAAGACTGATAAAATGACGATGGTGTGGGTATTAATCGAGAAATTGCAGAGATTAGAAAGAATTATCTTTGTTTCAAAGAAATTTCAGCTCCGGAGGTGATGCCAAAAACCAGAAAAAAACGACAGGTCGCGGGTTGAAAAAATGGTCAAAATTTAAAGGGCGTCAGATCTTTCCTAAAACCTGATAAAATGACGATGGGGTGGGTATTAATCGAGAAATTGCAGAGATTAGAAAGAATTATCCTAGTTCCAAAGAAATTTCAGCTCCTGAGGCTACGTTAAAAACAAGAAAAAAATGACAGGACGCGGGTTGAAAAAATGGTCAAAATTTAAAGGGCGTCAGATCTTTCCTAAAACCTGATAAAATGACGATGGGGTGGGTATTAATCGAGAAATTGCAGAGATTAGAAAGAATTATCCTAGTTCCAAAGAAATTTCAGCTCCTGAGGTTACGTTAAAAACCAGAAAAAAACGACAGGTCGCGGGTTGAAAAAATGGTCAAAATTTAAAGGGCGTCAGATCTTTCCTAAAACCTGATAAAATGACATTGGGGTGGGTATTGATCGAGAAATTGCAGAGATTAGAAAGAATTATCTTTGTTTCAAAGAAATTTCAGCTCCGGAGGTGATGCCAAAACCCAGAAAAAAACGACAGGTAGCAGGTTGAAAAAATGGTCAAAATTTAAAGGGCGTCAGATCTTTCCTAAAACCTGATAAAATGACGATGGTGTGGGTATTAATCGAGAAATTGCAGAGATTAGAAAGAATTATCCTTGTTCCAAAGAAATTTCAGCTCCTGAGGTTACGTTAAAAACCAGAAAAAAACGACAGGTCGCGGGTTGAAAAAATGGTCAAAATTTAAAGGGCGTCAGATCTTTCTTAAAGACTGATAAAATGACGATGGTGTGGGTATTAATCGAGAAATTGCAGAGATTAGAAAGAATTATCTTTGTTTCAAAGAAATTTCAGCTCCGGAGGTGATGCCAAAAACCAGAAAAAAACGACAGGTCGCGGGTTGAAAAAATGGTCAAAATTTAAAGGGCGTCAGATCTTTCCTAAAACCTGATAAAATGACGATGGGGTGGGTATTAATCGAGAAATTGCAGAGATTAGAAAGAATTATCCTAGTTCCAAAGAAATTTCAGCTCCTGAGGCTACGTTAAAAACAAGAAAAAAATGACAGGACGCGGGTTGAAAAAATGGTCAAAATTTAAAGGGCGTCAGATCTTTCCTAAAACCTGATAAAATGACGATGGGGTGGGTATTAATCGAGAAATTGCAGAGATTAGAAAGAATTATCCTAGTTCCAAAGAAATTTCAGCTCCTGAGGTTACGTTAAAAACCAGAAAAAAACGACAGGTCGCGGGTTGAAAAAATGGTCAAAATTTAAAGGGCGTCAGATCTTTCCTAAAACCTGATAAAATGACATTGGGGTGGGTATTGATCGAGAAATTGCAGAGATTAGAAAGAATTATCTTTGTTTCAAAGAAATTTCAGCTCCGGAGGTGATGCCAAAACCCAGAAAAAAACGACAGGTAGCAGGTTGAAAAAATGGTCAAAATTTAAAGGGCGTCAGATCTTTCCTAAAACCTGATAAAATGACGATGGTGTGGGTATTAATCGAGAAATTGCAGAGATTAGAAAGAATTATCTTTTTTCCAAAGACATTTCAGCTCCTGAGGTTACGTTAAAAACAAGAAAAAAACGACAGGTCGCGGGTTGAAAAAATGGTCAAAATTTAAAGGGCGTCAGATCTTTCCTAAAACCTGATAAAATGACGATGGGGTGGGTATTATTCGAGAAATTGCAGAGATTAGAAAGAATTATCTTTGTTCCAAAGAAATTTCAGCTCTGGAGGTTAATTCACAAACCAGAAAAAAACGACAGATCGCGGGCTGAAAAAATGGTCAAAATTTAAAGGGCGTCAGATCTTTCCTAAAACCTGATAAAATGATGATGGGGTGGGTATTAATCGAGAAATTGCAGAGATTAGAAAGAATTATCTTTGTTTCAAAGAAATTTCAGCTCCGGAGGTGATGCCAAAAATCAGAAAAAAACGACAGGTCGTGGGTTGAAAAAATGGTCAAAATTTAAAGGGCGTCAGATCTTTCCTAAAATCTGATAAAATGACATTGGGGTGGGTATTAATCGAGAAATTGCAGAGATTAGAATGAATTATCTTTGTTTCAAAGAAATTTCAGCTCCGGAGGTGATGCCAAAAACCAGAAAAAAACGACAGGTCGCGGGTTGAAAAAATGGTCAAAATATAAAGGGCGTCAGATCTTACTTAAAGACTGATAAAATGACGATGGTGTGGGTATTAATCGAGAAATTGCAGAGATTAGAAAGAATTATCTTTGTTTCAAAGAAATTTCAGCTCTGGAGGTGATGCCAAAAATCAGAAAAAAACGACAGGTCGCGGGTTGAAAAAATGGTCAAAATTTAAAGGGCGTCAGATCTTCCCTTAAACCTGATAAAATGACGATGGGGTGGGTATTAATCGAGAAATTGCAGAGATTAGAAAGAATTATCCTAGTTCCAAAGAAATTTCAGCTCCTGAGGTTACGTTAAAAACCAGAAAAAAACGACAGGTCGCGGGTTGAAAAAATGGTCAAAATTTAAAGGGCGTCAGATCTTTCTTAAAGACTGATAAAATGACGATGATGTGGGTATTAATCGAGAAATTGCAGAGATTAGAAAGAATTATCTTTGTTTTAAAGAAATTTCAGCTCCGGAGGTGATGCCAAAAACCAGAAAAAAACGACAGGTCGCGGGTTGAAAAAATGGTCAAAATTTAAAGGGCGTCAGATCTTTCCTAAAACCTGATAAAATGACGATGGGGTGGGTATTAATCGAGAAATTGCAGAGATTAGAAAGAATTATCCTAGTTCCAAAGAAATTTCAGCTCCTGAGGTTACGTTAAAAACAAGAAAAAAATGACAGGACGCGGGTTGAAAAAATGGTCAAAATTTAAAGGGCGTCAGATCTTTCCTAAAACCTGATAAAATGACGATGGGGTGGGTATTAATCGAGAAATTGCAGAGATTAGAAAGAATTATCCTAGTTCCAAAGAAATTTCAGCTCCTGAGGTTACGTTAAAAACCAGAAAAAAACGACAGGTCGCGGGTTGAAAAAATGGTCAAAATTTAAAGGGCGTCAGATCTTTCCTAAAACCTGATAAAATGACATTGGGGTGGGTATTAATCGAGAAATTGCAGAGATTAGAATGAATTATCTTTGTTTCAAAGAAATTTCAGCTCCGGAGGTGATGCCAAAAACCAGAAAAAAACGACAGGTCGCGGGTTGAAAAAATGGTCAAAATATAAAGGGCGTCAGATCTTACTTAAAGACTGATAAAATGACGATGGTGTGGGTATTAATCGAGAAATTGCAGAGATTAGAAAGAATTATCTTTGTTTCAAAGAAATTTCAGCTCTGGAGGTGATGCCAAAAATCAGAAAAAAACGACAGGTCGCGGGTTGAAAAAATGGTCAAAATTTAAAGGGCGTCAGATCTTTCCTTAAACCTGATAAAATGACGATGGGGTGGGTATTAATCGAGAAATTGCAGAGATTAGAAAGAATTATCCTAGTTCCAAAGAAATTTCAGCTCCTGAGGTTACGTTAAAAACCAGAAAAAAACGACAGGTCGCGGGTTGAAAAAATGGTCAAAATTTAAAAGGCGTCAGATCTTTCTTAAAGACTGATAAAATGACGATGGTGTGGGTATTAATCGAGAAATTGCAGAGATTAGAAAGAATTATCTTTGTTTCAAAGAAATTTCAGCTCCGGAGGTGATGACAAAAACCAGAAAAAAACGACAGGTCGCGGGTTGAAAAAATGGTCAAAATTCAAAGGGCGTCAGATCTTTCCTAAAACCTGATAAAATGACGATGGGGTGGGTATTAATCGAGAAATTGCAGAGATTAGAAAGAATTATCCTAGTTCCAAAGAAATTTCAGCTCCTGAGGTTACGTTAAAAACCAGAAAAAAACGACAGGTCGCGGGTTGAAAAAATGGTCAAAATTTAAAGGGCGTCAGATCTTTCTTAAAGACTGATAAAATGACGATGATGTGGGTATTAATCGAGAAATTGCAGAGATTAGAAAGAATTATCTTTGTTTTAAAGAAATTTCAGCTCCGGAGGTGATGCCAAAAACCAGAAAAAAACGACAGGTCGCGGGTTGAAAAAATGGTCAAAATTTAAAGGGCGTCAGATCTTTCCTAAAACCTGATAAAATGACGATGGGGTGGGTATTAATCGAGAAATTGCAGAGATTAGAAAGAATTATCCTAGTTCCAAAGAAATTTCAGCTCCTGAGGTTACGTTAAAAACAAGAAAAAAATGACAGGACGCGGGTTGAAAAAATGGTCAAAATTTAAAGGGCGTCAGATCTTTCCTAAAACCTGATAAAATGACGATGGGGTGGGTATTAATCGAGAAATTGCAGAGATTAGAAAGAATTATCCTAGTTCCAAAGAAATTTCAGCTCCTGAGGTTACGTTAAAAACCAGAAAAAAACGACAGGTCGCGGGTTGAAAAAATGGTCAAAATTTAAAGGGCGTCAGATCTTTCCTAAAACCTGATAAAATGACATTGGGGTGGGTATTAATCGAGAAATTGCAGAGATTAGAATGAATTATCTTTGTTTCAAAGAAATTTCAGCTCCGGAGGTGATGCCAAAAACCAGAAAAAAACGACAGGTCGCGGGTTGAAAAAATGGTCAAAATATAAAGGGCGTCAGATCTTACTTAAAGACTGATAAAATGACGATGGTGTGGGTATTAATCGAGAAATTGCAGAGATTAGAAAGAATTATCTTTGTTTCAAAGAAATTTCAGCTCTGGAGGTGATGCCAAAAATCAGAAAAAAACGACAGGTCGCGGGTTGAAAAAATGGTCAAAATTTAAAGGGCGTCAGATCTTTCCTTAAACCTGATAAAATGACGATGGGGTGGGTATTAATCGAGAAATTGCAGAGATTAGAAAGAATTATCCTAGTTCCAAAGAAATTTCAGCTCCTGAGGTTACGTTAAAAACCAGAAAAAAACGACAGGTCGCGGGTTGAAAAAATGGTCAAAATTTAAAAGGCGTCAGATCTTTCTTAAAGACTGATAAAATGACGATGGTGTGGGTATTAATCGAGAAATTGCAGAGATTAGAAAGAATTATCTTTGTTTCAAAGAAATTTCAGCTCCGGAGGTGATGACAAAAACCAGAAAAAAACGACAGGTCGCGGGTTGAAAAAATGGTCAAAATTCAAAGGGCGTCAGATCTTTCCTAAAACCTGATAAAATGACGATGGGGTGGGTATTAATCGAGAAATTGCAGAGATTAGAAAGAATTATCCTAGTTCCAAAGAAATTTCAGCTCCTGAGGTTACGTTAAAAACAAGAAAAAAATGACAGGACGCGGGTTGAAAAAATGGTCAAAATTTAAAGGGCGTCAGATCTTTCCTAAAACCTGATAAAATGACAATGGGGTGGGTATTAATCGAGAAATTGCAGAGATTAGAAAGAATTATCCTAGTTCCAAAGAAATTTCAGCTCCTGAGGTTACGTTAAAAACCAGAAAAAAACGACAGGTCGCGGGTTGAAAAAATGGTCAAAATTTAAAGGGCGTCAGATCTTTCCTAAAACCTGATAAAATGACATTGGGGTGGGTATTGATCGAGAAATTGCAGAGATTAGAAAGAATTATCTTTGTTTCAAAGAAATTTCAGCTCCGGAGGTGATGCCAAAACCCAGAAAAAAACGACAGGTAGCAGGTTGAAAAAATGGTCAAAATTTAAAGGGCGTCAGATCTTTCCTAAAACCTGATAAAATGACGATGGTGTGGGTATTAATCGAGAAATTGCAGAGATTAGAAAGAATTATCTTTTTTCCAAAGACATTTCAGCTCCTGAGGTTACGTTAAAAACAAGAAAAAAACGACAGGTCGCGGGTTGAAAAAATGGTCAAAATTTAAAGGGCGTCAGATCTTTCCTAAAACCTGATAAAATGACGATGGGGTGGGTATTATTCGAGAAATTGCAGAGATTAGAAAGAATTATCTTTGTTTCAAAGAAATTTCAGATCCGGAGGTGATGCCAAAAACCAGAAAAAAACGACAGGTCGTGGGTTCAAAAAATGGTCAAAATTTAAAGGGCGTCAGATCTTTCCTAAATCCTGATAAAATGACGATTGGGTGGGTATTAATCGAGAAATTGCAGAGATTAGAAAGAATTATCTTTGTTCCAAAGAAATTTCAACTCTGGAGGTGATGCCAAAAATCAGAAAAAAACGACAGGTCGCGGGTTGAAAAAATGGTCAAAATTTAAAGGGCGTCAGATCTTTCCTTAAACCTGATAAAATGACGATGGGGTGGGTATTAATCGAGAAATTGCAGAGATTAGAAAGAATTATCCTAGTTCCAAAGAAATTTCAGCTCCTGAGGTTACGTTAAAAACCAGAAAAAAACGACAGGTCGCGGGTTGAAAAAATGGTCAAAATTTAAAGGGCGTCAGATCTTTCTTAAAGACTGATAAAATGACGATGGTGTGGGTATTAATCGAGAAATTGCAGAGATTAGAAAGAATTATCTTTGTTTCAAAGAAATTTCAGCTCCGGAGGTGATGCCAAAAACCAGAAAAAAACGACAGGTCGCGGGTTGAAAAAATGGTCAAAATTTAAAGGGCGTCAGATCTTTCCTAAAACCTGATAAAATGACGATGGGGTGGGTATTAATCGAGAAATTGCAGAGATTAGAAAGAATTATCCTAGTTCCAAAGAAATTTCAGCTCCTGAGGCTACGTTAAAAACAAGAAAAAAATGACAGGACGCGGGTTGAAAAAATGGTCAAAATTTAAAGGGCGTCAGATCTTTCCTAAAACCTGATAAAATGACGATGGGGTGGGTATTAATCGAGAAATTGCAGAGATTAGAAAGAATTATCCTAGTTCCAAAGAAATTTCAGCTCCTGAGGTTACGTTAAAAACCAGAAAAAAACGACAGGTCGCGGGTTGAAAAAATGGTCAAAATTTAAAGGGCGTCAGATCTTTCCTAAAACCTGATAAAATGACATTGGGGTGGGTATTGATCGAGAAATTGCAGAGATTAGAAAGAATTATCTTTGTTTCAAAGAAATTTCAGCTCCGGAGGTGATGCCAAAACCCAGAAAAAAACGACAGGTAGCAGGTTGAAAAAATGGTCAAAATTTAAAGGGCGTCAGATCTTTCCTAAAACCTGATAAAATGACGATGGTGTGGGTATTAATCGAGAAATTGCAGAGATTAGAAAGAATTATCTTTTTTCCAAAGACATTTCAGCTCCTGAGGTTACGTTAAAAACAAGAAAAAAACGACAGGTCGCGGGTTGAAAAAATGGTCAAAATTTAAAGGGCGTCAGATCTTTCCTAAAACCTGATAAAATGACGATGGGGTGGGTATTATTCGAGAAATTGCAGAGATTAGAAAGAATTATCTTTGTTCCAAAGAAATTTCAGCTCTGGAGGTTAATTCACAAACCAGAAAAAAACGACAGATCGCGGGCTGAAAAAATGGTCAAAATTTAAAGGGCGTCAGATCTTTCCTAAAACCTGATAAAATGATGATGGGGTGGGTATTAATCGAGAAATTGCAGAGATTAGAAAGAATTATCTTTGTTTCAAAGAAATTTCAGCTCCGGAGGTGATGCCAAAAATCAGAAAAAAACGACAGGTCGTGGGTTGAAAAAATGGTCAAAATTTAAAGGGCGTCAGATCTTTCCTAAAATCTGATAAAATGACATTGGGGTGGGTATTAATCGAGAAATTGCAGAGATTAGAATGAATTATCTTTGTTTCAAAGAAATTTCAGCTCCGGAGGTGATGCCAAAAACCAGAAAAAAACGACAGGTCGCGGGTTGAAAAAATGGTCAAAATATAAAGGGCGTCAGATCTTACTTAAAGACTGATAAAATGACGATGGTGTGGGTATTAATCGAGAAATTGCAGAGATTAGAAAGAATTATCCTAGTTCCAAAGAAATTTCAGCTCCTGAGGTTACGTTAAAAACCAGAAAAAAACGACAGGTCGCGGGTTGAAAAAATGGTCAAAATTTAAAGGGCGTCAGATCTTTCTTAAAGACTGATAAAATGACGATGATGTGGGTATTAATCGAGAAATTGCAGAGATTAGAAAGAATTATCTTTGTTTCAAAGAAATTTCAGCTCCGGAGGTGATGCCAAAAACCAGAAAAAAACGACAGGTCGCGGGTTGAAAAAATGGTCAAAATTTAAAGGGCGTCAGATCTTTCCTAAAACCTGATAAAATGACGATGGGGTGGGTATTAATCGAGAAATTGCAGAGATTAGAAAGAATTATCCTAGTTCCAAAGAAATTTCAGCTCCTGAGGTTACGTTAAAAACAAGAAAAAAATGACAGGACGCGGGTTGAAAAAATGGTCAAAATTTAAAGGGCGTCAGATCTTTCCTAAAACCTGATAAAATGACGATGGGGTGGGTGTTAATCGAGAAATTGCAGAGATTAGAAAGAATTATCCTAGTTCCAAAGAAATTTCAGCTCCTGAGGTTACGTTAAAAACCAGAAAAAAACGACAGGTCGCGGGTTGAAAAAATGGTCAAAATTTAAAGGGCGTCAGATCTTTCCTAAAACCTGATAAAATGACATTGGGGTGGGTATTAATCGAGAAATTGCAGAGATTAGAATGAATTATCTTTGTTTCAAAGAAATTTCAGCTCCGGAGGTGATGCCAAAAACCAGAAAAAAACGACAGGTCGCGGGTTGAAAAAATGGTCAAAATATAAAGGGCGTCAGATCTTACTTAAAGACTGATAAAATGACGATGGTGTGGGTATTAATCGAGAAATTGCAGAGATTAGAAAGAATTATCTTTGTTTCAAAGAAATTTCAGCTCTGGAGGTGATGCCAAAAATCAGAAAAAAACGACAGGTCGCGGGTTGAAAAAATGGTCAAAATTTAAAGGGCGTCAGATCTTTCCTTAAACCTGATAAAATGACGATGGGGTGGGTATTAATCGAGAAATTGCAGAGATTAGAAAGAATTATCCTAGTTCCAAAGAAATTTCAGCTCCTGAGGTTACGTTAAAAACCAGAAAAAAACGACAGGTCGCGGGTTGAAAAAATGGTCAAAATTTAAAAGGCGTCAGATCTTTCTTAAAGACTGATAAAATGACGATGGTGTGGGTATTAATCGAGAAATTGCAGAGATTAGAAAGAATTATCTTTGTTTCAAAGAAATTTCAGCTCCGGAGGTGATGACAAAAACCAGAAAAAAACGACAGGTCGCGGGTTGAAAAAATGGTCAAAATTCAAAGGGCGTCAGATCTTTCCTAAAACCTGATAAAATGACGATGGGGTGGGTATTAATCGAGAAATTGCAGAGATTAGAAAGAATTATCCTAGTTCCAAAGAAATTTCAGCTCCTGAGGTTACGTTAAAAACAAGAAAAAAATGACAGGACGCGGGTTGAAAAAATGGTCAAAATTTAAAGGGCGTCAGATCTTTCCTAAAACCTGATAAAATGACGATGGGGTGGGTATTAATCGAGAAATTGCAGAGATTAGAAAGAATTATCCTAGTTCCAAAGAAATTTCAGCTCCTGAGGTTACGTTAAAAACCAGAAAAAAACGACAGGTCGCGGGTTGAAAAAATGGTCAAAATTTAAAGGGCGTCAGATCTTTCCTAAAACCTGATAAAATGACATTGGGGTGGGTATTGATCGAGAAATTGCAGAGATTAGAAAGAATTATCTTTGTTTCAAAGAAATTTCAGCTCCGGAGGTGATGCCAAAACCCAGAAAAAAACGACAGGTAGCAGGTTGAAAAAATGGTCAAAATTTAAAGGGCGTCAGATCTTTCCTAAAACCTGATAAAATGACGATGGTGTGGGTATTAATCGAGAAATTGCAGAGATTAGAAAGAATTATCTTTTTTCCAAAGACATTTCAGCTCCTGAGGTTACGTTAAAAACAAGAAAAAAACGACAGGTCGCGGGTTGAAAAAATGGTCAAAATTTAAAGGGCGTCAGATCTTTCCTAAAACCTGATAAAATGACGATGGGGTGGGTATTATTCGAGAAATTGCAGAGATTAGAAAGAATTATCTTTGTTTCAAAGAAATTTCAGATCCGGAGGTGATGCCAAAAACCAGAAAAAAACGACAGGTCGTGGGTTCAAAAAATGGTCAAAATTTAAAGGGCGTCAGATCTTTCCTAAATCCTGATAAAATGACGATTGGGTGGGTATTAATCGAGAAATTGCAGAGATTAGAAAGAATTATCTTTGTTCCAAAGAAATTTCAACTCTGGAGGTGATGCCAAAAATCAGAAAAAAACGACAGGTCGCGGGTTGAAAAAATGGTCAAAATTTAAAGGGCGTCAGATCTTTCCTTAAACCTGATAAAATGACGATGGGGTGGGTATTAATCGAGAAATTGCAGAGATTAGAAAGAATTATCCTAGTTCCAAAGAAATTTCAGCTCCTGAGGTTACGTTAAAAACCAGAAAAAAACGACAGGTCGCGGGTTGAAAAAATGGTCAAAATTTAAAGGGCGTCAGATCTTTCTTAAAGACTGATAAAATGACGATGGTGTGGGTATTAATCGAGAAATTGCAGAGATTAGAAAGAATTATCTTTGTTTCAAAGAAATTTCAGCTCCGGAGGTGATGCCAAAAACCAGAAAAAAACGACAGGTCGCGGGTTGAAAAAATGGTCAAAATTTAAAGGGCGTCAGATCTTTCCTAAAACCTGATAAAATGACGATGGGGTGGGTATTAATCGAGAAATTGCAGAGATTAAAAAGAATTATCCTAGTTCCAAAGAAATTTCAGCTCCTGAGGTTACGTTAAAAACAAGAAAAAAATGACAGGACGCGGGTTGAAAAAATGGTCAAAATTTAAAGGGCGTCAGATCTTTCCTAAAACCTGATAAAATGACGATGGGGTGGGTATTAATCGAGAAATTGCAGAGATTAGAAAGAATTATCCTAGTTCCAAAGAAATTTCAGCTCCTGAGGTTACGTTAAAAACCAGAAAAAAACGACAGGTCGCGGGTTGAAAAAATGGTCAAAATTTAAAGGGCGTCAGATCTTTCCTAAAACCTGATAAAATGACATTGGGGTGGGTATTGATCGAGAAATTGCAGAGATTAGAAAGAATTATCTTTGTTTCAAAGAAATTTCAGCTCCGGAGGTGATGCCAAAACCCAGAAAAAAACGACAGGTAGCAGGTTGAAAAAATGGTCAAAATTTAAAGGGCGTCAGATCTTTCCTAAAACCTGATAAAATGACGATGGTGTGGGTATTAATCGAGAAATTGCAGAGATTAGAAAGAATTATCTTTTTTCCAAAGACATTTCAGCTCCTGAGGTTACGTTAAAAACAAGAAAAAAACGACAGGTCGCGGGTTGAAAAAATGGTCAAAATTTAAAGGGCGTCAGATCTTTCCTAAAACCTGATAAAATGACGATGGGGTAGGTATTATTCGAGAAATTGCAGAGATTAGAAAGAATTATCTTTGTTTCAAAGAAATTTCAGATCCGGAGGTGATGCCAAAAACCAGAAAAAAACGACAGGTCGTGGGTTGAAAAAATGGTCAAAATTTAAAGGGCGTCAGATCTTTCCTAAATCCTGATAAAATGACGATTGGGTGGGTATTAATCGAGAAATTGCAGAAATTAGAAAGAATTATCTTTGTTCCAAAGAAATTTCAGCTCTGGAGGTTAATTCACAAACCAGAAAAAAACGACAGGTCGCGGGCTGAAAAAATGGTCAAAATTTAAAGGGCGTCAGATCTTTCCTAAAACCTGATAAAATGATGATGGGGTGGGTATTAATCGAGAAATTGCAGAGATTAGAAAGAATTATCTTTGTTTCAAAGAAATTTCAGCTCCGGAGGTGATGCCAAAAACCAGAAAAAAACGACAGGTCGTGGGTTGAAAAAATGGTCAAAATTTAAAGGGCGTCAGATCTTTCCTAAAACCTGATAAAATGACGATGGGGTGGGTATTAATCGAGAAATTGCAGAGATTAGAAAGAATTATCTTTGTTCCAAAGAAATTTCAGCTCCTGAGGTTACGTTAAAAACAAGAAAAAAATGACAGGACGCGGGTTGAAAAAATGGTCAAAATTTAAAGGGCGTCAGATCTTTCCTAAAACCTGATAAAATGACGATGGGGTGGGTATTAATCGAGAAATTGCAGAGATTAGAAAGAATTATCCTAGTTCCAAAGAAATTTCAGCTCCTGAGGTTACGTTAAAAACCAGAAAAAAACGACAGGTCGCGGGTTGAAAAAATGGTCAAAATTTAAAGGGCGTCAGATCTTTCCTAAAACCTGATAAAATGACATTGGGGTGGGTATTGATCGAGAAATTGCAGAGATTAGAAAGAATTATCTTTGTTTCAAAGAAATTTCAGCTCCGGAGGTGATGCCAAAACCCAGAAAAAAACGACAGGAAGCAGGTTGAAAAAATGGTCAAAATTTAAAGGGCGTCAGATCTTTCCTAAAACCTGATAAAATGACGATGGTGTGGGTATTAATCGAGAAATTGCAGAGATTAGAAAGAATTATCTTTTTTCCAAAGACATTTCAGCTCCTGAGGTTACGTTAAAAACAAGAAAAAAACGACAGGTCGCGGGTTGAAAAAATGGTCAAAATTTAAAGGGCGTCAGATCTTTCCTAAATCCTGATAAAATGACGATGGTGTGGGTATTAATCGAGAAATTGCAGAGATTAGAAAGAATTATCTTTGTTCCAAAGAAATTTCAGCTCTGGAGGTTAATTCACAAACCAGAAAAAAACGACAGGTCGCGGGCTGAAAAAATGGTCAAAATTTAAAGGGCGTCAGATCTTTCCTAAAACCTGATAAAATGATGATGGGGTGGGTATTAATCGAGAAATTGCAGAGATTAGAAAGAATTATCTTTGTTTCAAAGAAATTTCAGCTCGTGAGGTTACGTTAAAAACAAGAAAAAAATGACAGGACGCGGGTTGAAAAAATGGTCAAAATTTAAAGGGCGTCAGATCTTTCCTAAAACCTGATAAAATGACGATGGGGTGGGTATTAATCGAGAAATTGCAGAGATTAGAAAGAATTATCCTAGTTCCAAAGAAATTTCAGCTCCTGAGGTTACGTTAAAAACAAGAAAAAAACGACAGGTCGCGGGTTGAAAAAATGGTCAAAATTTAAAGGGCGTCAGATCTTTCCTAAAACCTGATAAAATGACATTGGGGTGGGTATTGATCGAGAAATTGCAGAGATTAGAAAGAATTATCTTTGTTTCAAAGAAATTTCAGCTCCGGAGGTGATGCCAAAACCCAGAAAAAAACGACAGGTAGCAGGTTGAAAAAATGGTCAAAATTTAAAGGGCGTCAGATCTTTCCTAAAACCTGATAAAATGACGATGGTGTGGGTATTAATCGAGAAATTGCAGAGATTAGAAAGAATTATCTTTTTTCCAAAGACATTTCAGCTCCTGAGGTTACGTTAAAAACAAGAAAAAAACGACAGGTCGCGGGTTGAAAAAATGGTCAAAATTTAAAGGGCGTCAGATCTTTCCTAAAACCTGATAAAATGACGATGGGGTGGGTATTAATCGAGAAATTGCAGAGATTAGAAAGAATTATCTTTGTTTCAAAGAAATTTCAGCTCCGGAGGTGATGCCAAAAACCAGAAAAAAACGACAGGTCGTGGGTTGAAAAAATGGTCAAAATTTAAAGGGCGTCAGATCTTTCCTAAATCCTGATAAAATGACGATTGGGTGGGTATTAATCGAGAAATTGCAGAGATTAGAAAGAATTATCTTTGTTCCAAAGAAATTTCAGCTCTGGAGGTTAATTCTCAAACCAGAAAAAAACGACAGGTCGCGGGCTGAAAAAATGGTCAAAATTTAAAGGGCGTCAGATCTTTCCTAAAACCTGATAAAATGATGATGGGGTGGGTATTAATCGAGAAATTGCAGAGATTAGAAAGAATTATCTTTGTTTCAAAGAAATTTCAGCTCCGGAGGTGATGCCAAAAACCAGAAAAAAACGACAGGTCGTGGGTTGAAAAAATGGTCAAAATTTAAAGGGCGTCAGATCTTTCCTAAAACCTGATAAAATGACATTGGGGTGGGTATTAATCGAGAAATTGCAGAGATTAGAATGAATTATCTTTGTTTCAAAGAAATTTCAGCTCCAGAGGTGATGCCAAAAACCAGAAAAAAACGACAGGTCGCGGGTTGAAAAAATGGTCAAAATATAAAGGGCGTCAGATCTTACTTAAAGACTGATAAAATGACGATGGTGTGGGTATTAATCGAGAAATTGCAGAGATTAGAAAGAATTATCTTTGTTCCAAAGAAATTTCAGCTCCGGAGGTGATGCCAAAAACCAGAAAAAAACGACAGGTCGCAGGTTGAAAAAATGGTCAAAATTTAAAGGGCGTCAGATCTTTCCTAAAACCTGATAAAATGACGATGGGGTGGGTATTAATCAAGAAATTGCAGAGATAAGAAAGAATCATCTTTGTTTCAAGGAAATTTCAGCTCCGGAGGTGATGCCAAAAACCAGAAAAAAACGACAGGTCGCAGGTTGAAAAAATGGTCAAAATTTAAAGGGCGTCAGATCTTTCCTAAAGCCTGATAAAATGACATTGGGGTGGGTATTAATCGAGAAATTGCAGAGATTAGAAAGAATTATCTTTGTTTCAAAGAAATTTCAGCTCCGGAGGTGATGCCAAAAACCAGAAAAAAACGACAGGTCGCGGGTTGAAAAAATGGTCAAAATTTAAAGGGCGTCAGATCTTTTCTAAATCTTGATAAAATGACGATTGGGTGGGTATTAATCGAGAAATTGCAGAGATTAGAAAGAATTATGTTTGTTCCAAAGAAATTTCAGCTCTGGAGGTTATTTCACAAACCAGAAAAAAACGACAGGTCGCGGGCTGAAAAAATGGTCAAAATTTAAAGGGCATCAGATCTTTCCTAAAACCTGATAAAATGACGATGGGGTGGGTATTTATCAAGAAATTGCAGAGATAAGAAAGAATCATCTTTGTTTCAAGGAAATTTCAGCTCCGGAGGTGATGCCAAAAACCAGAAAAAAACGA
This sequence comes from Euthynnus affinis, assembly GCA_029490765.1. NCBI lineage: Eukaryota > Metazoa > Chordata > Actinopteri > Scombriformes > Scombridae > Euthynnus > Euthynnus affinis. Next base: position 20,477 of record JARJJI010000028.1, read on the forward strand.
CAGGTCGCAGGTTGAAAAAATGGTCAAAATTTAAAGGGCGTCAGATCTTTCCTAAAACCTGATAAAATGACATTGGGGTGGGTATTAATCGAGAAATTGCAGAGATTAGAAAGAATTATCTTTGTTTCAAAGAAATTTCAGCTCCGGAGGTGATGCCAAAAACCAGAAAAAAACGACAGGTCGCGGGTTGAAAAAATGGTCAAAATTTAAAGGGCGTCAGATCTTTCCTAAATCCTGATAAAATGACGATTGGGTGGGTATTAATCGAGAAATTGCAGAGATTAGAAAGAATTATCTTTGTTCCAAAGAAATTTCAGCTCTGGAGGTTAATTCACAAACCAGAAAAAAACGACAGGTCGCGGGCTGAAAAAATGGTCAAAATTTAAAGGGCGTCAGATCTTTCCTAAAACCTGATAAAATGATGATGGGGTGGGTATTAATCGAGAAATTGCAGAGATTAGAAAGAATTATCTTTGTTTCAAAGAAATTTCAGCTCTGGAGGTTAATTCACAAACCAGAAAAAAACGACAGGTCGCGGGCTGAAAAAATGGTCAAAATTTAAAGGGCGTCAGATCTTTCCTAAAACCTGATAAAATGACATTGGGGTGGGTATTAATCGAGAAATTGCAGAAATTAGAAAGAATTATCTTTGTTTCAAAGAAATTTCAGCTCCGGAGGTGATGCCAAAAACCAGAAAAAAACGACAGGTCGTGGGTTGAAAAAATGGTCAAAATTTAAAGGGCGTCAGATCTTTCCTAAAACCTGATAAAATGACGATGGGGTGGGTATTAATCGAGAAATTGCAGAGATTAGAAAGAATTATCTTTTTTCCAAAGACATTTCAGCTCCTGAGGTTACGTTAAAAACAAGAAAAAAACGACAGGTCGCGGGTTGAAAAAATGGTCAAAATATAAAGGGCGTCAGATCTTTCTTAAAGACTGATAAAATGACGATGGTGTGGGTATTAATCGAGAAATTGCAGAGATTAGAAAGAATTATCTTTGTTTCAAAGAAATTTCAGCTCCAGAGGTGATGCCAAAAACCAGAAAAAAACGACAGGTCGCGGGTTGAAAAAATGGTCAAAATTTAAAGGGCGTCAGATCTTTCCTAAAACCTGATAAAATGACGATGGGGTGGGTATTAATCGAGAAATTGCAGAGATTAGAAAGAATTATCCTAGTTCCAAAGAAATTTCAGCTCCTGAGGTTACGTTAAAAACAAGAAAAAAATGACAGGACGCGGGTTGAAAAAATGGTCAAAATTTAAAGGGCGTCAGATCTTTCCTAAAACCTGATAAAATGACGATGGGGTGGGTATTAATCGAGAAATTGCAGAGATTAGAAAGAATTATCCTAGATCCAAAGAAATTTCAGCTCCTGAGGTTACGTTAAAAACCAGAAAAAAACGACAGGTCGCGGGTTGAAAAAATGGTCAAAATTTAAAGGGCGTCAGATCTTTCCTAAATCCTGATAAAATGACGATTGGGTGGGTATTAATCGAGAAATTGCAGAGATTAGAAAGAATTATCTTTGTTCCAAAGAAATTTCAGCTCTGGAGGTTAATTCACAAACCAGAAAAAAACGACAGGTCGCGGGCTGAAAAAATGGTCAAAATTTAAAGGGCGTCAGATCTTTCCTAAAACCTGATAAAATGATGATGGGGTGGGTATTAATCGAGAAATTGCAGAGATTAGAAAGAATTATTTTTGTTTCAAAGAAATTTCAGCTCCGGAGGTGATGCCAAAAACCAGAAAAAAACGACAGGTCGTGGGTTGAAAAAATGGTCAAAATTTAAAGGGCGTCAGATCTTTCCTAAAACCTGATAAAATGACGATGGGGTGGGTATTAATCGAGAAATTGCAGAGATTAGAAAGAATTATCTTTTTTCCAAAGACATTTCAGCTCCTGAGGTTACGTTAAAAACAAGAAAAAAACGACAGGTCGCGGGTTGAAAAAATGGTCAAAATATAAAGGGCGTCAGATCTTTCTTAAAGACTGATAAAATGACGATGGTGTGGGTATTAATCGAGAAATTGCAGAGATTAGAAAGAATTATCTTTGTTTCAAAGAAATTTCAGCTCCAGAGGTGATGCCAAAAACCAGAAAAAAACGACAGGTCGCGGGTTGAAAAAATGGTCAAAATTTAAAGGGCGTCAGATCTTTCCTAAAACCTGATAAAATGACGATGGGGTGGGTATTAATCGAGAAATTGCAGAGATTAGAAAGAATTATCCTAGTTCCAAAGAAATTTCAGCTCCTGAGGTTACGTTAAAAACAAGAAAAAAATGACAGGACGCGGGTTGAAAAAATGGTCAAAATTTAAAGGGCGTCAGATCTTTCCTAAAACCTGATAAAATGACGATGGGGTGGGTATTAATCGAGAAATTGCAGAGATTAGAAAGAATTATCCTAGATCCAAAGAAATTTCAGCTCCTGAGGTTACGTTAAAAACCAGAAAAAAACGACAGGTCGCGGGTTGAAAAAATGGTCAAAATTTAAAGGGCGTCAGATCTTTCCTAAAACCTGATAAAATGACATTGGGGTGGGTATTGATCGAGAAATTGCAGAGATTAGAAAGAATTATCTTTGTTTCAAAGAAATTTCAGCTCCGGAGGTGATGCCAAAAACCAGAAAAAAACGACAGGTCGCAGGTTGAAAAAATGGTCAAAATTTAAAGGGCGTCAGATCTTTCCTAAAACCTGATAAAATGACGATGGTGTGGGTATTAATCAAGAAATTGCAGAGATAAGAAAGAATCATCTTTGTTTCAAGGAAATTTCAGCTCCGGAGGTGATGCCAAAAACCAGAAAAAAACGACAGGTCGCAGGTTGAAAAAATAGTGAAAATTTAAAGGGCGTCAGATCTTTCCTAAAACCTGATAAAATGACATTGGGGTGGGTATTAATCGAGAAATTGCAGAGATTAGAAAGAATTATCTTTGTTTCAAAGAAATTTCAGCTCCAGAGGTGATGCCAAAAACCAGAAAAAAACGACAGGTCGCGGGTTGAAAAAATGGTCAAAATTTAAAGGGCGTCAGATCTTTCCTAAAACCTGATAAAATGACGATGGGGTGGGTATTAATCGAGAAATTGCAGAGATTAGAAAGAATTATCCTAGTTCCAAAGAAATTTCAGCTCCTGAGGTTACGTTAAAAACAAGAAAAAAATGACAGGACGCGGGTTGAAAAAATGGTCAAAATTTAAAGGGCGTCAGATCTTTCCTAAAACCTGATAAAATGACGATGGGGTGGGTATTAATCGAGAAATTGCAGAGATTAGAAAGAATTATCCTAGATCCAAAGAAATTTCAGCTCCTGAGGTTACGTTAAAAACCAGAAAAAAACGACAGGTCGCGGGTTGAAAAAATGGTCAAAATTTAAAGGGCGTCAGATCTTTCCTAAAACCTGATAAAATGACATTGGGGTGGGTATTGATCGAGAAATTGCAGAGATTAGAAAGAATTATCTTTGTTTCAAAGAAATTTCAGCTCCGGAGGTGATGCCAAAAACCAGAAAAAAACGACAGGTCGCAGGTTGAAAAAATGGTCAAAATTTAAAGGGCGTCAGATCTTTCCTAAAACCTGATAAAATGACGATGGTGTGGGTATTAATCAAGAAATTGCAGAGATAAGAAAGAATCATCTTTGTTTCAAGGAAATTTCAGCTCCGGAGGTGATGCCAAAAACCAGAAAAAAACGACAGGTCGCAGGTTGAAAAAATAGTGAAAATTTAAAGGGCGTCAGATCTTTCCTAAAACCTGATAAAATGACATTGGGGTGGGTATTAATCGAGAAATTGCAGAGATTAGAAAGAATTATCTTTGTTTCAAAGAAATTTCAGCTCCAGAGGTGATGCCAAAAACCAGAAAAAAACGACAGGTCGCGGGTTGAAAAAATGGTCAAAATTTAAAGGGCGTCAGATCTTTCCTAAAACCTGATAAAATGACGATGGGGTGGGTATTAATCGAGAAATTGCAGAGATTAGAAAGAATTATCCTAGTTCCAAAGAAATTTCAGCTCCTGAGGTTACGTTAAAAACAAGAAAAAAATGACAGGACGCGGGTTGAAAAAATGGTCAAAATTTAAAGGGCGTCAGATCTTTCCTAAAACCTGATAAAATGACGATGGGGTGGGTATTAATCGAGAAATTGCAGAGATTAGAAAGAATTATCCTAGATCCAAAGAAATTTCAGCTCCTGAGGTTACGTTAAAAACCAGAAAAAAACGACAGGTCGCGGGTTGAAAAAATGGTCAAAATTTAAAGGGCGTCAGATCTTTCCTAAAACCTGATAAAATGACATTGGGGTGGGTATTGATCGAGAAATTGCAGAGATTAGAAAGAATTATCTTTGTTTCAAAGAAATTTCAGCTCCGGAGGTGATGCCAAAAACCAGAAAAAAACGACAGGTCGCAGGTTGAAAAAATGGTCAAAATTTAAAGGGCGTCAGATCTTTCCTAAAACCTGATAAAATGACGATGGTGTGGGTATTAATCAAGAAATTGCAGAGATAAGAAAGAATCATCTTTGTTTCAAGGAAATTTCAGCTCCGGAGGTGATGCCAAAAACCAGAAAAAAACGACAGGTCGCAGGTTGAAAAAATAGTGAAAATTTAAAGGGCGTCAGATCTTTCCTAAAACCTGATAAAATGACATTGGGGTGGGTATTAATCGAGAAATTGCAGAGATTAGAAAGAATTATCTTTGTTCCAAAGAAATTTCAGCTCTGGAGTTTAATTAACAAACCAGAAAAAAACGACAGGTCGCGGGCTGAAAAAATGGTCAAAATTTAAAGGGCGTCAGATCTTTCCTAAAACCTGATAAAATGATGATGGGGTGGGTATTAATCGAGAAATTGCAGAGATTAGAAAGAATTATTTTTGTTTCAAAGAAATTTCAGCTCCGGAGGTGATGCCAAAAACCAGAAAAAAACGACAGGTCGTGGGTTGAAAAAATGGTCAAAATTTAAAGGGCGTCAGATCTTTCCTAAAACCTGATAAAATGACGATGGGGTGGGTATTAATCGAGAAATTGCAGAGATTAGAAAGAATTATCCTAGTTCCAAAGACATTTCAGCTCCTGAGGTTACGTTAAAAACCAGAAAAAAACGACAGGTCGCGGGTTGAAAAAATGGTCAAAATTTAAAGGGCGTCAGATCTTTCCTAAATCCTGATAAAATGACGATTGGGTGGGTATTAATCGAGAAATTGCAGAGATTAGAAAGAATTATCTTTGTTCCAAAGAAATTTCAGCTCTGGAGGTTAATTCACAAACCAGAAAAAAACGACAGGTCGCGGGCTGAAAAAATGGTCAAAATTTAAAGGGCGTCAGATCTTTCCTAAAACCTGATAAAATGATGATGGGGTGGGTATTAATCGAGAAATTGCAGAGATTAGAAAGAATTATCTTTGTTCCAAAGAAATTTCAGCTCTGGAGGTTAATTCACAAACCAGAAAAAAACGACAGGTCGCAGGCTGAAAAAATGGTCAAAATTTAAAGGGCGTCAGATCTTTCCTAAAACCTGATAAAATGACATTGGGGTGGGTATTAATCGAGAAATTGCAGAAATTAGAAAGAATTATCTTTGTTTCAAAGAAATTTCAGCTCCGGAGGTGATGCCAAAAACCAGAAAAAAACGACAGGTTGTGGGTTGAAAAAATGGTCAAAATTTAAAGGGCGTCAGATCTTTCCTAAAACCTGATAAAATGACGATGGGGTGGGTATTAATCGAGAAATTGCAGAGATTAGAAAGAATTATCCTAGTTCCAAAGACATTTCAGCTCCTGAGGTTACGTTAAAAACCAGAAAAAAACGACAGGTCGCGGGTTGAAAAAATGGTCAAAATTTAAAGGGCGTCAGATCTTTCCTAAATCCTGATAAAATGACGATTGGGTGGGTATTAATCGAGAAATTGCAGAGATTAGAAAGAATTATCTTTGTTCCAAAGAAATTTCAGCTCTGGAGGTTACGTTAAAAACCAGAAAAAAACGACAGGTCGTGGGTTGAAAAAATGGTCAAAATTTAAAGGGCGTCAGATCTTTCCTAAAACCTGATAAAATGACGATGGGGTGGGTATTAATCGAGAAATTGCAGAGATTAGAAAGAATTATCTTTTTTCCAAAGACATTTCAGCTCCTGAGGTTACGTTAAAAACAAGAAAAAAACGACAGGTCGCGGGTTGAAAAAATGGTCAAAATATAAAGGGCGTCAGATCTTTCTTAAAGACTGATAAAATGACGATGGTGTGGGTATTAATCGAGAAATTGCAGAGATTAGAAAGAATTATCTTTGTTTCAAAGAAATTTCAGCTCCAGAGGTGATGCCAAAAACCAGAAAAAAACGACAGGTCGCGGGTTGAAAAAATGGTCAAAATTTAAAGGGCGTCAGATCTTTCCTAAAACCTGATAAAATGACGATGGGGTGGGTATTAATCGAGAAATTGCAGAGATTAGAAAGAATTATCCTAGTTCCAAAGAAATTTCAGCTCCTGAGGTTACGTTAAAAACAAGAAAAAAATGACAGGACGCGGGTTGAAAAAATGGTCAAAATTTAAAGGGCGTCAGATCTTTCCTAAAACCTGATAAAATGACGATGGGGTGGGTATTAATCGAGAAATTGCAGAGATTAGAAAGAATTATCCTAGTTCCAAAGAAATTTCAGCTCCTGAGGTTATGTTAAAAACCAGAAAAAAACGACAGGTCGCGGGTTGAAAAAATGGTGAAAATTTAAAGGGCGTCAGATCTTTCCTAAAACCTGATAAAATGACATTGGGGTGGGTATTGATCGAGAAATTGCAGAGATTAGAAAGAATTATCTTTGTTTCAAAGAAATTTCAGCTCCGGAGGTGATGCCAAAAACCAGAAAAAAACGACAGGTCGCAGGTTGAAAAAATGGTCAAAATTTAAAGGGCGTCAGATCTTTCCTAAAACCTGATAAAATGACGATGGTGTGGGTATTAATCAAGAAATTGCAGAGATAAGAAAGAATCATCTTTGTTTCAAGGAAATTTCAGCTCCGGAGGTGATGCCAAAAACCAGAAAAAAACGACAGGTCGCAGGTTGAAAAAATAGTGAAAATTTAAAGGGCGTCAGATCTTTCCTAAAACCTGATAAAATGACATTGGGGTGGGTATTAATCGAGAAATTGCAGAGATTAGAAAGAATTATCTTTGTTCCAAAGAAATTTCAGCTCTGGAGTTTAATTAACAAACCAGAAAAAAACGACAGGTCGCGGGCTGAAAAAATGGTCAAAATTTAAAGGGCGTCAGATCTTTCCTAAAACCTGATAAAATGATGATGGGGTGGGTATTAATCGAGAAATTGCAGAGATTAGAAAGAATTATTTTTGTTTCAAAGAAATTTCAGCTCCGGAGGTGATGCCAAAAACCAGAAAAAAACGACAGGTCGTGGGTTGAAAAAATGGTCAAAATTTAAAGGGCGTCAGATCTTTCCTAAAACCTGATAAAATGACGATGGGGTGGGTATTAATCGAGAAATTGCAGAGATTAGAAAGAATTATCCTAGTTCCAAAGACATTTCAGCTCCTGAGGTTATGTTAAAAACCAGAAAAAAACGACAGGTCGCGGGTTGAAAAAATGGTCAAAATTTAAAGGGCGTCAGATCTTTCCTAAATCCTGATAAAATGACGATTGGGTGGGTATTAATCGAGAAATTGCAGAGATTAGAAAGAATTATCTTTGTTCCAAAGAAATTTCAGCTCTGGAGGTTAATTCACAAACCAGAAAAAAACGACAGGTCGCGGGCTGAAAAAATGGTCAAAATTTAAAGGGCGTCAGATCTTTCCTAAAACCTGATAAAATGATGATGGGGTGGGTATTAATCGAGAAATTGCAGAGATTAGAAAGAATTATCTTTGTTTCAAAGAAATTTCAGCTCTGGAGGTTAATTCACAAACCAGAAAAAAACGACAGGTCGCGGGCTGAAAAAATGGTCAAAATTTAAAGGGCGTCAGATCTTTCCTAAAACCTGATAAAATGACATTGGGGTGGGTATTAATCGAGAAATTGCAGAAATTAGAAAGAATTATCTTTGTTTCAAAGAAATTTCAGCTCCGGAGGTGATGCCAAAAACCAGAAAAAAACGACAGGTCGTGGGTTGAAAAAATGGTCAAAATTTAAAGGGCGTCAGATCTTTCCTAAAACCTGATAAAATGACGATGGGGTGCGTATTAATCGAGAAATTGCAGAGATTAGAAAGAATTATCCTAGTTCCAAAGACATTTCAGCTCCTGAGGTTACGTTAAAAACCAGAAAAAAACGACAGGTCGCGGGTTGAAAAAATGGTCAAAATTTAAAGGGCGTCAGATCTTTCCTAAATCCTGATAAAATGACGATTGGGTGGGTATTAATCGAGAAATTGCAGAGATTAGAAAGAATTATCTTTGTTCCAAAGAAATTTCAGCTCTGGAGGTTACGTTAAAAACCAGAAAAAAACGACAGGTCGTGGGTTGAAAAAATGGTCAAAATTTAAAGGGCGTCAGATCTTTCCTAAAACCTGATAAAATGACGATGGGGTGGGTATTAATCGAGAAATTGCAGAGATTAGAAAGAATTATCTTTTTTCCAAAGACATTTCAGCTCCTGAGGTTACGTTAAAAACAAGAAAAAAACGACAGGTCGCGGGTTGAAAAAATGGTCAAAATATAAAGGGCGTCAGATCTTTCTTAAAGACTGATAAAATGACGATGGTGTGGGTATTAATCGAGAAATTGCAGAGATTAGAAAGAATTATCTTTGTTTCAAAGAAATTTCAGCTCCAGAGGTGATGCCAAAAACCAGAAAAAAACGACAGGTCGCGGGTTGAAAAAATGGTCAAAATTTAAAGGGCGTCAGATCTTTCCTAAAACCTGATAAAATGACGATGGGGTGGGTATTAATCGAGAAATTGCAGAGATTAGAAAGAATTATCCTAGTTCCAAAGAAATTTCAGCTCCTGAGGTTACGTTAAAAACAAGAAAAAAATGACAGGACGCGGGTTGAAAAAATGGTCAAAATTTAAAGGGCGTCAGATCTTTCCTAAAACCTGATAAAATGACGATGGGGTGGGTATTAATCGAGAAATTGCAGAGATTAGAAAGAATTATCCTAGTTCCAAAGAAATTTCAGCTCCTGAGGTTACGTTAAAAACCAGAAAAAAACGACAGGTCGCGGGTTGAAAAAATGGTCAAAATTTAAAGGGCGTCAGATCTTTCCTAAAACCTGATAAAATGACATTGGGGTGGGTATTGATCGAGAAATTGCAGAGATTAGAAAGAATTATCTTTGTTTCAAAGAAATTTCAGCTCCGGAGGTGATGCCAAAAACCAGAAAAAAACGACAGGTCGCAGGTTGAAAAAATGGTCAAAATTTAAAGGGCGTCAGATCTTTCCTAAAACCTGATAAAATGACGATGGTGTGGGTATTAATCAAGAAATTGCAGAGATAAGAAAGAATCATCTTTGTTTCAAGGAAATTTCAGCTCCGGAGGTGATGCCAAAAACCAGAAAAAAACGACAGGTCGCAGGTTGAAAAAATAGTGAAAATTTAAAGGGCGTCAGATCTTTCCTAAAACCTGATAAAATGACATTGGGGTGGGTATTAATCGAGAAATTGCAGAGATTAGAAAGAATTATCTTTGTTCCAAAGAAATTTCAGCTCTGGAGTTTAATTAACAAACCAGAAAAAAACGACAGGTCGCGGGCTGAAAAAATGGTCAAAATTTAAAGGGCGTCAGATCTTTCCTAAAACCTGATAAAATGATGATGGGGTGGGTATTAATCGAGAAATTGCAGAGATTAGAAAGAATTATTTTTCTTTCAAAGAAATTTCAGCTCCGGAGGTGATGCCAAAAACCAGAAAAAAACGACAGGTCGTGGGTTGAAAAAATGGTCAAAATTTAAAGGGCGTCAGATCTTTCCTAAAACCTGATAAAATGACGATGGGGTGGGTATTAATCGAGAAATTGCAGAGATTAGAAAGAATTATCCTAGTTCCAAAGACATTTCAGCTCCTGAGGTTACGTTAAAAACCAGAAAAAAACGACAGGTCGCGGGTTGAAAAAATGGTCAAAATTTAAAGGGCGTCAGATCTTTCCTAAATCCTGATAAAATGACGATTGGGTGGGTATTAATCGAGAAATTGCAGAGATTAGAAAGAATTATCTTTGTTCCAAAGAAATTTCAGCTCTGGAGGTTAATTCACAAACCAGAAAAAAACGACAGGTCGCGGGCTGAAAAAATGGTCAAAATTTAAAGGGCATCAGATCTTTCCTAAAACCTGATAAAATGATGATGGGGTGGGTATTAATCGAGAAATTGCAGAGATTAGAAAGAATTATCTTTGTTTCAAAGAAATTTCAGCTCTGGAGGTTAATTCACAAACCAGAAAAAAACGACAGGTCGCGGGCTGAAAAAATGGTCAAAATTTAAAGGGCGTCAGATCTTTCCTAAAACCTGATAAAATGACATTGGGGTGGGTATTAATCGAGAAATTGCAGAAATTAGAAAGAATTATCTTTGTTTCAAAGAAATTTCAGCTCCGGAGGTGATGCCAAAAACCAGAAAAAAACGACAGGTCGTGGGTTGAAAAAATGGTCAAAATTTAAAGGGCGTCAGATCTTTCCTAAAACCTGATAAAATGACGATGGGGTGGGTATTAATCGAGAAATTGCAGAGATTAGAAAGAATTATCCTAGTTCCAAAGACATTTCAGCTCCTGAGGTTACGTTAAAAACCAGAAAAAAACGACAGGTCGCGGGTTGAAAAAATGGTCAAAATTTAAAGGGCGTCAGATCTTTCCTAAATCCTGATAAAATGACGATTGGGTGGGTATTAATCGAGAAATTGCAGAGATTAGAAAGAATTATCTTTGTTCCAAAGAAATTTCAGCTCTGGAGGTTAATTCACAAACCAGAAAAAAACGACAGGTCGCGGGCTGAAAAAATGGTCAAAATTTAAAGGGCGTCAGATCTTTCCTAAAACCTGATAAAATGATGATGGGGTGGGTATTAATCGAGAAATTGCAGAGATTAGAAAGAATTATCTTTGTTTCAAAGAAATTTCAGCTCTGGAGGTTAATTCACAAACCAGAAAAAAACGACAGGTCGCGGGCTGAAAAAATGGTCAAAATTTAAAGGGCGTCAGATCTTTCCTAAAACCTGATAAAATGACATTGGGGTGGGTATTAATCGAGAAATTGCAGAAATTAGAAAGAATTATCTTTGTTTCAAAGAAATTTCAGCTCCGGAGGTGATGCCAAAAACCAGAAAAAAACGACAGGTCGCGGGCTGAAAAAATGGTCAAAATTTAAAGGGCGTCAGATCTTTCCTAAAACCTGATAAAATGACATTGGGGTGGGTATTAATCGAGAAATTGCAGAGATTAGAATGAATTATCTTTGTTTCAAAGAAATTTCAGCTCTGGGGGTGATGCCAAAAATCAGAAAAAAACGACAGGTCGCGGGTTGAAAAAATGGTCAAAATTTAAAGGGCGTCAGATCTTTCCTAAAACCTGATAAAATGACGATGGGGTGGGTATTAATCGAGAAATTGCAGAGATTAGAAAGAATTATCCTAGTTCCAAAGAAATTTCAGCTCCTGAGGTTACGTTAAAAACCAGAAAAAAACGACAGGTCGCGGGTTGAAAAAATGGTCAAAATTTAAAGGGCGTCAGATCTTTCCTAAATCCTGATAAAATGACGATTGGGTGGGTATTAATCGAGAAATTGCAGAGATTAGAAAGAATTATCTTTGTTCCAAAGAAATTTCAGCTCTGGAGGTTAATTCACAAACCAGAAAAAAACGACAGGTCGCGGGCTGAAAAAATGGTCAAAATTTAAAGGGCGTCAGATCTTTCCTAAAACCTGATAAAATGATGATGGGGTGGGTATTAATCGAGAAATTGCAGAGATTAGAAAGAATTATCTTTGTTTCAAAGAAATTTCAGCTCTGGAGGTTAATTCACAAACCAGAAAAAAACGACAGGTCGCGGGCTGAAAAAATGGTCAAAATTTAAAGGGCGTCAGATCTCTCCTAAAACCTGATAAAATGATGATGGGGTGGGTATTAATCGAGAAATTGCAGAGATTAGAAAGAATTATCTTTGTTTCAAAGAAATTTCAGCTCCGGAGGTGATGCCAAAAACCAGAAAAAAACGACAGGTCGTGGGTTGAAAAAATGGTCAAAATTTAAAGGGCGTCAGATCTTTCCTAAAACCTGATAAAATGACGATGGGGTGGGTATTAATCGAGAAATTGCAGAGATTAGAAAGAATTATCTTTTTTCCAAAGACATTTCAGCTCCTGAGGTTACGTTAAAAACAAGAAAAAAACGACAGGTCGCGGGTTGAAAAATTGGTCAAAATATAAAGGGCGTCAGATCTTTCTTAAAGACTGATAAAATGACGATGGTGTGGGTATTAATCGAGAAATTGCAGAGATTAGAAAGAATTATCTTTGTTTCAAAGAAATTTCAGCTCCAGAGGTGATGCCAAAAACCAGAAAAAAACGACAGGTCGCGGGTTGAAAAAATGGTCAAAATTTAAAGGGCGTCAGATCTTTCCTAAAACCTGATAAAATGACGATGGGGTGGGTATTAATCGAGAAATTGCAGAGATTAGAAAGAATTATCCTAGTTCCAAAGAAATTTCAGCTCCTGAGGTTACGTTAAAAACAAGAAAAAAATGACAGGACGCGGGTTGAAAAAATGGTCAAAATTTAAAGGGCGTCAGATCTTTCCTAAAACCTGATAAAATGACGATGGGGTGGGTATTAATCGAGAAATTGCAGAGATTAGAAAGAATTATCCTAGTTCCAAGGAAATTTCAGCTCCTGAGGTTACGTTAAAAACCAGAAACAAACGACAGGTCGCGGGTTGAAAAAATGGTCAAAATTTAAAGGGCGTCAGATCTTTCCTAAAACCTGATGAAATGACATTGGGGTGGGTATTAATCGAGAAATTGCAGAGATTAGAATGAATTATCTTTGTTTCAAAGAAATTTCAGCTCTGGGGGTGATCCCAAAAATCAGAAAAAAACGACAGGTCGTGGGTTGAAAAAATGGTCAAAATTTAAAGGGCGTCAGATCTTTCCTAAAACCTGATAAAATGACGATGGGGTGGGTATTAATCGAGAAATTGCAGAGATTAGAAAGAATTATCCTAGTTCCAAAGAAATTTCAGCTCCTGAGGTTACGTTAAAAACCAGAAAAAAACGACAGGTCGCGGGTTGAAAAAATGGTCAAAATTTAAAGGGCGTCAGATCTTTCCTAAATCCTGATAAAATGACGATTGGGTGGGTATTAATCGAGAAATTGCAGAGATTAAAAAGAATTATCTTTGTTCCAAAGAAATTTCAGCTCTGGAGGTTAATTCACAAACCAGAAAAAAACGACAGGTCGCGGGCTGAAAAAATGGTCAAAATTTAAAGGGCGTCAGATCTTTCCTAAAACCTGATAAAATGATGATGGGGTGGGTATTAATCGAGAAATTGCAGAGATTAGAAAGAATTATCTTTGTTTCAAAGAAATTTCAGCTCTGGAGGTTAATTCACAAACCAGAAAAAAACGACAGGTCGCGGGCTGAAAAAATGGTGAAAATTTAAAGGGCGTCAGATCTTTCCTAAAACCTGATAAAATGATGATGGGGTGGGTATTAATCGAGAAATTGCAGAGATTAGAAAGAATTATCTTTGTTTCAAAGAAATTTCAGCTCCGGAGGTGATGCCAAAAACCAGAAAAAAACGACAGGTCGTGGGTTGAAAAAATGGTCAAAATTTAAAGGGCGTCAGATCTTTCCTAAAACCTGATAAAATGACGATGGGGTGGGTATTAATCGAGAAATTGCAGAGATTAGAAAGAATTATCTTTTTTCCAAAGACATTTCAGCTCCTGAGGTTACGTTAAAAACAAGAAAAAAACGACAGGTCGCGGGTTGTAAAAATGGTCAAAATATAAAGGGCGTCAGATCTTTCTTAAAGACTGATAAAATGACGATGGTGTGGGTATTAATCGAGAAATTGCAGAGATTAGAAAGAATTATCTTTGTTCCAAAGAAATTTCAGCTCCGGAGGTGATGCCAAAAACCAGAAAAAAACGACAGGTCGCGGGTTGAAAAAATGGTCAAAATTTAAAGGGCGTCAGATCTTTCCTAAAACCTGATAAAATGACGATGGGGTGGGTATTAATCGAGAAATTGCAGAGATTAGAAAGAATTATCCTAGTTCCAAAGAAATTTCAGCTCCTGAGGTTACGTTAAAAACAAGAAAAAAATGACAGGACGCGGGTTGAAAAAATGGTCAAAATTTAAAGGGTGTCAGATCTTTCCTAAAACCTGATAAAATGACGATGGGGTGGGTATTAATCGAGAAATTGCAGAGATTAGAAAGAATTATCCTAGTTCCAAGGAAATTTCAGCTCCTGAGGTTACGTTAAAAACCAGAAAAAAACGACAGGTCGCGGGTTGAAAAAATGGTCAAAATTTAAAGGGCGTCAGATCTTTCCTAAAACCTGATAAAATGACATTGGGGTGGGTATTGATCGAGAAATTGCAGAGATTAGAAAGAATTATCTTTGTTTCAAAGAAATTTCAGCTCCGGAGGTGATGCCAAAAACCAGAAAAAAACGACAGGTCGCAGGTTGAAAAAATGGTCAAAATTTAAAGGGCGTCAGATCTTTCCTAAAACCTGATAAAATGACGATGGTGTGGGTATTAATCGAGAAATTGCAGAGATTAGAAAGAATTATCCTAGTTCCAAAGAAATTTCAGCTCTGGAGGTGATGCCAAAAATCAGAAAAAACGACAGGTCGCGGGTTGAAAAAATGGTCAAAATTTAAAGGGCGTCAGATCTTTCCTAAAACCTGATAAAATGACGATGGGGTGGGTATTAATCGAGAAATTGCAGAGATTAGAAAGAATTATCCTAGTTCCAAAGAAATTTCAGCTCCTGAGGTTACGTTAAAAACCAGAAAAAAACGACAGGTCGCGGGTTGAAAAAATGGTCAAAATTTAAAGGGCGTCAGATCTTTCCTAAATCCTGATAAAATGACATTGGGGTGGGTATTGATCGAGAAATTGCAGAGATTAGAAAGAATTATCTTTGTTTCAAAGAAATTTCAGCTCCGGAGGTGATGCCAAAAACCAGAAAAAAACGACAGGTCGCAGGTTGAAAAAATGGTCAAAATTTAAAGGGCGTCAGATCTTTCCTAAAACCTGATAAAATGACGATGGGGTGGGTATTAATCGAGAAATTGAAGATATTAGAAAGAGTTATCTTTTTTCCAAAGACATTTCAGCTCCTGAGGTTACGTTAAAAACAAGAAAAAAACGACAGGTCGCGGGTTGAAAAAATGGTCAAAATATAAAGGGCGTCAGATCTTTCTTAAAGACTGATAAAATGACGATGGTGTGGGTATTAATCGAGAAATTGCAGAGATTAGAAAGAATTATCTTTGTTTCAAAGAAATTTCAGCTCCGGAGGTGATGCCAAAAACCAGAAAAAAACGACAGGTCGCGGGTTGAAAAAATGGTCAAAATTTAAAGGGCGTCAGATCTTTCCTAAAACATGATAAAATGACGATGGGGTGGGTATTGATCGAGAAATTGCAGAGATTAGAAAGAATTATCCTAGTTCCAAAGAAATTTCAGCTCCTGAGGTTACGTTAAAAACAAGAAAAAAATGACAGGACGCGGGTTGAAAAAATGGTCAAAATTTAAAGGGCGTCAGATCTTTCCTAAAACCTGATAAAATGACGATGGGGTGGGTATTAATCGAGAAATTGCAGAGATTAGAAAGAATTATCCTAGTTCCAAAGAAATTTCAGCTCCTGAGGTTACGTTAAAAACCAGAAAAAAACGACAGGTCGCGGGTTGAAAAAATGGTCAAAATTTAAAGGGCGTCAGATCTTTCCTAAAACCTGATAAAATGACATTGGGGTGGGTACTGATCGAGAAATTGCAGAGATTAGAAAGAATTATCTTTGTTTCAAAGAAATTTCAGCTCCGGAGGTGATGCCAAAACCCAGAAAAAAACGACAGGTCGCGGGTTGAAAAAATGGTCAAAATTTAAAGGGCGTCAGATCTTTCCTAAATCCTGATAAAATGACGATTGGGTGGGTATTAATCGAGAAATTGCAGAGATTAGAAAGAATTATCTTTGTTCCAAAGAAATTTCAGCTCTGGAGGTTAATTCACAAACCAGAAAAAAACGACAGGTCGCGGGCTGAAAAAATGGTCAAAATTTAAAGGGCGTCAGATCTTTCCTAAAACCTGATAAAATGATGATGGGGTGGGTATTAATCGAGAAATTGCA
Source organism: Euthynnus affinis (assembly GCA_029490765.1). Lineage (NCBI taxonomy): Eukaryota > Metazoa > Chordata > Actinopteri > Scombriformes > Scombridae > Euthynnus > Euthynnus affinis. Next base: position 36,769 of record JARJJI010000028.1, read on the forward strand.
GAGATTAGAAAGAATTATCCTAGTTCCAAAGAAATTTCAGCTCCTGAGGTTACGTTAAAAACAAGAAAAAAATGACAGGACGCGGGTTGAAAAAATGGTCAAAATTTAAAGGGCGTCAGATCTTTCCTAAAACCTGATAAAATGACGATGGGGTGGGTATTAATCGAGAAATTGCAGAGATTAGAAAGAATTATCCTAGTTCCAAAGAAATTTCAGCTCCTGAGGTTACGTTAAAAACCAGAAAAAAACGACAGGTCGCGGGTTGAAAAAATGGTCAAAATTTAAAGGGCGTCAGATCTTTCCTAAAACCTGATAAAATGACATTGGGGTGGGTACTGATCGAGAAATTGCAGAGATTAGAAAGAATTATCTTTGTTTCAAAGAAATTTCAGCTCCGGAGGTGATGCCAAAACCCAGAAAAAAACGACAGGTCGCGGGTTGAAAAAATGGTCAAAATTTAAAGGGCGTCAGATCTTTCCTAAATCCTGATAAAATGACGATTGGGTGGGTATTAATCGAGAAATTGCAGAGATTAGAAAGAATTATCTTTGTTCCAAAGAAATTTCAGCTCTGGAGGTTAATTCACAAACCAGAAAAAAACGACAGGTCGCGGGCTGAAAAAATGGTCAAAATTTAAAGGGCGTCAGATCTTTCCTAAATCCTGATAAAATGACGATTGGGTGGGTATTAATCGAGAAATTGCAGAGATTAGAAAGAATTATCTTTGTTCCAAAGAAATTTCAGCTCTGGAGGTTAATTCACAAACCAGAAAAAAACGACAGGTCGCGGGCTGAAAAAATGGTCAAAATTTAAAGGGCGTCAGATCTTTCCTAAAACCTGATAAAATGATGATGGGGTGGGTATTAATCGAGAAATTGCAGAGATTAGAAAGAATTATCTTTGTTTCAAAGAAATTTCAGCTCTGGAGGTTAATTCACAAACCAGAAAAAAACGACAGGTCACGGGCTGAAAAAATGGTCAAAATTTAAAGGGCGTCAGATCTTTCCTAAAACCTGATAAAATGACATTGGGGTGGGTATTAATCGAGAAATTGCAGAAATTAGAAAGAATTATCTTTGTTTCAAAGAAATTTCAGCTCCGGAGGTGATGCCAAAAACCAGAAAAAAACGACAGGTCGTGGGTTGAAAAAATGGTCAAAATTTAAAGGGCGTCAGATCTTTCCTAAAACCTGATAAAATGACGATGGGGTGCGTATTAATCGAGAAATTGCAGAGATTAGAAAGAATTATCCTAGTTCCAAAGACATTTCAGCTCCTGAGGTTACGTTAAAAACCAGAAAAAAACGACAGGTCGCGGGTTGAAAAAATGGTCAAAATTTAAAGGGCGTCAGATCTTTCCTAAATCCTGATAAAATGACGATTGGGTGGGTATTAATCGAGAAATTGCAGAGATTAGAAAGAATTATCTTTGTTCCAAAGAAATTTCAGCTCTGGAGGTTACGTTAAAAACCAGAAAAAAACGACAGGTCGTGGGTTGAAAAAATGGTCAAAATTTAAAGGGCGTCAGATCTTTCCTAAAACCTGATAAAATGACGATGGGGTGGGTATTAATCGAGAAATTGCAGAGATTAGAAAGAATTATCTTTTTTCCAAAGACATTTCAGCTCCTGAGGTTACGTTAAAAACCAGAAAAAAACGACAGGTCGCGGGTTGAAAAAATGGTCAAAATATAAAGGGCGTCAGATCTTTCTTAAAGACTGATAAAATGACGATGGTGTGGGTATTAATCGAGAAATTGCAGAGATTAGAAAGAATTATCTTTGTTTCAAAGAAATTTCAGCTCCAGAGGTGATGCCAAAAACCAGAAAAAAACGACAGGTCGCGGGTTGAAAAAATGGTCAAAATTTAAAGGGCGTCAGATCTTTCCTAAAACCTGATAAAATGACGATGGGGTGGGTATTAATCGAGAAATTGCAGAGATTAGAAAGAATTATCCTAGTTCCAAAGAAATTTCAGCTCCTGAGGTTACGTTAAAAACCAGAAAAAAACGACAGGTCGCGGGTTGAAAAAATGGTCAAAATTTAAAGGGCGTCAGATCTTTCCTAAAACCTGATAAAATGACATTGGGGTGGGTATTGATCGAGAAATTGCAGAGATTAGAAAGAATTATCTTTGTTTCAAAGAAATTTCAGCTCCGGAGGTGATGCCAAAAACCAGAAAAAAACGACAGGTCGCAGGTTGAAAAAATGGTCAAAATTTAAAGGGCGTCAGATCTTTCCTAAAACCTGATAAAATGACGATGGTGTGGGTATTAATCAAGAAATTGCAGAGATAAGAAAGAATCATCTTTGTTTCAAGGAAATTTCAGCTCCGGAGGTGATGCCAAAAACCAGAAAAAAACGACAGGTCGCAGGTTGAAAAAATAGTGAAAATTTAAAGGGCGTCAGATCTTTCCTAAAACCTGATAAAATGACATTGGGGTGGGTATTAATCGAGAAATTGCAGAGATTAGAAAGAATTATCTTTGTTCCAAAGAAATTTCAGCTCTGGAGTTTAATTAACAAACCAGAAAAAAACGACAGGTCGCGGGCTGAAAAAATGGTCAAAATTTAAAGGGCGTCAGATCTTTCCTAAAACCTGATAAAATGATGATGGGGTGGGTATTAATCGAGAAATTGCAGAGATTAGAAAGAATTATTTTTGTTTCAAAGAAATTTCAGCTCCGGAGGTGATGCCAAAAACCAGAAAAAAACGACAGGTCGTGGGTTGAAAAAATGGTCAAAATTTAAAGGGCGTCAGATCTTTCCTAAAACCTGATAAAATGACGATGGGGTGGGTATTAATCGAGAAATTGCAGAGATTAGAAAGAATTATCCTAGTTCCAAAGAAATTTCAGCTCCTGAGGTTACGTTAAAAACCAGAAAAAAACGACAGGTCGCGGGTTGAAAAAATGGTCAAAATTTAAAGGGCGTCAGATCTTTCCTAAAACCTGATAAAATGACATTGGGGTGGGTATTGATCGAGAAATTGCAGAGATTAGAAAGAATTATCTTTGTTTCAAAGAAATTTCAGCTCCGGAGGTGATGCCAAAAACCAGAAAAAAACGACAGGTCGCAGGTTGAAAAAATGGTCAAAATTTAAAGGGCGTCAGATCTTTCCTAAAACCTGATAAAATGACGATGGTGTGGGTATTAATCAAGAAATTGCAGAGATAAGAAAGAATCATCTTTGTTTCAAGGAAATTTCAGCTCCGGAGGTGATGCCAAAAACCAGAAAAAAACGACAGGTCGCAGGTTGAAAAAATAGTGAAAATTTAAAGGGCGTCAGATCTTTCCTAAAACCTGATAAAATGACATTGGGGTGGGTATTAATCGAGAAATTGCAGAGATTAGAAAGAATTATCTTTGTTCCAAAGAAATTTCAGCTCTGGAGTTTAATTAACAAACCAGAAAAAAACGACAGGTCGCGGGCTGAAAAAATGGTCAAAATTTAAAGGGCGTCAGATCTTTCCTAAAACCTGATAAAATGATGATGGGGTGGGTATTAATCGAGAAATTGCAGAGATTAGAAAGAATTATTTTTGTTTCAAAGAAATTTCAGCTCCGGAGGTGATGCCAAAAACCAGAAAAAAACGACAGGTCGTGGGTTGAAAAAATGGTCAAAATTTAAAGGGCGTCAGATCTTTCCTAAAACCTGATAAAATGACGATGGGGTGGGTATTAATCGAGAAATTGCAGAGATTAGAAAGAATTATCCTAGTTCCAAAGACATTTCAGCTCCTGAGGTTACGTTAAAAACCAGAAAAAAACGACAGGTCGCGGGTTGAAAAAATGGTCAAAATTTAAAGGGCGTCAGATCTTTCCTAAATCCTGATAAAATGACGATTGGGTGGGTATTAATCGAGAAATTGCAGAGATTAGAAAGAATTATCTTTGTTCCAAAGAAATTTCAGCTCTGGAGGTTAATTCACAAACCAGAAAAAAACGACAGGTCGCGGGCTGAAAAAATGGTCAAAATTTAAAGGGCGTCAGATCTTTCCTAAAACCTGATAAAATGATGATGGGGTGGGTATTAATCGAGAAATTGCAGAGATTAGAAAGAATTATCTTTGTTTCAAAGAAATTTCAGCTCTGGAGGTTAATTCACAAACCAGAAAAAAACGACAGGTCGCGGGCTGAAAAAATGGTCAAAATTTAAAGGGCGTCAGATCTTTCCTAAAACCTGATAAAATGACATTGGGGTGGGTATTAATCGAGAAATTGCAGAAATTAGAAAGAATTATCTTTGTTTCAAAGAAATTTCAGCTCCGGAGGTGATGCCAAAAACCAGAAAAAAACGACAGGTCGTGGGTTGAAAAAATGGTCAAAATTTAAAGGGCGTCAGATCTTTCCTAAAACCTGATAAAATGACGATGGGGTGGGTATTAATCGAGAAATTGCAGAGATTAGAAAGAATTATCCTAGTTCCAAAGACATTTCAGCTCCTGAGGTTACGTTAAAAACCAGAAAAAAACGACAGGTCGCGGGTTGAAAAAATGGTCAAAATTTAAAGGGCGTCAGATCTTTCCTAAATCCTGATAAAATGACGATTGGGTGGGTATTAATCGAGAAATTGCAGAGATTAGAAAGAATTATCTTTGTTCCAAAGAAATTTCAGCTCTGGAGGTTAATTCACAAACCAGAAAAAAACGACAGGTCGCGGGCTGAAAAAATGGTCAAAATTTAAAGGGCGTCAGATCTTTCCTAAAACCTGATAAAATAATGATGGGGTGGGTATTAATCGAGAAATTGCAGAGATTAGAAAGAATTATCTTTGTTTCAAAGAAATTTCAGCTCTGGAGGTTAATTCACAAACCAGAAAAAAACGACAGGTCGCGGGCTGAAAAAATGGTCAAAATTTAAAGGGCGTCAGATCTTTCCTAAAACCTGATAAAATGACATTGGGGTGGGTATTAATCGAGAAATTGCAGAAATTAGAAAGAATTATCTTTGTTTCAAAGAAATTTCAGCTCCGGAGGTGATGCCAAAAACCAGAAAAAAACGACAGGTCGTGGGTTGAAAAAATGGTCAAAATTTAAAGGGCATCAGATCTTTCCTAAAACCTGATAAAATGACATTGGGGTGGGTATTAATCGAGAAATTGCAGAGATTAGAATGAATTATCTTTGTTTCAAAGAAATTTCAGCTCTGGGGGTGATGCCAAAAATCAGAAAAAAACGACAGGTCGCGGGTTGAAAAAATGGTCAAAATTTAAAGGGCGTCAGATCTTTCCTAAAACCTGATAAAATGACGATGGGGTGGGTATTAATCGAGAAATTGCAGAGATTAGAAAGAATTATCCTAGTTCCAAAGAAATTTCAGCTCCTGAGGTTACGTTAAAAACCAGAAAAAAACGACAGGTCGCGGGTTGAAAAAATGGTCAAAATTTAAAGGGCGTCAGATCTTTCCTAAAACCTGATAAAATGACATTGGGGTGGGTACTGATCGAGAAATTGCAGAGATTAGAAAGAATTATCTTTGTTTCAAAGAAATTTCAGCTCCGGAGGTGATGCCAAAACCCAGAAAAAAACGACAGGTCGCGGGTTGAAAAAATGGTCAAAATTTAAAGGGCGTCAGATCTTTCCTAAATCCTGATAAAATGACGATTGGGTGGGTATTAATCGAGAAATTGCAGAGATTAGAAAGAATTATCTTTGTTCCAAAGAAATTTCAGCTCTGGAGGTTAATTCACAAACCAGAAAAAAACGACAGGTCGCGGGCTGAAAAAATGGTCAAAATTTAAAGGGCGTCAGATCTTTCCTAAAACCTGATAAAATGATGATGGGGTGGGTATTAATCGAGAAATTGCAGAGATTAGAAAGAATTATCTTTGTTTCAAAGAAATTTCAGCTCTGGAGGTTAATTCACAAACCAGAAAAAAACGACAGGTCGCGGGCTGAAAAAATGGTCAAAATTTAAAGGGCGTCAGATCTTTCCTAAAACCTGATAAAATGACATTGGGGTGGGTATTAATCGAGAAATTGCAGAAATTAGAAAGAATTATCTTTGTTTCAAAGAAATTTCAGCTCCGGAGGTGATGCCAAAAACCAGAAAAAAACGACAGGTCGTGGGTTGAAAAAATGGTCAAAATTTAAAGGGCGTCAGATCTTTCCTAAAACCTGATAAAATGACGATGGGGTGCGTATTAATCGAGAAATTGCAGAGATTAGAAAGAATTATCCTAGTTCCAAAGACATTTCAGCTCCTGAGGTTACGTTAAAAACCAGAAAAAAACGACAGGTCGCGGGTTGAAAAAATGGTCAAAATTTAAAGGGCGTCAGATCTTTCCTAAATCCTGATAAAATGACGATTGGGTGGGTATTAATCGAGAAATTGCAGAGATTAGAAAGAATTATCTTTGTTCCAAAGAAATTTCAGCTCTGGAGGTTACGTTAAAAACCAGAAAAAAACGACAGGTCGTGGGTTGAAAAAATGGTCAAAATTTAAAGGGCGTCAGATCTTTCCTAAAACCTGATAAAATGACGATGGGGTGGGTATTAATCGAGAAATTGCAGAGATTAGAAAGAATTATCTTTTTTCCAAAGACATTTCAGCTCCTGAGGTTACGTTAAAAACAAGAAAAAAACGACAGGTCGCGGGTTGAAAAAATGGTCAAAATATAAAGGGCGTCAGATCTTTCTTAAAGACTGATAAAATGACGATGGTGTGGGTATTAATCGAGAAATTGCAGAGATTAGAAAGAATTATCTTTGTTTCAAAGAAATTTCAGCTCCAGAGGTGATGCCAAAAACCAGAAAAAAACGACAGGTCGCGGGTTGAAAAAATGGTCAAAATTTAAAGGGCGTCAGATCTTTCCTAAAACCTGATAAAATGACGATGGGGTGGGTATTAATCGAGAAATTGCAGAGATTAGAAAGAATTATCCTAGTTCCAAAGAAATTTCAGCTCCTGAGGTTACGTTAAAAACAAGAAAAAAATGACAGGACGCGGGTTGAAAAAATGGTCAAAATTTAAAGGGCGTCAGATCTTTCCTAAAACCTGATAAAATGACGATGGGGTGGGTATTAATCGAGAAATTGCAGAGATTAGAAAGAATTATCCTAGTTCCAAAGAAATTTCAGCTCCTGAGGTTACGTTAAAAACCAGAAAAAAACGACAGGTCGCGGGTTGAAAAAATGGTCAAAATTTAAAGGGCGTCAGATCTTTCCTAAAACCTGATAAAATGACATTGGGGTGGGTATTGATCGAGAAATTGCAGAGATTAGAAAGAATTATCTTTGTTTCAAAGAAATTTCAGCTCCGGAGGTGATGCCAAAAACCAGAAAAAAACGACAGGTCGCAGGTTGAAAAAATGGTCAAAATTTAAAGGGCGTCAGATCTTTCCTAAAACCTGATAAAATGACGATGGTGTGGGTATTAATCAAGAAATTGCAGAGATAAGAAAGAATCATCTTTGTTTCAAGGAAATTTCAGCTCCGGAGGTGATGCCAAAAACCAGAAAAAAACGACAGGTCGCAGGTTGAAAAAATAGTGAAAATTTAAAGGGCGTCAGATCTTTCCTAAAACCTGATAAAATGACATTGGGGTGGGTATTAATCGAGAAATTGCAGAGATTAGAAAGAATTATCTTTGTTCCAAAGAAATTTCAGCTCTGGAGTTTAATTAACAAACCAGAAAAAAACGACAGGTCGCGGGCTGAAAAAATGGTCAAAATTTAAAGGGCGTCAGATCTTTCCTAAAACCTGATAAAATGATGATGGGGTGGGTATTAATCGAGAAATTGCAGAGATTAGAAAGAATTATTTTTGTTTCAAAGAAATTTCAGCTCCGGAGGTGATGCCAAAAACCAGAAAAAAACGACAGGTCGTGGGTTGAAAAAATGGTCAAAATTTAAAGGGCGTCAGATCTTTCCTAAAACCTGATAAAATGACGATGGGGTGGGTATTAATCGAGAAATTGCAGAGATTAGAAAGAATTATCCTAGTTCCAAAGACATTTCAGCTCCTGAGGTTACGTTAAAAACCAGAAAAAAACGACAGGTCGCGGGTTGAAAAAATGGTCAAAATTTAAAGGGCGTCAGATCTTTCCTAAATCCTGATAAAATGACGATTGGGTGGGTATTAATCGAGAAATTGCAGAGATTAGAAAGAATTATCTTTGTTCCAAAGAAATTTCAGCTCTGGAGGTTAATTCACAAACCAGAAAAAAACGACAGGTCGCGGGCTGAAAAAATGGTCAAAATTTAAAGGGCGTCAGATCTTTCCTAAAACCTGATAAAATGACATTGGGGTGGGTATTAATCGAGAAATTGCAGAAATTAGAAAGAATTATCTTTGTTTCAAAGAAATTTCAGCTCCGGAGGTGATGCCAAAAACCAGAAAAAAACGACAGGTCGTGGGTTGAAAAAATGGTCAAAATTTAAAGGGCGTCAGATCTTTCCTAAAACCTGATAAAATGACGATGGGGTGGGTATTAATCGAGAAATTGCAGAGATTAGAAAGAATTATCCTAGTTCCAAAGACATTTCAGCTCCTGAGGTTACGTTAAAAACCAGAAAAAAACGACAGGTCGCGGGTTGAAAAAATGGTCAAAATTTAAAGGGCGTCAGATCTTTCCTAAATCCTGATAAAATGACGATTGGGTGGGTATTAATCGAGAAATTGCAGAGATTAGAAAGAATTATCTTTGTTCCAAAGAAATTTCAGCTCTGGAGGTTAATTCACAAACCAGAAAAAAACGACAGGTCGCGGGCTGAAAAAATGGTCAAAATTTAAAGGGCGTCAGATCTTTCCTAAAACCTGATAAAATAATGATGGGGTGGGTATTAATCGAGAAATTGCAGAGATTAGAAAGAATTATCTTTGTTTCAAAGAAATTTCAGCTCTGGAGGTTAATTCACAAACCAGAAAAAAACGACAGGTCGCGGGCTGAAAAAATGGTCAAAATTTAAAGGGCGTCAGATCTTTCCTAAAACCTGATAAAATGACATTGGGGTGGGTATTAATCGAGAAATTGCAGAAATTAGAAAGAATTATCTTTGTTTCAAAGAAATTTCAGCTCCGGAGGTGATGCCAAAAACCAGAAAAAAACGACAGGTCGTGGGTTGAAAAAATGGTCAAAATTTAAAGGGCATCAGATCTTTCCTAAAACCTGATAAAATGACATTGGGGTGGGTATTAATCGAGAAATTGCAGAGATTAGAATGAATTATCTTTGTTTCAAAGAAATTTCAGCTCTGGGGGTGATGCCAAAAATCAGAAAAAAACGACAGGTCGCGGGTTGAAAAAATGGTCAAAATTTAAAGGGCGTCAGATCTTTCCTAAAACCTGATAAAATGACGATGGGGTGGGTATTAATCGAGAAATTGCAGAGATTAGAAAGAATTATCCTAGTTCCAAAGAAATTTCAGCTCCTGAGGTTACGTTAAAAACCAGAAAAAAACGACAGGTCGCGGGTTGAAAAAATGGTCAAAATTTAAAGGGCGTCAGATCTTTCCTAAAACCTGATAAAATGACGATGGTGTGGGTATTAATCAAGAAATTGCAGAGATAAGAAAGAATCATCTTTGTTTCAAGGAAATTTCAGCTCCGGAGGTGATGCCAAAAACCAGAAAAAAACGACAGGTCGCAGGTTGAAAAAATAGTGAAAATTTAAAGGGCGTCAGATCTTTCCTAAAACCTGATAAAATGACATTGGGGTGGGTATTAATCGAGAAATTGCAGAGATTAGAAAAAATTATCTTTGTTCCAAAGAAATTTCAGCTCTGGAGTTTAATTAACAAACCAGAAAAAAACGACAGGTCGCGTGCTGAAAAAATGGTCAAAATTTAAAGGGCGTCAGATCTTTCCTAAAACCTGATAAAATGATGATGGGGTGGGTATTAATCGAGAAATTGCAGAGATTAGAAAGAATTATTTTTGTTTCAAAGAAATTTCAGCTCCGGAGGTGATGCCAAAAACCAGAAAAAAACGACAGGTCGTGGGTTGAAAAAATGGTCAAAATTTAAAGGGCATCAGATCTTTCCTAAAACCTGATAAAATGACATTGGGGTGGGTATTAATCGAGAAATTGCAGAGATTAGAATGAATTATCTTTGTTTCAAAGAAATTTCAGCTCTGGGGGTGATGCCAAAAATCAGAAAAAAACGACAGGTCGCGGGTTGAAAAAATGGTCAAAATTTAAAGGGCGTCAGATCTTTCCTAAAACCTGATAAAATGACGATGGGGTGGGTATTAATCGAGAAATTGCAGAGATTAGAAAGAATTATCCTAGTTCCAAAGAAATTTCAGCTCCTGAGGTTACGTTAAAAACCAGAAAAAAACGACAGGTCGCGGGTTGAAAAAATGGTCAAAATTTAAAGGGCGTCAGATCTTTCCTAAAACCTGATAAAATGACGATGGTGTGGGTATTAATCAAGAAATTGCAGAGATAAGAAAGAATCATCTTTGTTTCAAGGAAATTTCAGCTCCGGAGGTGATGCCAAAAACCAGAAAAAAACGACAGGTCGCAGGTTGAAAAAATAGTGAAAATTTAAAGGGCGTCAGATCTTTCCTAAAACCTGATAAAATGACATTGGGGTGGGTATTAATCGAGAAATTGCAGAGATTAGAAAGAATTATCTTTGTTCCAAAGAAATTTCAGCTCTGGAGTTTAATTAACAAACCAGAAAAAAACGACAGGTCGCGGGCTGAAAAAATGGTCAAAATTTAAAGGGCGTCAGATCTTTCCTAAAACCTGATAAAATGATGATGGGGTGGGTATTAATCGAGAAATTGCAGAGATTAGAAAGAATTATTTTTGTTTCAAAGAAATTTCAGCTCCGGAGGTGATGCCAAAAACCAGAAAAAAACGACAGGTCGTGGGTTGAAAAAATGGTCAAAATTTAAAGGGCGTCAGATCTTTCCTAAAACCTGATAAAATGACGATGGGGTGGGTATTAATCGAGAAATTGCAGAGATTAGAAAGAATTATCCTAGTTCCAAAGACATTTCAGCTCCTGAGGTTACGTTAAAAACCAGAAAAAAACGACAGGTCGCGGGTTGAAAAAATGGTCAAAATTTAAAGGGCGTCAGATCTTTCCTAAATCCTGATAAAATGACGATTGGGTGGGTATTAATCGAGAAATTGCAGAGATTAGAAAGAATTATCTTTGTTCCAAAGAAATTTCAGCTCTGGAGGTTAATTCACAAACCAGAAAAAAACGACAGGTCGCGGGCTGAAAAAATGGTCAAAATTTAAAGGGCGTCAGATCTTTCCTAAAACCTGATAAAATGATGATGGGGTGGGTATTAATCGAGAAATTGCAGAGATTAGAAAGAATTATCTTTGTTTCAAAGAAATTTCAGCTCTGGAGGTTAATTCACAAACCAGAAAAAAACGACAGGTCGCGGGCTGAAAAAATGGTCAAAATTTAAAGGGCGTCAGATCTTTCCTAAAACCTGATAAAATGACATTGGGGTGGGTATTAATCGAGAAATTGCAGAAATTAGAAAGAATTATCTTTGTTTCAAAGAAATTTCAGCTCCGGAGGTGATGCCAAAAACCAGAAAAAAACGACAGGTCGTGGGTTGAAAAAATGGTCAAAATTTAAAGGGCGTCAGATCTTTCCTAAAACCTGATAAAATGACGATGGGGTGGGTATTAATCGAGAAATTGCAGAGATTAGAAAGAATTATCCTAGTTCCAAAGACATTTCAGCTCCTGAGGTTACGTTAAAAACCAGAAAAAAACGACAGGTCGCGGGTTGAAAAAATGGTCAAAATTTAAAGGGCGTCAGATCTTTCCTAAATCCTGATAAAATGACGATTGGGTGGGTATTAATCGAGAAATTGCAGAGATTAGAAAGAATTATCTTTGTTCCAAAGAAATTTCAGCTCTGGAGGTTAATTCACAAACCAGAAAAAAACGACAGGTCGCGGGCTGAAAAAATGGTCAAAATTTAAAGGGCGTCAGATCTTTCCTAAAACCTGATAAAATGATGATGGGGTGGGTATTAATCGAGAAATTGCAGAGATTAGAAAGAATTATCTTTGTTTCAAAGAAATTTCAGCTCTGGAGGTTAATTCACAAACCAGAAAAAAACGACAGGTCGCGGGCTGAAAAAATGGTCAAAATTTAAAGGGCGTCAGATCTTTCCTAAAACCTGATAAAATGACATTGGGGTGGGTATTAATCGAGAAATTGCAGAGATTAGAAAGAATTATCTTTGTTTCAAAGAAATTTCAGCTCCGGAGGTGATGCCAAAAACCAGAAAAAAACGACAGGTCGTGGGTTGAAAAAATGGTCAAAATTTAAAGGGCATCAGATCTTTCCTAAAACCTGATAAAATGACATTGGGGTGGGTATTAATCGAGAAATTGCAGAGATTAGAATGAATTATCTTTGTTTCAAAGAAATTTCAGCTCTGGGGGTGATGCCAAAAATCAGAAAAAAACGACAGGTCGCGGGTTGAAAAAATGGTCAAAATTTAAAGGGCGTCAGATCTTTCCTAAAACCTGATAAAATGACGATGGGGTGGGTATTAATCGAGAAATTGCAGAGATTAGAAAGAATTATCCTAGTTCCAAAGAAATTTCAGCTCCTGAGGTTACGTTAAAAACCAGAAAAAAACGACAGGTCGCGGGTTGAAAAAATGGTCAAAATTTAAAGGGCGTCAGATCTTTCCTAAAACCTGATAAAATGACGATGGTGTGGGTATTAATCAAGAAATTGCAGAGATAAGAAAGAATCATCTTTGTTTCAAGGAAATTTCAGCTCCGGAGGTGATGCCAAAAACCAGAAAAAAACGACAGGTCGCAGGTTGAAAAAATAGTGAAAATTTAAAGGGCGTCAGATCTTTCCTAAAACCTGATAAAATGACATTGGGGTGGGTATTAATCGAGAAATTGCAGAGATTAGAAAAAATTATCTTTGTTCCAAAGAAATTTCAGCTCTGGAGTTTAATTAACAAACCAGAAAAAAACGACAGGTCGCGTGCTGAAAAAAATGGTCAAAATTTAAAGGGCGTCAGATCTTTCCTAAAACCTGATAAAATGATGATGGGGTGGGTATTAATCGAGAAATTGCAGAGATTAGAAAGAATTATTTTTGTTTCAAAGAAATTTCAGCTCCGGAGGTGATGCCAAAAACCAGAAAAAAACGACAGGTCGTGGGTTGAAAAAATGGTCAAAATTTAAAGGGCGTCAGATCTTTCCTAAAACCTGATAAAATGACATTGGGGTGGGTATTAATCGAGAAATTGCAGAGATTAGAATGAATTATCTTTGTTTCAAAGAAATTTCAGCTCTGGGGGTGATGCCAAAAATCAGAAAAAAACGACAGGTCGCGGGTTGAAAAAATGGTCAAAATTTAAAGGGCGTCAGATCTTTCCTAAAACCTGATAAAATGACGATGGGGTGGGTATTAATCGAGAAATTGCAGAGATTAGAAAGAATTATCCTAGTTCCAAAGACATTTCAGCTCCTGAGGTTACGTTAAAAACCAGAAAAAAACGACAGGTCGCGGGTTGAAAAAATGGTCAAAATTTAAAGGGCGTCAGATCTTTCCTAAATCCTGATAAAATGACGATTGGGTGGGTATTAATCGAGAAATTGCAGAGATTAGAAAGAATTATCTTTGTTCCAAAGAAATTTCAGCTCTGGAGGTTAATTCACAAACCAGAAAAAAACGACAGGTCGCGGGCTGAAAAAATGGTCAAAATTTAAAGGGCGTCAGATCTTTCCTAAAACCTGATAAAATGATGATGGGGTGGGTATTAATCGAGAAATTGCAGAGATTAGAAAGAATTATCTTTGTTTCAAAGAAATTTCAGCTCTGGAGGTTAATTCACAAACCAGAAAAAAACGACAGGTCGCGGGCTGAAAAAATGGTCAAAATTTAAAGGGCGTCAGATCTTTCCTAAAACCTGATAAAATGACATTGGGGTGGGTATTAATCGAGAAATTGCAGAAATTAGAAAGAATTATCTTTGTTTCAAAGAAATTTCAGCTCCGGAGGTGATGCCAAAAACCAGAAAAAAACGACAGGTCGTGGGTTGAAAAAATGGTCAAAATTTAAAGGGCGTCAGATCTTTCCTAAAACCTGATAAAATGACATTGGGGTGGGTATTAATCGAGAAATTGCAGAGATTAGAATGAATTATCTTTGTTTCAAAGAAATTTCAGCTCTGGGGGTGATGCCAAAAATCAGAAAAAAACGACAGGTCGCGGGTTGAAAAAATGGTCAAAATTTAAAGGGCGTCAGATCTTTCCTAAAACCTGATAAAATGACGATGGGGTGGGTATTAATCGAGAAATTGCAGAGATTAGAAAGAATTATCCTAGTTCCAAAGAAATTTCAGCTCCTGAGGTTACGTTAAAAACCAGAAAAAAACGACAGGTCGCGGGTTGAAAAAATGGTCAAAATTTAAAGGGCGTCAGATCTTTCCTAAATCCTGATAAAATGACGATTGGGTGGGTATTAATCGAGAAATTGCAGAGATTAGAAAGAATTATCTTTGTTCCAAAGAAATTTCAGCTCTGGAGGTTAATTCACAAACCAGAAAAAAACGACAGGTCGCGGGCTGAAAAAATGGTCAAAATTTAAAGGGCGTCAGATCTTTCCTAAAACCTGATAAAATGATGATGGGGTGGGTATTAATCGAGAAATTGCAGAGATTAGAAAGAATTATCTTTGTTTCAAAGAAATTTCAGCTCTGGAGGTTAATTCACAAACCAGAAAAAAACGACAGGTCGCGGGCTCAAAAAATGGTCAAAATTTAAAGGGCGTCAGATCTCTCCTAAAACCTGATAAAATGATGATGGGGTGGGTATTAATCGAGAAATTGCAGAGATTAGAAAGAATTATCTTTGTTTCAAAGAAATTTCAGCTCCGGAGGTGATGCCAAAAACCAGAAAAAAACGACAGGTCGTGGGTTGAAAAAATGGTCAAAATTTAAAGGGCGTCAGATCTTTCCTAAAACCTGATAAAATGACGATGGGGTGGGTATTAATCGAGAAATTGCAGAGATTAGAAAGAATTATCTTTTTTCCAAAGACATTTCAGCTCCTGAGGTTACGTTAAAAACAAGAAAAAAACGACAGGTCGCGGGTTGAAAAAATGGTCAAAATATAAAGGGCGTCAGATCTTTCTTAAAGACTGATAAAATGACGATGGTGTGGGTATTAATCGAGAAATTGCAGAGATTAGAAAGAATTATCTTTGTTTCAAAGAAATTTCAGCTCCAGAGGTGATGCCAAAAACCAGAAAAAAACGACAGGTCGCGGGTTGAAAAAATGGTCAAAATTTAAAGGGCGTCAGATCTTTCCTAAAACCTGATAAAATGACGATGGGGTGGGTATTAATCGAGAAATTGCAGAGATTAGAAAGAATTATCCTAGTTCCAAAGAAATTTCAGCTCCTGAGGTTACGTTAAAAACAAGAAAAAAATGACAGGACGCGGGTTGAAAAAATGGTCAAAATTTAAAGGGCGTCAGATCTTTCCTAAAACCTGATAAAATGACGATGGGGTGGGTATTAATCGAGAAATTGCAGAGATTAGAAAGAATTATCCTAGTTCCAAGGAAATTTCAGCTCCTGAGGTTACGTTAAAAAACAGAAAAAAACGACAGGTCGCGGGTTGAAAAAATGGTCAAAATTTAAAGGGCGTCAGATCTTTCCTAAAACCTGATGAAATGACATTGGGGTGGGTATTAATCGAGAAATTGCAGAGATTAGAATGAATTATCTTTGTTTCAAAGAAATTTCAGCTCTGGGGGTGATCCCAAAAATCAGAAAAAAACGACAGGTCGTGGGTTGAAAAAATGGTCAAAATTTAAAGGGCGTCAGATCTTTCCTAAAACCTGATAAAATGACTATGGGGTGGGTATTAATCGAGAAATTGCAGAGATTAGAAAGAATTATCCTAGTTCCAAAGAAATTTCAGCTCCTGAGGTTACGTTAAAAACCAGAAAAAAACGACAGGTCGCGGGTTGAAAAAATGGTCAAAATTTAAAGGGCGTCAGATCTTTCCTAAATCCTGATAAAATGACGATTGGGTGGGTATTAATCGAGAAATTGCAGAGATTAAAAAGAATTATCTTTGTTCCAAAGAAATTTCAGCTCTGGAGGTTAATTCACAAACCAGAAAAAAACGACAGGTCGCGGGCTGAAAAAATGGTCAAAATTTAAAGGGCGTCAGATCTTTCCTAAAACCTGATAAAATGATGATGGGGTGGGTATTAATCGAGAAATTGCAGAGATTAGAAAGAATTATCTTTGTTTCAAAGAAATTTCAGCTCTGGAGGTTAATTCACAAACCAGAAAAAAACGACAGGTCGCGGGCTGAAAAAATGGTGAAAATTTAAAGGGCGTCAGATCTTTCCTAAAACCTGATAAAATGATGATGGGGTGGGTATTAATCGAGAAATTGCAGAGATTAGAAAGAATTATCTTTGTTTCAAAGAAATTTCAGCTCCGGAGGTGATGCCAAAAACCAGAAAAAAACGACAGGTCGTGGGTTGAAAAAATGGTCAAAATTTAAAGGGCGTCAGATCTTTCCTAAAACCTGATAAAATGACGATGGGGTGGGTATTAATCGAGAAATTGCAGAGATTAGAAAGAATTATCTTTTTTCCAAAGACATTTCAGCTCCTGAGGTTACGTTAAAAACAAGAAAAAAACGACAGGTCGCGGGTTGTAAAAATGGTCAAAATATAAAGGGCGTCAGATCTTTCTTAAAGACTGATAAAATGACATTGGGGTGGGTATTAATCGAGAAATTGCAGAGATTAGAAAGAATTATCTTTGTTCCAAAGAAATTTCAGCTCTGGAGTTTAATTAACAAACCAGAAAAAAACGACAGGTCGCGGGCTGAAAAAATGGTCAAAATTTAAAGGGCGTCAGATCTTTCCTAAAACCTGATAAAATGATGATGGGGTGGGTATTAATCGAGAAATTGCAGAGATTAGAAAGAATTATCTTTGTTTCAAAGAAATTTCAGCTCCGGAGGTGATGCCAAAAACCAGAAAAAAACGACAGGTCGTGGGTTGAAAAAATGGTCAAAATTTAAAGGGCGTCAGATCTTTCCTAAAACCTGATAAAATGACGATGGGGTGGGTATTAATCGAGAAATTGCAGAGATTAGAAAGAACTATCTTTTTTCCAAAGACATTTCAGCTCCTGAGGTTACGTTAAAAACAAGAAAAAAACGACAGGTCGCGGGTTGAAAAAATGGTCAAAATATAAAGGGCGTCAGATCTTTCTTAAAGACTGATAAAATGACGATGGTGTGGGTATTAATCGAGAAATTGCAGAGATTAGAAAGAATTATCTTTGTTTCAAAGAAATTTCAGCTCCGGAGGTGATGCCAAAAACCAGAAAAAAACGACAGGTCGCGGGTTGAAAAAATGGTCAAAATTTAAAGGGCGTCAGATCTTTCCTAAAACCTGATAAAATGACGATGGTGTGGGTATTAATCGAGAAATTGCAGAGATTAGAAAGAATTATCCTAGTTCCAAAGAAATTTCAGCTCCTGAGGTTACGTTAAAAACAAGAAAAAAATGACAGGATGCGGGTTGAAAAAATGGTCAAAATTTAAAGGGCGTCAGATCTTTCCTAAAACCTGATAAAATGACGATGGGGTGGGTATTAATCGAGAAATTGCAGAGATTAGAAAGAATTATCCTAGTTCCAAAGAAATTTCAGCTCCTGAGGTTACGTTAAAAACCAGAAAAAAACGACAGGTCGCGGGTTGAAAAAATGGTCAAAATTTAAAGGGCGTCAGATCTTTCCTAAAACCTGATAAAATGACATTGGGGTGTGTATTGATCGAGAAATTGCAGAGATTAGAAAGAATTATCTTTGTTTCAAAGAAATTTCAGCTCCGGAGGTGACGCCAAAAACCAGAAAAAAACGACAGGTCGCAGGTTGAAAAAATGGTCAAAATTTAAAGGGCGTCAGATCTTTCCTAAAACCTGATAAAATGACGATGGTGTGGGTATTAATCGAGAAATTGCAGAGATTAGAAAGAATTATCTTTTTTCCAAAGACATTTCAGCTCCTGAGGTTACGTTAAAAACAAGAAAAAAACGACAGGTCGCGGGTTGAAAAAATGGTCAAAATTTAAAGGGCGTCAGATCTTTCCTAAAACCTGATAAAATGACGATGGTGTGGGTATTAATCGAGAAATTGCAGAGATTAGAAAGAATTATCTTTTTTCCAAAGACATTTCAGCTCCTGAGGTTACGTTAAAAACAAGAAAAAAACGACAGGTCGCGGGTTGAAAAAATGGTCAAAATTTAAAGGGCGTCAGATCTTTCTTAAAGACTGATAAAATGACGATGGTGTGGGTATTAATCGAGAAATTGCAGAGATTAGAAAGAATTATCTTTGTTTCAAAGAAATTTCAGCTCCGGAGGTGATGCCAAAATCCGGAAAAAAACGACAGGTCGCGGGTTGAAAAAATGGTCAAAATTTATAGGGCGTCAGATCTTTCCTAAAACCTGATAAAATGACGATGGGGTGGGTATTTATCAAGAAATTGCAGAGATAAGAAAGAATCATCTTTGTTTCAAGGAAATTTCAGCTCCGGAGGTGATGCCAAAAACCAGAAAAAAACGACAGGTCGCAGGTTGAAAAAATGGTCAAAATTTAAAGGGCGTCAGATCTTTCCTAAAACCTGATAAAATGACATTGGGGTGGGTATTAATCGAGAAATTGCAGAGATTAGAAAGAATTATCTTTGTTTCAAAGAAATTTCAGCTCCGGAGGTGATGCCAAAAACCAGAAAAAAACGACAGGTCGCGGGTTGAAAAAATGGTCAAAATTTAAAGGGCGTCAGATCTTTCCTAAATCCTGATAAAATGACGATTGGGTGGGTATTAATCGAGAAATTGCAGAGATTAGAAAGAATTATCTTTGTTCCAAAGAAATTTCAGCTCTGGAGGTTAATTCACAAACCAGAAAAAAACGACAGGTCGCGGGCTGAAAAAATGGTCAAAATTTAAAGGGCGTCAGATCTTTCCTAAAACCTGATAAAATGACATTGGGGTGGGTATTAATCGAGAAATTGCAGAGATTAGAATGAATTATCTTTGTTTCAAAGAAATTTCAGCTCTGGGGGTGATGCCAAAAATCAGAAAAAAACGACAGGTCGCGGGTTGAAAAAATGGTCAAAATTTAAAGGGCGTCAGATCTTTCCTAAAACCTGATAAAATGACGATGGGGTGGGTATTAATCGAGAAATTGCAGAGATTAGAAAGAATTATCCTAGTTCCAAAGAAATTTCAGCTCCTGAGGTTACGTTAAAAACCAGAAAAAAACGACAGGTCGCGGGTTGAAAAAATGGTCAAAATTTAAAGGGCGTCAGATCTTTCCTAAATCCTGATAAAATGACGATTGGGTGGGTATTAATCGAGAAATTGCAGAGATTAGAAAGAATTATCTTTGTTCCAAAGAAATTTCAGCTCTGGAGGTTAATTCACAAACCAGAAAAAAACGACAGGTCGCGGGCTGAAAAAATGGTCAAAATTTAAAGGGCGTCAGATCTTTCCTAAAACCTGATAAAATGATGATGGGGTGGGTATTAATCGAGAAATTGCAGAGATTAGAAAGAATTATCTTTGTTTCAAAGAAATTTCAGCTCTGGAGGTTAATTCACAAACCAGAAAAAAACGACAGGTCGCGGGCTGAAAAAATGGTCAAAATTTAAAGGGCGTCAGATCTCTCCTAAAACCTGATAAAATGATGATGGGGTGGGTATTAATCGAGAAATTGCAGAGATTAGAAAGAATTATCTTTGTTTCAAAGAAATTTCAGCTCCGGAGGTGATGCCAAAAACCAGAAAAAAACGACAGGTCGTGGGTTGAAAAAATGGTCAAAATTTAAAGGGCGTCAGATCTTTCCTAAAACCTGATAAAATGACGATGGGGTGGGTATTAATCGAGAAATTGCAGAGATTAGAAAGAATTATCTTTTTTCCAAAGACATTTCAGCTCCTGAGGTTACGTTAAAAACAAGAAAAAAACGACAGGTCGCGGGTTGAAAAAATGGTCAAAATATAAAGGGCGTCAGATCTTTCTTAAAGACTGATAAAATGACGATGGTGTGGGTATTAATCGAGAAATTGCAGAGATTAGAAAGAATTATCTTTGTTTCAAAGAAATTTCAGCTCCAGAGGTGATGCCAAAAACCAGAAAAAAACGACAGGTCGCGGGTTGAAAAAATGGTCAAAATTTAAAGGGCGTCAGATCTTTCCTAAAACCTGATAAAATGACGATGGGGTGGGTATTAATCGAGAAATTGCAGAGATTAGAAAGAATTATCCTAGTTCCAAAGAAATTTCAGCTCCTGAGGTTACGTTAAAAACAAGAAAAAAATGACAGGACGCGGGTTGAAAAAATGGTCAAAATTTAAAGGGCGTCAGATCTTTCCTAAAACCTGATAAAATGACGATGGGGTGGGTATTAATCGAGAAATTGCAGAGATTAGAAAGAATTATCCTAGTTCCAAGGAAATTTCAGCTCCTGAGGTTACGTTAAAAACCAGAAAAAAACGACAGGTCGCGGGTTGAAAAAATGGTCAAAATTTAAAGGGCGTCAGATCTTTCCTAAAACCTGATGAAATGACATTGGGGTGGGTATTAATCGAGAAATTGCAGAGATTAGAATGAATTATCTTTGTTTCAAAGAAATTTCAGCTCTGGGGGTGATCCCAAAAATCAGAAAAAAACGACAGGTCGTGGGTTGAAAAAATGGTCAAAATTTAAAGGGCGTCAGATCTTTCCTAAAACCTGATAAAATGACTATGGGGTGGGTATTAATCGAGAAATTGCAGAGATTAGAAAGAATTATCCTAGTTCCAAAGAAATTTCAGCTCCTGAGGTTACGTTAAAAACCAGAAAAAAACGACAGGTCGCGGGTTGAAAAAATGGTCAAAATTTAAAGGGCGTCAGATCTTTCCTAAATCCTGATAAAATGACGATTGGGTGGGTATTAATCGAGAAATTGCAGAGATTAAAAAGAATTATCTTTGTTCCAAAGAAATTTCAGCTCTGGAGGTTAATTCACAAACCAGAAAAAAACGACAGGTCGCGGGCTGAAAAAATGGTCAAAATTTAAAGGGCGTCAGATCTTTCCTAAAACCTGATAAAATGATGATGGGGTGGGTATTAATCGAGAAATTGCAGAGATTAGAAAGAATTATCTTTGTTTCAAAGAAATTTCAGCTCTGGAGGTTAATTCACAAACCAGAAAAAAACGACAGGTCGCGGGCTGAAAAAATGGTGAAAATTTAAAGGGCGTCAGATCTTTCCTAAAACCTGATAAAATGATGATGGGGTGGGTATTAATCGAGAAATTGCAGAGATTAGAAAGAATTATCTTTGTTTCAAAGAAATTTCAGCTCCGGAGGTGATGCCAAAAACCAGAAAAAAACGACAGGTCGTGGGTTGAAAAAATGGTCAAAATTTAAAGGGCGTCAGATCTTTCCTAAAACCTGATAAAATGACGATGGGGTGGGTATTAATCGAGAAATTGCAGAGATTAGAAAGAATTATCTTTTTTCCAAAGACATTTCAGCTCCTGAGGTTACGTTAAAAACAAGAAAAAAACGACAGGTCGCGGGTTGTAAAAATGGTCAAAATATAAAGGGCGTCAGATCTTTCTTAAAGACTGATAAAATGACATTGGGGTGGGTATTAATCGAGAAATTGCAGAGATTAGAAAGAATTATCTTTGTTCCAAAGAAATTTCAGCTCTGGAGTTTAATTAACAAACCAGAAAAAAACGACAGGTCGCGGGCTGAAAAAATGGTCAAAATTTAAAGGGCGTCAGATCTTTCCTAAAACCTGATAAAATGATGATGGGGTGGGTATTAATCGAGAAATTGCAGAGATTAGAAAGAATTATCTTTGTTTCAAAGAAATTTCAGCTCCGGAGGTGATGCCAAAAACCAGAAAAAAACGACAGGTCGTGGGTTGAAAAAATGGTCAAAATTTAAAGGGCGTCAGATCTTTCCTAAAACCTGATAAAATGACGATGGGGTGGGTATTAATCGAGAAATTGCAGAGATTAGAAAGAACTATCTTTTTTCCAAAGACATTTCAGCTCCTGAGGTTACGTTAAAAACAAGAAAAAAACGACAGGTCGCGGGTTGAAAAAATGGTCAAAATATAAAGGGCGTCAGATCTTTCTTAAAGACTGATAAAATGACGATGGTGTGGGTATTAATCGAGAAATTGCAGAGATTAGAAAGAATTATCTTTGTTTCAAAGAAATTTCAGCTCCGGAGGTGATGCCAAAAACCAGAAAAAAACGACAGGTCGCGGGTTGAAAAAATGGTCAAAATTTAAAGGGCGTCAGATCTTTCCTAAAACCTGATAAAATGACGATGGTGTGGGTATTAATCGAGAAATTGCAGAGATTAGAAAGAATTATCCTAGTTCCAAAGAAATTTCAGCTCCTGAGGTTACGTTAAAAACAAGAAAAAAATGACAGGATGCGGGTTGAAAAAATGGTCAAAATTTAAAGGGCGTCAGATCTTTCCTAAAACCTGATAAAATGACGATGGGGTGGGTATTAATCGAGAAATTGCAGAGATTAGAAAGAATTATCCTAGTTCCAAAGAAATTTCAGCTCCTGAGGTTACGTTAAAAACCAGAAAAAAACGACAGGTCGCGGGTTGAAAAAATGGTCAAAATTTAAAGGGCGTCAGATCTTTCCTAAAACCTGATAAAATGACATTGGGGTGTGTATTGATCGAGAAATTGCAGAGATTAGAAAGAATTATCTTTGTTTCAAAGAAATTTCAGCTCCGGAGGTGACGCCAAAAACCAGAAAAAAACGACAGGTCGCAGGTTGAAAAAATGGTCAAAATTTAAAGGGCGTCAGATCTTTCCTAAAACCTGATAAAATGACGATGGTGTGGGTATTAATCGAGAAATTGCAGAGATTAGAAAGAATTATCTTTTTTCCAAAGACATTTCAGCTCCTGAGGTTACGTTAAAAACAAGAAAAAAACGACAGGTCGCGGGTTGAAAAAATGGTCAAAATTTAAAGGGCGTCAGATCTTTCCTAAAACCTGATAAAATGACGATGGTGTGGGTATTAATCGAGAAATTGCAGAGATTAGAAAGAATTATCTTTTTTCCAAAGACATTTCAGCTCCTGAGGTTACGTTAAAAACAAGAAAAAAACGACAGGTCGCGGGTTGAAAAAATGGTCAAAATTTAAAGGGCGTCAGATCTTTCTTAAAGACTGATAAAATGACGATGGTGTGGGTATTAATCGAGAAATTGCAGAGATTAGAAAGAATTATCTTTGTTTCAAAGAAATTTCAGCTCCGGAGGTGATGCCAAAATCCGGAAAAAAACGACAGGTCGCGGGTTGAAAAAATGGTCAAAATTTATAGGGCGTCAGATCTTTCCTAAAACCTGATAAAATGACGATGGGGTGGGTATTTATCAAGAAATTGCAGAGATAAGAAAGAATCATCTTTGTTTCAAGGAAATTTCAGCTCCGGAGGTGATGCCAAAAACCAGAAAAAAACGACAGGTCCGCAGGTTGAAAAAATGGTCAAAATTTAAAGGGCGTCAGATCTTTCCTAAAACCTGATAAAATGACATTGGGGTGGGTATTAATCGAGAAATTGCAGAGATTAGAAAGAATTATCTTTGTTTCAAAGAAATTTCAGCTCCGGAGGTGATGCCAAAAACCAGAAAAAAACGACAGGTCGCGGGTTGAAAAAATGGTCAAAATTTAAAGGGCGTCAGATCTTTCCTAAATCCTGATAAAATGACGATTGGGTGGGTATTAATCGAGAAATTGCAGAGATTAGAAAGAATTATCTTTGTTCCAAAGAAATTTCAGCTCTGGAGGTTAATTCACAAACCAGAAAAAAACGACAGGTCGCGGGCTGAAAAAATGGTCAAAATTTAAAGGGCGTCAGATCTTTCCTAAAACCTGATAAAATGACATTGGGGTGGGTATTAATCGAGAAATTGCAGAGATTAGAATGAATTATCTTTGTTTCAAAGAAATTTCAGCTCTGGGGGTGATGCCAAAAATCAGAAAAAAACGACAGGTCGCGGGTTGAAAAAATGGTCAAAATTTAAAGGGCGTCAGATCTTTCCTAAAACCTGATAAAATGACGATGGGGTGGGTATTAATCGAGAAATTGCAGAGATTAGAAAGAATTATCCTAGTTCCAAAGAAATTTCAGCTCCTGAGGTTACGTTAAAAACCAGAAAAAAACGACAGGTCGCGGGTTGAAAAAATGGTCAAAATTTAAAGGGCGTCAGATCTTTCCTAAATCCTGATAAAATGACGATTGGGTGGGTATTAATCGAGAAATTGCAGAGATTAGAAAGAATTATCTTTGTTCCAAAGAAATTTCAGCTCTGGAGGTTAATTCACAAACCAGAAAAAAACGACAGGTCGCGGGCTGAAAAAATGGTCAAAATTTAAAGGGCGTCAGATCTTTCCTAAAACCTGATAAAATGATGATGGGGTGGGTATTAATCGAGAAATTGCAGAGATTAGAAAGAATTATCTTTGTTTCAAAGAAATTTCAGCTCTGGAGGTTAATTCACAAACCAGAAAAAAAACGACAGGTCGCGGGCTGAAAAAATGGTCAAAATTTAAAGGGCGTCAGATCTCTCCTAAAACCTGATAAAATGATGATGGGGTGGGTATTAATCGAGAAATTGCAGAGATTAGAAAGAATTATCTTTGTTTCAAAGAAATTTCAGCTCCGGAGGTGATGCCAAAAACCAGAAAAAAACGACAGGTCGTGGGTTGAAAAAATGGTCAAAATTTAAAGGGCGTCAGATCTTTCCTAAAACCTGATAAAATGACGATGGGGTGGGTATTAATCGAGAAATTGCAGAGATTAGAAAGAATTATCTTTTTTCCAAAGACATTTCAGCTCCTGAGGTTACGTTAAAAACAAGAAAAAAACGACAGGTCGCGGGTTGAAAAAATGGTCAAAATATAAAGGGCGTCAGATCTTTCTTAAAGACTGATAAAATGACGATGGTGTGGGTATTAATCGAGAAATTGCAGAGATTAGAAAGAATTATCTTTGTTTCAAAGAAATTTCAGCTCCGGAGGTGATGCCAAAAACCAGAAAAAAACGACAGGTCGCGGGTTGAAAAAATGGTCAAAATTTAAAGGGCGTCAGATCTTTCCTAAAACCTGATAAAATGACGATGGTGTGGGTATTAATCGAGAAATTGCAGAGATTAGAAAGAATTATCCTAGTTCCAAAGAAATTTCAGCTCCTGAGGTTACGTTAAAAACAAGAAAAAAATGACAGGATGCGGGTTGAAAAAATGGTCAAAATTTAAAGGGCGTCAGATCTTTCCTAAAACCTGATAAAATGACGATGGGGTGGGTATTAATCGAGAAATTGCAGAGATTAGAAAGAATTATCCTAGTTCCAAAGAAATTTCAGCTCCTGAGGTTACGTTAAAAACCAGAAAAAAACGACAGGTCGCGGGTTGAAAAAATGGTCAAAATTTAAAGGGCGTCAGATCTTTCCTAAAACCTGATAAAATGACATTGGGGTGTGTATTGATCGAGAAATTGCAGAGATTAGAAAGAATTATCTTTGTTTCAAAGAAATTTCAGCTCCGGAGGTGACGCCAAAAACCAGAAAAAAACGACAGGTCGCAGGTTGAAAAAATGGTCAAAATTTAAAGGGCGTCAGATCTTTCCTAAAACCTGATAAAATGACGATGGTGTGGGTATTAATCGAGAAATTGCAGAGATTAGAAAGAATTATCTTTTTTCCAAAGACATTTCAGCTCCTGAGGTTACGTTAAAAACAAGAAAAAAACGACAGGTCGCGGGTTGAAAAAATGGTCAAAATTTAAAGGGCGTCAGATCTTTCCTAAAACCTGATAAAATGACGATGGTGTGGGTATTAATCGAGAAATTGCAGAGATTAGAAAGAATTATCTTTTTTCCAAAGACATTTCAGCTCCTGAGGTTACGTTAAAAACAAGAAAAAAACGACAGGTCGCGGGTTGAAAAAATGGTCAAAATTTAAAGGGCGTCAGATCTTTCTTAAAGACTGATAAAATGACGATGGTGTGGGTATTAATCGAGAAATTGCAGAGATTAGAAAGAATTATCTTTGTTTCAAAGAAATTTCAGCTCCGGAGGTGATGCCAAAATCCGGAAAAAAACGACAGGTCGCGGGTTGAAAAAATGGTCAAAATTTATAGGGCGTCAGATCTTTCCTAAAACCTGATAAAATGACGATGGGGTGGGTATTTATCAAGAAATTGCAGAGATAAGAAAGAATCATCTTTGTTTCAAGGAAATTTCAGCTCCGGAGGTGATGCCAAAAACCAGAAAAAAACGACAGGTCGCAGGTTGAAAAAATGGTCAAAATTTAAAGGGCGTCAGATCTTTCCTAAAACCTGATAAAATGACATTGGGGTGGGTATTAATCGAGAAATTGCAGAGATTAGAAAGAATTATCTTTGTTTCAAAGAAATTTCAGCTCCGGAGGTGATGCCAAAAACCAGAAAAAAACGACAGGTCGCGGGTTGAAAAAATGGTCAAAATTTAAAGGGCGTCAGATCTTTCCTAAATCCTGATAAAATGACGATTGGGTGGGTATTAATCGAGAAATTGCAGAGATTAGAAAGAATTATCTTTGTTCCAAAGAAATTTCAGCTCTGGAGGTTAATTCACAAACCAGAAAAAAACGACAGGTCGCGGGCTGAAAAAATGGTCAAAATTTAAAGGGCGTCAGATCTTTCCTAAAACCTGATAAAATGACATTGGGGTGGGTATTAATCGAGAAATTGCAGAGATTAGAATGAATTATCTTTGTTTCAAAGAAATTTCAGCTCTGGGGGTGATGCCAAAAATCAGAAAAAAACGACAGGTCGCGGGTTGAAAAAATGGTCAAAATTTAAAGGGCGTCAGATCTTTCCTAAAACCTGATAAAATGACGATGGGGTGGGTATTAATCGAGAAATTGCAGAGATTAGAAAGAATTATCCTAGTTCCAAAGAAATTTCAGCTCCTGAGGTTACGTTAAAAACCAGAAAAAAACGACAGGTCGCGGGTTGAAAAAATGGTCAAAATTTAAAGGGCGTCAGATCTTTCCTAAATCCTGATAAAATGACGATTGGGTGGGTATTAATCGAGAAATTGCAGAGATTAGAAAGAATTATCTTTGTTCCAAAGAAATTTCAGCTCTGGAGGTTAATTCACAAACCAGAAAAAAACGACAGGTCGCGGGCTGAAAAAATGGTCAAAATTTAAAGGGCGTCAGATCTTTCCTAAAACCTGATAAAATGATGATGGGGTGGGTATTAATCGAGAAATTGCAGAGATTAGAAAGAATTATCTTTGTTTCAAAGAAATTTCAGCTCTGGAGGTTAATTCACAAACCAGAAAAAAACGACAGGTCGCGGGCTGAAAAAATGGTCAAAATTTAAAGGGCGTCAGATCTCTCCTAAAACCTGATAAAATGATGATGGGGTGGGTATTAATCGAGAAATTGCAGAGATTAGAAAGAATTATCTTTGTTTCAAAGAAATTTCAGCTCCGGAGGTGATGCCAAAAACCAGAAAAAAAACGACAGGTCGTGGGTTGAAAAAATGGTCAAAATTTAAAGGGCGTCAGATCTTTCCTAAAACCTGATAAAATGACGATGGGGTGGGTATTAATCGAGAAATTGCAGAGATTAGAAAGAATTATCTTTTTTCCAAAGACATTTCAGCTCCTGAGGTTACGTTAAAAACAAGAAAAAAACGACAGGTCGCGGGTTGAAAAAATGGTCAAAATATAAAGGGCGTCAGATCTTTCTTAAAGACTGATAAAATGACGATGGTGTGGGTATTAATCGAGAAATTGCAGAGATTAGAAAGAATTATCTTTGTTTCAAAGAAATTTCAGCTCCAGAGGTGATGCCAAAAACCAGAAAAAAACGACAGGTCGCGGGTTGAAAAAATGGTCAAAATTTAAAGGGCGTCAGATCTTTCCTAAAACCTGATAAAATGACGATGGGGTGGGTATTAATCGAGAAATTGCAGAGATTAGAAAGAATTATCCTAGTTCCAAAGAAATTTCAGCTCCTGAGGTTACGTTAAAAACAAGAAAAAAATGACAGGACGCGGGTTGAAAAAATGGTCAAAATTTAAAGGGCGTCAGATCTTTCCTAAAACCTGATAAAATGACGATGGGGTGGGTATTAATCGAGAAATTGCAGAGATTAGAAAGAATTATCCTAGTTCCAAGGAAATTTCAGCTCCTGAGGTTACGTTAAAAACCAGAAAAAAACGACAGGTCGCGGGTTGAAAAAATGGTCAAAATTTAAAGGGCGTCAGATCTTTCCTAAAACCTGATGAAATGACATTGGGGTGGGTATTAATCGAGAAATTGCAGAGATTAGAATGAATTATCTTTGTTTCAAAGAAATTTCAGCTCTGGGGGTGATCCCAAAAATCAGAAAAAAACGACAGGTCGTGGGTTGAAAAAATGGTCAAAATTTAAAGGGCGTCAGATCTTTCCTAAAACCTGATAAAATGACTATGGGGTGGGTATTAATCGAGAAATTGCAGAGATTAGAAAGAATTATCCTAGTTCCAAAGAAATTTCAGCTCCTGAGGTTACGTTAAAAACCAGAAAAAAACGACAGGTCGCGGGTTGAAAAAATGGTCAAAATTTAAAGGGCGTCAGATCTTTCCTAAATCCTGATAAAATGACGATTGGGTGGGTATTAATCGAGAAATTGCAGAGATTAAAAAGAATTATCTTTGTTCCAAAGAAATTTCAGCTCTGGAGGTTAATTCACAAACCAGAAAAAAACGACAGGTCGCGGGCTGAAAAAATGGTCAAAATTTAAAGGGCGTCAGATCTTTCCTAAAACCTGATAAAATGATGATGGGGTGGGTATTAATCGAGAAATTGCAGAGATTAGAAAGAATTATCTTTGTTTCAAAGAAATTTCAGCTCTGGAGGTTAATTCACAAACCAGAAAAAAACGACAGGTCGCGGGCTGAAAAAATGGTGAAAATTTAAAGGGCGTCAGATCTTTCCTAAAACCTGATAAAATGATGATGGGGTGGGTATTAATCGAGAAATTGCAGAGATTAGAAAGAATTATCTTTGTTTCAAAGAAATTTCAGCTCCGGAGGTGATGCCAAAAACCAGAAAAAAACGACAGGTCGTGGGTTGAAAAAATGGTCAAAATTTAAAGGGCGTCAGATCTTTCCTAAAACCTGATAAAATGACGATGGGGTGGGTATTAATCGAGAAATTGCAGAGATTAGAAAGAATTATCTTTTTTCCAAAGACATTTCAGCTCCTGAGGTTACGTTAAAAACAAGAAAAAAACGACAGGTCGCGGGTTGTAAAAATGGTCAAAATATAAAGGGCGTCAGATCTTTCTTAAAGACTGATAAAATGACATTGGGGTGGGTATTAATCGAGAAATTGCAGAGATTAGAAAGAATTATCTTTGTTCCAAAGAAATTTCAGCTCTGGAGTTTAATTAACAAACCAGAAAAAAACGACAGGTCGCGGGCTGAAAAAATGGTCAAAATTTAAAGGGCGTCAGATCTTTCCTAAAACCTGATAAAATGATGATGGGGTGGGTATTAATCGAGAAATTGCAGAGATTAGAAAGAATTATCTTTGTTTCAAAGAAATTTCAGCTCCGGAGGTGATGCCAAAAACCAGAAAAAAACGACAGGTCGTGGGTTGAAAAAATGGTCAAAATTTAAAGGGCGTCAGATCTTTCCTAAAACCTGATAAAATGACGATGGGGTGGGTATTAATCGAGAAATTGCAGAGATTAGAAAGAACTATCTTTTTTCCAAAGACATTTCAGCTCCTGAGGTTACGTTAAAAACAAGAAAAAAACGACAGGTCGCGGGTTGAAAAAATGGTCAAAATATAAAGGGCGTCAGATCTTTCTTAAAGACTGATAAAATGACGATGGTGTGGGTATTAATCGAGAAATTGCAGAGATTAGAAAGAATTATCTTTGTTTCAAAGAAATTTCAGCTCCGGAGGTGATGCCAAAAACCAGAAAAAAACGACAGGTCGCGGGTTGAAAAAATGGTCAAAATTTAAAGGGCGTCAGATCTTTCCTAAAACCTGATAAAATGACGATGGTGTGGGTATTAATCGAGAAATTGCAGAGATTAGAAAGAATTATCCTAGTTCCAAAGAAATTTCAGCTCCTGAGGTTACGTTAAAAACAAGAAAAAAATGACAGGATGCGGGTTGAAAAAATGGTCAAAATTTAAAGGGCGTCAGATCTTTCCTAAAACCTGATAAAATGACGATGGGGTGGGTATTAATCGAGAAATTGCAGAGATTAGAAAGAATTATCCTAGTTCCAAAGAAATTTCAGCTCCTGAGGTTACGTTAAAAACCAGAAAAAAACGACAGGTCGCGGGTTGAAAAAATGGTCAAAATTTAAAGGGCGTCAGATCTTTCCTAAAACCTGATAAAATGACATTGGGGTGTGTATTGATCGAGAAATTGCAGAGATTAGAAAGAATTATCTTTGTTTCAAAGAAATTTCAGCTCCGGAGGTGACGCCAAAAACCAGAAAAAAACGACAGGTCGCAGGTTGAAAAAATGGTCAAAATTTAAAGGGCGTCAGATCTTTCCTAAAACCTGATAAAATGACGATGGTGTGGGTATTAATCGAGAAATTGCAGAGATTAGAAAGAATTATCTTTTTTCCAAAGACATTTCAGCTCCTGAGGTTACGTTAAAAACAAGAAAAAAACGACAGGTCGCGGGTTGAAAAAATGGTCAAAATTTAAAGGGCGTCAGATCTTTCCTAAAACCTGATAAAATGACGATGGTGTGGGTATTAATCGAGAAATTGCAGAGATTAGAAAGAATTATCTTTTTTCCAAAGACATTTCAGCTCCTGAGGTTACGTTAAAAACAAGAAAAAAACGACAGGTCGCGGGTTGAAAAAATGGTCAAAATTTAAAGGGCGTCAGATCTTTCTTAAAGACTGATAAAATGACGATGGTGTGGGTATTAATCGAGAAATTGCAGAGATTAGAAAGAATTATCTTTGTTTCAAAGAAATTTCAGCTCCGGAGGTGATGCCAAAATCCGGAAAAAAACGACAGGTCGCGGGTTGAAAAAATGGTCAAAATTTATAGGGCGTCAGATCTTTCCTAAAACCTGATAAAATGACGATGGGGTGGGTATTTATCAAGAAATTGCAGAGATAAGAAAGAATCATCTTTGTTTCAAGGAAATTTCAGCTCCGGAGGTGATGCCAAAAACCAGAAAAAAACGACAGGTCGCAGGTTGAAAAAATGGTCAAAATTTAAAGGGCGTCAGATCTTTCCTAAAACCTGATAAAATGACATTGGGGTGGGTATTAATCGAGAAATTGCAGAGATTAGAAAGAATTATCTTTGTTTCAAAGAAATTTCAGCTCCGGAGGTGATGCCAAAAACCAGAAAAAAACGACAGGTCGCGGGTTGAAAAAATGGTCAAAATTTAAAGGGCGTCAGATCTTTCCTAAATCCTGATAAAATGACGATTGGGTGGGTATTAATCGAGAAATTGCAGAGATTAGAAAGAATTATCTTTGTTCCAAAGAAATTTCAGCTCTGGAGGTTAATTCACAAACCAGAAAAAAACGACAGGTCGCGGGCTGAAAAAATGGTCAAAATTTAAAGGGCGTCAGATCTTTCCTAAAACCTGATAAAATGACATTGGGGTGGGTATTAATCGAGAAATTGCAGAGATTAGAATGAATTATCTTTGTTTCAAAGAAATTTCAGCTCTGGGGGTGATGCCAAAAATCAGAAAAAAACGACAGGTCGCGGGTTGAAAAAATGGTCAAAATTTAAAGGGCGTCAGATCTTTCCTAAAACCTGATAAAATGACGATGGGGTGGGTATTAATCGAGAAATTGCAGAGATTAGAAAGAATTATCCTAGTTCCAAAGAAATTTCAGCTCCTGAGGTTACGTTAAAAACCAGAAAAAAACGACAGGTCGCGGGTTGAAAAAATGGTCAAAATTTAAAGGGCGTCAGATCTTTCCTAAATCCTGATAAAATGACGATTGGGTGGGTATTAATCGAGAAATTGCAGAGATTAGAAAGAATTATCTTTGTTCCAAAGAAATTTCAGCTCTGGAGGTTAATTCACAAACCAGAAAAAAACGACAGGTCGCGGGCTGAAAAAATGGTCAAAATTTAAAGGGCGTCAGATCTTTCCTAAAACCTGATAAAATGATGATGGGGTGGGTATTAATCGAGAAATTGCAGAGATTAGAAAGAATTATCTTTGTTTCAAAGAAATTTCAGCTCTGGAGGTTAATTCACAAACCAGAAAAAAACGACAGGTCGCGGGCTGAAAAAATGGTCAAAATTTAAAGGGCGTCAGATCTCTCCTAAAACCTGATAAAATGATGATGGGGTGGGTATTAATCGAGAAATTGCAGAGATTAGAAAGAATTATCTTTGTTTCAAAGAAATTTCAGCTCCGGAGGTGATGCCAAAAACCAGAAAAAAACGACAGGTCGTGGGTTGAAAAAATGGTCAAAATTTAAAGGGCGTCAGATCTTTCCTAAAACCTGATAAAATGACGATGGGGTGGGTATTAATCGAGAAATTGCAGAGATTAGAAAGAATTATCTTTTTTCCAAAGACATTTCAGCTCCTGAGGTTACGTTAAAAACAAGAAAAAAACGACAGGTCGCGGGTTGAAAAAATGGTCAAAATATAAAGGGCGTCAGATCTTTCTTAAAGACTGATAAAATGACGATGGTGTGGGTATTAATCGAGAAATTGCAGAGATTAGAAAGAATTATCTTTGTTTCAAAGAAATTTCAGCTCCGGAGGTGATGCCAAAAACCAGAAAAAAACGACAGGTCGCGGGTTGAAAAAATGGTCAAAATTTAAAGGGCGTCAGATCTTTCCTAAAACCTGATAAAATGACGATGGTGTGGGTATTAATCGAGAAATTGCAGAGATTAGAAAGAATTATCCTAGTTCCAAAGAAATTTCAGCTCCTGAGGTTACGTTAAAAACAAGAAAAAAATGACAGGATGCGGGTTGAAAAAATGGTCAAAATTTAAAGGGCGTCAGATCTTTCCTAAAACCTGATAAAATGACGATGGGGTGGGTATTAATCGAGAAATTGCAGAGATTAGAAAGAATTATCCTAGTTCCAAAGAAATTTCAGCTCCTGAGGTTACGTTAAAAACCAGAAAAAAACGACAGGTCGCGGGTTGAAAAAATGGTCAAAATTTAAAGGGCGTCAGATCTTTCCTAAAACCTGATAAAATGACATTGGGGTGTGTATTGATCGAGAAATTGCAGAGATTAGAAAGAATTATCTTTGTTTCAAAGAAATTTCAGCTCCGGAGGTGACGCCAAAAACCAGAAAAAAACGACAGGTCGCAGGTTGAAAAAATGGTCAAAATTTAAAGGGCGTCAGATCTTTCCTAAAACCTGATAAAATGACGATGGTGTGGGTATTAATCGAGAAATTGCAGAGATTAGAAAGAATTATCTTTTTTCCAAAGACATTTCAGCTCTGGAGGTTAATTCACAAACCAGAAAAAAACGACAGGTCGCGGGCTGAAAAAATGGTGAAAATTTAAAGGGCGTCAGATCTTTCCTAAAACCTGATAAAATGATGATGGGGTGGGTATTAATCGAGAAATTGCAGAGATTAGAAAGAATTATCTTTGTTTCAAAGAAATTTCAGCTCCGGAGGTGATGCCAAAAACCAGAAAAAAACGACAGGTCGTGGGTTGAAAAAATGGTCAAAATTTAAAGGGCGTCAGATCTTTCCTAAAACCTGATAAAATGACGATGGGGTGGGTATTAATCGAGAAATTGCAGAGATTAGAAAGAATTATCTTTTTTCCAAAGACATTTCAGCTCCTGAGGTTACGTTAAAAACAAGAAAAAAACGACAGGTCGCGGGTTGTAAAAATGGTCAAAATATAAAGGGCGTCAGATCTTTCTTAAAGACTGATAAAATGACATTGGGGTGGGTATTAATCGAGAAATTGCAGAGATTAGAAAGAATTATCTTTGTTCCAAAGAAATTTCAGCTCTGGAGTTTAATTAACAAACCAGAAAAAAACGACAGGTCGCGGGCTGAAAAAATGGTCAAAATTTAAAGGGCGTCAGATCTTTCCTAAAACCTGATAAAATGATGATGGGGTGGGTATTAATCGAGAAATTGCAGAGATTAGAAAGAATTATCTTTGTTTCAAAGAAATTTCAGCTCCGGAGGTGATGCCAAAAACCAGAAAAAAACGACAGGTCGTGGGTTGAAAAAATGGTCAAAATTTAAAGGGCGTCAGATCTTTCCTAAAACCTGATAAAATGACGATGGGGTGGGTATTAATCGAGAAATTGCAGAGATTAGAAAGAACTATCTTTTTTCCAAAGACATTTCAGCTCCTGAGGTTACGTTAAAAACAAGAAAAAAACGACAGGTCGCGGGTTGAAAAAATGGTCAAAATATAAAGGGCGTCAGATCTTTCTTAAAGACTGATAAAATGACGATGGTGTGGGTATTAATCGAGAAATTGCAGAGATTAGAAAGAATTATCTTTGTTTCAAAGAAATTTCAGCTCCGGAGGTGATGCCAAAAACCAGAAAAAAACGACAGGTCGCGGGTTGAAAAAATGGTCAAAATTTAAAGGGCGTCAGATCTTTCCTAAAACCTGATAAAATGACGATGGTGTGGGTATTAATCGAGAAATTGCAGAGATTAGAAAGAATTATCCTAGTTCCAAAGAAATTTCAGCTCCTGAGGTTACGTTAAAAACAAGAAAAAAATGACAGGATGCGGGTTGAAAAAATGGTCAAAATTTAAAGGGCGTCAGATCTTTCCTAAAACCTGATAAAATGACGATGGGGTGGGTATTAATCGAGAAATTGCAGAGATTAGAAAGAATTATCCTAGTTCCAAAGAAATTTCAGCTCCTGAGGTTACGTTAAAAACCAGAAAAAAACGACAGGTCGCGGGTTGAAAAAATGGTCAAAATTTAAAGGGCGTCAGATCTTTCCTAAAACCTGATAAAATGACATTGGGGTGTGTATTGATCGAGAAATTGCAGAGATTAGAAAGAATTATCTTTGTTTCAAAGAAATTTCAGCTCCGGAGGTGACGCCAAAAACCAGAAAAAAACGACAGGTCGCAGGTTGAAAAAATGGTCAAAATTTAAAGGGCGTCAGATCTTTCCTAAAACCTGATAAAATGACGATGGTGTGGGTATTAATCGAGAAATTGCAGAGATTAGAAAGAATTATCTTTTTTCCAAAGACATTTCAGCTCCTGAGGTTACGTTAAAAACAAGAAAAAAACGACAGGTCGCGGGTTGAAAAAATGGTCAAAATTTAAAGGGCGTCAGATCTTTCCTAAAACCTGATAAAATGACGATGGTGTGGGTATTAATCGAGAAATTGCAGAGATTAGAAAGAATTATCTTTTTTCCAAAGACATTTCAGCTCCTGAGGTTACGTTAAAAACAAGAAAAAAACGACAGGTCGCGGGTTGAAAAAATGGTCAAAATTTAAAGGGCGTCAGATCTTTCTTAAAGACTGATAAAATGACGATGGTGTGGGTATTAATCGAGAAATTGCAGAGATTAGAAAGAATTATCTTTGTTTCAAAGAAATTTCAGCTCCGGAGGTGATGCCAAAATCCGGAAAAAAACGACAGGTCGCGGGTTGAAAAAATGGTCAAAATTTATAGGGCGTCAGATCTTTCCTAAAACCTGATAAAATGACGATGGGGTGGGTATTTATCAAGAAATTGCAGAGATAAGAAAGAATCATCTTTGTTTCAAGGAAATTTCAGCTCCGGAGGTGATGCCAAAAACCAGAAAAAAACGACAGGTCGCAGGTTGAAAAAATGGTCAAAATTTAAAGGGCGTCAGATCTTTCCTAAAACCTGATAAAATGACATTGGGGTGGGTATTAATCGAGAAATTGCAGAGATTAGAAAGAATTATCTTTGTTTCAAAGAAATTTCAGCTCCGGAGGTGATGCCAAAAACCAGAAAAAAACGACAGGTCGCGGGTTGAAAAAATGGTCAAAATTTAAAGGGCGTCAGATCTTTCCTAAATCCTGATAAAATGACGATTGGGTGGGTATTAATCGAGAAATTGCAGAGATTAGAAAGAATTATCTTTGTTCCAAAGAAATTTCAGCTCTGGAGGTTAATTCACAAACCAGAAAAAAACGACAGGTCGCGGGCTGAAAAAATGGTCAAAATTTAAAGGGCGTCAGATCTTTCCTAAAACCTGATAAAATGATGATGGGGTGGGTATTAATCGAGAAATTGCAGAGATTAGAAAGAATTATCTTTGTTTCAAAGAAATTTCAGCTCCGGAGGTGATGCCAAAAACCAGAAAAAAACGACAGGTCGCGGGTTGAAAAAATGGTCAAAATATAAAGGGCGTCAGATCTTACTTAAAGACTGATAAAATGACGATGGTGTGGGTATTAATCGAGAAATTGCAGAGATTAGAAAGAATTATCTTTGTTTCAAAGAAATTTCAGCTCTGGAGGTGATGCCATAAATCAGAAAAAAACGACAGGTCGCGGGTTGAAAAAATGGTCAAAATTTAAAGGGCGTCAGATCTTTCCTAAAACCTGATAAAATGACGATGGGGTGGGTATTAATCGAGAAATTGCAGAGATTAGAAAGAATTATCCTAGTTCCAAAGAAATTTCAGCTCCTGAGGTTACGTTAAAAACCAGAAAAAAACGACAGGTCGCGGGTTGAAAAAATGGTCAAAATTTAAAGGGCGTCAGATCTTTCCTAAATCCTGATAAAATGACGATTGGGTGGGTATTAATCGAGAAATTGCAGAGATTAGAAAGAATTATCTTTGTTCCAAAGAAATTTCAGCTCTGGACGTTAATTCACAAACCAGAAAAAAACGACAGGTCGCGGGCTGAAAAAATGGTCAAAATTTAAAGGGCGTCAGATCTTTCCTAAAACCTGATAAAATGATGATGGGGTGGGTATTAATCGAGAAATTGCAGAGATTAGAAAGAATTATCTTTGTTTCAAAGAAATTTCAGCTCTGGAGGTTAATTCACAAACCAGAAAAAAACGACAGGTCGCGGGCTGAAAAAATGGTCAAAATTTAAAGGGCGTCAGATCTTTCCTAAAACCTGATAAAATGATGATGGGGTGGGTATTAATCGAGAAATTGCAGAGATTAGAAAGAATTATCTTTGTTTCAAAGAAATTTCAGCTCCGGAGGTGATGCCAAAAACCAGAAAAAAACGACAGGTCGTGGGTTGAAAAAATGGTCAAAATTTAAAGGGCGTCAGATCTTTCCTAAAACCTGATAAAATGACGATGGGGTGGGTATTAATCGAGAAATTGCAGAGATTAGAAAGAACTATCCTAGTTCCAAAGAAATTTCAGCTCCTGAGGTTACGTTAAAAACCAGAAAAAAACGACAGGTCGCGGGTTGAAAAAATGGTCAAAATTTAAAGGGCGTCAGATCTTTCCTAAAACCTGATAAAATGACATTGGGGTGGGTATTGATCGAGAAATTGCAGAGATTAGAAAGAATTATCTTTGTTTCAAAGAAATTTCAGCTCCGGAGGTGATGCCAAAAACCAGAAAAAAACGACAGGTCGCAGGTTGAAAAAATGGTCAAAATTTAAAGGGCGTCAGATCTTTCCTAAAACCTGATAAAATGACGATGGGGTGGGTATTAATCGAGAAATTGAAGATATTAGAAAGAGTTATCTTTTTTCCAAAGACATTTCAGCTCCTGAGGTTACGTTAAAAACAAGAAAAAAACGACAGGTCGCGGGTTGAAAAAATGGTCAAAATATAAAGGGCGTCAGATCTTTCTTAAAGACTGATAAAATGACGATGGTGTGGGTATTAATCGAGAAATTGCAGAGATTAGAAAGAATTATCTTTGTTTCAAAGAAATTTCAGCTCCGGAGGTGATGCCAAAAACCAGAAAAAAACGACAGGTCGCGGGTTGAAAAAATGGTCAAAATTTAAAGGGCGTCAGATCTTTCCTAAAACATGATAAAATGACGATGGGGTGGGTATTGATCGAGAAATTGCAGAGATTAGAAAGAATTATCCTAGTTCCAAAGAAATTTCAGCTCCTGAGGTTACGTTAAAAACAAGAAAAAAATGACAGGACGCGGGTTGAAAAAATGGTCAAAATTTAAAGGGCGTCAGATCTTTCCTAAAACCTGATAAAATGACGATGGGGTGGGTATTAATCGAGAAATTGCAGAGATTAGAAAGAATTATCCTAGTTCCAAAGAAATTTCAGCTCCTGAGGTTACGTTAAAAACCAGAAAAAAACGACAGGTCGCGGGTTGAAAAAATGGTCAAAATTTAAAGGGCGTCAGATCTTTCCTAAAACCTGATAAAATGACATTGGGGTGGGTACTGATCGAGAAATTGCAGAGATTAGAAAGAATTATCTTTGTTTCAAAGAAATTTCAGCTCCGGAGGTGATGCCAAAACCCAGAAAAAAACGACAGGTCGCGGGTTGAAAAAATGGTCAAAATTTAAAGGGCGTCAGATCTTTCCTAAATCCTGATAAAATGACGATTGGGTGGGTATTAATCGAGAAATTGCAGAGATTAGAAAGAATTATCTTTGTTCCAAAGAAATTTCAGCTCTGGAGGTTAATTCACAAACCAGAAAAAAACGACAGGTCGCGGGCTGAAAAAATGGTCAAAATTTAAAGGGCGTCAGATCTTTCCTATAAACCTGATAAAATGATGATGGGGTGGGTATTAATCGAGAAATTGCAGAGATTAGAAAGAATTATCCTAGTTCCAAAGAAATTTCAGCTCCTGAGGTTACGTTAAATACAAGAAAAAAATGACAGGACGCGGGTTGAAAAAATGGTCAAAATTTAAAGGGCGTCAGATCTTTCCTAAAACCAGATAAAATGACGATGGGGTGGGTATTAATCGAGAAATTGCAGAGATTAGAAAGAATTATCCTAGTTCCAAAGAAATTTCAGCTCCTGAGGTTACGTTAAAAACCAGAAAAAAACGACAGGTCGCGGGTTGAAAAAATGGTCAAAATTTAAAGGGCGTCAGATCTTTCCTAAAACCTGATAAAATGACATTGGGGTGGGTACTGATCGAGAAATTGCAGAGATTAGAAAGAATTATCTTTGTTTCAAAGAAATTTCAGCTCCGGAGGTGATGCCAAAACCCAGAAAAAAACGACAGGTCGCGGGTTGAAAAAATGGTCAAAATTTAAAGGGCGTCAGATCTTTCCTAAATCCTGATAAAATGACGATTGGGTGGGTATTAATCGAGAAATTGCAGAGATTAGAAAGAATTATCTTTGTTCCAAAGAAATTTCAGCTCTGGAGGTTAATTCACAAACCAGAAAAAAACGACAGGTCGCGGGCTGAAAAAATGGTCAAAATTTAAAGGGCGTCAGATCTTTCCTAAAACCTGATAAAATGATGATGGGGTGGGTATTAATCGAGAAATTGCAGAGATTAGAAAGAATTATCTTTGTTTCAAAGAAATTTCAGCTCTGGAGGTTAATTCACAAACCAGAAAAAAACGACAGGTCGCGGGCTGAAAAAATGGTCAAAATTTAAAGGGCGTCAGATCTTTCCTAAAACCTGATAAAATGACATTGGGGTGGGTATTAATCGAGAAATTGCAGAAATTAGAAAGAATTATCTTTGTTTCAAAGAAATTTCAGCTCCGGAGGTGATGCCAAAAACCAGAAAAAAACGACAGGTCGTGGGTTGAAAAAATGGTCAAAATTTAAAGGGCGTCAGATCTTTCCTAAAACCTGATAAAATGACGATGGGGTGCGTATTAATCGAGAAATTGCAGAGATTAGAAAGAATTATCCTAGTTCCAAAGACATTTCAGCTCCTGAGGTTACGTTAAAAACCAGAAAAAAACGACAGGTCGCGGGTTGAAAAAATGGTCAAAATTTAAAGGGCGTCAGATCTTTCCTAAATCCTGATAAAATGACGATTGGGTGGGTATTAATCGAGAAATTGCAGAGATTAGAAAGAATTATCTTTGTTCCAAAGAAATTTCAACTCTGGAGGCTACGTTAAAAACCAGAAAAAAACGACAGGTCGTGGGTTGAAAAAATGGTCAAAATTTAAAGGGCGTCAGATCTTTCCTAAAACCTGATAAAATGACGATGGGGTGGGTATTAATCGAGAAATTGCAGAGATTAGAAAGAATTATCTTTTTTCCAAAGACATTTCAGCTCCTGAGGTTACGTTAAAAACAAGAAAAAAACGACAGGTCGCGGGTTGAAAAAATGGTCAAAATTTAAAGGGCGTCAGATCTTTCCTAAAACCTGATAAAATGACGATGGGGTGGGTATTAATCGAGAAATTGCAGAGATTAGAAAGAATTATCCTAGTTCCAAAGAAATTTCAGCTCCTGAGGTTACGTTAAAAACCAGAAAAAAACGACAGGTCGCGGGTTGAAAAAATGGTCAAAATTTAAAGGGCGTCAGATCTTTCCTAAAACCTGATAAAATGACATTGGGGTGGGTATTGATCGAGAAATTGCAGAGATTAGAAAGAATTATCTTTGTTTCAAAGAAATTTCAGCTCCGGAGGTTATGCCAAAAACCAGAAAAAAACGACAGGTCGCAGGTTGAAAAAATGGTCAAAATTTAAAGGGCGTCAGATCTTTCCTAAAACCTGATAAAATGACGATGGTGTGGGTATTAATCAAGAAATTGCAGAGATAAGAAAGAATCATCTTTGTTTCAAGGAAATTTCAGCTCCGGAGGTGATGCCAAAAACCAGAAAAAAACGACAGGTCGCAGGTTGAAAAAATAGTGAAAATTTA
Source organism: Euthynnus affinis (assembly GCA_029490765.1). NCBI lineage: Eukaryota > Metazoa > Chordata > Actinopteri > Scombriformes > Scombridae > Euthynnus > Euthynnus affinis. Next base: position 77,538 of record JARJJI010000028.1, read on the forward strand.
AAGGGCGTCAGATCTTTCCTAAAACCTGATAAAATGACATTGGGGTGGGTATTAATCGAGAAATTGCAGAGATTAGAAAGAATTATCTTTGTTCCAAAGAAATTTCAGCTCTGGAGTTTAATTAACAAACCAGAAAAAAACGACAGGTCGCGGGCTGAAAAAATGGTCAAAATTTAAAGGGCGTCAGATCTTTCCTAAAACCTGATAAAATGATGATGGGGTGGGTATTAATCGAGAAATTGCAGAGATTAGAAAGAATTATTATTGTTTCAAAGAAATTTCAGCTCCGGAGGTGATGCCAAAAACCAGAAAAAAACGACAGGTCGTGGGTTGAAAAAATGGTCAAAATTTAAAGGGCGTCAGATCTTTCCTAAAACCTGATAAAATGACGATGGGGTGGGTATTAATCGAGAAATTGCAGAGATTAGAAAGAATTATCCTAGTTCCAAAGACATTTCAGCTCCTGAGGTTACGTTAAAAACCAGAAAAAAACGACAGGTCGCGGGTTGAAAAAATGGTCAAAATTTAAAGGGCGTCAGATCTTTCCTAAATCCTGATAAAATGACGATTGGGTGGGTATTAATCGAGAAATTGCAGAGTTTAGAAAGAATTATCTTTGTTCCAAAGAAATTTCAGCTCTGGAGGTTAATTCACAAACCAGAAAAAAACGACAGGTCGCGGGCTGAAAAAATGGTCAAAATTTAAAGGGCGTCAGATCTTTCCTAAAACCTGATAAAATGATGATGGGGTGGGTATTAATCGAGAAATTGCAGAGATTAGAAAGAATTATCTTTGTTTCAAAGAAATTTCAGCTCTGGAGGTTAATTCACAAACCAGAAAAAAACGACAGGTCGCGGGCTGAAAAAATGGTCAAAATTTAAAGGGCGTCAGATCTTTCCTAAAACCTGATAAAATGACATTGGGGTGGGTATTAATCGAGAAATTGCAGAAATTAGAAAGAATTATCTTTGTTTCAAAGAAATTTCAGCTCCGGAGGTGATGCCAAAAACCAGAAAAAAACGACAGGTCGTGGGTTGAAAAAATGGTCAAAATTTAAAGGGCGTCAGATCTTTCCTAAAACCTGATAAAATGACGATGGGGTGGGTATTAATCGAGAAATTGCAGAGATTAGAAAGAATTATCCTAGTTCCAAAGACATTTCAGCTCCTGAGGTTACGTTAAAAACCAGAAAAAAACGACAGGTCGCGGGTTGAAAAAATGGTCAAAATTTAAAGGGCGTCAGATCTTTCCTAAATCCTGATAAAATGACGATTGGGTGGGTATTAATCGAGAAATTGCAGAGATTAGAAAGAATTATCTTTGTTCCAAAGAAATTTCAGCTCTGGAGGTTAATTCACAAACCAGAAAAAAACGACAGGTCGCGGGCTGAAAAAATGGTCAAAATTTAAAGGGCGTCAGATCTTTCCTAAAACCTGATAAAATGATGATGGGGTGGGTATTAATCGAGAAATTGCAGAGATTAGAAAGAATTATCTTTGTTTCAAGGAAATTTCAGCTCCGGAGGTGATGCCAAAAACCAGAAAAAAACGACAGGTCGCAGGTTGAAAAAATGGTCAAAATTTAAAGGGCGTCAGATCTTTCCTAAAACCTGATAAAATGACGATGGTGTGGGTATTAATCAAGAAATTGCAGAGATAAGAAAGAATCATCTTTGTTTCAAGGAAATTTCAGCTCCGGAGGTGATGCCAAAAACCAGAAAAAAACGACAGGTCGCAGGTTGAAAAAATAGTGAAAATTTAAAGGGCGTCAGATCTTTCCTAAAACCTGATAAAATGATGATGGGGTGGGTATTAATCGAGAAATTGCAGAGATTAGAAAGAATTATCTTTGTTTCAAAGAAATTTCAGCTCTGGAGGTTAATTCACAAACCAGAAAAAAACGACAGGTCGCGGGCTGAAAAAATGGTCAAAATTTAAAGGGCGTCAGATCTTTCCTAAAACCTGATAAAATGACATTGGGGTGGGTATTAATCGAGAAATTGCAGAAATTAGAAAGAATTATCTTTGTTTCAAAGAAATTTCAGCTCCGGAGGTGATGCCAAAAACCAGAAAAAAACGACAGGTCGTGGGTTGAAAAAATGGTCAAAATTTAAAGGGCGTCAGATCTTTCCTAAAACCTGATAAAATGACGATGGGGTGGGTATTAATCGAGAAATTGCAGAGATTAGAAAGAATTATCCTAGTTCCAAAGACATTTCAGCTCCTGAGGTTACGTTAAAAACCAGAAAAAAACGACAGGTCGCGGGTTGAAAAAATGGTCAAAATTTAAAGGGCGTCAGATCTTTCCTAAATCCTGATAAAATGACGATTGGGTGGGTATTAATCGAGAAATTGCAGAGATTAGAAAGAATTATCTTTGTTCCAAAGAAATTTCAGCTCTGGAGGTTAATTCACAAACCAGAAAAAAACGACAGGTCGCGGGCTGAAAAAATGGTCAAAATTTAAAGGGCGTCAGATCTTTCCTAAAACCTGATAAAATGATGATGGGGGTGGGTATTAATCGAGAAATTGCAGAGATTAGAAAGAATTATCTTTGTTTCAAGGAAATTTCAGCTCCGGAGGTGATGCCAAAAACCAGAAAAAAACGACAGGTCGCAGGTTGAAAAAATGGTCAAAATTTAAAGGGCGTCAGATCTTTCCTAAAACCTGATAAAATGACGATGGTGTGGGTATTAATCAAGAAATTGCAGAGATAAGAAAGAATCATCTTTGTTTCAAGGAAATTTCAGCTCCGGAGGTGATGCCAAAAACCAGAAAAAAACGACAGGTCGCAGGTTGAAAAAATAGTGAAAATTTAAAGGGCGTCAGATCTTTCCTAAAACCTGATAAAATGACATTGGGGTGGGTATTAATCGAGAAATTGCAGAGATTAGAAAGAATTATCTTTGTTCCAAAGAAATTTCAGCTCTGGAGTTTAATTAACAAACCAGAAAAAAACGACAGGTCGCGGGCTGAAAAAATGGTCAAAATTTAAAGGGCGTCAGATCTTTCCTAAAACCTGATAAAATGATGATGGGGGTGGGTATTAATCGAGAAATTGCAGAGATTAGAAAGAATTATTATTGTTTCAAAGAAATTTCAGCTCCGGAGGTGATGCCAAAAACCAGAAAAAAACGACAGGTCGTGGGTTGAAAAAATGGTCAAAATTTAAAGGGCGTCAGATCTTTCCTAAAACCTGATAAAATGACGATGGGGTGGGTATTAATCGAGAAATTGCAGAGATTAGAAAGAATTATCCTAGTTCCAAAGACATTTCAGCTCCTGAGGTTACGTTAAAAACCAGAAAAAAACGACAGGTCGCGGGTTGAAAAAATGGTCAAAATTTAAAGGGCGTCAGATCTTTCCTAAATCCTGATAAAATGACGATTGGGTGGGTATTAATCGAGAAATTGCAGAGATTAGAAAGAATTATCTTTGTTCCAAAGAAATTTCAGCTCTGGAGGTTAATTCACAAACCAGAAAAAAACGACAGGTCGCGGGCTGAAAAAATGGTCAAAATTTAAAGGGCGTCAGATCTTTCCTAAAAACCTGATAAAATGATGATGGGGTGGGTATTAATCGAGAAATTGCAGAGATTAGAAAGAATTATCTTTGTTTCAAAGAAATTTCAGCTCTGGAGGTTAATTCACAAACCAGAAAAAAACGACAGGTCGCGGGCTGAAAAAATGGTCAAAATTTAAAGGGCGTCAGATCTTTCCTAAAACCTGATAAAATGACATTGGGGTGGGTATTAATCGAGAAATTGCAGAAATTAGAAAGAATTATCTTTGTTTCAAAGAAATTTCAGCTCCAGAGGTGATGCCAAAAACCAGAAAAAAACGACAGGTCGTGGGTTGAAAAAATGGTCAAAATTTAAAGGGCGTCAGATCTTTCCTAAAACCTGATAAAATGACGATGGGGTGGGTATTAATCGAGAAATTGCAGAGATTAGAAAGAATTATCCTAGTTCCAAAGACATTTCAGCTCCTGAGGTTACGTTAAAAACCAGAAAAAAACGACAGGTCGCGGGTTGAAAAAATGGTCAAAATTTAAAGGGCGTCAGATCTTTCCTAAATCCTGATAAAATGACGATTGGGTGGGTATTAATCGAGAAATTGCAGAGATTAGAAAGAATTATCTTTGTTCCAAAGAAATTTCAGCTCTGGAGGTTAATTCACAAACCAGAAAAAAACGACAGGTCGCGGGCTGAAAAAATGGTCAAAATTTAAAGGGCGTCAGATCTTTCCTAAAACCTGATAAAATGATGATGGGGTGGGTATTAATCGAGAAATTGCAGAGATTAGAAAGAATTATCTTTGTTTCAAAGAAATTTCAGCTCTGGAGGTTAATTCACAAACCAGAAAAAAACGACAGGTCGCGGGCTGAAAAAATGGTCAAAATTTAAAGGGCGTCAGATCTTTCCTAAAACCTGATAAAATGACATTGGGGTGGGTATTAATCGAGAAATTGCAGAAATTAGAAAGAATTATCTTTGTTTCAAAGAAATTTCAGCTCCGGAGGTGATGCCAAAAACCAGAAAAAAACGACAGGTCGTGGGTTGAAAAAATGGTCAAAATTTAAAGGGCATCAGATCTTTCCTAAAACCTGATAAAATGACATTGGGGTGGGTATTAATCGAGAAATTGCAGAGATTAGAATGAATTATCTTTGTTTCAAAGAAATTTCAGCTCTGGGGGTGATGCCAAAAATCAGAAAAAAACGACAGGTCGCGGGTTGAAAAAATGGTCAAAATTTAAAGGGCGTCAGATCTTTCCTAAAACCTGATAAAATGACGATGGGGTGGGTATTAATCGAGAAATTGCAGAGATTAGAAAGAATTATCCTAGTTCCAAAGAAATTTCAGCTCCTGAGGTTACGTTAAAAACCAGAAAAAAACGACAGGTCGCGGGTTGAAAAAATGGTCAAAATTTAAAGGGCGTCAGATCTTTCCTAAAACCTGATAAAATGACGATGGTGTGGGTATTAATCAAGAAATTGCAGAGATAAGAAAGAATCATCTTTGTTTCAAGGAAATTTCAGCTCCGGAGGTGATGCCAAAAACCAGAAAAAAACGACAGGTCGCAGGTTGAAAAAATAGTGAAAATTTAAAGGGCGTCAGATCTTTCCTAAAACCTGATAAAATGACATTGGGGTGGGTATTAATCGAGAAATTGCAGAGATTAGAAAGAATTATCTTTGTTCCAAAGAAATTTCAGCTCTGGAGTTTAATTAACAAACCAGAAAAAAACGACAGGTCGCGTGCTGAAAAAATGGTCAAAATTTAAAGGGCGTCAGATCTTTCCTAAAACCTGATAAAATGATGATGGGGTGGGTATTAATCGAGAAATTGCAGAGATTAGAAAGAATTATTTTTGTTTCAAAGAAATTTCAGCTCCGGAGGTGATGCCAAAAACCAGAAAAAAACGACAGGTCGTGGGTTGAAAAAATGGTCAAAATTTAAAGGGCGTCAGATCTTTCCTAAAACCTGATAAAATGACATTGGGGTGGGTATTAATCGAGAAATTGCAGAGATTAGAATGAATTATCTTTGTTTCAAAGAAATTTCAGCTCTGGGGATGATGCCAAAAATCAGAAAAAAACGACAGGTCGCGGGTTGAAAAAATGGTCAAAATTTAAAGGGCGTCAGATCTTTCCTAAAACCTGATAAAATGACGATGGGGTGGGTATTAATCGAGAAATTGCAGAGATTAGAAAGAATTATCCTAGTTCCAAAGACATTTCAGCTCCTGAGGTTACGTTAAAAACGAGAAAAAAACGACAGGTCGCGGGTTGAAAAAATGGTCAAAATTTAAAGGGCGTCAGATCTTTCCTAAATCCTGATAAAATGACGATTGGGTGGGTATTAATCGAGAAATTGCAGAGATTAGAAAGAATTATCTTTGTTCCAAAGAAATTTCAGCTCTGGAGGTTAATTCACAAACCAGAAAAAAACGACAGGTCGCGGGCTGAAAAAATGGTCAAAATTTAAAGGGCGTCAGATCTTTCCTAAAACCTGATAAAATGATGATGGGGTGGGTATTAATCGAGAAATTGCAGAGATTAGAAAGAATTATCTTTGTTTCAAAGAAATTTCAGCTCTGGAGGTTAATTCACAAACCAGAAAAAAACGACAGGTCGCGGGCTGAAAAAATGGTCAAAATTTAAAGGGCGTCAGATCTTTCCTAAAACCTGATAAAATGACATTGGGGTGGGTATTAATCGAGAAATTGCAGAAATTAGAAAGAATTATCTTTGTTTCAAAGAAATTTCAGCTCCGGAGGTGATGCCAAAAACCAGAAAAAAACGACAGGTCGTGGGTTGAAAAAATGGTCAAAATTTAAAGGGCGTCAGATCTTTCCTAAAACCTGATAAAATGACATTGGGGTGGGTATTAATCGAGAAATTGCAGAGATTAGAATGAATTATCTTTGTTTCAAAGAAATTTCAGCTCTGGGGGTGATGCCAAAAATCAGAAAAAAACGACAGGTCGCGGGTTGAAAAAATGGTCAAAATTTAAAGGGCGTCAGATCTTTCCTAAAACCTGATAAAATGACGATGGGGTGGGTATTAATCGAGAAATTGCAGAGATTAGAAAGAATTATCCTAGTTCCAAAGAAATTTCAGCTCCTGAGGTTACGTTAAAAACCAGAAAAAAACGACAGGTCGCGGGTTGAAAAAATGGTCAAAATTTAAAGGGCGTCAGATCTTTCCTAAATCCTGATAAAATGACGATTGGGTGGGTATTAATCGAGAAATTGCAGAGATTAGAAAGAATTATCTTTGTTCCAAAGAAATTTCAGCTCTGGAGGTTAATTCACAAACCAGAAAAAAACGACAGGTCGCGGGCTGAAAAAATGGTCAAAATTTAAAGGGCGTCAGATCTTTCCTAAAACCTGATAAAATGATGATGGGGTGGGTATTAATCGAGAAATTGAAGAGATTAGAAAGAATTATCTTTGTTTCAAAGAAATTTCAGCTCTGGAGGTTAATTCACAAACCAGAAAAAAACGACAGGTCGCGGGCTGAAAAAATGGTCAAAATTTAAAGGGCGTCAGATCTCTCCTAAAACCTGATAAAATGATGATGGGGTGGGTATTAATCGAGAAATTGCAGAGATTAGAAAGAATTATCTTTGTTTCAAAGAAATTTCAGCTCCGGAGGTGATGCCAAAAACCAGAAAAAAACGACAGGTCGTGGGTTGAAAAAATGGTCAAAATTTAAAGGGCGTCAGATCTTTCCTAAAACCTGATAAAATGACGATGGGGTGGGTATTAATCGAGAAATTGCAGAGATTAGAAAGAATTATCTTTTTTCCAAAGACATTTCAGCTCCTGAGGTTACGTTAAAAACAAGAAAAAAACGACAGGTCGCGGGTTGAAAAAATGGTCAAAATATAAAGGGCGTCAGATCTTTCTTAAAGACTGATAAAATGACGATGGTGTGGGTATTAATCGAGAAATTGCAGAGATTAGAAAGAATTATCTTTGTTTCAAAGAAATTTCAGCTCCAGAGGTGATGCCAAAAACCAGAAAAAAACGACAGGTCGCGGGTTGAAAAAATGGTCAAAATTTAAAGGGCGTCAGATCTTTCCTAAAACCTGATAAAATGACGATGGGGTGGGTATTAATCGAGAAATTGCAGAGATTAGAAAGAATTATCCTAGTTCCAAAGAAATTTCAGCTCCTGAGGTTACGTTAAAAATAAGAAAAAAAGACAGGACGCGGGTTGAAAAAATGGTCAAAATTTAAAGGGCGTCAGATCTTTCCTAAAACCTGATAAAATGACGATGGGGTGGGTATTAATCGAGAAATTGCAGAGATTAGAAAGAATTATCCTAGTTCCAAGGAAATTTCAGCTCCTGAGGTTACGTTAAAAACCAGAAAAAAACGACAGGTCGCGGGTTGAAAAAATGGTCAAAATTTAAAGGGCGTCAGATCTTTCCTAAAACCTGATGAAATGACATTGGGGTGGGTATTAATCGAGAAATTGCAGAGATTAGAATGAATTATCTTTGTTTCAAAGAAATTTCAGCTCTGGGGGTGATCCCAAAAATCAGAAAAAAACGACAGGTCGTGGGTTGAAAAAATGGTCAAAATTTAAAGGGCGTCAGATCTTTCCTAAAACCTGATAAAATGACGATGGGGTGGGTATTAATCGAGAAATTGCAGAGATTAGAAAGAATTATCCTAGTTCCAAAGAAATTTCAGCTCCTGAGGTTACGTTAAAAACCAGAAAAAAACGACAGGTCGCGGGTTGAAAAAATGGTCAAAATTTAAAGGGCGTCAGATCTTTCCTAAATCCTGATAAAATGACGATTGGGTGGGTATTATCGAGAAATTGCAGAGATTAAAAAGAATTATCTTTGTTCCAAAGAAATTTCAGCTCTGGAGGTTAATTCACAAACCAGAAAAAAACGACAGGTCGCGGGCTGAAAAAATGGTCAAAATTTAAAGGGCGTCAGATCTTTCCTAAAACCTGATAAAATGATGATGGGGTGGGTATTAATCGAGAAATTGCAGAGATTAGAAAGAATTATCTTTGTTTCAAAGAAATTTCAGCTCTGGAGGTTAATTCACAAACCAGAAAAAAACGACAGGTCGCGGGCTGAAAAAATGGTGAAAATTTAAAGGGCGTCAGATCTTTCCTAAAACCTGATAAAATGATGATGGGGTGGGTATTAATCGAGAAATTGCAGAGATTAGAAAGAATTATCTTTGTTTCAAAGAAATTTCAGCTCCGGAGGTGATGCCAAAAACCAGAAAAAAACGACAGGTCGTGGGTTGAAAAAATGGTCAAAATTTAAAGGGCGTCAGATCTTTCCTAAAACCTGATAAAATGACGATGGGGTGGGTATTAATCGAGAAATTGCAGAGATTAGAAAGAATTATCTTTTTTCCAAAGACATTTCAGCTCCTGAGGTTACGTTAAAAACAAGAAAAAAACGACAGGTCGCGGGTTGTAAAAATGGTCAAAATATAAAGGGCGTCAGATCTTTCTTAAAGACTGATAAAATGACGATGGTGTGGGTATTAATCGAGAAATTGCAGAGATTAGAAAGAATTATCTTTGTTCCAAAGAAATTTCAGCTCCGGAGGTGATGCCAAAAACCAGAAAAAAACGACAGGTCGCGGGTTGAAAAAATGGTCAAAATTTAAAGGGCGTCAGATCTTTCCTAAAACCTGATAAAATGACGATGGGGTGGGTATTAATCGAGAAATTGCAGAGATTAGAAAGAATTATCCTAGTTCCAAAGAAATTTCAGCTCCTGAGGTTACGTTAAAAACAAGAAAAAAATGACAGGACGCGGGTTGAAAAAATGGTCAAAATTTAAAGGGTGTCAGATCTTTCCTAAAACCTGATAAAATGACGATGGGGTGGGTATTAATCGAGAAATTGCAGAGATTAGAAAGAATTATCCTAGTTCCAAGGAAATTTCAGCTCCTGAGGTTACGTTAAAAACCAGAAAAAAACGACAGGTCGCGGGTTGAAAAAATGGTCAAAATTTAAAGGGCGTCAGATCTTTCCTAAAACCTGATAAAATGACATTGGGGTGGGTATTGATCGAGAAATTGCAGAGATTAGAAAGAATTATCTTTGTTTCAAAGAAATTTCAGCTCCGGAGGTGATGCCAAAAACCAGAAAAAAACGACAGGTCGCAGGTTGAAAAAATGGTCAAAATTTAAAGGGCGTCAGATCTTTCCTAAAACCTGATAAAATGACGATGGTGTGGGTATTAATCGAGAAATTGCAGAGATTAGAAAGAATTATCCTAGTTCCAAAGAAATTTCAGCTCTGGAGGTGATGCCAAAAATCAGAAAAAACGACAGGTCGCGGGTTGAAAAAATGGTCAAAATTTAAAGGGCGTCAGATCTTTCCTAAAACCTGATAAAATGACGATGGGGTGGGTATTAATCGAGAAATTGCAGAGATTAGAAAGAATTATCCTAGTTCCAAAGAAATTTCAGCTCCTGAGGTTACGTTAAAAACCAGAAAAAAACGACAGGTCGCGGGTTGAAAAAATGGTCAAAATTTAAAGGGCGTCAGATCTTTCCTAAATCCTGATAAAATGACGATTGGGTGGGTATTAATCGAGAAATTGCAGAGATTAGAAAGAATTATCTTTGTTCCAAAGAAATTTCAGCTCTGGAGGTTAATTCACAAACCAGAAAAAAACGACAGGTCGCGGGCTGAAAAAATGGTCAAAATTTAAAGGGCGTCAGATCTTTCCTAAAACCTGATAAAATGATGATGGGGTGGGTATTAATCGAGAAATTGCAGAGATTAGAAAGAATTATCTTTGTTTCAAAGAAATTTCAGCTCTGGAGGTTAATTCACAAACCAGAAAAAAACGACAGGTCGCGGGCTGAAAAAATGGTCAAAATTTAAAGGGCGTCAGATCTTTCCTAAAGCCTGATAAAATGATGATGGGGTGGGTATTAATCGAGAAATTGCAGAGATTAGAAAGAATTATCTTTGTTTCAAAGAAATTTCAGCTCCGGAGGTGATGCCAAAAACCAGAAAAAAACGACAGGTCGTGGGTTGAAAAAATGGTCAAAATTTAAAGGGCGTCAGATCTTTCCTAAAACCTGATAAAATGACATTGGGGTGGGTATTAATCGAGAAATTGCAGAGATTAGAAAGAATTATCTTTTTTCCAAAGACATTTCAGCTCCTGAGGTTACGTTAAAAACAAGAAAAAAACGACAGGTCGCGGGTTGAAAAAATGGTCAAAATTTAAAGGGCGTCAGATCTTTCTTAAAGACTGATAAAATGACGATGGTGTGGGTATTAATCGAGAAATTGCAGAGATTAGAAAGAATTATCTTTGTTTCAAAGAAATTTCAGCTCCGGAGGTGATGCCAAAAACCAGAAAAAAACGACAGGTCGCGGGTTGAAAAAATGGTCAAAATTTAAAGGGCGTCAGATCTTTCCTAAAACCTGATAAAATGACGATGGGGTGGGTATTAATCAAGAAATTGCAGAGATAAGAAAGAATCATCTTTGTTTCAAGGAAATTTCAGCTCCGGAGGTGATGCCAAAAACCAGAAAAAAACGACAGGTCGCAGGTTGAAAAAATAGTCAAAATTTAAAGGGCGTCAGATCTTTCCTAAAACCTGATAAAATGACATTGGGGTGGGTATTAATCGAGAAATTGCAGAGATTAGAAAGAATTATCTTTGTTCCAAAGAAATTTCAGCTCTGGAGTTTAATTAACAAACCAGAAAAAAACGACAGGTCGCGGGCTGAAAAAATGGTCAAAATTTAAAGGGCGTCAGATCTTTCCTAAAACCTGATAAAATGATGATGGGGTGGGTATTAATCGAGAAATTGCAGAGATTAGAAAGAATTATCTTTGTTTCAAAGAAATTTCAGCTCCGGAGGTGATGCCAAAAACCAGAAAAAAACGACAGGTCGTGGGTTGAAAAAATGGTCAAAATTTAAAGGGCGTCAGATCTTTCCTAAAACCTGATAAAATGACGATGGGGTGGGTATTAATCGAGAAATTGCAGAGATTAGAAAGAACTATCTTTTTTCCAAAGACATTTCAGCTCCTGAGGTTACGTTAAAAACAAGAAAAAAACGACAGGTCGCGGGTTGAAAAAATGGTCAAAATATAAAGGGCGTCAGATCTTTCTTAAAGACTGATAAAATGACGATGGTGTGGGTATTAATCGAGAAATTGCAGAGATTAGAAAGAATTATCTTTGTTTCAAAGAAATTTCAGCTCCGGAGGTGATGCCAAAAACCAGAAAAAAACGACAGGTCGCGGGTTGAAAAAATGGTCAGAATTTAAAGGGCGTCAGATCTTTCCTAAAACCTGATAAAATGACGATGGTGTGGGTATTAATCGAGAAATTGCAGAGATTAGAAAGAATTATCCTAGTTCCAAAGAAATTTCAGCTCCTGAGGTTACGTTAAAAACAAGAAAAAAATGACAGGATGCGGGTTGAAAAAATGGTCAAAATTTAAAGGGCGTCAGATCTTTCCTAAAACCTGATAAAATGACGATGGGGTGGGTATTAATCGAGAAATTGCAGAGATTAGAAAGAATTATCCTAGTTCCAAAGAAATTTCAGCTCCTGAGGTTACGTTAAAAACCAGAAAAAAACGACAGGTCGCGGGTTGAAAAAATGGTCAAAATTTAAAGGGCGTCAGATCTTTCCTAAATCCTGATAAAATGACGATTGGGTGGGTATTAATCGAGAAATTGCAGAGATTAGAAAGAATTATCTTTGTTCCAAAGAAATTTCAGCTCTGGAGGTTAATTCACAAACCAGAAAAAAACGACAGGTCGCGGGCTGAAAAAATGGTCAAAATTTAAAGGGCGTCAGATCTTTCCTAAAACCTGATAAAATGATGATGGGGTGGGTATTAATCGAGAAATTGCAGAGATTAGAAAGAATTATCTTTGTTTCAAAGAAATTTCAGCTCTGGAGGTTAATTCACAAACCAGAAAAAAACGACAGGTCGCGGGCTGAAAAAATGGTCAAAATTTAAAGGGCGTCAGATCTTTCCTAAAGCCTGATAAAATGATGATGGGGTGGGTATTAATCGAGAAATTGCAGAGATTAGAAAGAATTATCTTTGTTTCAAAGAAATTTCAGCTCCGGAGGTGATGCCAAAAACCAGAAAAAAACGACAGGTCGTGGGTTGAAAAAATGGTCAAAATTTAAAGGGCGTCAGATCTTTCCTAAAACCTGATAAAATGACATTGGGGTGGGTATTAATCGAGAAATTGCAGAGATTAGAAAGAATTATCTTTTTTCCAAAGACATTTCAGCTCCTGAGGTTACGTTAAAAACAAGAAAAAAACGACAGGTCGCGGGTTGAAAAAATGGTCAAAATTTAAAGGGCGTCAGATCTTTCTTAAAGACTGATAAAATGACGATGGTGTGGGTATTAATCGAGAAATTGCAGAGATTAGAAAGAATTATCTTTGTTTCAAAGAAATTTCAGCTCCGGAGGTGATGCCAAAAACCAGAAAAAAACGACAGGTCGCGGGTTGAAAAAATTGTCAAAATTTAAAGGGCGTCAGATCTTTCCTAAAACCTGATAAAATGACGATGGGGTGGGTATTAATCAAGAAATTGCAGAGATAAGAAAGAATCATCTTTGTTTCAAGGAAATTTCAGCTCCGGAGGTGATGCCAAAAACCAGAAAAAAACGACAGGTCGCAGGTTGAAAAAATAGTCAAAATTTAAAGGGCGTCAGATCTTTCCTAAAACCTGATAAAATGACATTGGGGTGGGTATTAATCGAGAAATTGCAGAGATTAGAAAGAATTATCTTTGTTCCAAAGAAATTTCAGCTCTGGAGTTTAATTAACAAACCAGAAAAAAACGACAGGTCGCGGGCTGAAAAAATGGTCAAAATTTAAAGGGCGTCAGATCTTTCCTAAAACCTGATAAAATGATGATGGGGTGGGTATTAATCGAGAAATTGCAGAGATTAGAAAGAATTATCTTTGTTTCAAAGAAATTTCAGCTCCGGAGGTGATGCCAAAAACCAGAAAAAAACGACAGGTCGTGGGTTGAAAAAATGGTCAAAATTTAAAGGGCGTCAGATCTTTCCTAAAACCTGATAAAATGACGATGGGGTGGGTATTAATCGAGAAATTGCAGAGATTAGAAAGAACTATCTTTTTTCCAAAGACATTTCAGCTCCTGAGGTTACGTTAAAAACAAGAAAAAAACGACAGGTCGCGGGTTGAAAAAATGGTCAAAATATAAAGGGCGTCAGATCTTTCTTAAAGACTGATAAAATGACGATGGTGTGGGTATTAATCGAGAAATTGCAGAGATTAGAAAGAATTATCTTTGTTTCAAAGAAATTTCAGCTCCGGAGGTGATGCCAAAAACCAGAAAAAAACGACAGGTCGCGGGTTGAAAAAATGGTCAGAATTTAAAGGGCGTCAGATCTTTCCTAAAACCTGATAAAATGACGATGGTGTGGGTATTAATCGAGAAATTGCAGAGATTAGAAAGAATTATCCTAGTTCCAAAGAAATTTCAGCTCCTGAGGTTACGTTAAAAACAAGAAAAAAATGACAGGATGCGGGTTGAAAAAATGGTCAAAATTTAAAGGGCGTCAGATCTTTCCTAAAACCTGATAAAATGACGATGGGGTGGGTATTAATCGAGAAATTGCAGAGATTAGAAAGAATTATCCTAGTTCCAAAGAAATTTCAGCTCCTGAGGTTACGTTAAAAACCAGAAAAAAACGACAGGTCGCGGGTTGAAAAAATGGTCAAAATTTAAAGGGCGTCAGATCTTTCCTAAATCCTGATAAAATGACGATGGTGTGGGTATTAATCGAGAAATTGCAGAGATTAGAAAGAATTATCTTTTTTCCAAAGAAATTTCAGCTCCTGAGGTTACGTTAAGAACCAGAAAAAAACGACAGGTCGCGGGTTGAAAAAATGGTCAAAATTTAAAGGGCGTCAGATCTTTCCTAAATCCTGATAAAATGACGATTGGGTGGGTATTAATCGAGAAATTGCAGAGATTAGAAAGAATTATCTTTGTTCCAAAGAAATTTCAGCTCTGGACGTTAATTCACAAACCAGAAAAAAACGACAGGTCGCGGGCTGAAAAAATGGTCAAAATTTAAAGGGCGTCAGATCTTTCCTAAAACCTGATAAAATGATGATGGGGTGGGTATTAATCGAGAAATTGCAGAGATTAGAAAGAATTATCTTTGTTTCAAAGAAATTTCAGCTCTGGAGGTTAATTCACAAACCAGAAAAAAACGACAGGTCGCGGGCTGAAAAAATGGTCAAAATTTAAAGGGCGTCAGATCTTTCCTAAAACCTGATAAAATGATGATGGGGTGGGTATTAATCGAGAAATTGCAGAGATTAGAAAGAATTATCTTTGTTTCAAAGAAATTTCAGCTCCGGAGGTGATGCCAAAAACCAGAAAAAAACGACAGGTCGTGGGTTGAAAAAATGGTCAAAATTTAAAGGGCGTCAGATCTTTCCTAAAACCTGATAAAATGACGATGGGGTGGGTATTAATCGAGAAATTGCAGAGATTAGAAAGAACTATCCTAGTTCCAAAGAAATTTCAGCTCCTGAGGTTACGTTAAAAACCAGAAAAAAACGACAGGTCGCGGGTTGAAAAAATGGTCAAAATTTAAAGGGCGTCAGATCTTTCCTAAAACCTGATAAAATGACATTGGGGTGGGTATTGATCGAGAAATTGCAGAGATTAGAAAGAATTATCTTTGTTTCAAAGAAATTTCAGCTCCGGAGGTGATGCCAAAAACCAGAAAAAAACGACAGGTCGCAGGTTGAAAAAATGGTCAAAATTTAAAGGGCGTCAGATCTTTCCTAAAACCTGATAAAATGACGATGGGGTGGGTATTAATCGAGAAATTGAAGATATTAGAAAGAGTTATCTTTTTTCCAAAGACATTTCAGCTCCTGAGGTTACGTTAAAAACAAGAAAAAAACGACAGGTCGCGGGTTGAAAAAATGGTCAAAATATAAAGGGCGTCAGATCTTTCTTAAAGACTGATAAAATGACGATGGTGTGGGTATTAATCGAGAAATTGCAGAGATTAGAAAGAATTATCTTTGTTTCAAAGAAATTTCAGCTCCGGAGGTGATGCCAAAAACCAGAAAAAAACGACAGGTCGCGGGTTGAAAAAATGGTCAAAATTTAAAGGGCGTCAGATCTTTCCTAAAACATGATAAAATGACGATGGGGTGGGTATTGATCGAGAAATTGCAGAGATTAGAAAGAATTATCCTAGTTCCAAAGAAATTTCAGCTCCTGAGGTTACGTTAAAAACAAGAAAAAAATGAAAGGACGCGGGTTGAAAAAATGGTCAAAATTTAAAGGGCGTCAGATCTTTCCTAAAACCTGATAAAATGACGATGGGGTGGGTATTAATCGAGAAATTGCAGAGATTAGAAAGAATTATCCTAGTTCCAAAGAAATTTCAGCTCCTGAGGTTACGTTAAAAACCAGAAAAAAACGACAGGTCGCGGGTTGAAAAAATGGTCAAAATTTAAAGGGCGTCAGATCTTTCCTAAAACCTGATAAAATGACATTGGGGTGGGTACTGATCGAGAAATTGCAGAGATTAGAAAGAATTATCTTTGTTTCAAAGAAATTTCAGCTCCGGAGGTGATGCCAAAACCCAGAAAAAAACGACAGGTAGCAGGTTGAAAAAATGGTCAAAATTTAAAGGGCGTCAGATCTTTCCTAAAACCTGATAAAATGACGATGGTGTGGGTATTAATCGAGAAATTGCAGAGATTAGAAAGAATTATCTTTTTTCCAAAGACATTTCAGCTCCTGAGGTTACGTTAAAAACCAGAAAAAAACGACAGGTTGCGGGTTGAAAAAATGGTCAAAATATAAAGGGCGTCAGATCTTTCTTAAAGACTGATAAAATGACGATGGTGTGGGTATTAATCAAGAAATTGCAGAGATTAGAAAGAGTTATCTTTGTTTCAAAGAAATTTCAGCTCCGGAGGTGATGCCAAAAACCAGAAAAAAACGACAGGTCGCGGGTTGAAAAAATGGTCAAAATTTAAAGGGCGTCAGATCTTTCCTAAAACCTGATAAAATGACGATGGGGTGGGTATTAATCGAGAAATTGCAGAGATTAGAAAGAATTATCCTAGTTCCAAAGAAATTTCAGCTCCTGAGGTTACGTTAAAAACAAGAAAAAAAGGACAGGTCGCGGGTTGAAAAAATGGTCAAAATTTAAAGGGCATCAGATCTTTCCTAAAACCTGATAAAATGACGATGGGGTGGGTATTAATCGAGAAATTGCAGAGATTAGAAAGAATTATCCTAGTTCCAAAGAAATTTCAGCTCCTGAGGTTACGTCAAAAACCAGAAAAAAATGACAGGTCGCGGGTTGAAAAAATGGTCAAAATTTAAAGGTCGTCAGATCTTTCCTAAAACCTGATAAAATGACATTGGGGTGGGTATTGATCGAGAAATTGCAGAGATTAGAAAGAATTATCTTTGTTTCAAAGAAATTTCAGCTCCGGAGGTGATGCCAAAAACCAGAAAAAAACGACAGGTCGTGGGTTGAAAAAATGGTCAAAATTTAAAGGGCGTCAGATCTTTCCTAAATCCTGATAAAATGACGATTGGGTGGGTATTAATCGAGAAATTGCAGAGATTAGAAAGATTTATCTTTGTTCCAAAGAAATTTCAGCTCTGGAGGTTAATTCACAAACCAGAAAAAAACGACAGGTCGCGGGCTGAAAAAATGGTCAAAATTTAAAGGGCGTTAGATCTTTCCTAAAACCTGATAAAATGATGATGGGGTGGGTATTAATAGAGAAATTGCAGAGATTAGAAAGAATTATCTTTGTTTCAAAGAAATTTCAGCTCCGGAGGTGATGCCAAAAACCAGAAAAAAACGACAGGTCGTGGGTTGAAAAAATGGTCAAAATTTAAAGGGCGTCAGATCTTTCCTAAAACCTGATAAAATGACATTGGGGTGGGTATTAATCGAGAAATTGCAGAGATTAGAATAAATTATCTTTGTTTCAAAGAAATTTCAGCTCCGGAGGTGATGCCAAAAACCAGAAAAAAACAAGAGGTCGCGGGTTGAAATAATGGTCAAAATATAAAGGGCGTCAGATCTTTCCTAAAACCTGATAAAATGACGATGGGGTGGGTATTAATCGAGAATTTGCAGAGATTAGAAAGAATTATCCTAGTTCCAAAGAAATTTCAGCTCCTGAGGTTACGTTAAAAACCAGAAAAAAACGACAGGTCGCGGGTTGAAAAAATGGTCAAAATTTAAAGGGCGTCAGATCTTTCCTAAAACCTGATAAAATGACATTGGGGTGGGTATTGATCGAGAAATTGCAGAGATTAGAAAGAATTATCTTTGTTTCAAAGAAATTTCAGCTCCGGAGGTGATGCCAAAAACCAGAAAAAAACGACAGGTCGCGGGTTGAAAAAATGGTCAAAATATAAAGGGCGTCAGATCTTACTTAAAGACTGATAAAATGACGATGGTGTGAGTATTAATCGAGAAATTGCAGAGATTAGAAAGAATTATCTTTGTTCCAAAGAAATTTCAGCTCTGGAGGTGATGCCAAAAATCAGAAAAAAACGACAGGTCGCGGGTTGAAAAAATGGTCAAAATTTAAAGGGCGTCAGATCTTTCCTAAAACCTGATAAAATGACGATGGGGTGGGTATTAATCGAGAATTTGCAGAGATTAGAAAGAATTATCCTAGTTCCAAAGAAATTTCAGCTCCTGAGGTTACGTTAAAAACCAGAAAAAAACGATAGGTCGCGGGTTGAAAAAATGGTCAAAATTTAAAGGGCGTCAGATCTTTCCTAAAACCTGATAAAATGACATTGGGGTGGGTATTGATCGAGAAATTGCAGAGATTAGAAAGAATTATCTTTGTTTCAAAGAAATTTCAGCTCCGGAGGTGATGCCAAAAACCAGACAAAAACGACAGGTCGCAGGTTGAAAAAATGGTCAAAATTTAAAGGGCGTCAGATCTTTCCTAAAACCTGATAAAATGATGATGGGGTGGGTATTAAACGAGAAATTGCAGAGATTAGAAAGAATTATCTTTTTTCCAAAGAAATTTCAGCTCCTGAGGTTACGTTAAAAACAAGAAAAAAACGACAGGTCGCGGGTTGAAAAAATGGTCAAAATATAAAGGGCGTCAGATCTTTCTTAAAGACTGATAAAATGACGATGGTGTGGGTATTAATCGAGAAATTGCAGAGATTAGAAAGAATTATCTTTGTTTCAAAGAAATTTCAGCTCCGGAGGTGATGCCAAAAACCAGAAAAAAACGACAGGTCGCGGGTTGAAAAAATGGTCAAAATATAAAGGGCGTCAGATCTTACTTAAAGACTGATAAAATGACGATGGTGTGAGTATTAATCGAGAAATTGCAGAGATTAGAAAGAATTATCTTTGTTCCAAAGAAATTTCAGCTCTGGAGGTGATGCCAAAAATCAGAAAAAAACGACAGGTCGCGGGTTGAAAAATTGGTCAAAATTTAAAGGGCGTCAGATCTTTCCTAAAACCTGATAAAATGACGATGGGGTGGGTATTAATCGAGAATTTGCAGAGATTAGAAAGAATTATCCTAGTTCCAAAGAAATTTCAGCTCCTGAGGTTACGTTAAAAACCAGAAAAAAACGATAGGTCGCGGGTTGAAAAAATGGTCAAAATTTAAAGGGCGTCAGATCTTTCCTAAAACCTGATAAAATGACATTGGGGTGGGTATTGATCGAGAAATTGCAGAGATTAGAAAGAATTATCTTTGTTTCAAAGAAATTTCAGCTCCGGAGGTGATGCCAAAAACCAGACAAAAACGACAGGTCGCAGGTTGAAAAAATGGTCAAAATTTAAAGGGCGTCAGATCTTTCCTAAAACCTGATAAAATGATGATGGGGTGGGTATTAAACGAGAAATTGCAGAGATTAGAAAGAATTATCTTTTTTCCAAAGAAATTTCAGCTCCTGAGGTTACGTTAAAAACAAGAAAAAAACGACAGGTCGCGGGTTGAAAAAATGGTCAAAATATAAAGGGCGTCAGATCTTTCTTAAAGACTGATAAAATGACGATGGTGTGGGTATTAATCGAGAAATTGCAGAGATTAGAAAGAATTATCTTTGTTTCAAAGAAATTTCAGCTCCGGAGGTGATGCCAAAAACCAGAAAAAAACGACAGGTCGCGGGTTGAAAAAATGGTCAAAATTTAAAGGGCGTCAGATCTTTCCTAAAACCTGATAAAATGACGATGGGGTGGGTATTAATCGAGAAATTGCAGAGATTAGAAAGAATTATCCTAGTTCCAAAGAAATTTCAGCTCCTGAGGTTACGTTAAAAACAAGAAAAAAATGACAGGACGCGGGACGAAAAATTGGTCAAAATTTAAAGGGCGTCAGATCTTTCCTAAAACCTGATAAAATGACGATGGGGTGGGTATTAATCGAGAAATTGCAGAGATTAGAAAGAATTATCCTAGTTCCAAAGAAATCTCAGCTCCAGAGGTTACGTTAAAAACAAGAAAAAAATGATAGGTTGCGGGTTGAAAAAATGGTCAAAATTTAAAGGGCGTCAGATCTTTCCTAAAACCTGATAAAATGACGATGGGGTGGGTATTAATCGAGAAATTGCAGAGATTAGAATGAATTATCTTTGTTTCAAAGAAATTTCAGCTCCGGAGGTGATGCCAAAAGCCAGAAAAAAACGACAGGTCGCGGGTTGAAAAAATGGTCAAAATTTAAAGGGCGTCAGATCTTTCCTAAAACCTGATAAAATGATGATGGGGTGGGTATTAATCGAGAAATTGCAGAGATTAGAAAGAATTATCTTTGTTTCAAAGAAATTTCAGCTCCGGAGGTGATGCCAAAAACCAGAAAAAAACGACAAGTCGTGGGTTGAAAAAATGGTCAAAATTTAAAGGGCGTCAGATCTTTCCTAAAACCTGATAAAATGACGATGGGGTGGGTATTAATCGAGAAATTGCAGAGATTAGAAAGAATTATCCTAGTTCCAAAGAAATTTCAGCTCCTGAGGTTACGTTAAAAACAAGAAAAAAATGACAGGTCGCGGTTTGAAAAAATGGTCAAAATTTAAAGGGCGTCAGATCTTTCCTAAAACCTGATAAAATGACGATGGGGTGGGTATTAATCGAGAAATTGCAGAGATTAGAAAGAATTATCCTAGTTCCAAAGAAATGTCAGCTCCTGAGGTTACGTTAAAAACCAGAAAAAAACGACAGGTCGCGGGTTGAAAAAATGGTCAAAATTTAAAGGGCGTCAGATCTTTCCTAAAACCTGATAAAATGACATTGGGGTGGGTATTGATCGAGAAATTGCAGAGATTAGAAAGAATTATCTTTGTTTCAAAGAAATTTCAGCTCCGGAGGTGATGCCAAAAACCAGAAAAAAACGACAGGTCGCAGGTTGAAAAAATGGTCAAAATTTAAAGGGCGTCAGATCTTTCCTAAAACCTGATAAAATGACGATGGTGTGGGTATTAATCGAGAAATTGCAGAGATTAGAAAGAATTATCTTTTTTCCAAGGACATTTCAGCTCCTGAGGTTACGTTAAAAACAAGAAAAAAACGACAGGTCGCGGGTTGAAAAAATGGTCAAAATTTAAAGGGCGTCAGATCTTTCCTAAAACCTGATAAAATGACATTGGGGTGGGTATTGATCGAGAAATTGCAGAGATTAGAAAGAATTATCTTTGTTTCAAAGAAATTTCAGCTCCGGAGGTGATGCCAAAAACCAGAAAAAAACGACAGGTCGCAGGTTGAAAAAATGGTCAAAATTTAAAGGGCGTCAGATCTTTCCTAAAACCTGATAAAATGACGATGGGGTGGGTATTAAACGAGAAATTGCAGAGATTGGAAAGAATTATCTTTTTTCCAAAGAAATTTCAGCTCCTGAGGTTACGTTAAAAACAAGAAAAAAACGACAGGTCGCGGGTTGAAAAAATGGTCAAAATATAAAGGGCGTCAGATCTTTCTTAAAGACTGATAAAATGACGATGGTGTGGGTATTAATCGAGAAATTGCAGAGATTAGAAAGAATTATCTTTGTTTCAAAGAAATTTCAGCTCCGGAGGTGATGCCAAAAACCAGAAAAAAACGACAGGTCGCGGGTTGAAAAAATGGTCAAAATTTAAAGGGCGTCAGATCTTTCCTAAAACCTGATAAAATGATGATGGGGTGGGTATTAATCGAGAAATTGCAGAGATTAGAAAGAATTATCCTAGTTCCAAAGAAATTTCAGCTCCTGAGGTTACGTTAAAAACCAGAAAAAAACGACAGGTCGCGGGTTGAAAAAATGGTCAAAATTTAAAGGGCGTCAGATCTTCCCCAAAACCTGATAAAATGACAACGGGGTGGGTATTAATCGAGAAATTGCAGACATTAGAAAGAATTATCTTTGTTTCAAAGAAATTTCAGCTCCGGAGGTGATACCAAAACCCAGAAAAAAACGACAGGTAGCAGGTTGAAAAAATGGTCAAAATTTAAAGGGCGTCAGATCTTTCCTAAAACCTGATAAAATGACGATGGTGTGGGTATTAATCGAGAAATTGCAGAGATTAGAAAGAATTATCTTTTTTCCAAAGACATTTCAGCTCCTGAGGTTACGTTAAAAACAAGAAAAAAACGACAGGTCGCAGGTTGAAAAAATGGTCAAAATTTAAAGGGCGTCAGATCTTTCCTAAAACCTGATAAAATGACATTGGGGTGGGTATTGATCGAGAAATTGCAGAGATTAGAAAGAATCATCTTTGTTTCAAAGAAATTTCAGCTCCTGAGGTTAATTCAAAAACCAGAAAAAAACGACAGGTCGCGGGTTGAAAAAATGGTCAAAATTTAAAGGGCGTCAGATCTTTCCTAAAACCTGATAAAATGACGATGGGGTGGGTATTAATCGAGAAATTGCAGAGATTAGAAAGAATTATCCTAGTTCCAAAGAAATCTCAGCTCCAGAGGTTACGTTAAAAACAAGAAAAAAATGACAGGTTGCGGGTTGAAAAAATGGTCAAAATTTAAAGGGCGTCAGATCTTTCCTAAAACCTGATAAAATGACGATGGGGTGGGTATTAATCGAGAAATTGCAGAGATTAGAATGAATTATCTTTGTTTCAAAGAAATTTCAGCTCCGGAGGTGATGCCAAAAGCCAGAAAAAAACGACAGGTCGCGGGTTGAAAAAATGGTCAAAATTTAAAGGGCGTCAGATCTTTCCTAAAACCTGATAAAATGATGATGGGGTGGGTATTAATCGAGAAATTGCAAAGATTAGAAAGAATTATCTTTGTTTCAAAGAAATTTCAGCTCCGGAGGTGATGCCAAAAACCAGAAAAAAACGACAGGTCGTGGGTTGAAAAAATGGTCAAAATTTAAAGGGCGTCAGATCTTTCCTAAAACCTGATAAAATGACGATGGGGTGGGTATTAATCGAGAAATTGCAGAGATTAGAAAGAATTATCCTAGTTCCAAAGAAATTTCAGCTCCTGAGGTTACGTTAAAAACAAGAAAAAAAGGACAGGTCGCGGGTTGAAAAAATGGTCAAAATTTAAAGGGCATCAGATCTTTCCTAAAACCTGATAAAATGACGATGGGGTGGGTATTAATCGAGAAATTGCAGAGATTAGAAAGAATTATCCTAGTTCCAAAGAAATTTCAGCTCCTGAGGTTACGTCAAAAACCAGAAAAAAATGACAGGTCGCGGGTTGAAAAAATGGTCAAAATTTAAAGGTCGTCAGATCTTTCCTAAAACCTGATAAAATGACATTGGGGTGGGTATTGATCGAGAAATTGCAGAGATTAGAAAGAATTATCTTTGTTTCAAAGAAATTTCAGCTCCGGAGGTGATGCCAAAAACCAGAAAAAAACGACAGGTCGTGGGTTGAAAAAATGGTCAAAATTTAAAGGGCGTCAGATCTTTCCTAAATCCTGATAAAATGACGATTGGGTGGGTATTAATCGAGAAATTGCAGAGATTAGAAAGATTTATCTTTGTTCCAAAGAAATTTCAGCTCTGGAGGTTAATTCACAAACCAGAAAAAAACGACAGGTCGCGGGCTGAAAAAATGGTCAAAATTTAAAGGGCGTTAGATCTTTCCTAAAACCTGATAAAATGATGATGGGGTGGGTATTAATAGAGAAATTGCAGAGATTAGAAAGAATTATCTTTGTTTCAAAGAAATTTCAGCTCCGGAGGTGATGCCAAAAACCAGAAAAAAACGACAGGTCGTGGGTTGAAAAAATGGTCAAAATTTAAAGGGCGTCAGATCTTTCCTAAAACCTGATAAAATGACATTGGGGTGGGTATTAATCGAGAAATTGCAGAGATTAGAATAAATTATCTTTGTTTCAAAGAAATTTC
Source organism: Euthynnus affinis (assembly GCA_029490765.1). Lineage (NCBI taxonomy): Eukaryota > Metazoa > Chordata > Actinopteri > Scombriformes > Scombridae > Euthynnus > Euthynnus affinis. The sequence continues at coordinate 101,404 of JARJJI010000028.1, forward strand.
AGCTCCGGAGGTGATGCCAAAAACCAGAAAAAAACAACAGGTCGCGGGTTGAAAAAATGGTCAAAATATAAAGGGCGTCAGATCTTTCCTAAAACCTGATAAAATGACGATGGGGTGGGTATTAATCGAGAATTTGCAGAGATTAGAAAGAATTATCCTAGTTCCAAAGAAATTTCAGCTCCTGAGGTTACGTTAAAAACCAGAAAAAAACGACAGGTCGCGGGTTGAAAAAATGGTCAAAATTTAAAGGGCGTCAGATCTTTCCTAAAACCTGATAAAATGACATTGGGGTGGGTATTGATCGAGAAATTGCAGAGATTAGAAAGAATTATCTTTGTTTCAAAGAAATTTCAGCTCCGGAGGTGATGCCAAAAACCAGAAAAAAACGACAGGTCGCGGGTTGAAAAAATGGTCAAAATTTAAAGGGCGTCAGATCTTTCCTAAAACCTGATAAAATGACGATGGGGTGGGTATTAATCGAGAAATTGCAGAGATTAGAAAGAATTATCCTAGTTCCAAAGAAATTTCAGCTCCTGAGGTTACGTTAAAAACAAGAAAAAAATGACAGGACGCGGGATGAAAAATTGGTCAAAATTTAAAGGGCGTCAGATCTTTCCTAAAACCTGATAAAATGACGATGGGGTGGGTATTAATCGAGAAATTGCAGAGATTAGAAAGAATTATCCTAGTTCCAAAGAAATTTCAGCTCCTGAGGTTACGTTAAAAACCAGAAAAAAACGACAGGTCGCGGGTTGAAAAAATGGTCAAAATTTAAAGGGCGTCAGATCTTTCCTAAAACCTGATAAAATGACATTGGGGTGGGTATTGATCGAGAAATTGCAGAGATTAGAAAGAATTATCTTTGTTTCAAAGAAATTTCAGCTCCGGAGGTGATACCAAAACCCAGAAAAAAACGACAGGTAGCAGGTTGAAAAAATGGTCAAAATTTAAAGGGCGTCAGATCTTTCCTAAAACCTGATAAAATGACGATGGTGTGGGTATTAATCGAGAAATTGCAGAGATAAGAAAGAATTATCTTTTTTCCAAAGACATTTCAGCTCCTGAGGTTACGTTAAAAACAAGAAAAAAACGACAGGTCGCAGGTTGAAAAAATGGTCAAAATTTAAAGGGCGTCAGATCTTTCCTAAAACCTGATAAAATGACATTGGGGTGGGTATTGATCGAGAAATTGCAGAGATTAGAAAGAATCATCTTTGTTTCAAAGAAATTTCAGCTCCTGAGGTTAATTCAAAAACCAGAAAAAAACGACAGGTCGCGGGTTGAAAAAATGGTCAAAATTTAAAGGGCGTCAGATCTTTCCTAAAACCTGATAAAATGACGATGGGGTGGGTATTAATCGAGAAATTGCAGAGATTAGAAAGAATTATCCTAGTTCCAAAGAAATCTCAGCTCCAGAGGTTACGTTAAAAACAAGAAAAAAATGATAGGTTGAGGGTTGAAAAAATGGTCAAAATTTAAAGGGCGTCAGATCTTTCCTAAAACCTGATAAAATGACGATGGGGTGGGTATTAATCGAGAAATTGCAGAGATTAGAATGAATTATCTTTGTTTCAAAGAAATTTCAGCTCCGGAGGTGATGCCAAAAGCCAGAAAAAAACGACAGGTCGCGGGTTGAAAAAATGGTCAAAATTTAAAGGGCGTCAGATCTTTCCTAAAACCTGATAAAATGATGATGGGGTGGGTATTAATCGAGAAATTGCAGAGATTAGAAAGAATTATCTTTGTTTCAAAGAAATTTCAGCTCCGGAGGTGATGCCAAAAACCAGAAAAAAACGACAAGTCGTGGGTTGAAAAAATGGTCAAAATTTAAAGGGCGTCAGATCTTTCCTAAAACCTGATAAAATGACGATGGGGTGGGTATTAATCGAGAAATTGCAGAGATTAGAAAGAATTATCCTAGTTCCAAAGAAATTTCAGCTCCTGAGGTTACGTTAAAAACAAGAAAAAAATGACAGGTCGCGGTTTGAAAAAATGGTCAAAATTTAAAGGGCGTCAGATCTTTCCTAAAACCTGATAAAATGACGATGGGGTGGGTATTAATCGAGAAATTGCAGAGATTAGAAAGAATTATCCTAGTTCCAAAGAAATGTCAGCTCCTGAGGTTACGTTAAAAACCAGAAAAAAACGACAGGTCGCGGGTTGAAAAAATGGTCAAAATTTAAAGGGCGTCAGATCTTTCCTAAAACCTGATAAAATGACATTGGGGTGGGTATTGATCGAGAAATTGCAGAGATTAGAAAGAATTATCTTTGTTTCAAAGAAATTTCAGCTCCGGAGGTGATGCCAAAAACCAGAAAAAAACGACAGGTCGCAGGTTGAAAAAATGGTCAAAATTTAAAGGGCGTCAGATCTTTCCTAAAACCTGATAAAATGACGATGGTGTGGGTATTAATCGAGAAATTGCAGAGATTAGAAAGAATTATCTTTTTTCCAAAGACATTTCAGCTCCTGAGGTTACGTTAAAAACAAGAAAAAAACGACAGTTCGCGGGTTGAAAAAATGGTCAAAATTTAAAGGGCGTCAGATCTTTCCTAAAACCTGATAAAATGACATTGGGGTGGGTATTGATCGAGAAATTGCAGAGATTAGAAAGAATTATCTTTGTTTCAAAGAAATTTCAGCTCCGGAGGTGATGCCAAAAACCAGAAAAAAACGACAGGTCGCAGGTTGAAAAAATGGTCAAAATTTAAAGGGCGTCAGATCTTTCCTAAAACCTGATAAAATGACGATGGGGTGGGTATTAAACGAGAAATTGCAGAGATTGGAAAGAATTATCTTTTTTCCAAAGAAATTTCAGCTCCTGAGGTTACGTTAAAAACAAGAAAAAAACGACAGGTCGCAGGTTGAAAAAATGGTCAAAATATAAAGGGCGTCAGATCTTTCTTAAAGACTGATAAAATGACGATGGTGTGGGTATTAATCGAGAAATTGCAGAGATTAGAAAGAATTATCTTTGTTTCAAAGAAATTTCAGCTCCGGAGGTGATGCCAAAAACCAGAAAAAAACGACAGGTCGCGGGTTGAAAAAATGGTCAAAATTTAAAGGGCGTCAGATCTTTCCTAAAACCTGATAAAATGACGATGGGGTGGGTATTAATCGAGAAATTGCAGAGATTAGAAAGAATTATCCTAGTTCCAAAGAAATTTCAGCTCCTGAGGTTACGTTAAAAACAAGAAAAAAATGACAGGACGCGGGATGAAAAATTGGTCAAAATTTAAAGGGCGTCAGATCTTTCCTAAAACCTGATAAAATGACGATGGGGTGGGTATTAATCGAGAAATTGCAGAGATTAGAAAGAATTATCCTAGTTCCAAAGAAATTTCAGCTCCTGAGGTTACGTTAAAAACCAGAAAAAAACGACAGGTCGCGGGTTGAAAAAATGGTCAAAATTTAAAGGGCGTCAGATCTTTCCTAAAACCTGATAAAATGACATTGGGGTGGGTATTGATCGAGAAATTGCAGAGATTAGAAAGAATTATCTTTGTTTCAAAGAAATTTCAGCTCCGGAGGTGATACCAAAACCCAGAAAAAAACGACAGGTAGCAGGTTGAAAAAATGGTCAAAATTTAAAGGGCGTCAGATCTTTCCTAAAACCTGATAAAATGACGATGGTGTGGGTATTAATCGAGAAATTGCAGAGATTAGAAAGAATTATCTTTTTTCCAAAGACATTTCAGCTCCTGAGGTTACGTTAAAAACAAGAAAAAAACGACAGGTCGCAGGTTGAAAAAATGGTCAAAATTTAAAGGGCGTCAGATCTTTCCTAAAACCTGATAAAATGACATTGGGGTGGGTATTGATCGAGAAATTGCAGAGATTAGAAAGAATCATCTTTGTTTCAAAGAAATTTCAGCTCCTGAGGTTAATTCAAAAACCAGAAAAAAACGACAGGTCGCGGGTTGAAAAAATGGTCAAAATTTAAAGGGCGTCAGATCTTTCCTAAAACCTGATAAAATGACGATGGGGTGGGTATTAATCGAGAAATTGCAGAGATTAGAAAGAATTATCCTAGTTCCAAAGAAATCTCAGCTCCAGAGGTTACGTTAAAAACAAGAAAAAAATGATAGGTTGCGGGTTGAAAAAATGGTCAAAATTTAAAGGGCGTCAGATCTTTCCTAAAACCTGATAAAATGACGATGGGGTGGGTATTAATCGAGAAATTGCAGAGATTAGAATGAATTATCTTTGTTTCAAAGAAATTTCAGCTCCGGAGGTGATGCCAAAAGCCAGAAAAAAACGACAGGTCGCGGGTTGAAAAAATGGTCAAAATTTAAAGGGCGTCAGATCTTTCCTAAAACCTGATAAAATGACGATGGGGTGTGTATTAATCGAGAAATTGCAGAGATTAGAAAGAATTATCTTTGTTTCAAAGAAATTTCAGCTCCGGAGGTGATGCCAAAAACCAGAAAAAAACGACAAGTCGTGGGTTGAATAAATGGTCAAAATTTAAAGGGCGTCAGATCTTTCCTAAAACCTGATAAAATGACGATGGGGTGGGTATTAATCGAGAAATTGCAGAGATTAGAAAGAATTATCCTAGTTCCAAAGAAATTTCAGCTCCTGAGGTTACGTTAAAAACAAGAAAAAAATGACAGGTCGCGGGTTGTAAAAATGGTCAAAATTTAAAGGGCGTCAGATCTTTCCTAAAACCTGATAAAATGACGATGGGGTGGGTATTAATCGAGAAATTGCAGAGATTAGAAAGAATTATCCTAGTTCCAAAGAAATGTCAGCTCCTGAGGTTACGTTAAAAACCAGAAAAAAACGACAGGTCGCGGGTTGAAAAAATGGTCAAAATTTAAAGGGCGTCAGATCTTTCCTAAAACCTGATAAAATGACATTGGGGTGGGTATTGATCGAGAAATTGCAGAGATTAGAAAGAATTATCTTTGTTTCAAAGAAATTTCAGCTCCGGAGGTGATGCCAAAAACCAGAAAAAAACGACAGGTCGCAGGTTGAAAAAATGGTCAAAATTTAAAGGGCGTCAGATCTTTCCTAAAACCTGATAAAATGACGATGGTGTGGGTATTAATCGAGAAATTGCAGAGATTAGAAAGAATTATCTTTTTTCCAAAGACATTTCAGCTCCTGAGGTTACGTTAAAAACAAGAAAAAAACGACAGGTCGCGGGTTGAAAAAATGGTCAAAATTTAAAGGGCGTCAGATCTTTCCTAAAACCTGATAAAATGATGATGGGGTGGGTATTAATCGAGAAATTGCAGAGATTAGAAAGAATTATCTTTGTTTCAAAGAAATTTCAGCTCCGGAGGTGATGCCAAAAACCAGAAAAAAACGACAAGTTGTGGGTTGAAAAAATGGTCAAAATTTAAAGGGCGTCAGATCTTTCCTAAAACCTGATAAAATGACGATGGGGTGGGTATTAATCGAGAAATTGCAGAGATTAGAAAGAATTATCCTAGTTCCAAAGAAATTTCAGCTCCTGAGGTTACGTTAAAAACAAGAAAAAAATGACAGGTCGCGGTTTGAAAAAATGGTCAAAATTTAAAGGGCGTCAGATCTTTCCTAAAACCTGATAAAATGACGATGGGGTGGGTATTAATCGAGAAATTGCAGAGATTAGAAAGAATTATCCTAGTTCCAAAGAAATGTCAGCTCCTGAGGTTACGTTAAAAACCAGAAAAAAACGACAGGTCGCGGGTTGAAAAAATGGTCAAAATTTAAAGGGCGTCAGATCTTTCCTAAAACCTGATAAAATGACATTGGGGTGGGTATTGATCGAGAAATTGCAGAGATTAGAAAGAATTATCTTTGTTTCAAAGAAATTTCAGCTCCGGAGGTGATGCCAAAAACCAGAAAAAAACGACAGGTCGCAGGTTGAAAAAATGGTCAAAATTTAAAGGGCGTCAGATCTTTCCTAAAACCTGATAAAATGACGATGGTGTGGGTATTAATCGAGAAATTGCAGAGATTAGAAAGAATTATCTTTTTTCCAAAGACATTTCAGCTCCTGAGGTTACGTTAAAAACAAGAAAAAAACGACAGTTCGCGGGTTGAAAAAATGGTCAAAATTTAAAGGGCGTCAGATCTTTCCTAAAACCTGATAAAATGACATTGGGGTGGGTATTGATCGAGAAATTGCAGAGATTAGAAAGAATTATCTTTGTTTCAAAGAAATTTCAGCTCCGGAGGTGATGCCAAAAACCAGAAAAAAACGACAGGTCGCAGGTTGAAAAAATGGTCAAAATTTAAAGGGCGTCAGATCTTTCCTAAAACCTGATAAAATGACGATGGGGTGGGTATTAAACGAGAAATTGCAGAGATTGGAAAGAATTATCTTTTTTCCAAAGAAATTTCAGCTCCTGAGGTTACGTTAAAAACAAGAAAAAAACGACAGGTCGCGGGTTGAAAAAATGGTCAAAATATAAAGGGCGTCAGATCTTTCTTAAAGACTGATAAAATGACGATGGTGTGGGTATTAATCGAGAAATTGCAGAGATTAGAAAGAATTATCTTTGTTTCAAAGAAATTTCAGCTCCGGAGGTGATGCCAAAAACCAGAAAAAAATGACAGGTCGCGGGTTGAAAAAATGGTCAAAATTTAAAGGGCGTCAGATCTTTCCTAAAACCTGATAAAATGACGATGGGGTGGGTATTAATCGAGAAATTGCAGAGATTAGAAAGAATTATCCTAGTTCCAAAGAAATTTCAGCTCCTGAGGTTACGTTAAAAACAAGAAAAAAATGACAGGACGCGGGATGAAAAATTGGTCAAAATTTAAAGGGCGTCAGATCTTTCCTAAAACCTGATAAAATGACGATGGGGTGGGTATTAATCGAGAAATTGCAGAGATTAGAAAGAATTATCCTAGTTCCAAAGAAATTTCAGCTCCTGAGGTTACGTTAAAAACCAGAAAAAAACGACAGGTCGCGGGTTGAAAAAATGGTCAAAATTTGAAGGGCGTCAGATCTTCCCCAAAACCTGATAAAATGACAACGGGGTGGGTATTAATCGAGAAATTGCAGACATTAGAAAGAATTATCTTTGTTTCAAAGAAATTTCAGCTCCGGAGGTGATACCAAAACCCAGAAAAAAACGACAGGTAGCAGGTTGAAAAAATGGTCAAAATTTAAAGGGCGTCAGATCTTTCCTAAAACCTGATAAAATGACGATGGTGTGGGTATTAATCGAGAAATTGCAGAGATTAGAAAGAATTATCTTTTTTCCAAAGACATTTCAGCTCCTGAGGTTACGTTAAAAACAAGAAAAAAACGACAGGTCGCAGGTTGAAAAAATGGTCAAAATTTAAAGGGCGTCAGATCTTTCCTAAAACCTGATAAAATGACATTGGGGTGGGTATTGATCGAGAAATTGCAGAGATTAGAAAGAATCATCTTTGTTTCAAAGAAATTTCAGCTCCTGAGGTTAATTCAAAAACCAGAAAAAAACGACAGGTCGCGGGTTGAAAAAATGGTCAAAATTTAAAGGGCGTCAGATCTTTCCTAAAACCTGATAAAATGACGATGGGGTGGGTATTAATCGAGAAATTGCAGAGATTAGAAAGAATTATCCTAGTTCCAAAGAAATCTCAGCTCCAGAGGTTACGTTAAAAACAAGAAAAAAATGACAGGTTGCGGGTTGAAAAAATGGTCAAAATTTAAAGGGCGTCAGATCTTTCCTAAAACCTGATAAAATGACGATGGGGTGGGTATTAATCGAGAAATTGCAGAGATTAGAATGAATTATCTTTGTTTCAAAGAAATTTCAGCTCCGGAGGTGATGCCAAAAGCCAGAAAAAAACGACAGGTCGCGGGTTGAAAAAATGGTCAAAATTTAAAGGGCGTCAGATCTTTCCTAAAACCTGATAAAATGATGATGGGGTGGGTATTAATCGAGAAATTGCAGAGATTAGAAAGAATTATCTTTGTTTCAAAGAAATTTCAGCTCCGGAGGTGATGCCAAAAACCAGAAAAAAACGACAGGTCGTGGGTTGAAAAAATGGTCAAAATTTAAAGGGCGTCAGATCTTTCCTAAAACCTGATAAAATGACGATGGGGTGGGTATTAATCGAGAAATTGCAGAGATTAGAAAGAATTATCCTAGTTCCAAAGAAATTTCAGCTCCTGAGGTTACGTTAAAAACAAGAAAAAAATGACAGGTCGCGGTGTGAAAAAATGGTCAAAATTTAAAGGGCGTCAGATCTTTCCTAAAACCTGATAAAATGACGATGGGGTGGGTATTAATCGAGAAATTGCAGAGATTAGAAAGAATTATCCTAGTTCCAAAGAAATGTCAGCTCCTGAGGTTACGTTAAAAATCAGAAAAAAACGACAGGTCGCGGGTTGAAAAAATGGTCAAAATTTAAAGGGCGTCAGATCTTTCCTAAAACCTGATAAAATGACATTGGGGTGGGTATTGATCGAGAAATTGCAGAGATTAGAAAGAATTATCTTTGTTTCAAAGAAATTTCAGCTCCGGAGGTGATGCCAAAAACCAGAAAAAAACAACAGGTCGCGGGTTGAAAAAATGGTCAAAATATAAAGGGCGTCAGATCTTTCCTAAAACCTGATAAAATGACGATGGGGTGGGTATTAATCGAGAATTTGCAGAGATTAGAAAGAATTATCCTAGTTCCAAAGAAATTTCAGCTCCTGAGGTTACGTTAAAAACCAGAAAAAAACGACAGGTCGCGGGTTGAAAAAATGGTCAAAATTTAAAGTGCGTCAGATCTTTCCTAAAACCTGATAAAATGACATTGGGGTGGGTATTGATCGAGAAATTGCAGAGATTAGAAAGAATTATCTTTGTTTCAAAGAAATTTCAGCTCCGGAGGTGATGCCAAAAACCAGAAAAAAACGACAGGTCGCGGGTTGAAAAAATGGTCAAAATTTAAAGGGCGTCAGATCTTTCCTAAAACCTGATAAAATGATGATGGGGTGGGTATTAATCGAGAAATTGCAGAGATTAGAAAGAATTATCTTTGTTTCAAAGAAATTTCAGCTCCGGAGGTGATGCCAAAAACCAGAAAAAAACGACAAGTCGTGGGTTGAAAAAATGGTCAAAATTTAAAGGGCGTCAGATCTTTCCTAAAACCTGATAAAATGACGATGGGGTGGGTATTAATCGAGAAATTGCAGAGATTAGAAAGAATTATCCTAGTTCCAAAGAAATTTCAGCTCCTGAGGTTACGTTAAAAACAAGAAAAAAATGACAGGTCGCGGTTTGAAAAAATGGTCAAAATTTAAAGGGCGTCAGATCTTTCCTAAAACCTGATAAAATGACGATGGGGTGGGTATTAATCGAGAAATTGCAGAGATTAGAAAGAATTATCCTAGTTCCAAAGAAATGTCAGCTCCTGAGGTTACGTTAAAAACCAGAAAAAAACGACAGGTCGCGGGTTGAAAAAATGGTCAAAATTTAAAGGGCGTCAGATCTTTCCTAAAACCTGATAAAATGACATTGGGGTGGGTATTGATCGAGAAATTGCAGAGATTAGAAAGAATTATCTTTGTTTCAAAGAAATTTCAGCTCCGGAGGTGATGCCAAAAACCAGAAAAAAACGACAGGTCGCAGGTTGAAAAAATGGTCAAAATTTAAAGGGCGTCAGATCTTTCCTAAAACCTGATAAAATGACGATGGTGTGGGTATTAATCGAGAAATTGCAGAGATTAGAAAGAATTATCTTTTTTCCAAAGACATTTCAGCTCCTGAGGTTACGTTAAAAACAAGAAAAAAACGACAGTTCGCGGGTTGAAAAAATGGTCAAAATTTAAAGGGCGTCAGATCTTTCCTAAAACCTGATAAAATGACATTGGGGTGGGTATTGATCGAGAAATTGCAGAGATTAGAAAGAATTATCTTTGTTTCAAAGAAATTTCAGCTCCGGAGGTGATGCCAAAAACCAGAAAAAAACGACAGGTCGCAGGTTGAAAAAATGGTCAAAATTTAAAGGGCGTCAGATCTTTCCTAAAACCTGATAAAATGACGATGGGGTGGGTATTAAACGAGAAATTGCAGAGATTGGAAAGAATTATCTTTTTTCCAAAGAAATTTCAGCTCCTGAGGTTACGTTAAAAACAAGAAAAAAACGACAGGTCGCGGGTTGAAAAAATGGTCAAAATATAAAGGGCGTCAGATCTTTCTTAAAGACTGATAAAATGACGATGGTGTGGGTATTAATCGAGAAATTGCAGAGATTAGAAAGAATTATCTTTGTTTCAAAGAAATTTCAGCTCCGGAGGTGATGCCAAAAACCAGAAAAAAACGACAGGTCGCGGGTTGAAAAAATGGTCAAAATTTAAAGGGCGTCAGATCTTTCCTAAAACCTGATAAAATGACATTGGGGTGGGTATTGATCGAGAAATTGCAGAGATTAGAAAGAATTATCTTTGTTTCAAAGAAATTTCAGCTCCGGAGGTGATGCCAAAAACCAGAAAAAAACGACAGGTCGCAGGTTGAAAAAATGGTCAAAATTTAAAGGGCGTCAGATCTTTCCTAAAACCTGATAAAATGACGATGGTGTGGGTATTAATCGAGAAATTGCAGAGATTAGAAAGAATTATCTTTTTTCCAAAGACATTTCAGCTCCTGAGGTTACGTTAAAAACAAGAAAAAAACGACAGTTCGCGGGTTGAAAAAATGGTCAAAATTTAAAGGGCGTCAGATCTTTCCTAAAACCTGATAAAATGACATTGGGGTGGGTATTGATCGAGAAATTGCAGAGATTAGAAAGAATTATCTTTGTTTCAAAGAAATTTCAGCTCCGGAGGTGATGCCAAAAACCAGAAAAAAACGACAGGTCGCAGGTTGAAAAAATGGTCAAAATTTAAAGGGCGTCAGATCTTTCCTAAAACTTGATAAAATGACGATGGGGTGGGTATTAATCGAGAAATTGCAGAGATTAGAATGAATTATCTTTGTTTCAAAGAAATTTCAGCTCCGGAGGTGATGCCAAAAGCCAGAAAAAAACGACAGGTCGCGGGTTGAAAAAATGGTCAAAATTTAAAGGGCGTCAGATCTTTCCTAAAACCTGATAAAATGATGATGGGGTGGGTATTAATCGAGAAATTGCAGAGATTAGAAAGAATTATCTTTGTTTCAAAGAAATTTCAGCTCCGGAGGTGATGCCAAAAACCAGAAAAAAACGACAGGTCGTGGGTTGAAAAAATGGTCAAAATTTAAAGGGCGTCAGATCTTTCCTAAAACCTGATAAAATGACGATGGGGTGGGTATTAATCGAGAAATTGCAGAGATTAGAAAGAATTATCCTAGTTCCAAAGAAATTTCAGCTCCTGAGGTTACGTTAAAAACAAGAAAAAAACGACAGGTCGCGGTTTGAAAAAATGGTCAAAATTTAAAGGGCGTCAGATCTTTCCTAAAACCTGATAAAATGACATTGGGGTGGGTATTAATTGAGAAATTGCAGAGATTAGAAAGAATTATCTTTGTTTCAAAGAAATTTCAGCTCAGGAGGTGATGCCAAAAACCAGAAAAAAACGACAGGTCGCGGGTTGAAAAAATGGTCAAAATTTAAAGGGCGTCAGATCTTTCCTAAATCCTGATAAAATGACGATGGGGTGGGTATTAATCGAGAAATTGCAGAGATTAGAAAGAATTATCTTTTTTCCAAAGACATTTCAGCTCCTGAGGTTACGTTAAAAACAAGAAAAAAACGACAGGTCGCGGGTTGAAAAAATGGTCAAAATTTAAAGGGCGTCAGATCTTTCCTAAAACCTGATAAAATGACGATGGGGTGGGTATTTATCAAGAAATTGCAGAGATTAGAAAGAATCATCTTTGTTTCAAGGAAATTTCAGCTCCGGAGGTGATGCCAAAAACCAGAAAAAAACGACAGGTCGCAGGTTGAAAAAATGGTCAAAATTTAAAGGGTGTCAGATCTTTCCTAAAACCTGATAAAATGACATTGGGGTGGGTATTAATCGAGAAATTGCAGAGATTAGAAAGAATTATCTTTGTTTCAAAGAAATTTCAGCTCCGGAGGTGATGCCAAAAACCAGAAAAAAACGACAGGTTGCGGGCTGAAAAAAGGGTCAATATTTAAAGGGCGTCAAATCTTTCCTAAATCCTGATAAAATGACAACGGGGTGGGTATTAATCGAGAAATTGCAGAGATTAGAAAGAATTATCTTTGTTCCAAAGAAATTTCAGCTCCGGAGGTTAATTCACAAACCAGAAAAAAACGACAGGTCGCGGGCTGAAAAAATGGTCAAAATTTAAAGGGCGTCAGATCTTTCCTAAAACCTGATAAAATGACGATGGGGTGGGTATTAATCGAGAAATTGCAGAGATTAGAAAGAATTATCTTTTTTCCAAAGACATTTCAGCTCCTGAGGTTACGTTAAAAACAAGAAAAAAACGACAGGTCGCGGGTTGAAAAAATGGTCAAAATTTAAAGGGCATCAAATCTTTCTTAAAGACTGATAAAATGACGATGGTGTGGGTATTAATCGAGAAATTGCAGAGATTAGAAAGAATTATCTTTGTTCCAAAGAAATTTCAGCTCCGGAGATTAATTCAAAAACCAGAACAAAAAAGACAGGTCGCGGGCTGAAAAAATGGTCAAAATTTAAAGGGCGTCAGATCATTCCTAAAACCTGGTAAAATGACATTGGGGTGGGTATTGATCGAGAAATTGCAGAGATTAGAAAGAATTATCTTTGTTCCAAAGAAATTTCAGCTCCGGAGGTGATGCCAAAAACCAGAAATAAACGACAGGTCGCAGGTTGAAAAAGTGGTCAAAATTTAAAGGGCGTCAGATCTTTCCTGAAACCTGATAAAATGACGATGGGGTGGGTATTAATCGAGAAATAGCAGAGATTAGAAAGAATTATCTTTGTTCCAAAGAAATTTCAGCTCCGGAGGTTAATTCACAAACCAGAAAAAAACGACAGGTCGCGGGCTGAAAAAATGGTCAAAATTTAAAGGGCGTCAGATCTTTCCTAAAACCTGATAAAATGACGATGGGGTGGGTATTAATCGAGAAATTGCAGAGATTAGAAAGAATTATCTTTTTTCCAAAGACATTTCAGCTCCTGAGGTTACGTTAAAAACAAGAAAAAAACGACAGGTCGCGGGTTGAAAAAATGGTCAAAATTTAAAGGGCGTCAAATCTTTCTTAAAGACTGATAAAATGACGATGGTGTGGGTATTAATCGAGAAATTGCAGAGATTAGAAAGGATTATCTTTGTTCCAAAGAAATTTCAGCTCCGGAGATTAATTCAAAAACTAGAACAAAAAAGACAGGTCGCGGGCTGAAAAAATGGTCAAAATTTAAAGGGCATCAGATCTTTCCTAAAACCTGATAAAATGACGATGGGGTGGGTATTAATCGAGAAATTGCAGAGATTAGAAAGAATTATCTTTTTTCCAAAGACATTTCAGCTCCTGAGGTTAATTCAAAAACCAGAAAAAAACGACAGGTCGCGGGCTGAAAAAATGGTCAAAATTTAAAGGGCGTCAGATCTTTCCTAAAACCTGATAAAAATGACATTGGGGTCGGTATTGATCGAGAAATTGCAGAGATTAGAAAGAATTATCTTTGTTTCAAAGAAATTTCAGCTCCTGAGGTTAATTCAAAAACCAGAAAAAAGCGACAGGTCGCGGGTTGAAAAAATGGTCAAAATTTAAAGGGCATCAGATCTTCCCCAAAACCTGATCAAATGACAATGGGGTGGGTATTAATTGAGAAATTTCAGAGATTAGAAAGAATTATCTTTGTTCCAAAGAAATTTCAGCTTCGGAGGTTACATCAAAGATCAGAAAAAAACGACAGGTCGCAGGTTGAAAAAATGGTCAAAATTTAAAGGGCGTCAGATCTTTCCTAAAACCTGATAAAATGACATTGGGGTGGGTATTGATCGAGAAATTGCAGAGATTAGAAAGAATTATCTTTGTTTCAAAGAAATTTCAGCTCCTGAGGTTAATTCAAAAACCAGAAAAAAGCGACAGGTCGCGGGTTTAAAAAATGGTCAAAATTTAAAGGGCATCAGATCTTCCCCAAAACCTGATCAAATGACAATGGGGTGGGTATTAATCGAGAAATTTCAGAGATTAGAAAGAATTATCTTTGTTCCAAAGAAATTTCAGCTTCGGAGGTTACATCAAAGATCAGAAAAAAACGACAGGTTGCAGGTTGAAAAAATGGTCAAAATTTAAAGGGCGTCAGATCTTTCTTAAAGACTGATAAAATGACGATGGTGTGGGTATTAATCGAGAAATTGCAGAGATTAGAAAGAATTATCTTTGTTCCAAAGAAATTTCAGCTCCGGAGATTAATTCAAAAACTAGAAAAAAACGACAGGTCGAGGGCTGAAAAAATGGTCAAAATTTAAAGGGCGTCAGATCTTTCCTAAAACCTGATAAAATGACATTGGGGTGGGTATTAATAGAGAAATTGCAGAGATTAGAAAGAATTATCTTTTTTCCAAAGACATTTCAGCTCCTGAGGTTACGTTAAAAACAAGAAAAAAACGACAGGTCGCGGGTTGAAAAAATGGTCAAAATTTAAAGGGCGTCAAATCTTTCTTAAAGACTGATAAAATGACGATGGTGTGGGTATTAATCGAGAAATTGCAGAGATTAGAAAGGATTATCTTTGTTCCAAAGAAATTTCAGCTCCGGAGATTAATTCAAAAACTAGAACAAAAAAGACAGGTCGCGGGCTGAAAAAATGGTCAAAATTTAAAGGGCATCAGATCTTTCCTAAAACCTGATAAAATGACGATGGGGTGGGTATTAATCGAGAAATTGCAGAGATTAGAAAGAATTATCTTTTTTCCAAAGACATTTCAGCTCCTGAGGTTAATTCAAAAACCAGAAAAAAACGACAGGTCGCGGGCTGAAAAAATGGTCAAAATTTAAAGGGCGTCAGATCTTTCCTAAAACCTGATAAAAATGACATTGGGGTCGGTATTGATCGAGAAATTGCAGAGATTAGAAAGAATTATCTTAGTTTCAAAGAAATTTCAGCTCCTGAGGTTAATTCAAAAACCAGAAAAAAGCGACAGGTCGCGGGTTGAAAAAATGGTCAAAATTTAAAGGGCATCAGATCTTCCCCAAAACCTGATCAAATGACAATGGGGTGGGTATTAATTGAGAAATTTCAGAGATTAGAAAGAATTATCTTTGTTCCAAAGAAATTTCAGCTTCGGAGGTTACATCAAAGATCAGAAAAAAACGACAGGTCGCAGGTTGAAAAAATGGTCAAAATTTAAAGGGCGTCAGATCTTTCCTAAAACCTGATAAAATGACATTGGGGTGGGTATTGATCGAGAAATTGCAGAGATTAGAAAGAATTATCTTTGTTTCAAAGAAATTTCAGCTCCTGAGGTTAATTCAAAAACCAGAAAAAAGCGACAGGTCGCGGGTTGAAAAAATGGTCAAAATTTAAAGGGCATCAGATCTTCCCCAAAACCTGATCAAATGACAATGGGGTGGGTATTAATCGAGAAATTTCAGAGATTAGAAAGAATTATCTTTGTTCCAAAGAAATTTCAGCTTCGGAGGTTACATCAAAGATCAGAAAAAAACGACAGGTTGCAGGTTGAAAAAATGGTCAAAATTTAAAGGGCGTCAGATCTTTCTTAAAGACTGATAAAATGACGATGGTGTGGGTATTAATCGAGAAATTGCAGAGATTAGAAAGAATTATCTTTGTTCCAAAGAAATTTCAGCTCCGGAGATTAATTCAAAAACTAGAAAAAAACGACAGGTCGAGGGCTGAAAAAATGGTCAAAATTTAAAGGGCGTCAGATCTTTCCTAAAACCTGATAAAATGACGATGGGGTGGGTATTAATAGAGAAATTGCAGAGATTAGAAAGAATTATCTTTTTTCCAAAGACATTTCAGCTCCTGAGGTTACGTTAAAAACAAGAAAAAAACGACAGGTCGCGGGTTGAAAAAATGGTCAAAATTTAAAGGGCGTCAAATCTTTCTTAAAGACTGATAAAATGACGATGGTGTGGGTATTAATCGAGAAATTGCAGAGATTAGAAAGGATTATCTTTGTTCCAAAGAAATTTCAGCTCCGGAGATTAATTCAAAAACTAGAACAAAAAAGACAGGTCGCGGGCTGAAAAAATGGTCAAAATTTAAAGGGCGTCAGATCTTTCCTAAAACCTGATAAAATGACGATGGGGTGGGTATTAATCGAGAAATTGCAGAGATTAGAAAGAATTATCTTTTTTCCAAAGACATTTCAGCTCCTGAGGTTAATTCAAAAACCAGAAAAAAACGACAGGTCGCGGGCTGAAAAAATGGTCAAAATTTAAAGGGCGTCAGATCTTTCCTAAAACCTGATAAAAATGACATTGGGGTCGGTATTGATCGAGAAATTGCAGAGATTAGAAAGAATTATCTTTGTTTCAAAGAAATTTCAGCTCCTGAGGTTAATTCAAAAACCAGAAAAAAGCGACAGGTCGCGGGTTGAAAAAATGGTCAAAATTTAAAGGGCATCAGATCTTCCCCAAAACCTGATCAAATGACAATGGGGTGGGTATTAATTGAGAAATTTCAGAGATTAGAAAGAATTATCTTTGTTCCAAAGAAATTTCAGCTTCGGAGGTTACATCAAAGATCAGAAAAAAACGACAGGTCGCAGGTTGAAAAAATGGTCAAAATTTAAAGGGCGTCAGATCTTTCCTAAAACCTGATAAAATGACATTGGGGTGGGTATTGATCGAGAAATTGCAGAGATTAGAAAGAATTATCTTTGTTTCAAAGAAATTTCAGCTCCTGAGGTTAATTCAAAAACCAGAAAAAAGCGACAGGTCGCGGGTTGAAAAAATGGTCAAAATTTAAAGGGCATCAGATCTTCCCCAAAACCTGATCAAATGACAATGGGGTGGGTATTAATCGAGAAATTTCAGAGATTAGAAAGAATTATCTTTGTTCCAAAGAAATTTCAGCTTCGGAGGTTACATCAAAGATCAGAAAAAAACGACAGGTCGCAGGTTGAAAAAATGGTCAAAATTTAAAGGGCGTCAGATCTTTCTTAAAGACTGATAAAATGACGATGGTGTGGGTATTAATCGAGAAATTGCAGAGATTAGAAAGAATTATCTTTGTTCCAAAGAAATTTCAGCTCCGGAGATTAATTCAAAAACTAGAAAAAAACGACAGGTCGAGGGCTGAAAAAATGGTCAAAATTTAAAGGGCGTCAGATCTTTCCTAAAACCTGATAAAATGACGATGGGGTGGGTATTAATAGAGAAATTGCAGAGATTAGAAAGAATTATCTTTGTTTCAAAGAAATTTCAGCTCCGGAGGTGATGCCAAAAACCAGAAAAAAACAACAGGTCGCGGGTTGAAAAAATGGTCAAAATTTAAAGGGCGTCAGATCTTTCCTAAAACCTGATAAAATGACGATGGGGTGGGTATTAATCGAGAAATTTCAGAGATTAGAAAGAATTATCTTAGTTCCAAAGAAATTTCAGCTCCCGAGGTTACGTTAAAAACCAGAAAAAAACGACAGGTCGCGGGTTGAAAAAATGGTCAAAATTTAAAGGGCGTCAGATCTTTCCTAAAACCTGATAAAATGACATTGGGGTGGGTATTGATCGAGAAATTGCAGAGATTAGAAAGAATTATCTTTGTTTCAAAGAAATTTCAGCTCCGGAGGTTAATTCAAAAACCAGAAAAAAACGACAGGTCGCGGGTTGAAAAAATGGTCAAAATTTAAAGGGCGTCAGATCTTCCCCAAAACCTGATCAAATGACAATGGGGTGGGTATCAATCGAGAAATTTCAGAGATTGCAAAGAATTATCTTTGTTCGAAAGAAATTTCAGCTCCGGAGGTTAATTCAAAAACCAGAAAAAAGCGACAGGTCGCGGGTTGAAAAAATGGTCAAACTTTAAAGGGCGTCAGATCTTTCCTAAAACCTGATAAAATGACGATGGGGTGGGTATTAATCGAGAAATTGCAGAGATTAGAAAGAATTATCTTTTTTCCAAAGACATTTCAGCTCCTGAGGTTAATTCAAAAACCAGAAAAAAACAACAGGTCGCGGGCTGAAAAAATGGTCAAAATTTAAAGGGCGTCAGATCTTTCCTAAAACCTGATAAAATGACATTGGGGTCGGTATTGATCGAGAAATTGCAGAGATTAGAAAGAATTATCTTTGTTCCAAAGAAATTTCAGCTCCGGTGATTAATTCAAAAACCAGAAAAGAACGACAGGTCGCGGGCTGAAAAAATGGTCAAAATTTAAAGGGCGTCAGATCTTTCCTAAAACCTGATAAAATGACGATGGGGTGGGTATTAATCGAGAAATTGCAGAGATTAGAAAGAATTATCTTTGTTCAAAGAAATTTCAGCTCCGGAGGTGATGCCAAAAACCAGAAAAAAACGACAGGTCGCGGGTTGAAAAAATGGTCAAAATTTAAAGGGCGTCAGATCTTTCCTAAAACCTGATAAAATGACGATGGGGTGGGTATTAATCGAGAAATTGCAGAGATTAGAAAGAATTATCTTTGTTCCAAAGAAATTTCAGCTCCTGAGGTTACGTTAAAAACCAGAAAAAAACGACAGGTCGCGGGTTGAAAAAATGGTCAAAATTTAAAGGGCGTCAGATCTTTCCTAAAACCTGATAAAATGACATTGGGGTGGGTATTGATCGAGAAATTGCAGAGATTAGAAAGAATTATCTTTGTTTCAAAGAAATTTCAGCTCCTGAGGTTAATTCAAAAACCAGAAAAAAGCGACAGGTCGCGGGTTGAAAAAATGGTCAAAATTTAAAGGGCATCAGATCTTCCCCAAAACCTGATCAAATGACAATGGGGTGGGTATTAATTGAGAAATTTCAGAGATTAGAAAGAATTATCTTTGTTCCAAAGAAATTTCAGCTTCGGAGGTTACATCAAAGATCAGAAAAAAACGACAGGTCGCAGGTTGAAAAAATGGTCAAAATTTAAAGGGCGTCAGATCTTTCCTAAAACCTGATAAAATGACATTGGGGTGGGTATTGATCGAGAAATTGCAGAGATTAGAAAGAATTATCTTTGTTTCAAAGAAATTTCAGCTCCTGAGGTTAATTCAAAAACCAGAAAAAAGCGACAGGTCGCGGGTTGAAAAAATGGTCAAAATTTAAAGGGCATCAGATCTTCCCCAAAACCTGATCAAATGACAATGGGGTGGGTATTAATCGAGAAATTTCAGAGATTAGAAAGAATTATCTTTGTTCCAAAGAAATTTCAGCTTCGGAGGTTACATCAAAGATCAGAAAAAAACGACAGGTCGCAGGTTGAAAAAATGGTCAAAATTTAAAGGGCGTCAGATATTTCCTAAAACCTGATAAAATGACATTGGGGTGGGTATTGATCGAGAAATTGCAGAGATTAGAAAGAATCATCTTTGTTTCAAAGAAATTTCATCTCCGGAGGTTAATTCAAAAACCAGAAAAGAACGACAGGTCGCAGGTTGAAAAAATGGTCAAAATTTAAAGGGCGTCAGATCTTTCCTAAAACCTGATAAAATGACATTGGGGTGGGTATTGATCGAGAAATTGCAGAGATTGGAAAGAATTATCTTTGTTTCAAAGAAATTTCAGCTCCGGAGGTGATGCCAAAAACCAGAAAAAAACGACAGGTCGCGGGTTGAAAAAATGGTCAAAATTTAAAGGGCGTCAGATCTTTCCTAAAACCTGATAAAATGACATTGGGGTGGGTATTGATCGAGAAATTGCAGAGATTGGAAAGAATTATCTTTGTTTCAAAGAAATTTCAGCTCCGGAGGTGATGCCAAAAACCAGAAAAAAACGACAGGTCGCGGGTTGAAAAAATGGTCAAAATTTAAAGGGCGTCAGATCTTTCCTAATACCTGATAAAATGACGATGGGGTGGGTATTAATCGAGAAATTGCAGAGATTAGAAAGAATTATCTTTTTTCCAAAGACATTTCAGCTCCTGAGGTTAATTCAAAAAGCAGAAAAAAACGACAGGTCGCGGGTTGAAAAAATGGTCAAAATTTAAAGTGCGTCAGATCTTTCCTAAAACCTGATAAAATGACATTGGGGTGGGTATTAATCGAGAAATTGCAGAGATTAGAAAGAATTATCTTTGTTTCAAAGAAATTTCAGCTCCTGAGGTTAATTCAAAAACCAGAAAAAAACGACAGGTCGCGGGTTGAAAAAATGGTCAAAATTGAAAGGGCGTCAGATCTTCCCCAAAACCTGATCAAATGACAATGGGGTGGGTATGAATCGAGAAATTTCAGAGATTGCAAAGAATTATCTTTGTTCGAAAGAAATTTCAGCTCCGGAGGATAATTAAAAAACCAGAAAAAAACGACAGGTCGCGGGCTGAAAAAATGGTCAAAATTTAAAGGGCGTTAGATCTTTCCTAAAACCTGATAAAATGACATTGGGGTGGGTATTGATCGAGAAATTGCAGAGATTGGAAAGAATTATCTTTGTTTCAAAGAAATTTCAGCTCCGGAGGTGATGCCAAAAACCAGAAAAAAACGACAGGTCGTGGGTTGAAAAAATGGCCAAAATTTAAAGGGCGTCAGATCTTTCCTAAAACCTGATAAAATGACGATGGGGTGGGTATTAATCGAGAAATTGCAGAGATTAGAAAGAATTATCTTTTTTCCAAAGACATTTCAGCTCCTGAGGTTAATTCAAAAACCAGAAAAAAACGACAGGTCGCGGGCTGAAAAAATGGTCAAAATTTAAAGGGCGTCAGATCTTTCCTAAAACCTGATAAAATGACATTGGGGTCGGTATTGATCGAGAAATTGCAGAGATTAGAAAGAATTATCTTTGTTTCAAAGAAATTTCAGCTCCTGAGGTTAATTCAAAAACCAGAAAAAAGCGACAGGTCGCGGGTTGAAAAAATGGTCAAAATTTAAAGGGCATCAGATCTTCCCCAAAACCTGATCAAATGACAATGGGGTGGGTATTAATCGAGAAATTTCAGAGATTAGAAAGAATTATCTTTGTTCCAAAGAAATTTCAGCTTCGGAGGTTACATCAAAGATCAGAAAAAAACGACAGGTCGCACGGTGAAAAAATGGTCAAAATTTAAAGGGCGTCAGATCTTTCCGAAAACCTGATAAAATGACATTGGGGTGGGTATTGATCGAGAAATTGCAGAGATTAGAAAGAATCATCTTTGTTTCAAAGAAATTTCAGCTCCGGAGGTTAATTCAAAAACCAGAAAAAAACGACAGGTCGCGGGTTGAAAAAATGGTCAAAATTTAAAGGGCGTCAGATCTTTCCTAAAACCTGATAAAATGACATTGGGGTGGGTATTGATCAAGAAATTGCAGAGATTAGAAAGAATTATCTTTGTTTCAAAGAAATTTCAGCTCCGGAGGTGATGCCAAAAACCAGAAAAAAACGACAGGTCGCGGGTTGAAAAAATGGTCAAAATTTAAAGGGCGTCAGATATTTCCTAAAACCTGATAAATTGACAATGGGGTGGGTATTAATCGAGAAATTGCAGAGATTAGAAAGAATTATCTTTTTTCCAAAGACATTTCAGCTCCTGAGGTTAATTCAAAAACCAGAAAAAAACGACAGGTCGCGGGCTGAAAAAATGGTCAAAATTTAAAGGGCGTCAGATCTTTCCTAAAACCTGATAAAATGATGATGGGGTGGGTATTAATCGAGAAATTGCAGAGATTAGAAAGAATTATCTTTGTTCCAAAGAAATTTCAGCTTCGGAGGTTACATCAAAGATCAGAAAAAAACGACAGGTCGCAAGTTGAAAAAATGGTCAAAATTTAAAGGGCGTCAGATATTTCCTAAAACCTGATAAAATGACATTGGGGTGGGTATTGATCGAGAAATTGCAGAGATTAGAAAGAATCATCTTTGTTTCAAAGAAATTTCATCTCCGGAGGTTAATTCAAAAACCAGAAAAGAACGACAGGTCGCAGGTTGAAAAAATGGTCAAAATTTAAAGGGCGTCAGATCTTTCCTAAAACCTGATAAAATGACATTGGGGTGGGTATTGATCGAGAAATTGCAGAGATTGGAAAGAATTATCTTTGTTTCAAAGAAATTTCAGCTCCGGAGGTGATGCCAAAAACCAGAAAAAAACGACAGGTCGCGGGTTGAAAAAATGGTCAAAATTTAAAGGGCGTCAGATCTTTCCTAATACCTGATAAAATGACGATGGGGTGGGTATTAATCGAGAAATTGCAGAGATTAGAAAGAATTATCTTTTTTCCAAAGACATTTCAGCTCCTGAGGTTAATTCAAGAAGCAGAAAAAAACGACAGGTCGCGGGTTGAAAAAATGGTCAAAATTTAAAGGGCGTCAGATCTTTCCTAAAACCTGATAAAATGACATTGGGGTGGGTATTGATCGAGAAATTGCAGAGATTAGAAAGGATTATCTTTGTTTCAAAGAAATTTCAGCTCCTGAGGTTAATTCAAAAACCAGAAAAAAGCGACAGGTCGCGGGTTGAAAAAATGGTCAAAATTTAAAGGGCATCAGATCTTCCCCAAAACCTGATCAAATGACAATGGGGTGGGTATTAATCGAGAAATTTCAAAGATTAGAAAGAATTATCTTTGTTCCAAAGAAATTTCAGCTTCGGAGGTTACATCAAAGATCAGAAAAAAACGACAGGTCGCAGGTTGAAAAAATGGTCAAAATTTAAAGGGCGTCAGATCTTTCCTAAAACCTGATAAAATGATATTGGGGTGGGTATTGATCGAGAAATTGCAGAGATTAGAAAGAATTATCTTTGTTTCAAAGAAATTTCAGCTCCGGAGGTGATGCCAAAAACCAGAAAAAAACGACAGGTCGCGGGTTGAAAAAATGGTCAAAATTTAAAGGGCGTCAGATATTTCCTAAAACCTGATAAAATGACGTTGGGGTGGGTATTAATCGAGAAATCGCAGAGATTAGAAAGAATTATCTTTTTTCCAAAGACATTTCAGCTCCTGAGGTTAATTCAAAAACCAGAAAAAAACGACAGGTCGCGGGTTGAAAAAATGGTCAAAATTTAAAGGGCGTCAGATCTTTCCTAAAACCTGATAAAATGACATTGGGGTGGGTATTAATCGAGAAATTGCAGAGATTAGAAAGAATTATCTTTTTTCCAAAGACATTTCAGCTCCTGAGGTTAATTCAAAAACCAGAAAAAAACGACAGGTCGCGGGCTGAAAAAATGGTCAAAATTTAAAGGGCGTCAGATCTTTCCTAAAACCTGATAAAATGACATTGGGGTCGGTATTGATCGAGAAATTGCAGAGATTAGAAAGAATTATCTTTGTTTCAAAGACATTTCAGCTCCTGAGGTTAATTCAAAAACCAGAAAAAAGCGACAGGTCGCGGGTTGAAAAAATGGTCAAAATTTAAAGGGCATCAGATCTTCCCCAAAACCTGATCAAATGACAATGGGGTGGGTATTAATCGAGAAATTTCAGAGATTAGAAAGAATTATCTTTGTTCCAAAGAAATTTCAGCTTCGGAGGTTACATCAAAGATCAGAAAAAAACGACAGGTCGCACGGTGAAAAAATGGTCAAAATTTAAAGGGCGTCAGATCTTTCCGAAAACCTGATAAAATGACATTGGGGTGGGTATTGATCGAGAAATTGCAGAGATTAGAAAGAATCATCTTTGTTTCAAAGAAATTTCAGCTCCGGAGGTTAATTCAAAAACCAGAAAAAAACGACAGGTCGCGGGTTGAAAAAATGGTCAAAATTTAAAGGGCGTCAGATCTTTCCTAAAACCTGATAAAATGACATTGGGGTGGGTATTGATCAAGAAATTGCAGAGATTAGAAAGAATTATCTTTGTTTCAAAGAAATTTCAGCTCCGGAGGTGATGCCAAAAACCAGAAAAAAACGACAGGTCGCGGGTTGAAAAAATGGTCAAAATTTAAAGGGCGTCAGATATTTCCTAAAACCTGATAAATTGACAATGGGGTGGGTATTAATCGAGAAATTGCAGAGATTAGAAAGAATTATCTTTTTTCCAAAGACATTTCAGCTCCTGAGGTTAATTCAAAAACCAGAAAAAAACGACAGGTCGCGGGCTGAAAAAATGGTCAAAATTTAAAGGGCGTCAGATCTTTCCTAAAACCTGATAAAATGATGATGGGGTGGGTATTAATCGAGAAATTGCAGAGATTAGAAAGAATTATCTTTGTTCCAAAGAAATTTCAGCTTCGGAGGTTACATCAAAGATCAGAAAAAAACGACAGGTCGCAAGTTGAAAAAATGGTCAAAATTTAAAGGGCGTCAGATATTTCCTAAAACCTGATAAAATGACATTGGGGTGGGTATTGATCGAGAAATTGCAGAGATTAGAAAGAATCATCTTTGTTTCAAAGAAATTTCATCTCCGGAGGTTAATTCAAAAACCAGAAAAGAACGACAGGTCGCAGGTTGAAAAAATGGTCAAAATTTAAAGGGCGTCAGATCTTTCCTAAAACCTGATAAAATGACATTGGGGTGGGTATTGATCGAGAAATTGCAGAGATTGGAAAGAATTATCTTTGTTTCAAAGAAATTTCAGCTCCGGAGGTGATGCCAAAAACCAGAAAAAAACGACAGGTCGCGGGTTGAAAAAATGGTCAAAATTTAAAGGGCGTCAGATCTTTCCTAATACCTGATAAAATGACGATGGGGTGGGTATTAATCGAGAAATTGCAGAGATTAGAAAGAATTATCTTTTTTCCAAAGACATTTCAGCTCCTGAGGTTAATTCAAGAAGCAGAAAAAAACGACAGGTCGCGGGTTGAAAAAATGGTCAAAATTTAAAGGGCGTCAGATCTTTCCTAAAACCTGATAAAATGACATTGGGGTGGGTATTGATCGAGAAATTGCAGAGATTAGAAAGGATTATCTTTGTTTCAAAGAAATTTCAGCTCCTGAGGTTAATTCAAAAACCAGAAAAAAGCGACAGGTCGCGGGTTGAAAAAATGGTCAAAATTTAAAGGGCATCAGATCTTCCCCAAAACCTGATCAAATGACAATGGGGTGGGTATTAATCGAGAAATTTCAAAGATTAGAAAGAATTATCTTTGTTCCAAAGAAATTTCAGCTTCGGAGGTTACATCAAAGATCAGAAAAAAACGACAGGTCGCAGGTTGAAAAAATGGTCAAAATTTAAAGGGCGTCAGATCTTTCCTAAAACCTGATAAAATGATATTGGGGTGGGTATTGATCGAGAAATTGCAGAGATTAGAAAGAATTATCTTTGTTTCAAAGAAATTTCAGCTCCGGAGGTGATGCCAAAAACCAGAAAAAAACGACAGGTCGCGGGTTGAAAAAATGGTCAAAATTTAAAGGGCGTCAGATATTTCCTAAAACCTGATAAAATGACGTTGGGGTGGGTATTAATCGAGAAATCGCAGAGATTAGAAAGAATTATCTTTTTTCCAAAGACATTTCAGCTCCTGAGGTTAATTCAAAAACCAGAAAAAAACGACAGGTCGCGGGTTGAAAAAATGGTCAAAATTTAAAGGGCGTCAGATCTTTCCTAAAACCTGATAAAATGACGATGGGGTGGGTATTAATCGAGAAATTGCAGAGATTAGAAAGAATTATCTTTTTTCCAAAGACATTTCAGCTCCTGAGGTTATATTAAAAACAAGAAAAAAACGACAGGTCGCGGGTTGAAAAAATGGTCAAAATTTAAAGGGCGTCAGATCTTTCTTAAAGACTGATAAAATGACGATGGTGTGGGTATTAATCGAGAAATTGCAGAGATTAGAAAGAATTATCTTTGTTCCAAAGAAATTTCAGCTCCGGAGATTAATTAAAAAACCAGAAAAAAACGACAGGTCGCGGGCTGAAAAAATGGTCAAAATTTAAAGGGCGTCAGATCTTTCCTAAAACCTGATAAAATGACGATGGGGTGGGTATTAATCGAAAAATTACAGAGATTAGAAAGAATTATCTTTTTTCCAAAGCCATTTCAGCTCCTGAGGTTAATTCAAAAGCAGAAAAAAACGACAGGTCGCGGGTTGAAAAAATGGTCAAAATTTAAAGGGCGTCAGATCTTTCCTAAAACCTGATAAAATGACATCGGGGTGGGTATTGATCGAGAAATTGCAGAGATTAGAAAGAATTATCTTTGTTTCAAAGAAATTTCAGCTCCTGAGGTTAATTCAAAAACCAGAAAAAAACGACAGGTCGCGGGTTGAAAAAATGGTCAAAATTTAAAGGGCGTCAGATCTTCCCCAAAACCTGATCAAATGAAAATGGGGTGGGTATTAATCGAGAAATTTCAGAGATTACAAAGAAATATCTTTGTTCGAAAGAAATTTCAGCTCCGGAGGATAATTCAAAAACCAGAAAAAAACGACAGGTCGCGGGCTGAAAAAATGGTCAAAATTTAAAGGGCGTCAGATATTTCCTAAAACCTGATAAAATGACGATGGGGTGGGTATTAATCGAGAAATTGCAGAGATTAGAAAGAATTATCTTTTTTCCAAAGACATTTCAGCTCCTGAGGTTAATTCAAAAACCAGAAAAGAACGACAGGTCGCGGGCTGAAAAAATGGTCAATATTTAAAGGGCATCAGATCTTTCCTAAAACCTGATAAAATGATGATGGGGTGGGTATTAATCGAGAAATTGCAGAGATTAGAAAGAATTATCTTTGTTCCAAAGAAATTTCAGCTTCGGAGGTTACATCAAAGATCAGAAAAAAACGACAGGTCGCAAGTTGAAAAAATGGTCAAAATTTAAAGGGCGTCAGATCTTTCCCAAAACCTGATAAAATGACTACGGGGTGGGTATTAATCGAGAAATTGCAAAGATTAGAAAGAATCATCTTTGTTCCAAAGAAATTTCAGCTCCGGAGGTTAATTCAAAAAGCAGAAAAAAACGACAGGTCGCGGGTTGAAAAAATGGTCAAAATTTAAAGGGCGTCAGATCTTTCTTAAAGACTGATAAAATGACGATGGTGTGGGTATTAATCGAGAAATTGCAGAGATTAGAAAGAATTATCCTTGTTCCAAAGAAATTTCAGCTCCGGAGATTAATTAAAAAACCAGAAAAAAACGACAGGTCGCGGGCTGAAAAAATGGTCAAAATTTAAAGGGCGTCAGATCTTTCCTAAAACCTGATAAAATGACATTGGGGTTGGTATTGATCGAGAAATTGCAGAGATTAGAAAGAATTATCTTTGTTTCAAAGAAATTTCAGCTCCGGAGGTGATGCCAAAAACCAGAAAAAAACGACAGGTCGCGGGTTGAAAAAATGGTCAAAATTTAAAGGGCGTCAGATATTTCCTAAAATCTGATAAAATGACGATGGGGTGGGTATTAATCGAGAAATTTGCAGAGATTAGAAAGAATTATCTTTTTTCCAAAGACATTTCAGCTCCTGAGGTTAATTTAAAAACCAGAAAAAAACGACAGGTCGCAGGTTGAAAAAATGGTCAAAATTTAAAGGGCGTCAGATCTTTCCTAAAACCTGATAAAATGACATTGGAGTGGGTATTGATCGAGAAATTGCAGAGATTAGAAAGAATCATCTTTGTTTCAAAGAAATTTCAGCTCCGGAGGTTAATTCAAAAACCAGAAAAAAATGACAGGTCGCGGGTTGAAAAAATGGTCAAAATTTAAAGGATGTCAGATCTTTCCTAAAACCTGATAAAATGACATTGGGGTGGGTATTGATCGAGAAATTGCAGAGATTAGAAAGAATTATCTTTGTTTCAAAGAAATTTCAGCTCCGGAGGTGATGCCAAAAACCAGAAAAAAACGACAGGTCGCGGGTTGAAAAAATGGTCAAAATTTAAAGGGCGTCAGATCTTTCCTAATACCTGATAAAATGACGATGGGGTGGGTATTAATCGAGAAATTGCAGAGATTAGAAAGAATTATCTTTTTTCCAAAGACATTTCAGCTCCTGAGGTTAATTCAAAAAGCAGAAAAAAAGACGGGTCGCGGGTTGAAAAAATGGTCAAAATTTAAAGGGCGTCAGATCTTTCCTAAAACCTGATAAAATGACATCGGGGTGGGTATTGATCGAGAAATTGCAGAGATTAGAAAGAATTATCTTTGTTTCAAAGAAATTTCAGCTCCTGAGGTTAATTCAAAAACCAGAAAAAAACGACAGGTCGCGGGTTGAAAAAATGGTCAAAATTTAAAGGGTGTCAGATCTTCCCCAAAACCTGATCAAATGACAATGGGGTGGGTATCAATCGAGAAATTTCAGAGATTACAAAGAATTATCTTTGTTCGAAAGAAATTTCAGCTCCGGAGGATAATTCAAAAACCAGAAAAAAACGACAGGTCGCGGGCTGAAAAAATGGTCAAAATTTAAAGGGCCTCAGATCTTTCCTAATGCCTGATAAAATGACATTGGGGTGGGTATTGATCGAGAAATTGCAGAGATTAGAAAGAATTATCTTTGTTTCAAAGAAATTTCAGCTCCTGAGGTTAATTCAAAAACCAGAAAAAAGCGACAGGTCGCGGGTTGAAAAAATGGTCAAAATTTAAAGGGCATCAGATCTTCCCCAAAATCTGATCAAATGACAATGGGGTGGGTATTAATCGAGAAATTTCAGAGATTACAAAGAATTATCTTTGTTCCAAAGAAATTTCAGCTTCGGAGGTTACATCAAAGATCAGAAAAAAACAACAGGTCGCAGGTTGAAAAAATGGTCAAAATTTAAAGGGCGTCAGATCTTTCCTAAAACCTGATAAAATGACATTGGGGTGGGTATTGATCGAGAAATTGCAGAGATTAGAAAGAATCATCTTTGTTTCAAAGAAATTTCAGCTCCGGAGGTTAATTCAAAAACCAGAAAAAAACGACAGGTCGCGGGTTGAAAAAATGGTCAAAATTTAAAGGGCGTCAGATCTTTCCTAAAACCTGATAAAATGACATTGGGGTTGGTATTGATCGAGAAATTGCAGAGATTAGAAAGAATTATCTTTGTTTCAAAGAAATTTCAGCTCCGGAGGTGATGCCAAAAACCAGAAAAAAACGACAGGTCGCGGGTTGAAAAAATGGTCAAAATTTAAAGGGCGTCAGATCTTTCCTAAATCCTGATAAAATGACGATGGGATGGGTATTAATCGAGAAATTGCAGAGATTAGAAAGAATTATCTTTTTTCCAAAGACATTTCAGCTCCTGAGGTTAATTCAAAAAGCAGAAAAAAAGACGGGTCGCGGGTTGAAAAAATGGTCAAAATTTAAAGGGCGTCAGATCTTTCCTAAAACCTGATAAAATGACATTGGGGTGGGTATTGATCGAGAAATTGCAGAGATTAGAAAGAATTATCTTTGTTTCAAAGAAATTTCAGCTCCTGAGGTTAATTCAAAAACCAGAAAAAAACGACAGGTCGCGGGTTGAAAAAATGGTCAAAATTTAAAGGGCGTCAGATCTTCCCCAAAACCTGATCAAATGACAATGGGGTTGGGTATCAATCGAGAAATTTCAGAGATTACAAAGAATTATCTTTGTTCGAAAGAAATTTCAGCTCCGGAGGTTAATTCAAAAACCAGAAAAAAATGACAGGTCGCGGGCTGAAAAAATGGTCAAAATTTAAAGGGCGTTAGATCTTTCCTAAAACCTGATAAAATGACATTGGGGTGGGTATTGATCGAGAAATTGCAGAGATTAGAAAGAATTATCTTTGTTTCAAAGAAATTTCAGCTCCGGAGGTGATGCCAAAAACCAGAAAAAAACGACAGGTCGCGGGTTGAAAAAATGGTCAAAATTTAAAGGGCGTCAGATCTTTCCTAAAACCTGATAAAATGACATTGGGGTTGGTATTGATCGAGAAATTGCAGAGATTAGAAAGAATTATCTTTGTTTCAAAGAAATTTCAGCTCCGGAGGTGATGCCAAAAACCAGAAAAAAACGACAGGTCGCGGGTTGAAAAAATGGTCAAAATTTAAAGGGCGTCAGATCTTTCCTAAAACCTGATAAAATGACGATGGGATGGGTATTAATCGAGAAATTGCAGAGATTAGAAAGAATTATCTTTTTTCCAAAGACATTTCAGCTCCTGAGGTTAATTCAAAAACCAGAAAAAAACGACAGGTCGCGGGCTGAAAAAATGGTCAAAATTTAAAGGGCGTCAGATCTTTCCTAAAACCTGATAAAATGACATTGGGGTCGGTATTGATCGAGAAATTGCAGAGATTAGAAAGAATTATCTTTGTTTCAAAGAAATTTCAGCTCCTGAGGTTAATTCAAAAACCAGAAAAAAACGACAGGTCGCGGGTTGAAAAAATGGTCAAAATTTAAAGGGCGTCAGATCTTTCCTAAAACCTGATAAAATGACATTGGGGTGGGTATTGATCGAGAAATTGCAGAGATTAGAAAGAATCATCTTTGTTTCAAAGAAATTTCAGCTCCGGAGGTTAATTCAAAAACCAGAAAAAAATGACAGGTCGCGGGTTGAAAAAATGGTCAAAATTTAAAGGGCATCAGATCTTCCCCAAAACCTGATCAAATGACAATGGGGTGGGTATTAATCGAGAAATTTCAGAGATTAGAAAGAATTATCTTTGTTCCAAAGAAATTTCAGCTTCGGAGGTTACATCAAAGATCAGAAAAAAACGACAGGTCGCAGGTTGAAAAAAATGGTCAAAATTTAAAGGGCGTCAGATCTTTCCTAAAACCTGATAAAATGACATTGGGGTGGGTATTGATCGAGAAATTGCAGAGATTAGAAAGAATTATCTTTGTTTCAAAGAAATTTCAGCTCCGGAGGTGATGCCAAAAACCAGAAAAAAACGACAGGTCGCGGGTTGAAAAAATGGTCAAAATTTAAAGGATGTCAGATCTTTCCTAAAACCTGATAAAATGACATTGGGGTGGGTATTGATCGAGAAATTGCAGAGATTAGAAAGAATTATCTTTGTTTCAAAGAAATTTCAGCTCCGGAGGTGATGCCAAAAACCAGAAAAAAACGACAGGTCGCGGGTTGAAAAAATGGTCAAAATTTAAAGGGCGTCAGATCTTTCCTAATACCTGATAAAATGACGATGGGGTGGGTATTAATCGAGAAATTGCAGAGATTAGAAAGAATTATCTTTTTTCCAAAGACATTTCAGCTCCTGAGGTTAATTCAAAAAGCAGAAAAAAAGACGGGTCGCGGGTTGAAAAAATGGTCAAAATTTAAAGGGCGTCAGATCTTTCCTAAAACCTGATAAAATGACATCGGGGTGGGTATTGATCGAGAAATTGCAGAGATTAGAAAGAATTATCTTTGTTTCAAAGAAATTTCAGCTCCTGAGGTTAATTCAAAAACCAGAGAAAAACGACAGGTCGCGGGTTGAAAAAATGGTCAAAATTTAAAGGGTGTCAGATCTTCCCCAAAACCTGATCAAATGACAATGGGGTGGGTATCAATCGAGAAATTTCAGAGATTACAAAGAATTATCTTTGTTCGAAAGAAATTTCAGCTCCGGAGGATAATTCAAAAACCAGAAAAAAACGACAGGTCGCGGGCTGAAAAAATGGTCAAAATTTAAAGGGCCTCAGATCTTTCCTAATGCCTGATAAAATGACATTGGGGTGGGTATTGATCGAGAAATTGCAGAGATTAGAAAGAATTATCTTTGTTTCAAAGAAATTTCAGCTCCGGAGGTGATGCCAAAAACCAGAAAAAAACGACAGGTCGCAGGTTGAAAAAATGGTCAAAATTTAAAGGGCGTCAGATCTTTCCTAAAACCTGATAAAATGACGATGGGGTGGGTATTAATCGAGAAATTGCAGGGATTAGAAAGAATTTTCTTTTTTCCAAAGACATTTCAGCTCCTGAGGTTAATTCAAAAACCAGAAAAAAACGACAGGTTGAAAAAATGCTCAAAATTTAAAGGGCGTCAGATCTTTCCTAAAACCTGATGAAATGATGATGGGGTGGGTATGAATCGAGAAATTGCAGAGATTAGAAAGAATTATCTTTGTTCCAAAGAAATTTCAGCTTCGGAGGTTACATCAAAGATCAGAAAAAAACGACAGGTCGCAAGTTGAAAAAATGGTCAAAATTTAAAGGGCGTCAGATCTTTCCCAAAACCTGATAAAATGACAACGGGGTGGGTATTGATCGAGAAATTGTAGAGATTAGAAAGAATCATCTTTGTTTCAAAGAAATTTCAGCTCCGGAGGTGATGACAAAAACCAGAAAAAAACGACAGGTCGCGGGTTGAAAAAATGGTCAAAATTTAAAGGGCGTCAGATCTTTCCTAAAACCTGATAAAATGACATTGGGGTTGGTATTGATCGAGAAATTGCAGAGATTAGAAAGAATTATCTTTGTTTCAAAGAAATTTCAGCTCCGGAGGTGATGCCAAAAACCAGAAAAAAACGACAGGTCGCGGGTTGAAAAAATGGTCAAAATTTAAAGGGCGTCAGATATTTCCTAAAATCTGATAAAATGACGATGGGGTGGGTATTAATCGAGAAATTGCAGTGATTAGAAAGAATTATCTTTTTTCCAAAGACATTCCAGCTCCTGAAGTTAATTCAAAAACCAGAAAAAAACAACAGGTCGCGGGCTGAAAAAGTGGTCAAAATTTAAAGGGCGTCAGATCTTTCCTAAAACCTGATAAAATGATGATGGGGCGGGTATTAATCGAGAAATTGCAGAGATTAGAAAGAATTATCTTTGTTCCAAAGAAATTTCAGCTTCGGAGGTTACATCAAAGATCAGAAAAAAAGACAGGTCGCAAGTTGAAAAAATGGTCAAAATTTAAAGGGCGTCAGATCTTTCCTAAAACCTGATAAAATGACATTGGGGTGGGTATTGATCGAGAAATTGCAGAGATTAGAAAGAATCATCTTTGTTTCAAAGAAATTTCAGCTCCGGAGGTTAATTCAAAAACCAGAAAAAATTGACAGGTCCCGGGTTGAAAAAATGGTCAAAATTTAAAGGGCGTCAGATATTTCCTAATACCTGATAAAATGACGATGGGGTGGGTATTAATCGAGAAATTGCAGAGATTAGAAAGAATTATCTTTTTTCCAAAGACATTTCAGCTCCTGAGGTTAATTCAAAAAGCAGAAAAAAAGACGGGTCGCGGGTTGAAAAAATGCTCAAAATTTAAAGGGCGTCAGATCTTTCCTAAAACCTGATAAAATGACATTGGGGTGGGTATTGATCGAGAAATTGCAGAGATTAGAAAGAATTATCTTTGTTTCAAAGAAATTTCAGCTCCTGAGGTTAATTCAAAAACCAGAAAAAAACGACAGGTCGCGGGTTGAAAAAATGGTCAAAATTTAAAGGGCGTCAGATCTTCCCCAAAACCTGATCAAATGACAATGGGGTTGGGTATCAATCGAGAAATTTCAGAGATTACAAAGAATTATCTTTGTTCGAAAGAAATTTCAGCTCCGGAGGTTAATTCAAAAACCAGAAAAAAACGACAGGTCGCGGGCTGAAAAAATGGTCAAAATTTAAAGGGCGTTAGATCTTTCCTAAAACCTGATAAAATGACATTGGGGTGGGTATTGATCGAGAAATTGCAGAGATTAGAAAGAATTATCTTTGTTTCAAAGAAATTTCAGCTCCGGAGGTGATGCCAAAAACCAGAAAAAAACGACAGGTTGCGGGCTGAAAAAAGGGTCAATATTTAAAGGGCGTCAAATCTTTCCTAAATCCTGATAAAATGACAACGGGGTGGGTATTAATCGAGAAATTGCAGAGATTAGAAAGAATTATCTTTGTTCCAAAGAAATTTCAGCTCCGGAGGTTAATTCACAAACCAGAAAAAAACGACAGGTCGCGGGCTGAAAAAATGGTCAAAATTTAAAGGGCGTCAGATCTTTCCTAAAACCTGATAAAATGACGATGGGGTGGGTATTAATCGAGAAATTGCAGAGATTAGAAAGAATTATCTTTTTTCCAAAGACATT
This sequence comes from Euthynnus affinis, assembly GCA_029490765.1. NCBI lineage: Eukaryota > Metazoa > Chordata > Actinopteri > Scombriformes > Scombridae > Euthynnus > Euthynnus affinis. Next base: position 135,191 of record JARJJI010000028.1, read on the forward strand.
TCAGCTCCTGAGGTTAATTCAAAAAGCAGAAAAAAAGACGGGTCGCGGGTTGAAAAAATGGTCAAAATTTAAAGGGCGTCAGATCTTTCCTAAAACCTGATAAAATGACATCGGGGTGGGTATTGATCGAGAAATTGCAGAGATTAGAAAGAATTATCTTTGTTTCAAAGAAATTTCAGCTCCTGAGGTTAATTCAAAAACCAGAGAAAAACGACAGGTCGCGGGTTGAAAAAATGGTCAAAATTTAAAGGGTGTCAGATCTTCCCCAAAACCTGATCAAATGACAATGGGGTGGGTATCAATCGAGAAATTTCAGAGATTACAAAGAATTATCTTTGTTCGAAAGAAATTTCAGCTCCGGAGGATAATTCAAAAACCAGAAAAAAACGACAGGTCGCGGGCTGAAAAAATGGTCAAAATTTAAAGGGCCTCAGATCTTTCCTAATGCCTGATAAAATGACATTGGGGTGGGTATTGATCGAGAAATTGCAGAGATTAGAAAGAATTATCTTTGTTTCAAAGAAATTTCAGCTCCGGAGGTGATGCCAAAAACCAGAAAAAAACGACAGGTCGCAGGTTGAAAAAATGGTCAAAATTTAAAGGGCGTCAGATCTTTCCTAAAACCTGATAAAATGACGATGGGGTGGGTATTAATCGAGAAATTGCAGGGATTAGAAAGAATTTTCTTTTTTCCAAAGACATTTCAGCTCCTGAGGTTAATTCAAAAACCAGAAAAAAACGACAGGTTGAAAAAATGCTCAAAATTTAAAGGGCGTCAGATCTTTCCTAAAACCTGATGAAATGATGATGGGGTGGGTATGAATCGAGAAATTGCAGAGATTAGAAAGAATTATCTTTGTTCCAAAGAAATTTCAGCTTCGGAGGTTACATCAAAGATCAGAAAAAAACGACAGGTCGCAAGTTGAAAAAATGGTCAAAATTTAAAGGGCGTCAGATCTTTCCCAAAACCTGATAAAATGACAACGGGGTGGGTATTGATCGAGAAATTGTAGAGATTAGAAAGAATCATCTTTGTTTCAAAGAAATTTCAGCTCCGGAGGTGATGACAAAAACCAGAAAAAAACGACAGGTCGCGGGTTGAAAAAATGGTCAAAATTTAAAGGGCGTCAGATCTTTCCTAAAACCTGATAAAATGACATTGGGGTTGGTATTGATCGAGAAATTGCAGAGATTAGAAAGAATTATCTTTGTTTCAAAGAAATTTCAGCTCCGGAGGTGATGCCAAAAACCAGAAAAAAACGACAGGTCGCGGGTTGAAAAAATGGTCAAAATTTAAAGGGCGTCAGATATTTCCTAAAATCTGATAAAATGACGATGGGGTGGGTATTAATCGAGAAATTGCAGTGATTAGAAAGAATTATCTTTTTTCCAAAGACATTCCAGCTCCTGAAGTTAATTCAAAAACCAGAAAAAAACAACAGGTCGCGGGCTGAAAAAGTGGTCAAAATTTAAAGGGCGTCAGATCTTTCCTAAAACCTGATAAAATGATGATGGGGCGGGTATTAATCGAGAAATTGCAGAGATTAGAAAGAATTATCTTTGTTCCAAAGAAATTTCAGCTTCGGAGGTTACATCAAAGATCAGAAAAAAAGACAGGTCGCAAGTTGAAAAAATGGTCAAAATTTAAAGGGCGTCAGATCTTTCCTAAAACCTGATAAAATGACATTGGGGTGGGTATTGATCGAGAAATTGCAGAGATTAGAAAGAATCATCTTTGTTTCAAAGAAATTTCAGCTCCGGAGGTTAATTCAAAAACCAGAAAAAATTGACAGGTCCCGGGTTGAAAAAATGGTCAAAATTTAAAGGGCGTCAGATATTTCCTAATACCTGATAAAATGACGATGGGGTGGGTATTAATCGAGAAATTGCAGAGATTAGAAAGAATTATCTTTTTTCCAAAGACATTTCAGCTCCTGAGGTTAATTCAAAAAGCAGAAAAAAAGACGGGTCGCGGGTTGAAAAAATGCTCAAAATTTAAAGGGCGTCAGATCTTTCCTAAAACCTGATAAAATGACATTGGGGTGGGTATTGATCGAGAAATTGCAGAGATTAGAAAGAATTATCTTTGTTTCAAAGAAATTTCAGCTCCTGAGGTTAATTCAAAAACCAGAAAAAAACGACAGGTCGCGGGTTGAAAAAATGGTCAAAATTTAAAGGGCGTCAGATCTTCCCCAAAACCTGATCAAATGACAATGGGGTTGGGTATCAATCGAGAAATTTCAGAGATTACAAAGAATTATCTTTGTTCGAAAGAAATTTCAGCTCCGGAGGTTAATTCAAAAACCAGAAAAAAACGACAGGTCGCGGGCTGAAAAAATGGTCAAAATTTAAAGGGCGTTAGATCTTTCCTAAAACCTGATAAAATGACATTGGGGTGGGTATTGATCGAGAAATTGCAGAGATTAGAAAGAATTATCTTTGTTTCAAAGAAATTTCAGCTCCGGAGGTGATGCCAAAAACCAGAAAAAAACGACAGGTCGCGGGTTGAAAAAATGGTCAAAATTTAAAGGGCGTCAGATCTTTCCTAAAACCTGATAAAATGACATTGGGGTTGGTATTGATCGAGAAATTGCAGAGATTAGAAAGAATTATCTTTGTTTCAAAGAAATTTCAGCTCCGGAGGTGATGCCAAAAACCAGAAAAAAACGACAGGTCGCGGGTTGAAAAAATGGTCAAAATTTAAAGGGCGTCAGATCTTTCCTAAAACCTGATAAAATGACGATGGGATGGGTATTAATCGAGAAATTGCAGAGATTAGAAAGAATTATCTTTTTTCCAAAGACATTTCAGCTCCTGAGGTTAATTCAAAAACCAGAAAAAAACGACAGGTCGCGGGCTGAAAAAATGGTCAAAATTTAAAGGGCGTCAGATCTTTCCTAAAACCTGATAAAATGACATTGGGGTCGGTATTGATCGAGAAATTGCAGAGATTAGAAAGAATTATCTTTGTTTCAAAGAAATTTCAGCTCCTGAGGTTAATCCAAAAACCAGAAAAAAACGACAGGTCGCGGGTTGAAAAAATGGTCAAAATTTAAAGGGCGTCAGATCTTTCCTAAAACCTGATAAAATGACATTGGGGTGGGTATTGATCGAGAAATTGCAGAGATTAGAAAGAATCATCTTTGTTTCAAAGAAATTTCAGCTCCGGAGGTTAATTCAAAAACCAGAAAAAAATGACAGGTCGCGGGTTGAAAAAATGGTCAAAATTTAAAGGGCATCAGATCTTCCCCAAAACCTGATCAAATGACAATGGGGTGCGTATTAATCGAGAAATTTCAGAGATTAGAAAGAATTATCTTTGTTCCAAAGAAATTTCAGCTTCGGAGGTTATATCAAAGATCAGAAAAAAAACGACAGGTCGCAGGTTGAAAAAATGGTCAAAATTTAAAGGGCGTCAGATCTTTCCTAAAACCTGATAAAATGACATTGGGGTGGGTATTGATCGAGAAATTGCAGAGATCAGAAAGAATCATCTTTGTTTCAAAGAAATTTCAGCTCCGGAGGTTAATTCAAAAACCAGAAAAAAACGACAGGTCGCGGGTTGAAAAAATGGTCAAAATTTAAAGGGCGTCAGATCTTTCCTAAAACCTGATAAAATGACATTGGGGTCGGTATTGATCGAGAAATTGCAGAGATTAGAAAGAATTATCTTTGTTTCAAAGAAATTTCAGCTCCTTAGGTTAATTCAAAAACCAGAAAAAAGTGACAGGTCGCGGGTTGAAAAAATGGTCAAAATTTAAAGGGCATCAGATCTTCCCCAAAATCTGATCAAATGACAATGGGGTGGGTATTAATCGAGAAATTTCAGAGATTAGAAAGAATTATCTTTGTTCCAAAGAAATTTCAGCTTCGGAGGTTACATCAAAGATCAGAAAAAAACGACAGGTCGCGGGTTGAAAAAATGGTCACAATTTAAAGGGCGTCAGATCTTTCCTAAAACCTGAATGACGATGGGGTGGGTATTAATCGAGAAATTACAGAGATTAGAAAGAATTATCTTTTTTCCAAAGCCATTTCAGCTCCTGAGGTTAATTCAAAAACCAGAAAAAAACGACAGGTCGCGGGTTGAAAAAATGGTCAAAATTTTAAGGGCGTCAGATCTTTCCTAAAACCTGATAAAATGACATTGGGGTGGGTATTGATCGAGAAATTGCAGAGATTAGAAAGAATTATCTTTGTTTCAAAGAAATTTCTGCTCCGGAGGTGATGCCAAAAACCAGAAAAAAACGACAGGTCGCGGGTTGAAAAAATGGTCAAAATTTAAAGGGCGTCAGATCTTTCCTAAAACCTGATAAAATGACGATGGGGTGGGTATTAATCGAGAAATTACAGAGATTAGAAAGAATTATCTTTTTTCCAAAGCCATTTCAGCTCCTGAGGTTAATTCAAAAACCAGAAAAAAACGACAGGTCGCGGGTTGAAAAAATGGTCAAAATTTAAAGGGCGTCAGATCTTTCCTAAAACCTGATAAAATGACATTGGGGTGGGTATTGATCGAGAAATTGCAGAGATTAGAAAGAATTATCTTTGTTTCAAAGAAATTTCAGCTCCTGAGGTTAATTCAAAAACCAGAAAAAAACGACAGGTCGCGGGTTGAAAAAATGGTCAAAATTTAAAGGGCGTCAGATCTTCCCCAAAACCTGATCAAATGACAATGGGGTGGGTATTAATCGAGAAATTTCAGAGATTACAAAGAATTATCTTTGTTCGAAAGAAATTTCAGCTCCGGAGGATAATTCAAAAACCAGAAAAAAACGACAGGTCGCGGGCTGAAAAAATGGTCAAAATTTAAAGGGCGTCAGATCTTTCCTAAAACCTGATAAAATGACATTGGGGGTGGGTATTGATCGAGAAATTGCAGAGATTAGAAAGAATTATCTTTGTTTCAAAGAAATTTCAGCTCCGGAGGTGATGCCAAAAACCAGAAAAAAACGACAGGTCGCGGGTTGAAAAAATGGTCAAAATTTAAAGGGCGTCAGATCTTTCCTAAAATCTGATAAAATGACGATGGGGTGGGTATTAATCGAGAAATTGCAGAGATTAGAAAGAATTATCTTTTTTCCAAAGACATTTCAGCTCCTGAGGTTAATTCAAAAAGCAGAAAAAAAGACGGGTCGCGGGTTGAAGAAATGGTCAAAATTTAAAGGGCGTCAGATCTTTCCTAAAACCTGATAAAATGACATTGGGGTGGGTATTGATCGAGAAATTGCAGAGATTAGAAAGAATTATCTTTGTTTCAAAGAAATTTCAGCTCCTGAGGTTAATTCAAAAACCAGAAAAAAACGACAGGTCGCGGGTTGAAAAAATGGTCAAAATTTAAAGGGCGTCAGATCTTCCCCAAAACCTGATCAAATGACAATGGGGTGGGTATCAATCGAGAAACTTCAGAGATTACAAAGAATTATCTTTGTTCGAAAGAAATTTCAGCTCCGGAGGTTAATTCAAAAACCAGAAAAAAACGACAGGTCGCGGGCTGAAAAAATGGTCAAAATTTAAAGAGGCGTTAGATCTTTCCTAAAACCTGATAAAATGACATTGGGGTGGGTATTGATCGAGAAATTGCAGAGATTAGAAAGAATTATCTTTGTTTCAAAGAAATTTCAGCTCCTGAGGTGATGCCAAAAACCAGAAAAAAACGACAGGTCGCGGGTTGAAAAAATGGTCAAAATTTAAAGGGCGTCAGATCTTTCCTAAAACCTGATAAAATGACATTGGGGTTGGTATTGATCGAGAAATTGCAGAGATTAGAAAGAATTATCTTTGTTTCAAAGAAATTTCAGCTCCGGAGGGTGATGCCAAAAACCAGAAAAAAACGACAGGTCGCGGGTTGAAAAAATGGTCAAAATTTAAAGGGCGTCAGATCTTTCCTAAAACCTGATAAAATGACGATGGGATGGGTATTAATCGAGAAATTGCAGAGATTAGAAAGAATTATCTTTTTTCCAAAGACATTTCAGCTCCTGAGGTTAATTCAAAAACCAGAAAAAAACGACAGGTCGCGGGTTGAAAAAAGTGGTCAAAATTTTAAGGGCGTCAGATCTTTCCTAAAACCTGATAAAATGACATTGGGGTGGGTATTGATCGAGAAATTGCAGAGATTAGAAAGAATTATCTTTGTTTCAAAGAAATTTCTGCTCCGGAGGTGATGCCAAAAACCAGAAAAAAACGACAGGTCGCGGGTTGAAAAAATGGTCAAAATTTAAAGGGCGTCAGATCTTTCCTAAAACCTGATAAAATGACGATGGGGTGGGTATTAATCGAGAAATTACAGAGATTAGAAAGAATTATCTTTTTTCCAAAGCCATTTCAGCTCCTGAGGTTAATTCAAAAACCAGAAAAAAATGACAGGTCGCGGGTTTGAAAAAATGGTCAAAATTTAAAGGGCATCAGATCTTCCCCAAAACCTGATCAAATGACAATGGGGTGCGTATTAATCGAGAAATTTCAGAGATTAGAAAGAATTATCTTTGTTCCAAAGAAATTTCAGCTTCGGAGGTTATATCAAAGATCAGAAAAAAACGACAGGTCGCAGGTTGAAAAAATGGTCAAAATTTAAAGGGCGTCAGATCTTTCCTAAAACCTGATAAAATGACATTGGGGTGGGTATTGATCGAGAAATTGCAGAGATCAGAAAGAATCATCTTTGTTTCAAAGAAATTTCAGCTCCGGAGGTTAATTCAAAAAACCAGAAAAAAACGACAGGTCGCGGGTTGAAAAAATGGTCAAAATTTAAAGGGCGTCAGATCTTTCCTAAAACCTGATAAAATGACATTGGGGTCGGTATTGATCGAGAAATTGCAGAGATTAGAAAGAATTATCTTTGTTTCAAAGAAATTTCAGCTCCTTAGGTTAATTCAAAAACCAGAAAAAAGTGACAGGTCGCGGGTTGAAAAAATGGTCAAAATTTAAAGGGCATCAGATCTTCCCCAAAATCTGATCAAATGACAATGGGGTGGGTATTAATCGAGAAATTTCAGAGATTAGAAAGAATTATCTTTGTTCCAAAGAAATTTCAGCTTCGGAGGTTACATCAAAGATCAGAAAAAAAACGACAGGTCGCGGGTTGAAAAAATGGTCACAATTTAAAGGGCGTCAGATCTTTCCTAAAACCTGATAAAATGACGATGGGGTGGGTATTAATCGAGAAATTACAGAGATTAGAAAGAATTATCTTTTTTCCAAAGCCATTTCAGCTCCTGAGGTTAATTCAAAAACCAGAAAAAAACGACAGGTCGCGGGTTGAAAAAATGGTCAAAATTTTAAGGGCGTCAGATCTTTCCTAAAACCTGATAAAATGACATTGGGGTGGGTATTGATCGAGAAATTGCAGAGATTAGAAAGAATTATCTTTGTTTCAAAGAAATTTCTGCTCCGGAGGTGATGCCAAAAACCAGAAAAAAAACGACAGGTCGCGGGTTGAAAAAATGGTCAAAATTTAAAGGGCGTCAGATCTTTCCTAAAACCTGATAAAATGACGATGGGGTGGGTATTAATCGAGAAATTACAGAGATTAGAAAGAATTATCTTTTTTCCAAAGCCATTTCAGCTCCTGAGGTTAATTCAAAAACCAGAAAAAAACGACAGGTCGCGGGTTGAAAAAATGGTCAAAATTTAAAGGGCGTCAGATCTTTCCTAAAACCTGATAAAATGACATTGGGGTGGGTATTGATCGAGAAATTGCAGAGATTAGAAAGAATTATCTTTGTTTCAAAGAAATTTCAGCTCCTGAGGTTAATTCAAAAACCAGAAAAAAACGACAGGTCGCGGGTTGAAAAAATGGTCAAAATTTAAAGGGCGTCAGATCTTCCCCAAAACCTGATCAAATGACAATGGGGTGGGTATTAATCGAGAAATTTCAGAGATTACAAAGAATTATCTTTGTTCGAAAGAAATTTCAGCTCCGGAGGATAATTCAAAAACCAGAAAAAAACGACAGGTCGCGGGCTGAAAAAATGGTCAAAATTTAAAGGGCGTCAGATCTTTCCTAAAACCTGATAAAATGACATTGGGGTGGGTATTGATCGAGAAATTGCAGAGATTAGAAAGAATTATCTTTGTTTCAAAGAAATTTCAGCTCCGGAGGTGATGCCAAAAACCAGAAAAAAACGACAGGTCGCGGGTTGAAAAAATGGTCAAAATTTAAAGGGCGTCAGATCTTTCCTAAAATCTGATAAAATGACGATGGGGTGGGTATTAATCGAGAAATTGCAGAGATTAGAAAGAATTATCTTTTTTCCAAAGACATTTCAGCTCCTGAGGTTAATTCAAAAAGCAGAAAAAAAGACGGGTCGCGGGTTGAAGAAATGGTCAAAATTTAAAGGGCGTCAGATCTTTCCTAAAACCTGATAAAATGACATTGGGGTGGGTATTGATCGAGAAATTGCAGAGATTAGAAAGAATTATCTTTGTTTCAAAGAAATTTCAGCTCCTGAGGTTAATTCAAAAACCAGAAAAAAACGACAGGTCGCGGGTTGAAAAAATGGTCAAAATTTAAAGGGCGTCAGATCTTCCCCAAAACCTGATCAAATGACAATGGGGTGGGTATCAATCGAGAAACTTCAGAGATTACAAAGAATTATCTTTGTTCGAAAGAAATTTCAGCTCCGGAGGTTAATTCAAAAACCAGAAAAAAACGACAGGTCGCGGGCTGAAAAAATGGTCAAAATTTAAAGGGCGTTAGATCTTTCCTAAAACCTGATAAAATGACATTGGGGTGGGTATTGATCGAGAAATTGCAGAGATTAGAAAGAATTATCTTTGTTTCAAAGAAATTTCAGCTCCTGAGGTGATGCCAAAAACCAGAAAAAAAACGACAGGTCGCGGGTTGAAAAAATGGTCAAAATTTAAAGGGCGTCAGATCTTTCCTAAAACCTGATAAAATGACATTGGGGTTGGTATTGATCGAGAAATTGCAGAGATTAGAAAGAATTATCTTTGTTTCAAAGAAATTTCAGCTCCGGAGGTGATGCCAAAAACCAGAAAAAAACGACAGGTCGCGGGTTGAAAAAATGGTCAAAATTTAAAGGGCGTCAGATCTTTCCTAAAACCTGATAAAATGACGATGGGATGGGTATTAATCGAGAAATTGCAGAGATTAGAAAGAATTATCTTTTTTCCAAAGACATTTCAGCTCCTGAGGTTAATTCAAAAACCAGAAAAAAACGACAGGTCGCGGGTTGAAAAAGTGGTCAAAATTTTAAGGGCGTCAGATCTTTCCTAAAACCTGATAAAATGACATTGGGGTGGGTATTGATCGAGAAATTGCAGAGATTAGAAAGAATTATCTTTGTTTCAAAGAAATTTCTGCTCCGGAGGTGATGCCAAAAACCAGAAAAAAACGACAGGTCGCGGGTTGAAAAAATGGTCAAAATTTAAAGGGCGTCAGATCTTTCCTAAAACCTGATAAAATGACGATGGGGTGGGTATTAATCGAGAAATTACAGAGATTAGAAAGAATTATCTTTTTTCCAAAGCCATTTCAGCTCCTGAGGTTAATTCAAAAACCAGAAAAAAATGACAGGTCGCGGGTTGAAAAAATGGTCAAAATTTAAAGGGCGTCAGATCTTTCCTAAAACCTGATAAAATGACATTGGGGTGGGTATTGATCGAGAAATTGCAGAGATTAGAAAGAATTATCTTTGTTTCAAAGAAATTTCAGCTCCTGAGGTTAATTCAAAAACCAGAAAAAAACGACAGGTCGCGGGTTGAAAAAATGGTCAAAATTTAAAGGGCGTCAGATCTTCCCCAAAACCTGATCAAATGACAATGGGGTGGGTATTAATCGAGAAATTTCAGAGATTACAAAGAATTATCTTTGTTCGAAAGAAATTTCAGCTCCGGAGGATAATTCAAAAACCAGAAAAAAACGACAGGTCGCGGGCTGAAAAAATGGTCAAAATTTAAAGGGCGTCAGAACTTTCCTAAAACCTGATAAAATGACATTGGGGTGGGTATTGATCGAGAAATTGCAGAGATTAGAAAGAATTATCTTTGTTTCAAAGAAATTTCAGCTCCGGAGGTGATGCCAAAAACCAGAAAAAAAACGACAGGTCGCGGGTTGAAAAAATGGTCAAAATTTAAAGGGCGTCAGATCTTTCCTAAAATCTGATAAAATGACGATGGGGGTGGGTATTAATCGAGAAATTGCAGAGATTAGAAAGAATTATCTTTTTTCCAAAGACATTTCAGCTCCTGAGGTTAATTCAAAAAGCAGAAAAAAAGACGGGTCGCGGGTTGAAAAAATGGTCAAAATTTAAAGGGCGTCAGATCTTTCCTAAAACCTGATAAAATGACATTGGGGTGGGTATTGATCGAGAAATTGCAGAGATTAGAAAGAATTATCTTTGTTTCAAAGAAATTTCAGCTCCTGAGGTTAATTCAAAAACCAGAAAAAAACGACAGGTCGCGGGTTGAAAAAATGGTCAAAATTTAAAGGGCGTCAGATCTTCCCCAAAACCTGATCAAATGACAATGGGGTGGGTATCAATCGAGAAATTTCAGAGATTACAAAGAATTATCTTTGTTTCAAAGAAATTTCAGCTCCGGAGGTGATGCCAAAAACCAGAAAAAAACGACAGGTCGCGGGTTGAAAAAATGGTCAAAATTTAAAGGGCGTCAGATCTTTCCTAAAACCTGATAAAATGACATTGGGGTTGGTATTGATCGAGAAATTGCAGAGATTAGAAAGAATTATCTTTGTTTCAAAGAAATTTCAGCTCCGGAGGTGATGCCAAAAACCAGAAAAAAACGACAGGTCGCGGGTTGAAAAAATGGTCAAAATTTAAAGGGCGTCAGATCTTTCCTAAAACCTGATAAAATGACGATGGGATGGGTATTAATCGAGAAATTGCAGAGATTAGAAAGAATTATCTTTTTTCCAAAGACATTTCAGCTCCTGAGGTTAATTCAAAAACCAGAAAAAAACGACAGGTCGTGGGCTGAAAAAATGGTCAAAATTTAAAGGGCGTCAGATCTTTCCTAAAACCTGATAAAATGACATTGGGGTCGGTATTGATCGAGAAATTGCAGAGATTAGAAAGAATTATCTTTTTTCCAAAGACATTTCAGCTCCTGAGGTTAATTCAAAAAGCAGAAAAAAAGACGGGTCGCGGGTTGAAAAAATGGTCAAAATTTAAAGGGCGTCAGATCTTTCCTAAAACCTGATAAAATGACATTGGGGTGGGTATTGATCGAGAAATTGCAGAGATTAGAAAGAATCATCTTTGTTTCAAAGAAATTTCAGCTCCGGAGGTTAATTCAAAAACCAGAAAAAAATGACAGGTCGCGGGTTGAAAAAATGGTCAAAATTTAAAGGGCATCAGATCTTCCCCAAAACCTGATCAAATGACAATGGGGTGGGTATTAATCGAGAAATTTCAGAGATTAGAAAGAATTATCTTTGTTCCAAAGAAATTTCAGCTTCGGAGGTTACATCAAAGATCAGAAAAAAACGACAGGTCGCAGGTTGAAAAAATGGTCAAAATTTAAAGGGCGTCAGATCTTTCCTAAAACCTGATAAAATGACATTGGGGTGGGTATTGATCGAGAAATTGCAGAGATTAGAAAGAATTATCTTTGTTTCAAAGAAATTTCAGCTCCGGAGGTGATGCCAAAAACCAGAAAAAAACGACAGGTCGCGGGTTGAAAAAATGGTCAAAATTTAAAGGGCGTCAGATCTTTCCCAAAACCTGATAAAATGACTACGGGGTGGGTATTAATCGAGAAATTGCAGAGATTAGAAAGAATCATCTTTCTTCCAAAGAAATTTCAGCTCCGGAGGTTAATTCAAAAACCAGAAAAAAACGACAGGTCGCAGGTTGAAAAAATGGTCAAAATTTAAAGGGCGTCAGAGCTTTCCTAAAACCTGATAAAATGACATTGGGGTGGGTATTGATCGAGAAATTGCAGAGATTAGAAAGAATCATCTTTGTTTCAAAGAAATTTCAGCTCCGGAGGTTAATTCAAAAACCAGAAAAAAATGACAGGTCGCGGGTTGAAAAAATGGTCAAAATTTAAAGGATGTCAGATCTTTCCTAAAACCTGATAAAATGACATTGGGGGTGGGTATTGATCGAGAAATTGCAGAGATTAGAAAGAATTATCTTTGTTTCAAAGAAATTTCAGCTCCGGAGGTGATGCCAAAAACCAGAAAAAAACGACAGGTCGCGGGTTGAAAAAATGGTCAAAATTTAAAGGGCGTCAGATCTTTCCTAATACCTGATAAAATGACGATGGGGTGGGTATTAATCGAGAAATTGCAGAGATTAGAAAGAATTATCTTTTTTCCAAAGACATTTCAGCTCCTGAGGTTAATTCAAAAAGCAGAAAAAAAGACGGGTCGCGGGTTGAAAAAATGGTCAAAATTTAAAGGGCGTCAGATCTTTCCTAAAACCTGATAAAATGACATCGGGGTGGGTATTGATCGAGAAATTGCAGAGATTAGAAAGAATTATCTTTGTTTCAAAGAAATTTCAGCTCCTGAGGTTAATTCAAAAACAAGAAAAAAACGACAGGTCGCGGGTTGAAAAAATGGTCAAAATTTAAAGGGTGTCAGATCTTCCCCAAAACCTGATCAAATGACAATGGGGTGGGTATCAATCGAGAAATTTCAGAGATTACAAAGAATTATCTTTGTTCGAAAGAAATTTCAGCTCCGGAGGATAATTCAAAAACCAGAAAAAAACGACAGGTCGCGGGCTGAAAAAATGGTCAAAATTTAAAGGGCCTCAGATCTTTCCTAATGCCTGATAAAATGACATTGGGGTGGGTATTGATCGAGAAATTGCAGAGATTAGAAAGAATTATCTTTGTTTCAAAGAAATTTCAGCTCCGGAGGTGATGCCAAAAACCAGAAAAAAACGACAGGTCGCAGGTTGAAAAAATGGTCAAAATTTAAAGGGCGTCAGATCTTTCCTAAAACCTGATAAAATGAAATTGGGGTGGGTATTGATCGAGAAATTGCAGAGATTAGAAAGAATTATCTTTGTTTCAAAGAAATTTCAGCTCCTTAGGTTAATTCAAAAACCAGAAAAAAGCGACAGGTCGCGGGTTGAAAAAATGGTCAAAATTTAAAGGGCATCAGATCTTCCCCAAAATCTGATCAAATGACAATGGGGTGGGTATTAATCGAGAAATTTCAGAGATTAGAAAGAATTATCTTTGTTCCAAAGAAATTTCAGCTTCGGAGGTTACATCAAAGATCAGAAAAAAACAACAGGTCGCAGGTTGAAAAAATGGTCAAAATTTAAAGGGCGTCAGATCTTTCCTAAAACCTGATAAAATGACATTGGGGTGGGTATTGATCGAGAAATTGCAGAGATTAGAAAGAATCATCTTTGTTTCAAAGAAATTTCAGCTCCGGAGGTTAATTCAAAAACCAGAAAAAAACGACAGGTTGAAAAAATGCTCAAAATTTAAAGGGCGTCAGATCTTTCCTAAAACCTGATGAAATGATGATGGGGTGGGTATGAATCGAGAAATTGCAGAGATTAGAAAGAATTATCTTTGTTCCAAAGAAATTTCAGCTTCGGAGGTTACATCAAAGATCAGAAAAAAACGACAGGTCGCAAGTTGGAAAAAATGGTCAAAATTTAAAGGGCGTCAGATCTTTCCCAAAACCTGATAAAATGACAACGGGGTGGGTATTGATCGAGAAATTGCAGAGATTAGAAAGAATCATCTTTGTTTCAAAGAAATTTCAGCTCCGGAGGTGATGACAAAAACCAGAAAAAAACGACAGGTCGCGGGTTGAAAAAATGGTCAAAATTTAAAGGGCGTCAGATCTTTCCTAAAACCTGATAAAATGACATTGGGGTTGGTATTGATCGAGAAATTGCAGAGATTAGAAAGAATTATCTTTGTTTCAAAGAAATTTCAGCTCCGGAGGTGATGCCAAAAACCAGAAAAAAACGACAGGTCGCGGGTTGAAAAAATGGTCAAAATTTAAAGGGCGTCAGATATTTCCTAAAATCTGATAAAATGACGATGGGGTGGGTATTAATCGAGAAATTGCAGAGATTAGAAAGAATTATCTTTTTTCCAAAGACATTTCAGCTCCTGAGGTTAATTCAAAAACCAGAAAAAAACAACAGGTCGCGGGCTGAAAAAGTGGTCAAAATTTAAAGGGCGTCAGATCTTTCCTAAAACCTGATAAAATGATGATGGGGCGGGTATTAATCGAGAAATTGCAGAGATTAGAAAGAATTATCTTTGTTCCAAAGAAATTTCAGCTTCGGAGGTTACATCAAAGATCAGAAAAAAACGACAGGTCGCAAGTTGAAAAAATGGTCAAAATTTAAAGGGCGTCAGATCTTTCCTAAAACCTGATAAAATGACATTGGGGTGGGTATTGATCGAGAAATTGCAGAGATTAGAAAGAATCATCTTTGTTTCAAAGAAATTTCAGCTCCGGAGGTTAATTCAAAAACCAGAAAAAAATGACAGGTCGCGGGTTGAAAAAATGGTCAAAATTTAAAGGGCGTCAGATCTTTCCTAATACCTGATAAAATGACGATGGGGTGGGTATTAATCGAGAAATTGCAGAGATTAGAAAGAATTATCTTTTTTCCAAAGACATTTCAGCTCCTGAGGTTAATTCAAAAAGCAGAAAAAAAGACGGGTCGCGGGTTGAAAAAATGGTCAAAATTTAAAGGGCGTCAGATCTTTCCTAAAACCTGATAAAATGACATTGGGGTGGGTATTGATCGAGAAATTGCAGAGATTAGAAAGAATTATCTTTGTTTCAAAGAAATTTCAGCTCCTGAGGTTAATTCAAAAACCAGAAAAAAACGACAGGTCGCGGGTTGAAAAAATGGTCAAAATTTAAAGGGCGTCAGATCTTCCCCAAAACCTGATCAAATGACAATGGGGTTGGGTATCAATCGAGAAATTTCAGAGATTACAAAGAATTATCTTTGTTCGAAAGAAATTTCAGCTCCGGAGGTTAATTCAAAAACCAGAAAAAAACGACAGGTCGCGGGCTGAAAAAATGGTCAAAATTTAAAGGGCGTTAGATCTTTCCTAAAACCTGATAAAATGACATTGGGGTGGGTATTGATCGAGAAATTGCAGAGATTAGAAAGAATTATCTTTGTTTCAAAGAAATTTCAGCTCCGGAGGTGATGCCAAAAACCAGAAAAAAACGACAGGTCGCGGGTTGAAAAAATGGTCAAAATTTAAAGGGCGTCAGATCTTTCCTAAAACCTGATAAAATGACATTGGGGTTGGTATTGATCGAGAAATTGCAGAGATTAGAAAGAATTATCTTTGTTTCAAAGAAATTTCAGCTCCGGAGGTGATGCCAAAAACCAGAAAAAAACGACAGGTCGCGGGTTGAAAAAATGGTCAAAATTTAAAGGGCGTCAGATCTTTCCTAAATCCTGATAAAATGACGATGGGATGGGTATTAATCGAGAAATTGCAGAGATTAGAAAGAATTATCTTTTTTCCAAAGACATTTCAGCTCCTGAGGTTAATTGAAAAACCAGAAAAAAACGACAGGTCGCGGGCTGAAAAAATGGTCAAAATTTAAAGGGCGTCAGATCTTTCCTAAAACCTGATAAAATGACATTGGGGTGGGTATTGATCGAGAAATTGCAGAGATTAGAAAGAATTATCTTTGTTTCAAAGAAATTTCAGCTCCTGAGGTTAATTCAAAAACCAGAAAAAAACGACAGGTCGCGGGTTGAAAAAATGGTCAAAATTTAAAGGGCGTCAGATCTTTCCTAAAACCTGATAAAATGACATTGGGGTGGGTATTGATCGAGAAATTGCAGAGATTAGAAAGAATCATCTTTGTTTCAAAGAAATTTCAGCTCCGGAGGTTAATTCAAAAACCAGAAAAAAATGACAGGTCGCGGGTTGAAAAAATGGTCAAAATTTAAAGGGCATCAGATCTTCCCCAAAACCTGATCAAATGACAATGGGGTGCGTATTAATCGAGAAATTTCAGAGATTAGAAAGAATTATCTTTGTTCCAAAGAAATTTCAGCTTCGGAGGTTATATCAAAGATCAGAAAAAAACGACAGGTCGCAGGTTGAAAAAATGGTCAAAATTTAAAGGGCGTCAGATCTTTCCTAAAACCTGATAAAATGACATTGGGGTGGGTATTGATCGAGAAATTGCAGAGATCAGAAAGAATCATCTTTGTTTCAAAGAAATTTCAGCTCCGGAGGTTAATTCAAAAACCAGAAAAAAACGACAGGTCGCGGGTTGAAAAAATGGTCAAAATTTAAAGGGCGTCAGATCTTTCCTAAAACCTGATAAAATGACATTGGGGTCGGTATTGATCGAGAAATTGCAGAGATTAGAAAGAATTATCTTTGTTTCAAAGAAATTTCAGCTCCTTAGGTTAATTCAAAAACCAGAAAAAAGCGACAGGTCGCGGGTTGAAAAAATGGTCAAAATTTAAAGGGCATCAGATCTTCCCCAAAATCTGATCAAATGACAATGGGGTGGGTATTAATCGAGAAATTTCAGAGATTAGAAAGAATTATCTTTGTTCCAAAGAAATTTCAGCTTCGGAGGTTACATCAAAGATCAGAAAAAAACGACAGGTCGCGGGTTGAAAAAATGGTCAAAATTTAAAGGGCGTCAGATCTTTCCTAAAACCTGATAAAATGACGATGGGGTGGGTATTAATCGAGAAATTACAGAGATTAGAAAGAATTATCTTTTTTCCAAAGCCATTTCAGCTCCTGAGGTTAATTCAAAAACCAGAAAAAAACGACAGGTCGCGGGTTGAAAAAATGGTCAAAATTTTAAGGGCGTCAGATCTTTCCTAAAACCTGATAAAATGACATTGGGGTGGGTATTGATCGAGAAATTGCAGAGATTAGAAAGAATCATCTTTGTTTCAAAGAAATTTCAGCTCCGGAGGTTAATTCAAAAACCAGAAAAAAATGACAGGTCGCGGGTTGAAAAAATGGTCAAAATTTAAAGGGCATCAGATCTTCCCCAAAACCTGATCAAATGACAATGGGGTGCGTATTAATCGAGAAATTTCAGAGATTAGAAAGAATTATCTTTGTTCCAAAGAAATTTCAGCTTCGGAGGTTATATCAAAGATCAGAAAAAAACGACAGGTCGCAGGTTGAAAAAATGGTCAAAATTTAAAGGGCGTCAGATCTTTCCTAAAACCTGATAAAATGACATTGGGGTGGGTATTGATCGAGAAATTGCAGAGATCAGAAAGAATCATCTTTGTTTCAAAGAAATTTCAGCTCCGGAGGTTAATTCAAAAACCAGAAAAAAACGACAGGTCGCGGGTTGAAAAAATGGTCAAAATTTAAAGGGCGTCAGATCTTTCCTAAAACCTGATAAAATGACATTGGGGTCGGTATTGATCGAGAAATTGCAGAGATTAGAAAGAATTATCTTTGTTTCAAAGAAATTTCAGCTCCTTAGGTTAATTCAAAAACCAGAAAAAAGCGACAGGTCGCGGGTTGAAAAAATGGTCAAAATTTAAAGGGCATCAGATCTTCCCCAAAATCTGATCAAATGACAATGGGGTGGGTATTAATCGAGAAATTTCAGAGATTAGAAAGAATTATCTTTGTTCCAAAGAAATTTCAGCTTCGGAGGTTACATCAAAGATCAGAAAAAAACGACAGGTCGCGGGTTGAAAAAATGGTCAAAATTTAAAGGGCGTCAGATCTTTCCTAAAACCTGATAAAATGACGATGGGGTGGGTATTAATCGAGAAATTACAGAGATTAGAAAGAATTATCTTTTTTCCAAAGCCATTTCAGCTCCTGAGGTTAATTCAAAAACCAGAAAAAAACGACAGGTCGCGGGTTGAAAAAATGGTCAAAATTTTAAGGGCGTCAGATCTTTCCTAAAACCTGATAAAATGACATTGGGGTGGGTATTGATCGAGAAATTGCAGAGATTAGAAAGAATTATCTTTGTTTCAAAGAAATTTCTGCTCCGGAGGTGATGCCAAAAACCAGAAAAAAACGACAGGTCGCGGGTTGAAAAAATGGTCAAAATTTAAAGGGCGTCAGATCTTTCCTAAAACCTGATAAAATGACGATGGGGTGGGTATTAATCGAGAAATTACAGAGATTAGAAAGAATTATCTTTTTTCCAAAGCCATTTCAGCTCCTGAGGTTAATTCAAAAACCAGAAAAAAACGACAGGTCGCGGGTTGAAAAAATGGTCAAAATTTAAAGGGCGTCAGATCTTTCCTAAAACCTGATAAAATGACATTGGGGTGGGTATTGATCGAGAAATTGCAGAGATTAGAAAGAATTATCTTTGTTTCAAAGAAATTTCAGCTCCTGAGGTTAATTCAAAAACCAGAAAAAAACGACAGGTCGCGGGTTGAAAAAATGGTCAAAATTTAAAGGGCGTCAGATCTTCCCCAAAACCTGATCAAATGACAATGGGGTGGGTATTAATCGAGAAATTTCAGAGATTACAAAGAATTATCTTTGTTCGAAAGAAATTTCAGCTCCGGAGGATAATTCAAAAACCAGAAAAAAAACGACAGGTCGCGGGCTGAAAAAATGGTCAAAATTTAAAGGGCGTCAGATCTTTCCTAAAACCTGATAAAATGACATTGGGGTGGGTATTGATCGAGAAATTGCAGAGATTAGAAAGAATTATCTTTGTTTCAAAGAAATTTCAGCTCCGGAGGTGATGCCAAAAACCAGAAAAAAACGACAGGTCGCGGGTTGAAAAAATGGTCAAAATTTAAAGGGCGTCAGATCTTTCCTAAAATCTGATAAAATGACGATGGGGTGGGTATTAATCGAGAAATTGCAGAGATTAGAAAGAATTATCTTTTTTCCAAAGACATTTCAGCTCCTGAGGTTAATTCAAAAAGCAGAAATAAAGACGGGTCGCGGGTTGAAGAAATGGTCAAAATTTAAAGGGCGTCAGATCTTTCCTAAAACCTGATAAAATGACATTTGGGGTGGGGTATTGATCGAGAAATTGCAGAGATTAGAAAGAATTATCTTTGTTTCAAAGAAATTTCAGCTCCTGAGGTTAATTCAAAAACCAGAAAAAAACGACACGTCGCGGGTTGAAAAAATGGTCAAAATTTAAAGGGCGTCAGATCTTCCCCAAAACCTGATCAAATGACAATGGGGTGGGTATCAATCGAGAAACTTCAGAGATTACAAAGAATTATCTTTGTTCGAAAGAAATTTCAGCTCCGGAGGTTAATTCAAAAACCAGAAAAAACGACAGGTCGTGGGCTGAAAAAATGGTCAAAATTTAAAGGGCGTTAGATCTTTCCTAAAACCTGATAAAATGACATTGGGGTGGGTATTGATCGAGAAATTGCAGAGATTTAGAAAGAATTATCTTTGTTTCAAAGAAATTTCAGCTCCGGAGGTGATGCCAAAAACCAGAAAAAAACGACAGGTCGCGGGTTGAAAAAATGGTCAAAATTTAAAGGGCGTCAGATCTTTCCTAAAACCTGATAAAATGACATTGGGGTTGGTATTGATCGAGAAATTGCAGAGATTAGAAAGAATTATCTTTGTTTCAAAGAAATTTCAGCTCCGGAGGTGATGCCAAAAACCAGAAAAAAACGACAGGTCGCGGGTTGAAAAAATGGTCAAAAATTTAAAGGGCGTCAGATCTTTCCTAAAACCTGATAAAATGACGATGGGATGGGTATTAATCGAGAAATTGCAGAGATTAGAAAGAATTATCTTTTTTCCAAAGACATTTCAGCTCCTGAGGTTAATTCAAAAACCAGAAAAAAACGACAGGTCGCGGGTTGAAAAAATGGTCAAAATTTTAAGGGCATCAGATCTTTCCTAAAACCTGATAAAATGACATTGGGGTGGGTATTGATCGAGAAATTGCAGAGATTAGAAAGAATTATCTTTGTTTCAAAGAAATTTCTGCTCCGGAGGTGATGCCAAAAACCAGAAAAAAACGACAGGTCGCGGGTTGAAAAAATGGTCAAAATTTAAAGGGCGTCAGATCTTTCCTAAAACCTGATAAAATGACGATGGGGTGGGTATTAATCGAGAAATTACAGAGATTAGAAAGAATTATCTTTTTTCCAAAGCCATTTCAGCTCCTGAGGTTAATTCAAAAACCAGAAAAAAATGACAGGTCGCGGGTTGAAAAAATGGTCAAAATTTAAAGGGCGTCAGATCTTTCCTAAAACCTGATAAAATGACATTGGGGTGGGTTATTGATCGAGAAATTGCAGAGATTAGAAAGAATTATCTTTGTTTTCAAAGAAATTTCAGCTCCTGAGGTTAATTCAAAAACCAGAAAAAAACGACAGGTCGCGGGTTGAAAAAATGGTCAAAATTTAAAGGGCGTCAGATCTTCCCCAAAACCTGATCAAATGACAATGGGGTGGGTATTAATCGAGAAATTTCAGAGATTACAAAGAATTATCTTTGTTCGAAAGAAATTTCAGCTCCGGAGGATAATTCAAAAACCAGAAAAAAACGACAGGTCGCGGGCTGAAAAAATGGTCAAAATTTAAAGGGCGTCAGAACTTTCCTAAAACCTGATAAAATGACATTGGGGTGGGTATTGATCGAGAAATTGCAGAGATTAGAAAGAATTATCTTTGTTTCAAAGAAATTTCAGCTCCGGAGGTGATGCCAAAAACCAGAAAAAAACGACAGGTCGCGGGTTGAAAAAATGGTCAAAATTTAAAGGGCGTCAGATCTTTCCTAAAATCTGATAAAATGACGATGGGGTGGGTATTAATCGAGAAATTGCAGAGATTAGAAAGAATTATCTTTTTTCCAAAGACATTTCAGCTCCTGAGGTTAATTCAAAAAGCAGAAAAAAAGACGGGTCGCGGGTTGAAAAAATGGTCAAAATTTAAAGGGCGTCAGATCTTTCCTAAAACCTGATAAAATGACATTGGGGTGGGTATTGATCGAGAAATTGCAGAGATTAGAAAGAATTATCTTTGTTTCAAAGAAATTTCAGCTCCTGAGGTTAATTCAAAAACCAGAAAAAAACGACAGGTCGCGGGTTGAAAAAATGGTCAAAATTTAAAGGGCGTCAGATCTTCCCCAAAACCTGATCAAATGACAATGGGGGTGGGTATCAATCGAGAAATTTCAGAGATTACAAAGAATTATCTTTGTTTCAAAGAATTTCAGCTCCGGAGGTGATGCCAAAAACCAGAAAAAAACGACAGGTCGCGGGTTGAAAAAATGGTCAAAATTTAAAGGGCGTCAGATCTTTCCTAAAACCTGATAAAATGACGATGGGATGGGTATTAATCGAGAAATTGCAGAGATTAGAAAGAATTATCTTTTTTCCAAAGACATTTCAGCTCCTGAGGTTAATTCAAAAACCAGAAAAAAACGACAGGTCGTGGGCTGAAAAAATGGTCAAAATTTAAAGGGCGTCAGATCTTTCCTAAAACCTGATAAAATGACATTGGGGTCGGTATTGATCGAGAAATTGCAGAGATTAGAAAGAATTATCTTTTTTCCAAAGACATTTCAGCTCCTGAGGTTAATTCAAAAAGCAGAAAAAAAGACGGGTCGCGGGTTGAAAAAATGGTCAAAATTTAAAGGGCGTCAGATCTTTCCTAAAACCTGATAAAATGACGATGGGGTGGGTATTAATCGAGAAATTACAGAGATTAGAAAGAATTATCTTTTTTCCAAAGCCATTTCAGCTCCTGAGGTTAATTCAAAAACCAGAAAAAAAACGACAGGTCGCGGGTTGAAAAAAATGGTCAAAATTTAAAGGGCGTCAGATCTTTCCTAAAACCTGATAAAATGACATTGGGGTGGGTATTGATCGAGAAATTGCAGAGATTAGAAAGAATTATCTTTGTTTCAAAGAAATTTCAGCTCCTGAGGTTAATTCAAAAACCAGAAAAAAACGACAGGTCGCGGGTTGAAAAAATGGTCAAAATTTAAAGGGCGTCAGATCTTCCCCAAAACCTGATCAAATGACAATGGGGTGGGTATTAATCGAGAAATTTCAGAGATTACAAAGAATTATCTTTGTTCGAAAGAAATTTCAGCTCCGGAGGATAATTCAAAAACCAGAAAAAAAACGACAGGTCCGCGGGCTGAAAAAATGGTCAAAATTTAAAGGGCGTCAGATCTTTCCTAAAACCTGATAAAATGACATTGGGGTGGGTATTGATCGAGAAATTGCAGAGATTAGAAAGAATTATCTTTGTTTCAAAGAAATTTCAGCTCCGGAGGTGATGCCAAAAACCAGAAAAAAACGACAGGTCGCGGGTTGAAAAAATGGTCAAAATTTAAAGGGCGTCAGATCTTTCCTAAAATCTGATAAAATGACGATGGGGTGGGTATTAATCGAGAAATTGCAGAGATTAGAAAGAATTATCTTTTTTCCAAAGACATTTCAGCTCCTGAGGTTAATTCAAAAAGCAGAAATAAAGACGGGTCGCGGGTTGAAGAAATGGTCAAAATTTAAAGGGCGTCAGATCTTTCCTAAAACCTGATAAAATGACATTGGGGTGGGTATTGATCGAGAAATTGCAGAGATTAGAAAGAATTATCTTTGTTTCAAAGAAATTTCAGCTCCTGAGGTTAATTCAAAAACCAGAAAAAAACGACAGGTCGCGGGTTGAAAAAATGGTCAAAATTTAAAGGGCGTCAGATCTTCCCCAAAACCTGATCAAATGACAATGGGGTGGGTATCAATCGAGAAACTTCAGAGATTACAAAGAATTATCTTTGTTCGAAAGAAATTTCAGCTCCGGAGGTTAATTCAAAAACCAGAAAAAAACGACAGGTCGCGGGCTGAAAAAATGGTCAAAATTTAAAGGGCGTTAGATCTTTCCTAAAACCTGATAAAATGACATTGGGGTGGGTATTGATCGAGAAATTGCAGAGATTAGAAAGAATTATCTTTGTTTCAAAGAAATTTCAGCTCCGGAGGTGATGCCAAAAACCAGAAAAAAACGACAGGTCGCGGGTTGAAAAAATGGTCAAAATTTAAAGGGCGTCAGATCTTTCCTAAAACCTGATAAAATGACATTGGGGTTGGTATTGATCGAGAAATTGCAGAGATTAGAAAGAATTATCTTTGTTTCAAAGAAATTTCAGCTCCGGAGGTGATGCCAAAAACCAGAAAAAAACGACAGGTCGCGGGTTGAAAAAATGGTCAAAATTTAAAGGGCGTCAGATCTTTCCTAAAACCTGATAAAATGACGATGGGATGGGTATTAATCGAGAAATTGCAGAGATTAGAAAGAATTATCTTTTTTCCAAAGACATTTCAGCTCCTGAGGTTAATTCAAAAACCAGAAAAAAACGACAGGTCGCGGGTTGAAAAAATGGTCAAAATTTTAAGGGCGTCAGATCTTTCCTAAAACCTGATAAAATGACATTGGGGTGGGTATTGATCGAGAAATTGCAGAGATTAGAAAGAATTATCTTTGTTTCAAAGAAATTTCTGCTCCGGAGGTGATGCCAAAAACCAGAAAAAAACGACAGGTCGCGGGTTGAAAAAATGGTCAAAATTTAAAGGGCGTCAGATCTTTCCTAAAACCTGATAAAATGACGATGGGGTGGGTATTAATCGAGAAATTACAGAGATTAGAAAGAATTATCTTTTTTCCAAAGCCATTTCAGCTCCTGAGGTTAATTCAAAAACCAGAAAAAAATGACAGGTCGCGGGTTGAAAAAATGGTCAAAATTTAAAGGGCGTCAGATCTTTCCTAAAACCTGATAAAATGACATTGGGGTGGGTATTGATCGAGAAATTGCAGAGATTAGAAAGAATTATCTTTGTTTCAAAGAAATTTCAGCTCCTGAGGTTAATTCAAAAACCAGAAAAAAACGACAGGTCGCGGGTTGAAAAAATGGTCAAAATTTAAAGGGCGTCAGATCTTCCCCAAAACCTGATCAAATGACAATGGGGTGGGTATTAATCGAGAAATTTCAGAGATTACAAAGAATTATCTTTGTTCGAAAGAAATTTCAGCTCCGGAGGATAATTCAAAAACCAGAAAAAAACGACAGGTCGCGGGCTGAAAAAATGGTCAAAATTTAAAGGGCGTCAGAACTTTCCTAAAACCTGATAAAATGACATTGGGGTGGGTATTGATCGAGAAATTGCAGAGATTAGAAAGAATTATCTTTGTTTCAAAGAAATTTCAGCTCCGGAGGTGATGCCAAAAACCAGAAAAAAACGACAGGTCGCGGGTTGAAAAAATGGTCAAAATTTAAAGGGCGTCAGATCTTTCCTAAAATCTGATAAAATGACGATGGGGTGGGTATTAATCGAGAAATTGCAGAGATTAGAAAGAATTATCTTTTTTCCAAAGACATTTCAGCTCCTGAGGTTAATTCAAAAACCAGAAAAAAACGACAGGTCGCGGGTTGAAAAAATGGTCAAAATTTAAAGGGCGTCAGATCTTCCCCAAAACCTGATCAAATGACAATGGGGTGGGTATCAATCGAGAAATTTCAGAGATTACAAAGAATTATCTTTGTTTCAAAGAAATTTCAGCTCCGGAGGTGATGCCAAAAACCAGAAAAAAACGACAGGTCGCGGGTTGAAAAAATGGTCAAAATTTAAAGGGCGTCAGATCTTTCCTAAAACCTGATAAAATGACGATGGGATGGGTATTAATCGAGAAATTGCAGAGATTAGAAAGAATTATCTTTTTTCCAAAGACATTTCAGCTCCTGAGGTTAATTCAAAAACCAGAAAAAAACGACAGGTCGTGGGCTGAAAAAATGGTCAAAATTTAAAGGGCGTCAGATCTTTCCTAAAACCTGATAAAATGACATTGGGGTCGGTATTGATCGAGAAATTGCAGAGATTAGAAAGAATTATCTTTTTTCCAAAGACATTTCAGCTCCTGAGGTTAATTCAAAAACCAGAAAAAAACGACAGGTCGCGGGTTGAAAAAATGGTCAAAATTTAAAGGGCGTCAGATCTTTCCTAAAACCTGATAAAATGACATTGGGGTGGGTATTGATCGAGAAATTGCAGAGATTAGAAAGAATTATCTTTGTTTCAAAGAAATTTCAGCTCCTGAGGTTAATTCAAAAACCAGAAAAAAACGACAGGTCGCGGGTTGAAAAAATGGTCAAAATTTAAAGGGCGTCAGATCTTCCCCAAAACCTGATCAAATGACAATGGGGTGGGTATTAATCGAGAAATTTCAGAGATTACAAAGAATTATCTTTGTTCGAAAGAAATTTCAGCTCCGGAGGATAATTCAAAAACCAGAAAAAAACGACAGGTCGCGGGCTGAAAAAATGGTCAAAATTTAAAGGGCGTCAGATCTTTCCTAAAACCTGATAAAATGACATTGGGGTGGGTATTGATCGAGAAATTGCAGAGATTAGAAAGAATTATCTTTGTTTCAAAGAAATTTCAGCTCCGGAGGTGATGCCAAAAACCAGAAAAAAACGACAGGTCGCGGGTTGAAAAAATGGTCAAAATTTAAAGGGCGTCAGATCTTTCCTAAAATCTGATAAAATGACATTGGGGTGGGTATTGATCGAGAAATTGCAGAGATTAGAAAGAATTATCTTTGTTTCAAAGAAATTTCTGCTCCGGAGGTGATGCCAAAAACCAGAAAAAAACGACAGGTCGCGGGTTGAAAAAATGGTCAAAATTTAAAGGGCGTCAGATCTTTCCTAAAACCTGATAAAATGACGATGGGGTGGGTATTAATCGAGAAATTACAGAGATTAGAAAGAATTATCTTTTTTCCAAAGCCATTTCAGCTCCTGAGGTTAATTCAAAAACCAGAAAAAAATGACAGGTCGCGGGTTGAAAAAATGGTCAAAATTTAAAGGGCGTCAGATCTTTCCTAAAACCTGATAAAATGACATTGGGGTGGGTATTGATCGAGAAATTGCAGAGATTAGAAAGAATTATCTTTGTTTCAAAGAAATTTCAGCTCCTGAGGTTAATTCAAAAACCAGAAAAAAACGACAGGTCGCGGGTTGAAAAAATGGTCAAAATTTAAAGGGCGTCAGATCTTCCCCAAAACCTGATCAAATGACAATGGGGTGGGTATTAATCGAGAAATTTCAGAGATTACAAAGAATTATCTTTGTTCGAAAGAAATTTCAGCTCCGGAGGATAATTCAAAAACCAGAAAAAAACGACAGGTCGCGGGCTGAAAAAATGGTCAAAATTTAAAGGGCGTCAGAACTTTCCTAAAACCTGATAAAATGACATTGGGGTGGGTATTGATCGAGAAATTGCAGAGATTAGAAAGAATTATCTTTGTTTCAAAGAAATTTCAGCTCCGGAGGTGATGCCAAAAACCAGAAAAAAACGACAGGTCGCGGGTTGAAAAAATGGTCAAAATTTAAAGGGCGTCAGATCTTTCCTAAAATCTGATAAAATGACGATGGGGTGGGTATTAATCGAGAAATTGCAGAGATTAGAAAGAATTATCTTTTTTCCAAAGACATTTCAGCTCCTGAGGTTAATTCAAAAACCAGAAAAAAACGACAGGTCGCGGGTTGAAAAAATGGTCAAAATTTAAAGGGCGTCAGATCTTCCCCAAAACCTGATCAAATGACAATGGGGTGGGTATCAATCGAGAAATTTCAGAGATTACAAAGAATTATCTTTGTTTCAAAGAAATTTCAGCTCCGGAGGTGATGCCAAAAACCAGAAAAAAACGACAGGTCGCGGGTTGAAAAAATGGTCAAAATTTAAAGGGCGTCAGATCTTTCCTAAAACCTGATAAAATGACGATGGGATGGGTATTAATCGAGAAATTGCAGAGATTAGAAAGAATTATCTTTTTTCCAAAGACATTTCAGCTCCTGAGGTTAATTCAAAAACCAGAAAAAAACGACAGGTCGTGGGCTGAAAAAATGGTCAAAATTTAAAGGGCGTCAGATCTTTCCTAAAACCTGATAAAATGACATTGGGGTCGGTATTGATCGAGAAATTGCAGAGATTAGAAAGAATTATCTTTTTTCCAAAGACATTTCAGCTCCTGAGGTTAATTCAAAAACCAGAAAAAAACGACAGGTCGCGGGTTGAAAAAATGGTCAAAATTTAAAGGGCGTCAGATCTTTCCTAAAACCTGATAAAATGACATTGGGGTGGGTATTGATCGAGAAATTGCAGAGATTAGAAAGAATTATCTTTGTTTCAAAGAAATTTCAGCTCCTGAGGTTAATTCAAAAACCAGAAAAAAACGACAGGTCGCGGGTTGAAAAAATGGTCAAAATTTAAAGGGCGTCAGATCTTCCCCAAAACCTGATCAAATGACAATGGGGTGGGTATTAATCGAGAAATTTCAGAGATTACAAAGAATTATCTTTGTTCGAAAGAAATTTCAGCTCCGGAGGATAATTCAAAAACCAGAAAAAAACGACAGGTCGCGGGCTGAAAAAATGGTCAAAATTTAAAGGGCGTCAGATCTTTCCTAAAACCTGATAAAATGACATTGGGGTGGGTATTGATCGAGAAATTGCAGAGATTAGAAAGAATTATCTTTGTTTCAAAGAAATTTCAGCTCCGGAGGTGATGCCAAAAACCAGAAAAAAACGACAGGTCGCGGGTTGAAAAAATGGTCAAAATTTAAAGGGCGTCAGATCTTTCCTAAAATCTGATAAAATGACGATGGGGTGGGTATTAATCGAGAAATTGCAGAGATTAGAAAGAATTATCTTTTTTCCAAAGACATTTCAGCTCCTGAGGTTAATTCAAAAAGCAGAAAAAAAGACGGGTCGCGGGTTGAAAAAATGGTCAAAATTTAAAGGGCGTCAGATCTTTCCTAAAACCTGATAAAATGACATTGGGGTGGGTATTGATCGAGAAATTGCAGAGATTAGAAAGAATTATCTTTGTTTCAAAGAAATTTCAGCTCCTGAGGTTAATTCAAAAACCAGAAAAAAACGACAGGTCGCGGGTTGAAAAAATGGTCAAAATTTAAAGGGCGTCAGATCTTCCCCAAAACCTGATCAAATGACAATGGGGTGGGTATCAATCGAGAAATTTCAGAGATTACAAAGAATTATCTTTGTTTCAAAGAAATTTCAGCTCCGGAGGTGATGCCAAAAACCAGAAAAAAACGACAGGTCGCGGGTTGAAAAAATGGTCAAAATTTAAAGGGCGTCAGATCTTTCCTAAAACCTGATAAAATGACGATGGGATGGGTATTAATCGAGAAATTGCAGAGATTAGAAAGAATTATCTTTTTTCCAAAGACATTTCAGCTCCTGAGGTTAATTCAAAAACCAGAAAAAAACGACAGGTCGTGGGCTGAAAAAATGGTCAAAATTTAAAGGGCGTCAGATCTTTCCTAAAACCTGATAAAATGACATTGGGGTCGGTATTGATCGAGAAATTGCAGAGATTAGAAAGAATTATCTTTTTTCCAAAGACATTTCAGCTCCTGAGGTTAATTCAAAAAGCAGAAAAAAAGACGGGTCGCGGGTTGAAAAAATGGTCAAAATTTAAAGGGCGTCAGATCTTTCCTAAAACCTGATAAAATGACGATGGGGTGGGTATTAATCGAGAAATTACAGAGATTAGAAAGAATTATCTTTTTTCCAAAGCCATTTCAGCTCCTGAGGTTAATTCAAAAACCAGAAAAAAACGACAGGTCGCGGGTTGAAAAAATGGTCAAAATTTAAAGGGCGTCAGATCTTTCCTAAAACCTGATAAAATGACATTGGGGTGGGTATTGATCGAGAAATTGCAGAGATTAGAAAGAATTATCTTTGTTTCAAAGAAATTTCAGCTCCTGAGGTTAATTCAAAAACCAGAAAAAAACGACAGGTCGCGGGTTGAAAAAATGGTCAAAATTTAAAGGGCGTCAGATCTTCCCCAAAACCTGATCAAATGACAATGGGGTGGGTATTAATCGAGAAATTTCAGAGATTACAAAGAATTATCTTTGTTCGAAAGAAATTTCAGCTCCGGAGGATAATTCAAAAACCAGAAAAAAACGACAGGTCGCGGGCTGAAAAAATGGTCAAAATTTAAAGGGCGTCAGATCTTTCCTAAAACCTGATAAAATGACATTGGGGTGGGTATTGATCGAGAAATTGCAGAGATTAGAAAGAATTATCTTTGTTTCAAAGAAATTTCAGCTCCGGAGGTGATGCCAAAAACCAGAAAAAAACGACAGGTCGCGGGTTGAAAAAATGGTCAAAATTTAAAGGGCGTCAGATCTTTCCTAAAATCTGATAAAATGACGATGGGGTGGGTATTAATCGAGAAATTGCAGAGATTAGAAAGAATTATCTTTTTTCCAAAGACATTTCAGCTCCTGAGGTTAATTCAAAAAGCAGAAAAAAAGACGGGTCGCGGGTTGAAAAAATGGTCAAAATTTAAAGGGCGTCAGATCTTTCCTAAAACCTGATAAAATGACATTGGGGTGGGTATTGATCGAGAAATTGCAGAGATTAGAAAGAATTATCTTTGTTTCAAAGAAATTTCAGCTCCTGAGGTTAATTCAAAAACCAGAAAAAAACGACAGGTCGCGGGTTGAAAAAATGGTCAAAATTTAAAGGGCGTCAGATCTTCCCCAAAACCTGATCAAATGACAATGGGGTGGGTATCAATCGAGAAATTTCAGAGATTACAAAGAATTATCTTTGTTCGAAAGAAATTTCAGCTCCGGAGGTTAATTCAAAAACCAGAAAAAAACGACAGGTCGCGGGCTGAAAAAATGGTCAAAATTTAAAGGGCGTTAGATCTTTCCTAAAACCTGATAAAATGACATTGGGGTGGGTATTGATCGAGAAATTGCAGAGATTAGAAAGAATTATCTTTGTTTCAAAGAAATTTCAGCTCCGGAGGTGATGCCAAAAACCAGAAAAAAACGACAGGTCGCGGGTTGAAAAAATGGTCAAAATTTAAAGGGCGTCAGATCTTTCCTAAAACCTGATAAAATGACATTGGGGTTGGTATTGATCGAGAAATTGCAGAGATTAGAAAGAATTATCTTTGTTTCAAAGAAATTTCAGCTCCGGAGGTGATGCCAAAAACCAGAAAAAAACGACAGGGTTGAAAAAATGGTCAAAATTTAAAGGGCGTCAGATCTTTCCTAAAACCTGATAAAATGACGATGGGATGGGTATTAATCGAGAAATTGCAGAGATTAGAAAGAATTATCTTTTTTCCAAAGACATTTCAGCTCCTGAGGTTAATTCAAAAACCAGAAAAAAACGACAGGTCGCAGGCTGAAAAAATGGTCAAAATTTAAAGGGCGTCAGATCTTTCCTAAAACCTGATAAAATGACATTGGGGTAGGTATTAATCGAGAAATTTCAGAGATTAGAAAGAATTATCTTTGTTCCAAAGAAATTTCAGCTTCGGAGGTTATATCAAAGATCAGAAAAAAACGACAGGTCGCAGGTTGAAAAAATGGTCAAAATTTAAAGGGCGTCAGATCTTTCCTAAAACCTGATAAAATGACATTGGGGTGGGTATTGATCGAGAAATTGCAGAGATTAGAAAGAATCATCTTTGTTTCAAAGAAATTTCAGCTCCGGAGGTTAATTCAAAAACCAGAAAAAAACGACAGGTCGCGGGTTGAAAAAATGGTCAAAATTTAAAGGGCGTCAGATCTTTCCTAAAACCTGATAAAATGACATTGGGGTGGGTATTGATCGAGAAATTGCAGAGATTCGAAAGAATTATCTTTGTTTCAAAGAAATTTCAGCTCCGGAGGTGATGCCAAAAACCAGAAAAAAACGACAGGTCGCGGGTTGAAAAAATGGTCAAAATTTAAAGGGCGTCAGATATTTCCTAAAACCTGATAAAATGACGATGGGGTGGGTATTAATCGAGAAATTGCAGAGATTAGAAAGAATTATCTTTTTTCCAAAGACATTTCAGCTCCTGAAGTTAATTCAAAAAACAGAAAAAAACGACAGGTCGCGGGCTGAAAAAATGGTCAAAATTTAAAGGGCGTCAGATCTTTCCTAAAACCTGATAAAATGATGATGGGGTGGGTATTAATCGAGAAATTGCAGAGATTAGAAAGAATTATCTTTGTTCCAAAGAAATTTCAGCTTCGGAGGTTACATCAAAGATCAGAAAAAAACGACAGGTCGCAAGTTGAAAAAATGGTCAAAATTTAAAGGGCGTCAGATCTTTCCTAAAACCTGATAAAATGACATTGGGGTGGGTATTGATCGAGAAATTGCAGAGATTAGAAAGAATCATCTTTGTTTCAAAGAAATTTCAGCTCCGGAGGTTAATTCAAAAACCAGAAAAAAATGACAGGTCGCGGGTTGAAAAAATGGTCAAAATTTAAAGGGCGTCAGATCTTTCCTAATACCTGATAAAATGACGATGGGGTGGGTATTAATCGAGAAATTGCAGAGATTAGAAAGAATTATCTTTTTTCCAAAGACATTTCAGCTCCTGAGGTTAATTCAAAAAGCAGAAAAAAAGACGGGTCGCGGGTTGAAAAAATGGTCAAAATTTAAAGGGCGTCAGATCTTTCCTAAAACCTGATAAAATGACATTGGGGTGGGTATTGATCGAGAAATTGCAGAGATTAGAAAGAATTATCTTTGTTTCAAAGAAATTTCAGCTCCTGAGGTTAATTCAAAAACCAGAAAAAAACGAAAGGTCGCGGGTTGAAAAAATGGTCAAAATTTAAAGGGCGTCAGATCTTCCCCAAAACCTGATCAAATGACAATGGGGTTGGGTATCAATCGAGAAATTTCAGAGATTACAAAGAATTATCTTTGTTCGAAAGAAATTTCAGCTCCGGAGGTTAATTCAAAAACCAGAAAAAAACGACAGGTCGCGGGCTGAAAAAATGGTCAAAATTTAAAGGGCGTTAGATCTTTCCTAAAACCTGATAAAATGACATTGGGGTGGGTATTGATCGAGAAATTGCAGAGATTAGAAAGAATTATCTTTGTTTCAAAGAAATTTCAGCTCCGGAGGTGATGCCAAAAACCAGAAAAAAACGACAGGTCGCGGGTTGAAAAAATGGTCAAAATTTAAAGGGCGTCAGATCTTTCCTAAAACCTGATAAAATGACATTGGGGTTGGTATTGATCGAGAAATTGCAGTGATTAGAAAGAATTATCTTTGTTTCAAAGAAATTTCAGCTCCGGAGGTGATGCCAAAAACCAGAAAAAAACGACAGGTCGTGGGTTGAAAAAATGGTCAAAATTTAAAGGGCGTCAGATCTTTCCTAAATCCTGATAAAATGACGATGGGATGGGTATTAATCGAGAAATTGCAGAGATTAGAAAGAATTATCTTTTTTCCAAAGACATTTCAGCTCCTGAGGTTAATTCAAAAACCAGAAAAAAACGACAGGTCGCGGGCTAAAAAAATGGTCAAAATTTAAAGGGCGTCAGATCTTTCCTAAAACCTGATAAAATGACATTGGGGTCGGTATTGATCGAGAAATTGCAGAGATTAGAAAGAATTATCTTTGTTTCAAAGAAATTTCAGCTCCTGAGGTTAATTCAAAAACCAGAAAAAAACGACAGGTCGCAGGCTGAAAAAATGGTCAAAATTTAAAGGGCGTCAGATCTTTCCTAAAACCTGATAAAATGACATTGGGGTAGGTATTAATCGAGAAATTTCAGAGATTAGAAAGAATTATCTTTGTTCCAAAGAAATTTCAGCTTCGGAGGTTATATCAAAGATCAGAAAAAAACGACAGGTCGCAGGTTGAAAAAATGGTCAAAATTTAAAGGGCGTCAGATCTTTCCTAAAACCTGATAAAATGACATTGGGGTGGGTATTGATCGAGAAATTGCAGAGATTAGAAAGAATCATCTTTGTTTCAAAGAAATTTCAGCTCCGGAGGTTAATTCAAAAACCAGAAAAAAACGACAGGTCGCGGGTTGAAAAAATGGTCAAAATTTAAAGGGCGTCAGATCTTTCCTAAAACCTGATAAAATGACATTGGGGTGGGTATTGATCGAGAAATTGCAGAGATTCGAAAGAATTATCTTTGTTTCAAAGAAATTTCAGCTCCGGAGGTGATGCCAAAAACCAGAAAAAAAACGACAGGTCGCGGGTTGAAAAAATGGTCAAAATTTAAAGGGCGTCAGATATTTCCTAAAACCTGATAAAATGACGATGGGGTGGGTATTAATCGAGAAATTGCAGAGATTAGAAAGAATTATCTTTTTTCCAAAGACATTTCAGCTCCTGAAGTTAATTCAAAAAACAGAAAAAAACGACAGGTCGCGGGCTGAAAAAATGGTCAAAATTTAAAGGGCGTCAGATCTTTCCTAAAACCTGATAAAATGATGATGGGGTGGGTATTAATCGAGAAATTGCAGAGATTAGAAAGAATTATCTTTGTTCCAAAGAAATTTCAGCTTCGGAGGTTACATCAAAGATCAGAAAAAAACGACAGGTCGCAAGTTGAAAAAATGGTCAAAATTTAAAGGGCGTCAGATCTTTCCTAAAACCTGATAAAATGACATTGGGGTGGGTATTGATCGAGAAATTGCAGAGATTAGAAAGAATCATCTTTGTTTCAAAGAAATTTCAGCTCCGGAGGTTAATTCAAAAACCAGAAAAAAATGACAGGTCGCGGGTTGAAAAAATGGTCAAAATTTAAAGGGCGTCAGATCTTTCCTAATACCTGATAAAATGACGATGGGGTGGGTATTAATCGAGAAATTGCAGAGATTAGAAAGAATTATCTTTTTTCCAAAGACATTTCAGCTCCTGAGGTTAATTCAAAAAGCAGAAAAAAAGACGGGTCGCGGGTTGAAAAAATGGTCAAAATTTAAAGGGCGTCAGATCTTTCCTAAAACCTGATAAAATGACATTGGGGTGGGTATTGATCGAGAAATTGCAGAGATTAGAAAGAATTATCTTTGTTTCAAAGAAATTTCAGCTCCTGAGGTTAATTCAAAAACCAGAAAAAAACGAAAGGTCGCGGGTTGAAAAAATGGTCAAAATTTAAAGGGCGTCAGATCTTCCCCAAAACCTGATCAAATGACAATGGGGTTGGGTATCAATCGAGAAATTTCAGAGATTACAAAGAATTATCTTTGTTCGAAAGAAATTTCAGCTCCGGAGGTTAATTCAAAAACCAGAAAAAAAACGACAGGTCGCGGGCTGAAAAAATGGTCAAAATTTAAAGGGCGTTAGATCTTTCCTAAAACCTGATAAAATGACATTGGGGTGGGTATTGATCGAGAAATTGCAGAGATTAGAAAGAATTATCTTTGTTTCAAAGAAATTTCAGCTCCGGAGGTGATGCCAAAAACCAGAAAAAAACGACAGGTCGCGGGTTGAAAAAATGGTCAAAATTTAAAGGGCGTCAGATCTTTCCTAAAACCTGATAAAATGACATTGGGGTTGGTATTGATCGAGAAATTGCAGTGATTAGAAAGAATTATCTTTGTTTCAAAGAAATTTCAGCTCCGGAGGTGATGCCAAAAACCAGAAAAAAACGACAGGTCGTGGGTTGAAAAAATGGTCAAAATTTAAAGGGCGTCAGATCTTTCCTAAATCCTGATAAAATGACGATGGGATGGGTATTAATCGAGAAATTGCAGAGATTAGAAAGAATTATCTTTTTTCCAAAGACATTTCAGCTCCTGAGGTTAATTCAAAAACCAGAAAAAAACGACAGGTCGCGGGCTAAAAAAATGGTCAAAATTTAAAGGGCGTCAGATCTTTCCTAAAACCTGATAAAATGACATTGGGGTCGGTATTGATCGAGAAATTGCAGAGATTAGAAAGAATTATCTTTGTTTCAAAGAAATTTCAGCTCCTGAGGTTAATTCAAAAACCAGAAAAAAACGACAGGTCGCGGGTTGAAAAAATGGTCAAAATTTAAAGGGCGTCAGATCTTTCCTAAAACCTGATAAAATGACATTGGGGTGGGTATTGATCGAGAAATTGCAGAGATTAGAAAGAATCATCTTTGTTTCAAAGAAATTTCAGCTCCGGAGGTTAATTCAAAAACCAGAAAAAAATGACAGGTCGCGGGTTGAAAAAATGGTCAAAATTTAAAGGGCATCAGATCTTCCCCAAAACCTGATCAAATGACAATGGGGTGCGTATTAATCGAGAAATTTCAGAGATTAGAAAGAATTATCTTTGTTCCAAAGAAATTTCAGCTTCGGAGGTTATATCAAAGATCAGAAAAAAACGACAGGTCGCAGGTTGAAAAAATGGTCAAAATTTAAAGGGCGTCAGATCTTTCCTAAAACCTGATAAAATGACATTGGGGTGGGTATTGATCGAGAAATTGCAGAGATCAGAAAGAATCATCTTTGTTTCAAAGAAATTTCAGCTCCGGAGGTTAATTCAAAAACCAGAAAAAAACGACAGGTCGCGGGTTGAAAAAATGGTCAAAATTTAAAGGGCGTCAGATCTTTCCTAAAACCTGATAAAATGACATTGGGGTCGGTATTGATCGAGAAATTGCAGAGATTAGAAAGAATTATCTTTGTTTCAAAGAAATTTCAGCTCCTTAGGTTAATTCAAAAACCAGAAAAAAGCGACAGGTCGCGGGTTGAAAAAATGGTCAAAATTTAAAGGGCATCAGATCTTCCCCAAAATCTGATCAAATGACAATGGGGTGGGTATTAATCGAGAAATTTCAGAGATTAGAAAGAATTATCTTTGTTCCAAAGAAATTTCAGCTTCGGAGGTTACATCAAAGATCAGAAAAAAACGACAGGTCGCGGGTTGAAAAAATGGTCAAAATTTAAAGGGCGTCAGATCTTTCCTAAAACCTGATAAAATGACGATGGGGTGGGTATTAATCGAGAAATTACAGAGATTAGAAAGAATTATCTTTTTTCCAAAGCCATTTCAGCTCCTGAGGTTAATTCAAAAACCAGAAAAAAACGACAGGTCGCGGGTTGAAAAAATGGTCAAAATTTTAAGGGCGTCAGATCTTTCCTAAAACCTGATAAAATGACATTGGGGTGGGTATTGATCGAGAAATTGCAGAGATTAGAAAGAATTATCTTTGTTTCAAAGAAATTTCTGCTCCGGAGGTGATGCCAAAAACCAGAAAAAAACGACAGGTCGCGGGTTGAAAAAATGGTCAAAATTTAAAGGGCGTCAGATCTTTCCTAAAACCTGATAAAATGACGATGGGGTGGGTATTAATCGAGAAATTACAGAGATTAGAAAGAATTATCTTTTTTCCAAAGCCATTTCAGCTCCTGAGGTTAATTCAAAAACCAGAAAAAAACGACAGGTCGCGGGTTGAAAAAATGGTCAAAATTTAAAGGGCGTCAGATCTTTCCTAAAACCTGATAAAATGACATTGGGGTTGGTATTGATCGAGAAATTGCAGAGATTAGAAAGAATTATCTTTGTTTCAAAGAAATTTCAGCTCCGGAGGTGATGCCAAAATCCAGAAAAAAACGACAGGTCGCGGGTTGAAAAAATGGTCAAAATTTAAAGGGCGTCAGATATTTCCTAAAACCTGATAAAATGACGATGGGGTGGGTATTAATCGAGAAATTGCAGAGATTAGAAAGAATTATCTTTTTTCCAAAGACATTTCAGCTCCTGAGGTTAATTCAAAAACCAAAAAAAAAACGACAGGTCGCGGGCTGAAAAAGTGGTCAAAATTTAAAGGGCGTCAGATCTTTCCTAAAACCTGATAAAATGATGATGGGGTGGGTATTAATCGAGAAATTGCAGAGATTAGAAAGAATTATCTTTGTTCCAAAGAAATTTCAGCTTCAGAGGTTACATCAAAGATCAGAAAAAAACGACAGGTCGCAAGTTGAAAAAATGGTCAAAATTTAAAGGGCGTCAGATCTTTCCCAAAACCTGATAAAATGACAACGGGGTGGGTATTGATCGAGAAATTGCAGAGATTAGAAAGAATCATCTTTGTTTCAAAGAAATTTCAGCTCCGGAGGTGATGCCAAAAACCAAAAAAAGAACGACAGGTCGCGGGTTGAAAAAATGGTCAAAATTTAAAGGGCGTCAGATCTTTCCTAAAACCTGATAAAATGACATTGGGGTTGGTATTGATCGAGAAATTGCAGAGATTAGAAAGAATCATCTTTGTTTCAAAGAAATTTCAGCTCCGGAGGTGATGCCAAAAACCAGAAAAAAACGACAGGTCGCGGGTTGAAAAAATGGTCAAAATTTAAAGGGCGTCAGATATTTCCTAAAACCTGATAAAATGACGATGGGGTGGGTATTAATCGAGAAATTGCAGAGATTAGAAAGAATTATCTTTTTTCCAAAGACATTTCAGCTCCTGAGGTTAATTCAAAAACCAGAAAAAAACGACAGGTCGCGGGCTGAAAAAGTGGTCAAAATTTAAAGGGCGTCAGATCTTTCCTAAAACCTGATAAATGATGATGGGGTGGGTATTAATCGAGAAATTGCAGAGATTAGAAAGAATTATCTTTGTTTCAAAGAAATTTCAGCTCCTGAGGTTAATTCAAAAACCAGAAAAAAACGACAGGTCGCGGGTTGAAAAAATGGTCAAAATTTAAAGGGCGTCAGATCTTCCCCAAAACCTGATCAAATGACAATGGGGTGGGTATTAATCGAGAAATTTCAGAGATTACAAAGAATTATCTTTGTTCGAAAGAAATTTCAGCTCCGGAGGATAATTCAAAAACCAGAAAAAAACGACAGGTCGCGGGCTGAAAAAATGGTCAAAATTTAAAGGGCGTCAGATCTTTCCTAAAACCTGATAAAATGACATTGGGGTGGGTATTGATCGAGAAATTGCAGAGATTAGAAAGAATTATCTTTGTTTCAAAGAAATTTCAGCTCCGGAGGTGATGCCAAAAACCAGAAAAAAACGACAGGTCGCGGGTTGAAAAAATGGTCAAAATTTAAAGGGCGTCAGATCTTTCCTAAAATCTGATAAAATGACGATGGGGTGGGTATTAATCGAGAAATTGCAGAGATTAGAAAGAATTATCTTTTTTCCAAAGACATTTCAGCTCCTGAGGTTAATTCAAAAAGCAGAAAAAAAGACGGGTCGCGGGTTGAAGAAATGGTCAAAATTTAAAGGGCGTCAGATCTTTCCTAAAACCTGATAAAATGACATTGGGGTGGGTATTGATCGAGAAATTGCAGAGATTAGAAAGAATTATCTTTGTTTCAAAGAAATTTCAGCTCCTGAGGTTAATTCAAAAACCAGAAAAAAACGACAGGTCGCGGGTTGAAAAAATGGTCAAAATTTAAAGGGCGTCAGATCTTCCCCAAAACCTGATCAAATGACAATGGGGTGGGTATCAATCGAGAAACTTTAGAGATTACAAAGAATTATCTTTGTTCGAAAGAAATTTCAGCTCCGGAGGTTAATTCAAAAACCAGAAAAAAACGACAGGTCGCGGGCTGAAAAAATGGTCAAAATTTAAAGGGCGTTAGGTCTTTCCTAAAACCTGATAAAATGACATTGGGGTGGGTATTGATCGAGAAATTGCAGAGATTAGAAAGAATTATCTTTGTTTCAAAGAAATTTCAGCTCCGGAGGTGATGCCAAAAACCAGAAAAAAACGACAGGTCGCGGGTTGAAAAAATGGTCAAAATTTAAAGGGCGTCAGATCTTTCCTAAAACCTGATAAAATGACATTGGGGTTGGTATTGATCGAGAAATTGCAGAGATTAGAAAGAATTATCTTTGTTTCAAAGAAATTTCTGCTCCGGAGGTGATGCCAAAAACCAGAAAAAAACGACAGGTCGCGGGTTGAAAAAATGGTCAAAATTTAAAGGGCGTCAGATCTTTCCTAAAACCTGATAAAATGACGATGGGATGGGTATTAATCGAGAAATTGCAGAGATTAGAAAGAATTATCTTTTTTCCAAAGACATTTCAGCTCCTGAGGTTAATTCAAAAACCAGAAAAAAACGACAGGTCGCGGGTTGAAAAAATGGTCAAAATTTAAAGGGCGTCAGATCTTTCCTAAAACCTGATAAAATGACATTGGGGTGGGTATTGATCGAGAAATTGCAGAGATTAGAAAGAATTATCTTTGTTTCAAAGAAATTTCAGCTCCTGAGGTTAATTCAAAAACCAGAAAAAAACGACAGGTCGCGGGTTGAAAAAATGGTCAAAATTTAAAGGGCGTCAGATCTTCCCCAAAACCTGATCAAATGACAATGGGGTGGGTATCAATCGAGAAATTTCAGAGATTACAAAGAATTATCTTTGTTTCAAAGAAATTTCAGCTCCGGAGGTGATGCCAAAAACCAGAAAAAAACGACAGGTCGCGGGTTGAAAAAATGGTCAAAATTTAAAGGGCGTCAGATCTTTCCTAAAACCTGATAAAATGACATTGGGGTTGGTATTGATCGAGAAATTGCAGAGATTAGAAAGAATTATCTTTGTTTCAAAGAAATTTCAGCTCCGGAGGTGATGCCAAAAACCAGAAAAAAACGACAGGTCGCGGGTTGAAAAAATGGTCAAAATTTAAAGGGCGTCAGATCTTTCCTAAAACCTGATAAAATGACGATGGGATGGGTATTAATCGAGAAATTGCAGAGATTAGAAAGAATTATCTTTTTTCCAAAGACATTTCAGCTCCTGAGGTTAATTCAAAAACCAGAAAAAAACGACAGGTCGTGGGCTGAAAAAATGGTCAAAATTTAAAGGGCGTCAGATCTTTCCTAAAACCTGATAAAATGACATTGGGGTGGGTATTGATCGAGAAATTGCAGAGATTAGAAAGAATTATCTTTTTTCCAAAGACATTTCAGCTCCTGAGGTTAATTCAAAAAGCAGAAAAAAAGACGGGTCGCGGGTTGAAAAAATGGTCAAAATTTAAAGGGCGTCAGATCTTTCCTAAAACCTGATAAAATGACATTGGGGTGGGTATTGATCGAGAAATTGCAGAGATTAGAAAGAATTATCTTTGTTTCAAAGAAATTTCAGCTCCTGAGGTTAATTCAAAAACCAGAAAAAAACGACAGGTCGCGGGTTGAAAAAATGGTCAAAATTTAAAGGGCGTCAGATCTTCCCCAAAACCTGATCAAATGACAATGGGGTGGGTATCAATCGAGAAACTTCAGAGATTACAAAGAATTATCTTTGTTCGAAAGAAATTTCAGCTCCGGAGGTTAATTCAAAAACCAGAAAAAAACGACAGGTCGCGGGCTGAAAAAATGGTCAAAATTTAAAGGGCGTTAGATCTTTCCTAAAACCTGATAAAATGACATTGGGGTGGGTATTGATCGAGAAATTGCAGAGATTAGAAAGAATTATCTTTGTTTCAAAGAAATTTCAGCTCCGGAGGTGATGCCAAAAACCAGAAAAAAACGACAGGTCGCGGGTTGAAAAAATGGTCAAAATTTAAAGGGCGTCAGATCTTTCCTAAAACCTGATAAAATGACATTGGGGTTGGTATTGATCGAGAAATTGCAGAGATTAGAAAGAATTATCTTTGTTTCAAAGAAATTTCAGCTCCGGAGGTGATGCCAAAAACCAGAAAAAGACGACAGGTCGCGGGTTGAAAAAATGGTCAAAATTTAAAGGGCGTCAGATCTTTCCTAAAACCTGATAAAATGACGATGGGATGGGTATTAATCGAGAAATTGCAGAGATTAGAAAGAATTATCTTTTTTCCAAAGACATTTCAGCTCCTGAGGTTAATTCAAAAACCAGAAAAAAACGACAGGTCGCGGGTTGAAAAAATGGTCAAAATTTTAAGGGCGTCAGATCTTTCCTAAAACCTGATAAAATGACATTGGGGTGGGTATTGATCGAGAAATTGCAGAGATTAGAAAGAATTATCTTTGTTTCAAAGAAATTTCTGCTCCGGAGGTGATGCCAAAAACCAGAAAAAAACGACAGGTCGCGGGTTGAAAAAATGGTCAAAATTTAAAGGGCGTCAGATCTTTCCTAAAACCTGATAAAATGACGATGGGGTGGGTATTAATCGAGAAATTACAGAGATTAGAAAGAATTATCTTTTTTCCAAAGCCATTTCAGCTCCTGAGGTT
The DNA here is from genome assembly GCA_029490765.1 of Euthynnus affinis. Classification (NCBI taxonomy): domain Eukaryota; kingdom Metazoa; phylum Chordata; class Actinopteri; order Scombriformes; family Scombridae; genus Euthynnus; species Euthynnus affinis. The sequence goes on from JARJJI010000028.1 coordinate 176,025, forward strand.
AATTCAAAAACCAGAAAAAAACGACAGGTCGCGGGTTGAAAAAATGGTCAAAATTTAAAGGGCGTCAGATCTTTCCTAAAACCTGATAAAATGACATTGGGGTGGGTATTGATCGAGAAATTGCAGAGATTAGAAAGAATTATCTTTGTTTCAAAGAAATTTCAGCTCCTGAGGTTAATTCAAAAACCAGAAAAAAACGACAGGTCGCGGGTTGAAAAAATGGTCAAAATTTAAAGGGCGTCAGATCTTCCCCAAAACCTGATCAAATGACAATGGGGTGGGTATTAATCGAGAAATTTCAGAGATTACAAAGAATTATCTTTGTTCGAAAGAAATTTCAGCTCCGGAGGATAATTCAAAAACCAGAAAAAAACGACAGGTCGCGGGCTGAAAAAATGGTCAAAATTTAAAGGGCGTCAGATCTTTCCTAAAACCTGATAAAATGACATTGGGGTGGGTATTGATCGAGAAATTGCAGAGATTAGAAAGAATTATCTTTGTTTCAAAGAAATTTCAGCTCCGGAGGTGATGCCAAAAACCAGAAAAAAACGACAGGTCGCGGGTTGAAAAAATGGTCAAAATTTAAAGGGCGTCAGATCTTTCCTAAAATCTGATAAAATGACGATGGGGTGGGTATTAATCGAGAAATTGCAGAGATTAGAAAGAATTATCTTTTTTCCAAAGACATTTCAGCTCCTGAGGTTAATTCAAAAAGCAGAAAAAAAGACGGGTCGCGGGTTGAAAAAATGGTCAAAATTTAAAGGGCGTCAGATCTTTCCTAAAACCTGATAAAATGACATTGGGGTGGGTATTGATCGAGAAATTGCAGAGATTAGAAAGAATTATCTTTGTTTCAAAGAAATTTCAGCTCCTGAGGTTAATTCAAAAACCAGAAAAAAACGACAGGTCGCGGGTTGAAAAAATGGTCAAAATTTAAAGGGCGTCAGATCTTCCCCAAAACCTGATCAAATGACAATGGGGTGGGTATCAATCGAGAAATTTCAGAGATTACAAAGAATTATCTTTGTTCGAAAGAAATTTCAGCTCCGGAGGTTAATTCAAAAACCAGAAAAAAACGACAGGTCGCGGGCTGAAAAAATGGTCAAAATTTAAAGGGCGTTAGATCTTTCCTAAAACCTGATAAAATGACATTGGGGTGGGTATTGATCGAGAAATTGCAGAGATTAGAAAGAATTATCTTTGTTTCAAAGAAATTTCAGCTCCGGAGGTGATGCCAAAAACCAGAAAAAAACGACAGGTCGCGGGTTGAAAAAATGGTCAAAATTTAAAGGGCGTCAGATCTTTCCTAAAACCTGATAAAATGACATTGGGGTTGGTATTGATCGAGAAATTGCAGAGATTAGAAAGAATTATCTTTGTTTCAAAGAAATTTCAGCTCCGGAGGTGATGCCAAAAACCAGAAAAAAACGACAGGGTTGAAAAAATGGTCAAAATTTAAAGGGCGTCAGATATTTCCTAAAACCTGATAAAATGACGATGGGGTGGGTATTAATCGAGAAATTGCAGAGATTAGAAAGAATTATCTTTTTTCCAAAGACATTTCAGCTCCTGAAGTTAATTCAAAAAACAGAAAAAAACGACAGGTCGCGGGCTGAAAAAATGGTCAAAATTTAAAGGGCGTCAGATCTTTCCTAAAACCTGATAAAATGATGATGGGGTGGGTATTAATCGAGAAATTGCAGAGATTAGAAAGAATAATCTTTGTTCCAAAGAAATTTCAGCTTCGGAGGTTACATCAAAGATCCGAAAAAAACGACAGGTCGCAAGTTGAAAAAATGGTCAAAATTTAAAGGGCGTCAGATCTTTCCCAAAACCTGATAAAATGACAACGGGGTGGGTATTAATCGAGAAATTGCAGAGATTAGAAAGAATCATCTTTGTTCAAAAGAAATTTCAGCTCCGGAGGTTAATTCAAAAACCAGAAAAAAACGACAGGTCGCGGGTTGAAAAAATGGTCAAAATTTAAAGGGCGTCAGATCTTTCCTAAAACCTGATAAAATGACATTGGGGTGGGTATTGATCGAGAAATTGCAGAGATTAGAAAGAATCATCTTTGTTTCAAAGAAATTTCAGCTCCGGAGGTTAATTCAAAAACCAGAAAAAAATGACAGGTCGCGGGTTGAAAAAATGGTCAAAATTTAAAGGGCGTCAGATCTTTCCTAAAACCTGATAAAATGACATTGGGGTGGGTATTGATCGAGAAATTGCAGAGATTAGAAAGAATTATCTTTTTTCCAAAGACATTTCAGCTCCTGAGGTTAATTCAAAAAGCAGAAAAAAAGACGGGTCGCGGGTTGAAAAAATGGTAAAAATTTAAAGGGCGTCAGATCTTTCCTAAAACCTGATAAAATGACATTGGGGTGGGTATTGATCGAGAAATTGCAGAGATTAGAAAGAATTATCTTTGTTTCAAAGAAATTTCAGCTCCGGAGGTGATGCCAAAAACCAGAAAAAAACGACAGGTCGCGGGTTGAAAAAATTGTCAAAATTTAAAGGGCGTCAGATCTTTCCCAAAACCTGATAAAATGACGATGGGGTGGGTATTAATCGAGAAATTGCAGAGATTAGAAAGAATTATCTTTTTTCCAAAGACATTTCAGCTCCTGAGGTTAATTCAAAAACCAGAAAAAAACGACAGGTCGCGGGCTGAAAAAATGGTCAAAATTTAAAGGGCGTCAGATCTTTCCTAAAACCTGATAAAATGATAATGGGGTGGGTATTAATCGAGAAATTGCAGAGATTAGAAAGAATTATCTTTGTTCCAAAGAAATTTCAGCTTCGGAGGTTACATCAAAGATCAGAAAAAAACGACAGGTCGCAAGTTGAAAAAATGGTCAAAATTTAAAGGGCGTCAGATCTTTCCCAAAACCTGATAAAATGACAACGGGGTGGGTATTGATCGAGAAATTGCAGAGATTAGAAAGAATCATCTTTGTTTCAAAGAAATTTCAGCTCCGGAGGTGATGCCAAAAACCAAAAAAAGAACGACAGGTCGCGGGTTGAAAAAATGGTCAAAATTTAAAGGGCGTCAGATCTTTCCTAAAACCTGATAAAATGACATTGGGGTTGGTATTGATCGAGAAATTGCAGAGATTAGAAAGAATTATCTTTGTTTCAAAGAAATTTCAGCTCCGGAGGTGATGCCAAAATCCAGAAAAAAACGACAGGTCGCGGGTTGAAAAAATGGTCAAAATTTAAAGGGCGTCAGATATTTCCTAAAACCTGATAAAATGACGATGGGGTGGGTATTAATCGAGAAATTGCAGAGATTAGAAAGAATTATCTTTTTTCCAAAGACATTTCAGCTCCTGAGGTTAATTCAAAAACCAAAAAAAAAACGACAGGTCGCGGGCTGAAAAAGTGGTCAAAATTTAAAGGGCGTCAGATCTTTCCTAAAACCTGATAAAATGATGATGGGGTGGGTATTAATCGAGAAATTGCAGAGATTAGAAAGAATTATCTTTGTTCCAAAGAAATTTCAGCTTCAGAGGTTACATCAAAGATCAGAAAAAAACGACAGGTCGCAAGTTGAAAAAATGGTCAAAATTTAAAGGGCGTCAGATCTTTCCCAAAACCTGATAAAATGACAACGGGGTGGGTATTGATCGAGAAATTGCAGAGATTAGAAAGAATCATCTTTGTTTCAAAGAAATTTCAGCTCCGGAGGTGATGCCAAAAACCAAAAAAAGAACGACAGGTCGCGGGTTGAAAAAATGGTCAAAATTTAAAGGGCGTCAGATCTTTCCTAAAACCTGATAAAATGACATTGGGGTTGGTATTGATCGAGAAATTGCAGAGATTAGAAAGAATTATCTTTGTTTCAAAGAAATTTCAGCTCCGGAGGTGATGCCAAAAACCAGAAAAAAACGACAGGTCGCGGGTTGAAAAAATGGTCAAAATTTAAAGGGCGTCAGATATTTCCTAAAACCTGATAAAATGACGATGGGGTGGGTATTAATCGAGAAATTGCAGAGATTAGAAAGAATTATCTTTTTTCCAAAGACATTTCAGCTCCTGAGGTTAATTCAAAAACCAGAAAAAAACGACAGGTCGCGGGCTGAAAAAGTGGTCAAAATTTAAAGGGCGTCAGATCTTTCCTAAAACCTGATAAATGATGATGGGGTGGGTATTAATCGAGAAATTGCAGAGATTAGAAAGAATTATCTTTGTTCCAAAGAAATTTCAGCTTCGGAGGTTACATCAAAGATCAGAAAAAAACGACAGGTCGCAAGTTGAAAAAATGGTCAAAATTTAAAGGGCATCAGATCTTTCCCAAAACCTGATAAAATGACAACGGGGTGGGTATTAATCGACAAATTGCAGAGATTAGAAAGAATCATCTTTGTTCCAAAGAAATTTCAGCTCCGGAGGTTAATTCAAAAACCAGAAAAAAACGACAGGTCGCGGGTTGAAAAAATGGTCAAAATTTAAAGGGCGTCAGATCTTTCCTAAAACCTGATAAAATGACATTGGGGTGGGTATTGATCGAGAAATTGCAGAGATTAGAAAGAATCATCTTTGTTTCAAAGAAATTTCAGCTCCGGAGGTTAATTCAAAAACCAGAAAAAAATGACAGGTCGCGGGTTGAAAAAATGGTCAAAATTTAAAGGGCGTCAGATCTTTCCTAAAACCTGATAAAATGACATTGGGGTGGGTATTGATCGAGAAATTGCAGAGATTAGAAAGAATTATCTTTTTTCCAAAGACATTTCAGCTCCTGAGGTTAATTCAAAAAGCAGAAAAAAAGACGGGTTGCGGGTTGAAAAAATGGTCAAAATTTAAAGGGCGTCAGATCTTTCCTAAAACCTGATAAAATGACATTGGGGTGGGTATTGATCGAGAAATTGCAGAGATTAGAAAGAATTATCTTTGTTTCAAAAAAATTTCAGCTCCGGAGGTGATGCCAAAAACCAGAAAAAAACAACAGGTCGCGGGTTGAAAAAATGGTCAAAATTTAAAGGGCGTCAGATCTTTCCTAAAACCTGATAAAATGACGATGGGGTGGGTATTAATCGAGAAATTCCAGGGATTAGAAAGAATTTTCTTTTTTCCAAAGACATTTCAGCTCCTGAGGTTAATTCCAAAACCAGAAAAAAACGACAGGTCGCGGGCTGAAAAAATGGTCAAAATTTAAAGGGCGTCAGATCTTTCCTAAAACCTGATAAAATGAAATTGGGGTGGGTATTGATCGAGAAATTGCAGAGATTAGAAAGAATTATCTTTGTTTCAAAGAAATTTCAGCTCCTTAGGTTAATTCAAAAACTAGAAAAAAGCGACAGGTCGCGGGTTGAAAAAATGGTCAAAATTTAAAGGGCATCAGATCTTCCCCAATATCTGATCAAATGACAATGGGGTGGGTATTAATCGAGAAATTTCAGAGATTAGAAAGAATTATCTTTGTTCCAAAGAAATTTCAGCTTCGGAGGTTACATCAAAGATCAGAAAAAAACAACAGGTCGCAGGTTGAAAAAATGGTCAAAATTTAAAGGGCGTCAGATCTTTCCTAAAACCTGATAAAATGACATTGGGGTGGGTATTGATCGAGAAATTGCAGAGATTAGAAAGAATTATCTTTGTTTCAAAGAAATTTCAGCTCCGGAGGTGATGCCAAAAACCAGAAAAAAACGACAGGTCGCGGGTTGAAAAAATTGTCAAAATTTAAAGGGCGTCAGATATTTCCTAAAACCTGATAAAATGACGATGGGGTGGGTATTAATCGAGAAATTGCAGAGATTAGAAAGAATTATCTTTGTTCCAAAGAAATTTCAGCTTCGGAGGTTACATCAAAGATCAGAAAAAAACGACAGGTCGCAAGTTGAAAAAATGGTCAAAATTTAAAGGGCGTCAGATCTTTCCCAAAACCTGATAAAATGACAACGGGGTGGGTATTGATCGAGAAATTGCAGAGATTAGAAAGAATCATCTTTGTTTCAAAGAAATTTCAGCTCCGGAGGTGATGCCAAAAACCAGAAAAAAACGACAGGTCGCGGGTTGAAAAAATGGTCAAAATTTAAAGGGCGTCAGATATTTCCTAAAACCTGATAAAATGACGATGGGGTGGGTATTAATCGAGAAATTGCAGAGATTAGAAAGAATTATCTTTTTTCCAAAGACATTTCAGCTCCTGAGGTTAATTCAAAAACCAGAAAAAAACAACAGGTCGCGGGCTGAAAAAGTGGTCAAAATTTAAAGGGCGTCAGATCTTTCCTAAAACCTGATAAAATGATGATGGGGTGGGTATTAATCGAGAAATTGCAGAGATTAGAAAGAATTATCTTTGTTCCAAAGAAATTTCAGCTTCGGAGGTTACATCAAAGATCAGAAAAAAACGACAGGTCGCAAGTTGAAAAAATGGTCAAAATTTAAAGGGCGTCAGATCTTTCCCAAAACCTGATAAAATGACAACGGGGTGGGTATTAATCGAGAAATTGCAGAGATTAGAAAGAATTATCTTTTTTCCAAAGACATTTCAGCTCCTGAGGTTAATTCAAAAAGCAGAAAAAAAGACGGGTCGCGGGTTGAAAAAATGGTCAAAATTTAAAGGGCGTCAGATCTTTCCTAAAACCTGATAAAATGACATTGGGGTGGGTATTGATCGAGAAATTGCAGAGATTAGAAAGAATTATCTTTGTTTCAAAGAAATTTCAGCTCCTGAGGTTAATTCAAAAACCAGAAAAAAACGACAGGTCGCGGGTTGAAAAAATGGTCAAAATTTAAAGGGCGTCAGATATTTCCTAAAACCTGATAAAATGACGATGGGGTGGGTATTAATCGAGAAATTGCAGAGATTAGAAAGAATTATCTTTTTTCCAAAGACATTTCAGCTCCTGAGGTTAATTCAAAAACCAGAAAAAAACGACAGGTCGCGGGCTGAAAAAATGGTCAAAATTTAAAGGGCGTCAGATCTTTCCTAAAACCTGATAAAATGATGATGGGGTGGGTATTAATCGAGAAATTGCAGAGATTAGAAAGAATTATCTTTGTTCCAAAGAAATTTCAGCTTCGGAGGTTACATCAAAGATCAGAAAAAAACGACAGGTCGCGGGTTGAAAAAATGGTCAAAATTTAAAGGGCGTCAGATCTTTCCCAAAACCTGATAAAATGACAACGGGGTGGGTATTAATCGAGAAATTGCAGAGATTAGAAAGAATCATCTTTGTTCCAAAGAAATTTCAGCTCCGGAGGTTAATTCAAAAACCAGAAAAAAACGACAGGTCGCGGGTTGAAAAAATGGTCAAAATTTAAAGGGCGTCAGATCTTTCCTAAAACCTGATAAAATGACATTGGGGTGGGTATTGATCGAGAAATTGCAGAGATTAGAAAGAATCATCTTTGTTTCAAAGAAATTTCAGCTCCGGAGGTTAATTCAAAAACCAGAAAAAAATGACAGGTCGCGGGTTGAAAAAATGGTCAAAATTTAAAGGGTGTCAGATCTTTCCTAAAACCTGATAAAATGACATTGGGGTGGGTATTGATCGAGAAATTGCAGAGATTAGAAAGAATCATCTTTGTTTCAAAGAAATTTCAGCTCCGGAGGTGATGCCAAAAACCAAAAAAAGAACGACAGGTCGCGGGTTGAAAAAATGGTCAAAATTTAAAGGGCGTCAGATCTTTCCTAAAACCTGATAAAATGACATTGGGGTTGGTATTGATCGAGAAATTGCAGAGATTAGAAAGAATTATCTTTGTTTCAAAGAAATTTCAGCTCCGGAGGTGATGCCAAAAACCAGAAAAAAACGACAGGTCGCGGGTTGAAAAAATGGTCAAAATTTAAAGGGCGTCAGATATTTCCTAAAACCTGATAAAATGACGATGGGGTGGGTATTAATCGAGAAATTGCAGAGATTAGAAAGAATTATCTTTTTTCCAAAGCCATTTCAGCTCCTGAGGTTAATTCAAAAACCAGAAAAAAACGACAGGTCGCGGGCTGAAAAAATGGTCAAAATTTAAAGGCCGTCAGATCTTTCCTAAAACCTGATAAAATGACATTGGGGTGGGTATTGATCGAGAAATTGCAGAGATTAGAAAGAATTATCTTTGTTTCAAAGAAATTTCAGCTCCGGAGGTGATGCCAAAAACCAGAAAAAAACGACAGGTCGCGGGTTGAAAAAATGGTCAAAATTTAAAGGGCGTCAGATCTTTCCTAAAACCTGATAAAATGACGATGGGGTGGGTATTAATCGAGAAATTGCAGAGATTAGAAAGAATTATCTTTTTTCCAAAGACATTTCAGCTCCTGAGGTTAATTCAAAAAGCAGAAAAAAAGACGGGTCGCGGGTTGAAAAAATGGTCAAAATTTAAAGGGCGTCAGATCTTTCCTAAAACCTGATAAAATGACATTGGAGTGGGTATTGATCGAGAAATTTCAGAGATTAGAAAGAATTATCTTTGTTTCAAAGAAATTTCAGCTCCTGAGGTTAATTCAAAAACCAGAAAAAAACAACAGGTCGCGGGTTGAAAAAATGGTCAAAATTTAAAGGCCGTCAGATCTTCCCCAAAACCTGATCAAATGACAATGGGGTGGGTATCGATCGAGAAATTTCAGAGATTACAAAGAATTATCTTTGTTCGAAAGAAATTTCAGCTCCGGAGGTTAATTCAAAAACCAGAAAAAAACGACAGGTCGCGGGCTGAAAAAATGGTCAAAATTTAAAGGGCGTTAGATCTTTCCTAAAACCTGATAAAATGACATTGGGGTGGGTATTGATCGAGAAATTGCAGAGATTAGAAAGAATTATCTTTGTTTCAAAGAAATTTCAGCTCCGGAGGTGATGCCAAAAACCAAAAAAAGAACGACAGGTCGCGGGTTGAAAAAATGGTCAAAATTTAAAGGGCGTCAGATCTTTCCTAAAACCTGATAAAATGACATTGGGGTTGGTATTGATCGAGAAATTGCAGAGATTAGAAAGAATTATCTTTGTTTCAAAGAAATTTCAGCTCCGGAGGTGATGCCAAAAACCAGAAAAAAACGACAGGTCGCGGGTTGAAAAAATGGTCAAAATTTAAAGGGCTTCAGATATTTCCTAAAACCTGATAAAATGACGATGGGGTGGGTATTAATCGAGAAATTGCAGAGATTAGAAAGAATTATCTTTTTTCCAAAGACATTTCAGCTCCTGAGGTTAATTCAAAAACCAGAAAAAAACGACAGGTCGCGGGCTTAAAAAGTGGACAAAATTTAAAGGGCGTCAGATCTTTCCTAAAACCTGATAAAATGATGGTGGGGTGGGTATTAATCGAGAAATTGCAGAGATTAGAAAGAATTATCTTTGTTCCAAAGAAATTTCAGCTTCGGAGGTTACATCAAAGATCAGAAAAGAACGACAGGTCGCAAGTTGAAAAAATGGTCAAAATTTAAAGGGCGTCAGATCTTTCCCAAAACCTGATAAAATGACAACGGGGTGGGTATTAATCGAGAAATTGCAGAGATTAGAAAGAATCATCTTTGTTCCAAAGAAATTTCAGCTCCGGAGGTTAATTCAAAAACCAGAAAAAAACGACAGGTCGCGGGTTGAAAAAATGGTCAAAATTTAAAGGGCGTCAGATCTTTCCTAAAACCTGATAAAATGACATTGGGGTGGGTATCAATCGAGAAATTTCAGAGATTACAAAGAATTATCTTTGTTCGAAAGAAATTTCAGCTCCGGAGGTTAATTCAAAAACCAGAAAAAAACGACAGGTCGCGGGCTGGAAAAATGGTCAAAATTTAAAGGGCGTTAGATCTTTCCTAAAACCTGATAAAATGACATTGGGGTGGGTATTGATCGAGAAATTGCAGAGATTAGAAAGAATTATCTTTGTTTCAAAGAAATTTCAGCTCCGGAGGTGATGCCAAAAACCAGAAAAAAACGACAGGTCGCGGGTTGAAAAAATGGTCAAAATTTAAAGGGCGTCAGATCTTTCCTAAAACCTGATAAAATGACATTGGGGTTGGTATTGATCGAGAAATTGCAGAGATTAGAAAGAATTATCTTTGTTTCAAAGAAATTTCAGCTCCGGAGGTGATGCCAAAAACCAGAAAAAAACGACAGGTCGCGGGTTGAAAAAATGGTCAAAATTTAAAGGGCGTCAGATATTTCCTAAAACCTGATAAAATGACGATGGGGTGGGTATTAATCGAGAAATTGCAGAGATTAGAAAGAATTATCTTTTTTCCAAAGACATTTCAGCTCCTGAGGTTAATTCAAAAACCAGAAAAAAACGACAGGTCGCGGGCTGAAAAAATGGTCAAAATTTAAAGGGCGTCAGATCTCTCCTAAAACCTGATAAAATGATGATGGGGTGGGTATTAATCAAGAAATTGCAGAGATTAGAAAGAATTATCTTTGTTCCAAAGAAATTTCAGCTTCAGAGGTTACATCAAAAATCAGAAAAAAACGACAGGTCGCAAGTTGAAAAAATGGTCAAAATTTAAAGGGCGTCAGATCTTTCCCAAAACCTGATAAAATGACAACGGGGTGGGTATTAATCGAGAAATTGCAGAGATTAGAAAGAATCATCTTTGTTCCAAAGAAATTTCAGCTCCGGAGGTTAATTCAAAAACCAGAAAAAAACGACAGGTCGCGGGTTGAAAAAATGGTCAAAATTTAAAGGGCGTCAGATCTTTCCTAAAACCTGATAAAATGACATTGGGGTGGGTATTGATCGAGAAATTGCAGAGATTAGAAAGAATTATCTTTTTTCCAAAGACATTTCAGCTCCTGAGGTTAATTCAAAAACCAGAAAAAAACGACAGGTCACGGGCTGAAAAAATGGTCAAAATTTAAAGGGCGTCAGATCTTTCCTAAAACCTGATAAAATGATGATGGGGTGGGTATTAATCGAGAAATTGCAGAGATTAGAAAGAATTATCTTTGTTCCAAAGAAATTTCAGCTTCGGAGGTTACATCAAAAATCAGAAAAAAACGACAGGTCGCAAGTTGAAAAAATGGTCAAAATTTAAAGGGCGTCAGATCTTTCCCAAAACCTGATAAAATGACAACGGGGTGGGTATTAATCGAGAAATTGCAGAGATTAGAAAGAATCATCTTTTTTCCAAAGACATTTCAGCTCCTGAGGTTAATTCAAAAACCAGAAAAAAACGACAGGTCGCGGGCTGAAAAAATGGTCAAAATTTAAAGGGCGTCAGATCTTTCCTAAAACCTGATAAAATGACATTGGGGTGGGTATTGATCGAGAAATTGCAGAGATTAGAAAGAATCATCTTTGTTTCAAAGAAATTTCAGCTCCGGAGGTTAATTCAAAAACCAGAAAAAAACGACAGGTCGCGGGTTGAAAAAATGGTCAAAATTTAAAGGGCGTCAGATCTTTCCTAAAACCTGATAAAATGACATTGGGGTGGGTATTGATCGAGAAATTGCAGAGATTCGAAAGAATTATCTTTGTTTCAAAGAAATTTCAGCTCCGGAGGTGATGCCAAAAACCAGAAAAAAACGACAGGTCGCGGGTTGAAAAAATGGTCAAAATTTAAAGGGCGTCAGATATTTCCTAAAACATGATAAAATGACGATGGGGTGGGTATTAATCGAGAAATTGCAGAGATTAGAAAGAATTATCTTTTTTCCAAAGACATTTCAGCTCCTGAGGTTAATTCAAAAACCAGAAAAAAACGACAGGTCGCGGGCTGAAAAAATGGTCAAAATTTAAAGGGCGTCAGATCTTTCCTAAAACCTGATAAAATGATGATGGGGTGGGTATTAATCGAGAAATTGCAGAGATTAGAAAGAATTATCTTTGTTCCAAAGAAATTTCAGCTTCGGAGGTTACATCAAAGATCAGAAAAAAACGACAGGTCGCAAGTTGAAAAAATGGTCAAAATTTAAAGGGCGTCAGATCTTTCCCAAAACCTGATAAAATGACAACGGGGTGGGTATTAATCGAGAAATTGCAGAGATTAGAAAGAATCATCTTTGTTCCAAAGAAATTTCAGCTCCGGAGGTTAATTCAAAAACCAGAAAAAAACGACAGGTCGCGGGTTGAAAAAATGGTCAAAATTTAAAGGGCGTCAGATCTTTCCTAAAACCTGATAAAATGACATTGGGGTGGGTATTGATCGAGAAATTGCAGAGATTCGAAAGAATTATCTTTGTTTTAAAGAAATTTCAGCTCCGGAGGTGATGCCAAAAACCAGAAAAAAACGACAGGTCGCGGGTTGAAAAAATGGTCAAAATTTAAAGGGCGTCAGATATTTCCTAAAACCTGATAAAATGACGATGGGGTGGGTATTAATCGAGAAATTGCAGAGATTAGAAAGAATTATCTTTTTTCCAAAGACATTTCAGCTCCTGAGGTTAATTCAAAAACCAGAAAAAAACGACAGGTCGCGGGCTGAAAAAATGGTCAAAATTTAAAGGGCGTCAGATCTTTCCTAAAACCTGATAAAATGATGATGGGGTGGGTATTAATCGAGAAATTGCAGAGATTAGAAAGAATCATCTTTGTTCCAAAGAAATTTCAGCTCCGGAGGTTAATTCAAAAACCAGAAAAAAACGACAGGTCGCGGGTTGAAAAAATGGTCAAAATTTAAAGGGCGTCAGATCTTTCCTAAAACCTGATAAAATGACATTGGGGTGGGTATTGACCGAGAAATTGCAGAGATTAGAAAGAATCATCTTTGTTTCAAAGAAATTTCAGCTCCGGAGGTTAATTCAAAAACCAGAAAAAAATGACAGGTCGCGGGTTGAAAAAATGGTCAAAATTTAAAGGGCGTCAGATCTTTCCTAAAACCTGATAAAATGACATTGGGGTGGGTATTGATCGAGAAATTGCAGAGATTAGAAAGAATTATCTTTTTTCCAAAGACATTTCAGCTCCTGAGGTTAATTCAAAAACCAGAAAAAAACGACAGGTCGCGGGTTGAAAAAATGGTCAAAATTTAAAGGGCGTCAGATCTTTCCTAAAACCTGATAAAATGACATTGGGGTGGGTATTGATCGAGAAATTGCAGAGATTCGAAAGAATTATCTTTGTTTTAAAGAAATTTCAGCTCCGGAGGTGATGCCAAAAACCAGAAAAAAACGACAGGTCGCGGGTTGAAAAAATGGTCAAAATTTAAAGGGCGTCAGATATTTCCTAAAACCTGATAAAATGACGATGGGGTGGGTATTAATCGAGAAATTGCAGAGATTAGAAAGAATTATCTTTTTTCCAAAGACATTTCAGCTCCTGAGGTTAATTCAAAAACCAGAAAAAAACGACAGGTCGCGGGCTGAAAAAATGGTCAAAATTTAAAGGGCGTCAGATCTTTCCTAAAACCTGATAAAATGATGATGGGGTGGGTATTAATCGAGAAATTGCAGAGATTAGAAAGAATTATCTTTGTTCCAAAGAAATTTCAGCTTCGGAGGTTACATCAAAGATCAGAAAAAAACGACAGGTCGCAAGTTGAAAAAATGGTCAAAATTTAAAGGGCGTCAGATCTTTCCCAAAACCTGATAAAATGACAACGGGGTGGGTATTAATCGAGAAATTGCAGAGATTAGAAAGAATCATCTTTTTTCCAAAGACATTTCAGCTCCTGAGGTTAATTCAAAAACCAGAAAAAAACGACAGGTCGCGGGCTGAAAAAATGGTCAAAATTTAAAGGGCGTCAGATCTTTCCTAAAACCTGATAAAATGACATTGGGGTGGGTATTGATCGAGAAATTGCAGAGATTAGAAAGAATCATCTTTGTTTCAAAGAAATTTCAGCTCCGGAGGTTAATTCAAAAACCAGAAAAAAACGACAGGTCGCGGGTTGAAAAAATGGTCAAAATTTAAAGGGCGTCAGATCTTTCCTAAAACCTGATAAAATGACATTGGGGTGGGTATTGATCGAGAAATTGCAGAGATTCGAAAGAATTATCTTTGTTTCAAAGAAATTTCAGCTCCGGAGGTGATGCCAAAAACCAGAAAAAAACGACAGGTCGCGGGTTGAAAAAATGGTCAAAATTTAAAGGGCGTCAGATATTTCCTAAAACCTGATAAAATGACGATGGGGTGGGTATTAATCGAGAAATTGCAGAGATTAGAAAGAATTATCTTTTTTCCAAAGACATTTCAGCTCCTGAGGTTAATTCAAAAACCAGAAAAAAACGACAGGTCGCGGGCTGAAAAAATGGTCAAAATTTAAAGAGCGTCAGATCTTTCCTAAAACCTGATAAAATGATGATGGGGTGGGTATTAATCGAGAAATTGCAGAGATTAGAAAGAATTATCTTTGTTCCAAAGAAATTTCAGCTTCGGAGGTTACATCAAAGATCAGAAAAAAACGACAGGTCGCAAGTTCAAAAAATGGTCAAAATTTAAAGGGCGTCAGATCTTTCCCAAAACCTGATAAAATGACAACGGGGTGGGTATTATCGAGAAATTGCAGAGATTAGAAAGAATCATCTTTGTTCCAAAGAAATTTCAGCTCCGGAGGTTAATTCAAAAACCAGAAAAAAACGACAGGTCGCGGGTTGAAAAAATGGTCAAAATTTAAAGGGCGTCAGATCTTTCCTAAAACCTGATAAAATGACATTGGGGTGGGTATTGATCGAGAAATTGCAGAGATTAGAAAGAATCATCTTTGTTTCAAAGAAATTTCAGCTCCGGAGGTGATGCCAAAAACCAAAAAAAGAACGACAGGTCGCGGGTTGAAAAAATGGTCAAAATTTAAAGGGCGTCAGATCTTTCCTAAAACCTGATAAAATGACATTGGGGTTGGTATTGATTGAGAAATTGCAGAGATTAGAAAGAATTATCTTTGTTTCAAAGAAATTTCAGATCCGGAGGTGATGGCAAAAACCAGAAAAAAACGACAGGTCGCGGGTTGAAAAAATGGTCAAAATTTAAAGGGCGTCAGATATTTCCTAAAACCTGATAAAATGACGATGGGGTGGGTATTAATCGAGAAATTGCAGAGATTAGAAAGAATTATCTTTTTTCCAAAGACATTTCAGCTCCTGAGGTTAATTCAAAAACCAGAAAAAAACGACAGGTCGCGGGCTGAAAAAGTGGTCAAAATTTAAAGGGCGTCAGATCTTTCCTAAAACCTGATAAAATGATGATGGGGTGGGTATTAATCGAGAAATTGCAGAGATTAGAAAGAATTATCTTTGTTCCAAAGAAATTTCAGCTTCGGAGGTTACATCAAAGATCAGAAAAGAACGACAGGTCGCAAGTTGAAAAAATGGTCAAAATTTAAAGGGCGTCAGATCTTTCCCAAAACCTGATAAAATGACAACGGGGTGGGTATTAATCGAGAAATTGCAGAGATTAGAAAGAATCATCTTTGTTCCAAAGAAATTTCAGCTCCTGAGGTTAATTCAAAAACCAGAAAAAAACGACAGGTCGCGGGTTGAAAAAATGGTCAAAATTTAAAGGGCATCAGATCTTTCCTAAAACCTGATAAAATGACATTGGGGTGGGTATTGATCGAGAAATTGCAGAGATTAGAAAGAATTATCTTTTTTCCAAAGACATTTCAGCTCCTGAGGTTAATTCAAAAACCAGAAAAAAACGACAGGTCGCGGGCTGAAAAAATGGTCAAAATTTAAAGGGCGTCAGATCTTTCCTAAAACCTGATAAAATGACATTGGGGTGGGTATTGATCGAGAAATTGCAGAGATTAGAAAGAATTATCTTTGTTTCAAAGAAATTTCAGCTCCTGAGGTTAATTCAAAAACCAGAAAAAAACGACAGGTCGCGGGTTGAAAAAATGGTCAAAATTTAAAGGGCGTCAGATCTTTCCTAAAACCTGATAAAATGACATTGGGGTGGGTATTGATCGAGAAATTGCAGAGATTAGAAAGAATTATCTTTGTTTCAAAGAAATTTCAACTCCTGAGGTTAATTCAAAAACCAGAAAAAAACGACAGGTCGCGGGTTGAAAAAATGGTCAAAATTTAAAGGGCGTCAGATCTTCCCCAAAACCTGATCAAATGACAATAGGGTTGGTATCAATCGAGAAATTTCAGAGATTACAAAGAATTATCTTTGTTCGAAAGAAATTTCAGCTCCGGAGGTTAATTCAAAAACCAGAAAAAAACGACAGGTCGCGGGCTAAAAAATGGTCAAAATTTAAAGGGCGTTAGATCTTTCCTAAAGCCTGATAAAATGACATTGGGGTGGGTATTGATCGAGAAATTGCAGAGATTAGAAAGAATTATCTTTCTTTCAAAGAAATTTCAGCTCCGGAGGTGATGCCAAAAACCAGAAAAAAACGACAGGTCGCGGGTTGAAAAAATGGTCAAAATTTAAAGGGCGTCAGATCTTTCCTAATACCTGATAAAATGACGATGGGGTGGGCATTAATCGAGAAATTGCAGAGATTAGAAAGAATTATCTTTTTTCCAAAGACATTTCAGCTCCTGAGGTTAATTCAAAAAGCAGAAAAAAAGACGGGTTGCGGGTTGAAAAAATGGTCAAAATTTAAAGGGCGTCAGATCTTTCCTAAAACCTGATAAAATGACATTGGGGTGGGTATTGATCGAGAAATTGCAGAGATTAGAAAGAATTATCTTTGTTTCAAAAAAATTTCAGCTCCGGAGGTGATGCCAAAAACCAGAAAAAAACGACAGGTCGCGGGTTGAAAAAATGGTCAAAATTTAAAGGGCGTCAGATCTTTCCTAAAACCTGATAAAATGACGATGGGGTGGGTATTAATCGAGAAATTCCAGGGATTAGAAAGAATTTTCTTTTTTCCAAAGACATTTCAGCTCCTGAGGTTAATTCCAAAACCAGAAAAAAACGACAGGTCGCGGGCTGAAAAAATGGTCAAAATTTAAAGGGCGTCAGATCTTTCCTAAAACCTGATAAAATGATGATGGGGTGGGTATTAATCGAGAAATTGCAGAGATTAGAAAGAATTATCTTTGTTTCAAAGAAATTTCAGCTCCGGAGGTGATGCCAAAAACCAGAAAAAAACGACAGGTCGTGGGTTGAAAAAATGGTCAAAATTTAAAGGGCGTCAGATCTTTCCTAAAACCTGATAAAATGACATTGGGGTGGGTATTGATCGAGAAATTGCAGAGATTAGAAAGAATTATCTTTGTTCCAAAGAAATTTCAGCTTCGGAGGTTACATCAAAGATCAGAAAAAAACAACAGGTCGCAGGTTGAAAAAATGGTCAAAATTTAAAGGGCGTCAGATCTTTCCTAAAACCTGATAAAATGACATTGGGGTGGGTATTGATCGAGAAATTGCAGAGATTAGAAAGAATTATCTTTGTTTCAAAGAAATTTCAGCTCCGGAGGTGATGCCAAAAACCAGAAAAAAACGACAGGTCGCGGGTTGAAAAAATTGTCAAAATTTAAAGGGCGTCAGATATTTCCTAAAACCTGATAAAATGACGATGGGGTGGGTATTAATCGAGAAATTGCAGAGATTAGAAAGAATTATCTTTTTTCCAAAGCCATTTCAGCTCCTGAGGTTAATTCAAAAACCAGAAAAAAACGACAGGTCGCGGGCTGAAAAAATGGTCAAAATTTAAAGGGCGTCAGATCTTTCCTAAAATCTGATGAAATGATGATGGGGTGGGTATTAATCGAGAAATTGCAGAGATTAGAAAGAATTATCTTTGTTCCAAAGAAATTTCAGCTTCGGAGGTTACATCAAAGATCAGAAAAAAACGACAGGTCGCAAGTTGAAAAAATGGTCAAAATTTAAAGGGCGTCAGATCTTTCCCAAAACCTGATAAAATGACAACGGGGTGGGTATTGATCGAGAAATTGCAGAGATTAGAAAGAATCATCTTTGTTTCAAAGAAATTTCAGCTCCGGAGGTGATGCCAAAAACCAGAAAAAAACGACAGGTCGCGGGTTGAAAAAATGGTCAAAATTTAAAGGGCGTCAGATATTTCCTAAAACCTGATAAAATGACGATGGGGTGGGTATTAATCGAGAAATTGCAGAGATTAGAAAGAATTATCTTTTTTCCAAAGACATTTCAGCTCCTGAGGTTAATTCAAAAACCAGAAAAAAACAACAGGTCGCGGGCTGAAAAAGTGGTCAAAATTTAAAGGGCGTCAGATCTTTCCTAAAACCTGATAAAATGATGATGGGGTGGGTATTAATCGAGAAATTGCAGAGATTAGAAAGAATTATCTTTGTTCCAAAGAAATTTCAGCTTCGGAGGTTACATCAAAGATCAGAAAAAAACGACAGGTCGCAAGTTGAAAAAATGGTCAAAATTTAAAGGGCGTCAGATCTTTCCCAAAACCTGATAAAATGACAACGGGGTGGGTATTAATCGAGAAATTGCAGAGATTAGAAAGAATTATCTTTTTTCCAAAGACATTTCAGCTCCTGAGGTTAATTCAAAAAGCAGAAAAAAAGACGGGTCGCGGGTTGAAAAAATGGTCAAAATTTAAAGGGCGTCAGATCTTTCCTAAAACCTGATAAAATGACATTGGGGTGGGTATTGATCGAGAAATTGCAGAGATTAGAAAGAATTATCTTTGTTTCAAAGAAATTTCAGCTCCTGAGGTTAATTCAAAAACCAGAAAAAAACGACAGGTCGCGGGTTGAAAAAATGGTCAAAATTTAAAGGGCGTCAGATATTTCCTAAAACCTGATAAAATGACGATGGGGTGGGTATTAATCGAGAAATTGCAGAGATTAGAAAGAATTATCTTTTTTCCAAAGACATTTCAGCTCCTGAGGTTAATTCAAAAACCAGAAAAAAACGACAGGTCGCGGGCTGAAAAAATGGTCAAAATTTAAAGGGCGTCAGATCTTTCCTAAAACCTGATAAAATGACGATGGGGTGGGTATTAATCGAGAAATTGCAGAGATTAGAAAGAATCATCTTTGTTCCAAAGAAATTTCAGCTCCGGAGGTTAATTCAAAAACCAGAAAAAAACGACAGGTCGCGGGTTGAAAAAATGGTCAAAATTTAAAGGGCGTCAGATCTTTCCTAAAACCTGATAAAATGACATTGGGGTGGGTATTGATCGAGAAATTGCAGAGATTAGAAAGAATCATCTTTGTTTCAAAGAAATTTCAGCTCCGGAGGTTAATTCAAAAACCAGAAAAAAATGACAGGTCGCGGGTTGAAAAAATGGTCAAAATTTAAAGGGTGTCAGATCTTTCCTAAAACCTGATAAAATGACATTGGGGTGGGTATTGATCGAGAAATTGCAGAGATTAGAAAGAATCATCTTTGTTTCAAAGAAATTTCAGCTCCGGAGGTGATGCCAAAAACCAAAAAAAGAACGACAGGTCGCGGGTTGAAAAAATGGTCAAAATTTAAAGGGCGTCAGATCTTTCCTAAAACCTGATAAAATGACATTGGGGTTGGTATTGATCGAGAAATTGCAGAGATTAGAAAGAATTATCTTTGTTTCAAAGAAATTTCAGCTCCGGAGGTGATGCCAAAAACCAGAAAAAAACGACAGGTCGCGGGTTGAAAAAATGGTCAAAATTTAAAGGGCGTCAGATATTTCCTAAAACCTGATAAAATGACGATGGGGTGGGTATTAATCGAGAAATTGCAGAGATTAGAAAGAATTATCTTTTTTCCAAAGCCATTTCAGCTCCTGAGGTTAATTCAAAAACCAGAAAAAAACGACAGGTCGCGGGCTGAAAAAATGGTCAAAATTTAAAGGCCGTCAGATCTTTCCTAAAACCTGATAAAATGACATTGGGGTGGGTATTGATCGAGAAATTGCAGAGATTAGAAAGAATTATCTTTGTTTCAAAGAAATTTCAGCTCCGGAGGTGATGCCAAAAACCAGAAAAAAACGACAGGTCGCGGGTTGAAAAAATGGTCAAAATTTAAAGGGCGTCAGATCTTTCCTAAAACCTGATAAAATGACGATGGGGTGGGTATTAATCGAGAAATTGCAGAGATTAGAAAGAATTATCTTTTTTCCAAAGACATTTCAGCTCCTGAGGTTAATTCAAAAAGCAGAAAAAAAGACGGGTCGCGGGTTGAAAAAATGGTCAAAATTTAAAGGGCGTCAGATCTTTCCTAAAACCTGATAAAATGACATTGGAGTGGGTATTGATCGAGAAATTTCAGAGATTAGAAAGAATTATCTTTGTTTCAAAGAAATTTCAGCTCCTGAGGTTAATTCAAAAACCAGAAAAAAACAACAGGTCGCGGGTTGAAAAAATGGTCAAAATTTAAAGGCCGTCAGATCTTCCCCAAAACCTGATCAAATGACAATGGGGTGGGTATCGATCGAGAAATTTCAGAGATTACAAAGAATTATCTTTGTTCGAAAGAAATTTCAGCTCCGGAGGTTAATTCAAAAACCAGAAAAAAACGACAGGTCGCGGGCTGAAAAAATGGTCAAAATTTAAAGGGCGTTAGATCTTTCCTAAAACCTGATAAAATTACATTGGGGTGGGTATTGATCGAGAAATTGCAGAGATTAGAAAGAATTATCTTTGTTTCAAAGAAATTTCAGCTCCGGAGGTGATGCCAAAAACCAAAAAAAGAACGACAGGTCGCGGGTTGAAAAAATGGTCAAAATTTAAAGGGCGTCAGATCTTTCCTAAAACCTGATAAAATGACATTGGGGTTGGTATTGATCGAGAAATTGCAGAGATTAGAAAGAATTATCTTTGTTTCAAAGAAATTTCAGCTCCGGAGGTGATGCCAAAAACCAGAAAAAAACGACAGGTCGCGGGTTGAAAAAATGGTCAAAATTTAAAGGGCTTCAGATATTTCCTAAAACCTGATAAAATGACGATGGGGTGGGTATTAATCGAGAAATTGCAGAGATTAGAAAGAATTATCTTTTTTCCAAAGACATTTCAGCTCCTGAGGTTAATTCAAAAACCAGAAAAAAACGACAGGTCGCGGGCTTAAAAAGTGGACAAAATTTAAAGGGCGTCAGATCTTTCCTAAAACCTGATAAAATGATGGTGGGGTGGGTATTAATCGAGAAATTGCAGAGATTAGAAAGAATTATCTTTGTTCCAAAGAAATTTCAGCTTCGGAGGTTACATCAAAGATCAGAAAAGAACGACAGGTCGCAAGTTGAAAAAATGGTCAAAATTTAAAGGGCGTCAGATCTTTCCCAAAACCTGATAAAATGACAACGGGGTGGGTATTAATCGAGAAATTGCAGAGATTAGAAAGAATCATCTTTGTTCCAAAGAAATTTCAGCTCCGGAGGTTAATTCAAAAACCAGAAAAAAACGACAGGTCGCGGGTTGAAAAAATGGTCAAAATTTAAAGGGCGTCAGATCTTTCCTAAAACCTGATAAAATGACATTGGGGTGGGTATCAATCGAGAAATTTCAGAGATTACAAAGAATTATCTTTGTTCGAAAGAAATTTCAGCTCCGGAGGTTAATTCAAAAACCAGAAAAAAACGACAGGTCGCGGGCTGGAAAAATGGTCAAAATTTAAAGGGCGTTAGATCTTTCCTAAAACCTGATAAAATGACATTGGGGTGGGTATTGATCGAGAAATTGCAGAGATTAGAAAGAATTATCTTTGTTTCAAAGAAATTTCAGCTCCGGAGGTGATGCCAAAAACCAGAAAAAAACGACAGGTCGCGGGTTGAAAAAATGGTCAAAATTTAAAGGGCGTCAGATCTTTCCTAAAACCTGATAAAATGACATTGGGGTTGGTATTGATCGAGAAATTGCAGAGATTAGAAAGAATTATCTTTGTTTCAAAGAAATTTCAGCTCCGGAGGTGATGCCAAAAACCAGAAAAAAACGACAGGTCGCGGGTTGAAAAAATGGTCAAAATTTAAAGGGCGTCAGATATTTCCTAAAACCTGATAAAATGACGATGGGGTGGGTATTAATCGAGAAATTGCAGAGATTAGAAAGAATTATCTTTTTTCCAAAGACATTTCAGCTCCTGAGGTTAATTCAAAAACCAGAAAAAAACGACAGGTCGCGGGCTGAAAAAATGGTCAAAATTTAAAGGGCGTCAGATCTTTCCTAAAACCTGATAAAATGATGATGGGGTGGGTATTAATCAAGAAATTGCAGAGATTAGAAAGAATTATCTTTGTTCCAAAGAAATTTCAGCTTCAGAGGTTACATCAAAAATCAGAAAAAAACGACAGGTCGCAAGTTGAAAAAATGGTCAAAATTTAAAGGGCGTCAGATCTTTCCCAAAACCTGATAAAATGACAACGGGGTGGGTATTAATCGAGAAATTGCAGAGATTAGAAAGAATCATCTTTGTTCCAAAGAAATTTCAGCTCCGGAGGTTAATTCAAAAACCAGAAAAAAACGACAGGTCGCGGGTTGAAAAAATGGTCAAAATTTAAAGGGCGTCAGATCTTTCCTAAAACCTGATAAAATGACATTGGGGTGGGTATTGATCGAGAAATTGCAGAGATTAGAAAGAATTATCTTTTTTCCAAAGACATTTCAGCTCCTGAGGTTAATTCAAAAAC
This sequence comes from Euthynnus affinis, assembly GCA_029490765.1. NCBI lineage: Eukaryota > Metazoa > Chordata > Actinopteri > Scombriformes > Scombridae > Euthynnus > Euthynnus affinis. Next base: position 198,379 of record JARJJI010000028.1, read on the forward strand.
CAGAAAAAAACGACAGGTCACGGGCTGAAAAAATGGTCAAAATTTAAAGGGCGTCAGATCTTTCCTAAAACCTGATAAAATGATGATGGGGTGGGTATTAATCGAGAAATTGCAGAGATTAGAAAGAATTATCTTTGTTCCAAAGAAATTTCAGCTTCGGAGGTTACATCAAAAATCAGAAAAAAACGACAGGTCGCAAGTTGAAAAAATGGTCAAAATTTAAAGGGCGTCAGATCTTTCCCAAAACCTGATAAAATGACAACGGGGTGGGTATTAATCGAGAAATTGCAGAGATTAGAAAGAATTATCTTTTTTCCAAAGACATTTCAGCTCCTGAGGTTAATTCAAAAACCAGAAAAAAACGACAGGTCGCGGGCTGAAAAAATGGTCAAAATTTAAAGGGCATCAGATCTTCCCCAAAACCTGATCAAATGACAATGGGGTGGGTATTGATCGAGAAATTGCAGAGATTAGAAAGAATTATCTTTGTTTCAAAGAAATTTCAACTCCTGAGGTTAATTCAAAAACCAGAAAAAAACGACAGGTCGCGGGTTGAAAAAATGGTCAAAATTTAAAGGGCGTCAGATCTTTCCTAAAACCTGATAAAATGACGATGGGGTGGGTATTAATCGAGAAATTGCAGAGATTAGAAAGAATTATCTTTTTTCCAAAGACATTTCAGCTCCTGAGGTTAATTCAAAAACCAGAAAAAAACGAAAGGTCGCGGGCTGAAAAAATGGTCAAAATTTAAAGGGCGTCAGATCTTTCCTAAAACCTGATAAAATGACATTGGGGTGGGTATTGATCGAGAAATTGCAGAGATTAGAAAGAATTATCTTTGTTTCAAAGAAATTTCAGCTCCTGAGGTTAATTCAAAAACCAGAAAAAAGCGACAGGTCGCGGGTTGAAAAAATGGTCAAAATTTAAAGGGCATCAGATCTTCCCCAAAACCTGATCAAATGACAATGGGGTGGGTATTAATCGAGAAATTTCAGAGATTAGAAAGAATTATCTTTGTTCCAAAGAAATTTCAGCTTCGGAGGTTATATCAAAGATCAGAAAAAAACGACAGGTCGCAGGTTGAAAAAATGGTCAAAATTTAAAGGGCGTCAGATCTTTCCTAAAACCTGATAAAATGACATTGGGGTGGGTATTGATCGAGAAATTGCAGAGATTAGAAAGAATTATCTTTGTTTCAAAGAAATTTCAGCTCCTGAGGTTAATTCAAAAACCAGAAAAAAACGACAGGTCGCGGGTTGAAAAAATGGTCAAAATTTAAAGGGCGTCAGATCTTTCCTAAAACCTGATAAAATGACATTGGGGTGGGTATTGATCGAGAAATTGCAGAGATTAGAAAGAATTAATTTTTTCCAAAGACATTTCAGCTCCTGAGGTTAATTCAAAAAGCAGAAAAAAACGACAGGTCGCGGGTTGAAAAAATTGTCAAAATTTAAAGGGCGTCAGATCTTTCCTAAAACCTGATAAAATGACATTGGGGTGGGTATTGATCGAGAAATTGCAGAGATTAGAAAGAATTATCTTTGTTTCAACGAAATTTCAGCTCCTAAGGTTAATTCAAAGACCAGAAAAAAACGACAGGGCGCGGGTTGAAAAAATGGTCAAAATTTAAAGGGCGTCAGATCTTCCCCAAAACCTGATCAAATGACAATGGGGTGGGTATCAATCGAGAAATTTCAGAGATTAGAAAGAATTATCTTTGTTCCAAAGAAATTTCAGCTTCGGAGGTTACATCAAAGATCAGAAAAAAACGACAGGTCGCAGGTTGAAAAAATGGTCAAAATTTAAAGGGCGTCAGATCTTTCCTAAAACCTGATAAAATGACATTGGGGTGGGTATTGATCGAGAAATTGCAGAGATTAGAAAGAATCATCTTTGTTTCAAAGAAATTTCAGCTCCGGAGGTTAATTCAAAAACCAGAAAAAAACGACAGGTCGCGGGTTGAAAAAATGGTCAAAATTTAAAGGGCATCAGATCTTCCCCAAAACCTGATCAAATGACATTGGGGTGGGTATTAATCGAGAAATTTCAGAGATTAGAAAGAATTATCTTTGTTCCAAAGAAATTTCAGCTTCGGAGGTTATATCAAAGATCAGAAAAAAACGACAGGTCGCAGGTTGAAAAAATGGTCAAAATTTAAAGGGCGTCAGATCTTTCCTAAAACCTGATAAAATGACATTGGGGTGGGTATTGATCGAGAAATTGCAGAGATTAGAAAGAATCATCTTTGTTTCAAAGAAATTTCAGCTCCGGAGGTTAATTCAAAAACCAGAAAAAAATGACAGGTCGCGGGTTGAAAAAATGGTCAAAATTTAAAGGGCATCAGATCTTCCCCAAAACCTGATCAAATGACAATGGGGTGGGTATTAATCGAGAAATTTCAGAGATTAGAAAGAATTATCTTTGTTCCAAAGAAATTTCAGCTTCGGAGGTTATATCAAAGATCAGAAAAAAACGACAGGTCGCAGGTTGAAAAAATGGTCAAAATTTAAAGGGCGTCAGATCTTTCCTAAAACCTGATAAAATGACATTGGGGTCGGTATTGATCGAGAAATTGCAGAGATTAGAAAGAATTATCTTTGTTTCAAAGAAATTTCAGCTCCTGAGGTTAATTCAAAAACCAGAAAAAAACGACAGGTCGCGGGTTGAAAAAATGGTCAAAATTTAAAGGGCGTCAGATCTTTCCTAAAACCTGATAAAATGACATTGGGGTGGGTATTGATCGAGAAATTGCAGAGATTAGAAAGAATCATCTTTGTTTCAAAGAAATTTCAGCTCCGGAGGTTAATTCAAAAACCAGAAAAAAATGACAGGTCGCGGGTTGAAAACATGGTCAAAATTTAAAGGGCATCAGATCTTCCCCAAAACCTGATCAAATGACAACGGGGTGGGTATTGATCGAGAAATTGCAGAGATTAGAAAGAATTATCTTTGTTTCAAAGAAATTTCAACTCCTGAGGTTAATTCAAAAACCAGAAAAAAACGACAGGTCGCGGGTTGAAAAAATGGTCAAAATTTAAAGGGCGTCAGATCTTCCCCAAAACCTGATCAAATGACAATAGGGTTGGTATCAATCGAGAAATTTCAGAGATTACAAAGAATTATCTTTGTTCGAAAGAAATTTCAGCTCCGGAGGTTAATTCAAAAACCAGAAAAAAACGACAGGTCGCAGGCTGAAAAAATGGTCAAAATTTAAAGGGCGTCAGATCTTTCCTAAAACCTGATAAAATGACATTGGGGTCGGTATTGATCGAGAAATTGCAGAGATTAGAAAGAATTATCTTTGTTTCAAAGAAATTTCAGCTCCTGAGGTTAATTCAAAAACCAGAAAAAAGCGACAGGTCGCGGGTTGAAAAAATGGTCAAAATTTAAAGGGCATCAGATCTTCCCCAAAACCTGATCAAATGACAATGGGGTGGGTATTAATCGAGAAATTTCAGAGATTAGAAAGAATTATCTTTGTTCCAAAGAAATTTCAGCTTCGGAGGTTATATCAAAGATCAGAAAAAAACGACAGGTCGCAGGTTGAAAAAATGGTCAAAATTTAAAGGGCGTCAGATCTTTCCTAAAACCTGATAAAATGACATTGGGGTGGGTATTGATCGAGAAATTGCAGAGATTAGAAAGAATTATCTTTGTTCCAAAGAAATTTCAGCTCCTGAGGTTAATTCAAAAACCAGAAAAAAACGACAGGTCGCGGGTTGAAAAAATGGTCAAAATTTAAAGGGCGTCAGATCTTTCCTAAAACCTGATAAAATGACATTGGGGTGGGTATTGATCGAGAAATTGCAGAGATTAGAAAGAATTAATTTTTTCCAAAGACATTTCAGCTCCTGAGGTTAATTCAAAAAGCAGAAAAAAACGACAGGTCGCGGGTTGAAAAAATGGTCAAAATTTAAAGGGCGTCAGATCTTTCCTAAAACCTGATAAAATGACATTGGGGTGGGTATTGATCGAGAAATTGCAGAGATTAGAAAGAATTATCTTTGTTTCAAAGAAATTTCAGCTCCTAAGGTTAATTCAAAGACCAGAAAAAAACGACAGGTCGCGGGTTGAAAAAATGGTCAAAATTTAAAGGGCGTCAGATCTTCCCCAAAACCTGATCAAATGACAATGGGGTGGGTATCAATCGAGAAATTTCAGAGATTAGAAAGAATTATCTTTGTTCCAAAGAAATTTCAGCTTCGGAGGTTACATCAAAGATCAGAAAAAAACGACAGGTCGCAGGTTGAAAAAATGGTCAAAATTTAAAGGGCGTCAGATCTTTCCTAAAACCTGATAAAATGACATTGGGGTGGGTATTGATCGAGAAATTGCAGAGATTAGAAAGAATCATCTTTGTTTCAAAGAAATTTCAGCTCCGGAGGTTAATTCAAAAACCAGAAAAAAATGACAGGTCGCGGGTTGAAAAAATGGTCAAAATTTAAAGGGCATCAGATCTTCCCCAAAACCTGATCAAATGACAATGGGGTGGGTATTAATCGAGAAATTTCAGAGATTAGAAAGAATTATCTTTGTTCCAAAGAAATTTCAGCTTCGGAGGTTATATCCAAGATCAGAAAAAAACGACAGGTCGCAGGTTGAAAAAATGGTCAAAATTTAAAGGGCGTCAGATCTTTCCTAAAACGTGATAAAATGACATTGGGGTGGGTATTGATCGAGAAATTGCAGAAATTAGAAAGAATCATCTTTGTTTCAAAGAAATTTCAGCTCCGGAGGTTAATTCAAAAACCAGAAAAAAACGACAGGTCGCGGGTTGAAAAAATGGTCAAAATTTAAAGGGCGTCAGATCTTTCCTAAAACCTGATAAAATGACATTGGGGTGGGTATTGATCGAGAAATTGCAGAGATTCGAAAGAATTATCTTTGTTTCAAAGAAATTTCAGCTCCGGAGGTGATGCCAAAAACCAGAAAAAAACGACAGGTCGCGGGTTGAAAAAATGGTCAAAATTTAAAGGGCGTCAGATATTTCCTAAAACCTGATAAAATGACGATGGGGTGGGTATTAATCGAGAAATTGCAGAGATTAGAAAGAATTATCTTTTTTCCAAAGACATTTCAGCTCCTGAGGTTAATTCAAAAACCAGAAAAAAACGACAGGTCGCGGGCTGAAAAAATGGTCAAAATTTAAAGGGCGTCAGATCTTTCCTAAAACCTGATAAAATGATGATGGGGTGGGTATTGATCGAGAAATTGCAGAGATTAGAAAGAATCATCTTTGTTACAAAGAAATTTCAGCTCCGGAGGTTAATTCAAAAACCAGAAAAAAATGACAGGTCGCGGGTTGAAAAAATGGTCAAAATTTAAAGGGCATCAGATCTTCCCCAAAACCTGATCAAATGACAATGGGGTGGGTATTGATCGAGAAATTGCAGAGATTAGAAAGAATTATCTTTGTTTCAAAGAAATTTCAACTCCTGAGGTTAATTCAAAAACCAGAAAAAAACGACAGGTCGCGGGTTGAAAAAATGGTCAAAATTTAAAGGGCGTCAGATCTTCCCCAAAACCTGATCAAATGACAATAGGGTTGGTATCAATCGAGAAATTTCAGAGATTACAAAGAATTATCTTTGTTCGAAAGAAATTTCAGCTCCGGAGGTTAATTCAAAAACCAGAAAAAAACGACAGGTCGCGGGCTGAAAAAATGGTCAAAATTTAAAGGGCGTTAGATCTTTCCTAAAACCTGATAAAATGACATTGGGGTGGGTATTGATCGAAAAAATTGCAGAGATTAGAAAGAATTATCTTTGTTTCAAAGAAATTTCAGCTCCGGAGGTGATGCCAAAAACCAGAAAAAAACGACAGGTCGCGGGTTGAAAAAATGGTCAAAATTTAAAGGGCGTCAGATCTTTCCTAAAACCTGATAAAATGACATTGGGGTGGGTATTGATCGAGAAATTGCAGAGATTAGAAAGAATTATCTTTGTTTCAAAGAAATTTCAGCTCCTAAGGTTAATTCAAAGACCAGAAAAAAACGACAGGTCGCGGGTTGAAAAAATGGTCAAAATTTAAAGGGCGTCAGATCTTCCCCAAAACCTGATCAAATGACAATGGGGTGGGTATCAATCGAGAAATTTCAGAGATTAGAAAGAATTATCTTTGTTCCAAAGAAATTTCAGCTTCGGAGGTTACATCAAAGATCAGAAAAAAACGACAGGTCGCAGGTTGAAAAAATGGTCAAAATTTAAAGGGCGTCAGATCTTTCCTAAAACCTGATAAAATGACATTGGGGTGGGTATTGATCGAGAAATTGCAGAGATTCGAAAGAATTATCTTTGTTTCAAAGAAATTTCAGCTCCGGAGGTGATGCCAAAAACCAGAAAAAAACGACAGGTCGCGGGTTGAAAAAATGGTCAAAATTTAAAGGGCGTCAGATCTTTCCTAAAACCTGATAAAATGACGATGGGGTGGGTATTAATCGAGAAATTGCAGAGATTAGAAAGAATTATCTTTTTTCCAAAGACATTTCAGCTCCTGAGGTTAATTCAAAAACCAGAAAAAAACGACAGGTCGCGGGCTGCAAAAATGGTCAAAATTTAAAGGGCGTCAGATCTTTCCTAAAACCTGATAAAATGACATTGGGGTGGGTATTGATCGAGAAATTCCAGAGATTAGAAAGAATTATCTTTGTTTCAAAGAAATTTCAGCTCCTGAGGTTAATTCAAAAACCAGAAAAAAACGACAGGTCGCGGGTTGAAAAAATGGTCAAAATTTAAAGGGCGTCAGATCTTCCCCAAAACCTGATCAAATGACAATAGGGTTGGTATCAATCGAGAAATTTCAGAGATTACAAAGAATTATCTTTGTTCGAAAGAAATTTCAGCTCCGGAGGTTAATTCAAAAACCAGAAAAAAACGTCAGGTCGCGGGCTGAAAAAATGGTCAAAATTTAAAGGGCGTCAGATCTTTCCTAAAACCTGATCAAATGACAATAGGGTTGGTATCAATCGAGAAATTTCAGAGATTACAAAGAATTATCTTTGTTCGAAAGAAATTTCAGCTCCGGAGGTTAATTCAAAAACCAGAAAAAAACATCAGGTCGCGGGCTGAAAAAATGGTCAAAATTTAAAGGGCGTCAGATCTTTCCTAAAACCTGATAAAATGACATTGGGGTGGGTATTGATCGAGAAATTGCAGAGATTAGAAAGAATTATCTTTGTTTCAAAGAAATTTCAGCTCCTGAGGTTAATTCAAAAACCAGAAAAAAACGACAGGTCGCGGGTTGAAAAAATGGTCAAAATTTAAAGGGCGTCAGATCTTCCCCAAAACCTGATCAAATGACAATAGGGTTGGTATCAATCGAGAAATTTCAGAGATTACAAAGAATTATCTTTGTTCGAAAGAAATTTCAGCTCCGGAGGTTAATTCAAAAACCAGAAAAAAACGACAGGTCGCGGGCTGAAAAAATGGTCAAAATTTAAAGGGCGTCAGATCTTTCCTAAAACCTGATAAAATGACATTGGGATCGGTATTGATCGAGAAATTGCAGAGATTAGAAAGAAATATCTTTGTTTCAAAGAAATTTCAGCTCCTGAGGTTAATTCAAAAACCAGAAAAAAACGACAGGTCGCGGGTTGAAAAAATGGTCAAAATTTAAAGGGCGTCAGATCTTCCCCAAAACCTGATCAAATGACAATGGGGTGGGTATCGATCGAGAAATTTCAGAGATTAGAAAGAATTATCTTTGTTCCAAAGAAATTTCAGCTTCGGAGGTTACATCAAAAATCAGAAAAAAACGACAGGTCGCAGGTTGTAAAAATGGTCAAAATTTAAAGGGCGTCAGATCTTTCCTAAAACCTGATACAATGACATTGGGGTGGGTGTTGATCGAGAAATTGCAGAGATTAGAAAGAATTATCTTTGTTTCAAAGAAATTTCAGCTCCTGAGGTTAATTCAAAAACCAGAAAAAAACGACAGGTCGCGGGTTGAAAAAATGGTCAAAATTTAAAGGGCGTCAGATCTTTCCTAAAACCTGATAAAATGACATTGGGGTGGGTATTGATCGAGAAATTGCAGAGATTAGAAAGAATCATCTTTGTTTCAAAGAAATTTCAGCTCCTGAGGTTAATTCAAAAACCAGAAAAAAACATCAGGTCGCGGGCTGAAAAAATGGTCAAAATTTAAAGGGCGTCAGATCTTTCCTAAAACCTGATAAAATGACATTGGGGTGGGTATTGATCGAGAAATTGCAGAGATTAGAAAGAATTATCTTTGTTTCAAAGAAATTTCAGCTCCTGAGGTTAATTCAAAAACCAGAAAAAAACGACAGGTCGCGGGTTGAAAAAATGGTCAAAATTTAAAGGGCGTCAGATCTTCCCCAAAACCTGATCAAATGACAATAGGGTTGGTATCAATCGAGAAATTTCAGAGATTACAAAGAATTATCTTTGTTCGAAAGAAATTTCAGCTCCGGAGGTTAATTCAAAAACCAGAAAAAAACGACAGGTCGCGGGCTGAAAAAATGGTCAAAATTTAAAGGGCGTCAGATCTTTCCTAAAACCTGATAAAATGACATTGGGATCGGCATTGATCGAGAAATTGCAGAGATTAGAAAGAAATATCTTTGTTTCAAAGAAATTTCAGCTCCTGAGGTTAATTCAAAAACCAGAAAAAAACGACAGGTCGCGGGTTGAAAAAATGGTCAAAATTTAAAGGGCGTCAGATCTTCCCCAAAACCTGATCAAATGACAATGGGGTGGGTATCGATCGAGAAATTTCAGAGATTAGAAAGAATTATCTTTGTTCCAAAGAAATTTCAGCTTCGGAGGTTACATCAAAAATCAGAAAAAAACGACAGGTCGCAGGTTGTAAAAATGGTCAAAATTTAAAGGGCGTCAGATCTTTCCTAAAACCTGATACAATGACATTGGGGTGGGTGTTGATCGAGAAATTGCAGAGATTAGAAAGAATTATCTTTGTTTCAAAGAAATTTCAGCTCCTGAGGTTAATTCAAAAACCAGAAAAAAACGACAGGTCGCGGGTTGAAAAAATGGTCAAAATTTAAAGGGCGTCAGATCTTTCCTAAAACCTGATAAAATGACATTGGGGTGGGTATTGATCGAGAAATTGCAGAGATTAGAAAGAATCATCTTTGTTTCAAAGAAATTTCAGCTCCTGAGGTTAATTCAAAAACCAGAAAAAAACGACAGGTCGCGGGTTGAAAAAATGGTCAAAATTTAAAGGGCGTCAGATCTTCCCCAAAACCTGATCAAATGACAATAGGGTTGGTATCAATCGAGAAATTTCAGAGATTACAAAGAATTATCTTTGTTCGAAAGAAATTTCAGCTCCGGAGGTTAATTCAAAAACCAGAAAAAAACGACAGGTCGCGGGCTGAAAAAATGGTCAAAATTTAAAGGGCGTCAGATCTTTCCTAAAACCTGATCAAATGACAATAGGGTTGGTATCAATCGAGAAATTTCAGAGATTACAAAGAATTATCTTTGTTCGAAAGAAATTTCAGCTCCGGAGGTTAATTCAAAAACCAGAAAAAAACGTCAGGTCGCGGGCTGAAAAAATGGTCAAAATTTAAAGGGCGTCAGATCTTTCCTAAAACCTGATAAAATGACATTGGGGTGGGTATTGATCGAGAAATTGCAGAGATTAGAAAGAATTATCTTTGTTTCAAAGAAATTTCAGCTCCTGAGGTTAATTCAAAAACCAGAAAAAAACGACAGGTCGCGGGTTGAAAAAATGGTCAAAATTTAAAGGGCGTCAGATCTTCCCCAAAACCTGATCAAATGACAATAGGGTTGGTATCAATCGAGAAATTTCAGAGATTACAAAGAATTATCTTTGTTCGAAAGAAATTTCAGCTCCGGAGGTTAATTCAAAAACCAGAAAAAAACGACAGGTCGCGGGCTGAAAAAATGGTCAAAATTTAAAGGGCGTCAGATCTTTCCTAAAACCTGATAAAATGACATTGGGATCGGTATTGATCGAGAAATTGCAGAGATTAGAAAGAATCATCTTTGTTTCAAAGAAATTTCAGCTCCTGAGGTTAATTCAAAAACCAGAAAAAAACGACAGGTCGCGGGTTGAAAAAATGGTCAAAATTTAAAGGGCGTCAGATCTTCCCCAAAACCTGATCAAATGACAATGGGGTGGGTATCGATCGAGAAATTTCAGAGATTAGAAAGAATTATCTTTGTTCCAAAGAAATTTCAGCTTCGGAGGTTACATCAAAGATCAGAAAAAAACGACAGGTCGCAGGTTGAAAAAATGGTCAAAATTTAAAGGGCGTCAGATCTTTCCTAAAACCTGATACAATGACATTGGGGTGGGTGTTGATCGAGAAATTGCAGAGATTAGAAAGAATTATCTGTGTTTCAAAGAAATTTCAGCTCCGGAGGTTAATTCAAAAACCAGAAAAAAACGACAGGTCGCGGGTTGAAAAAATGGTCAAAATTTAAAGGGCGTCAGATCTTTCCTAAAACCTGATAAAATGACATTGGGGTGGGTATTGATCGAGAAATTGCAGAGATTAGAAAGAATCATCTTTGTTTCAAAGAAATTTCAGCTCCGGAGGTTAATTCAAAAACCAGAAAAAAATGACAGGTCGCGGGTTGAAAAAATGGTCAAAATTTAAAGGGCATCAGATCTTCCCCAAAACCTGATCAAATGACAATGGGGTGGGTATTAATCGAGAAATTTCAGAGATTAGAAAGAATTATCTTTGTTCCAAAGAAATTTCAGCTTCGGAGGTTATATCAAAGATCAGAAAAAAACGACAGGTCGCAGGTTGAAAAAATGGTCAAAATTTAAAGGGCGTCAGATCTTTCCTAAAACCTGATAAAATGACATTGGGGTGGGTATTGATCGAGAAATTGCAGAGATTAGAAAGAATTATCTTTGTTTCAAAGAAATTTCAGCTCCTGAGGTTAATTCAAAAACCAGAAAAAAACGACAGGTCGCGGGTTGAAAAAATGGTCAAAATTTAAAGGGCGTCAGATCTTTCCTAAAACCTGATAAAATGACATTGGGGTGGGTATTGATCGAGAAATTGCAGAGATTAGAAAGAATTATCTTTGTTTCAAAGAAATTTCAACTCCTGAGGTTAATTCAAAAACCAGAAAAAAACGACAGGTCGCGGGTTGAAAAAATGGTCAAAATTTAAAGGGCGTCAGATCTTTCCTAAAACCTGATAAAATGACATTGGGGTGGGTATTGATCGAGAAATTGCAGAGATTAGAAAGAATCATCTTTGTTTCAAAGAAATTTCAGCTCCGGAGGTTAATTCAAAAACCAGAAAAAAACGACAGGTCGCGGGTTGAAAAAATGGTCAAAATTTAAAGGGCGTCAGATCTTTCCTAAAACCTGATAAAATGACATTGGGGTGGGTATTGATCGAGAAATTGCAGAGATTCGAAAGAATTATCTTTGTTTCAAAGAAATTTCAGCTCCGGAGGTGATGCCAAAAACCAGAAAAAAACGACAGGTCGCAGGTTGAAAAAATGGTCAAAATTTAAAGGGCGTCAGATCTTTCCTAATACCTGATAAAATGACGATGGGGTGGGTATTAATCGAGAAATTGCAGAGATTAGAAAGAATTATCTTTTTTCCAAAGACATTTCAGCTCCTGAGGTTAATTCAAAAACAAGAAAAAAACGACAGGTCGCGGGCTGAAAAAATGGTCAAAATTTAAAGGGCGTCAGATCTTTCCTAAAACCTGATAAAATGACATTGGGGTCGGTATTGATCGAGAAATTGCAGAGATTAGAAAGAATTATCTTTGTTTCAAAGAAATTTCAGCTCCTGAGGTTAATTCAAAAACCAGAAAAAAACGACAGGTCGCGGGTTGAAAAAATGGTCAAAATTTAAAGGGCGTCAGATCTTTCCTAAAACCTGATAAAATGACATTGGGGTGGGCATTGATCGAGAAATTGCAGAGATTAGAAAGAATCATCTTTGTTTCAAAGAAATTTCAGCTCCGGAGGTTAATTCAAAAACCAGAAAAAAATGACAGGTCGCGGGTTGAAAAAATGGTCAAAATTTAAAGGGCATCAGATCTTCCCCAAAACCTGATCAAATGACAATGGGGTGGGTATTAATCGAGAAATTTCAGAGATTAGAAAGAATTATCTTTGTTCCAAAGAAATTTCAGCTTCGGAGGTTATATCAAAGATCAGAAAAAAACGACAGGTCGCAGGTTGAAAAAATGGTCAAAATTTAAAGGGCGTCAGATCTTTCCTAAAACCTGATAAAATGACATTGGGGTGGGTATTGATCGAGAAATTGCAGAGATTAGAAAGAATTATCTTTGTTTCAAAGAAATTTCAGCTCCTGAGGTTAATTCAAAAACCAGAAAAAAACGACAGGTCGCGGGTTGAAAAAATGGTCAAAATTTAAAGGGCGTCAGATCTTTCCTAAAACCTGATAAAATGACATTGGGGTCGGTATTGATCGAGAAATTGCAGAGATTAGAAAGAATTATCTTTGTTTCAAAGAAATTTCAGCTCCTGAGGTTAATTCAAAAACCAGAAAAAAACGACAGGTCGCGGGTTGAAAAAATGGTCAAAATTTAAAGGGCGTCAGATCTTTCCTAAAACCTGATAAAATGACATTGGGGTGGGTATTGATCGAGAAATTGCAGAGATTAGAAAGAATCATCTTTGTTTCAAAGAAATTTCAGCTCCGGAGGTTAATTCAAAAACCAGAAAAAAATGACAGTTCGCGGGTTGAAAAAATGGTCAAAATTTAAAGGGCATCAGATCTTCCCCAAAACCTGATCAAATGACAATGGGGTGGGTATTAATCGAGAAATTTCAGAGATTAGAAAGAATTATCTTTGTTCCAAAGAAATTTCAGCTTCGGAGGTTATATCAAAGATCAGAAAAAAACGACAGGTCGCGGGTTGAAAAAATGGTCAAAATTTAAAGGGCTTCAGATCTTTCCTAAAACCTGATAAAATGACATTGGGGTGGGTATTGATCGAGAAATTGCAGAGATTAGAAAGAATCATCTTTGTTTCAAAGAAATTTCAGCTCCGGAGGTTAATTCAAAAACCAGAAAAAAATGACAGGTCGCGGGTTGAAAAAATGGTCAAAATTTAAAGGGCGTCAGATCTTTCCTAAAACCTGATAAAATGACATTGGGGTGGGTATTGATCGAGAAATTGCAGAGATTCGAAAGAATTATCTTTGTTTCAAAGAAATTTCAGCTCCGGAGGTGATGCCAAAAACCAGAAAAAAACGACAGGTCGCAGGTTGAAAAAATGGTCAAAATTTAAAGGGCGTCAGATCTTTCCTAATACCTGATAAAATGACGATGGGGTGGGTATTAATCGAGAAATTGCAGAGATTAGAAAGAATTATCTTTTTTCCAAAGACATTTCAGCTCCTGAGGTTAATTCAAAAAGCAGAAAAAAAGACGGGTCGCGGGTTGAAAAAATTGTCAAAATTTAAAGGGCGTCAGATCTTTCCTAAAACCTGATAAAATGACATTGGGGTGGGTATTGATCGAGAAATTGCAGAGATTAGAAAGAATTATCTTTGTTTCAAAGAAATTTCAGCTCCTGAGGTTTATTCAAAAACCAGAAAAAAACGACAGATCGCGGGTTGAAAAAATGGTCAAAATTTAAAGGGCGTCAGATCTTTCCTAAAACCTGATAAAATGACGATGGGATGGGTATTAATCGACAAATTGCAGAGATTAGAAAGAATTATCTTTTTTCCAAAGACATTTCAGCTCCTGAGGTTAATTCAAAAACCAGAAAAAAACGACAGGTCGCGGGCTGAAAAAATGGTCAAAATTTAAAGGGCGTCAGATCTTTCCTAAAACCTGATAAAATGACATTGGGGTCGGTATTGATCGAGAAATTGCAGAGATTAGAAAGAATTATCTTTGTTTCAAAGAAATTTCAGCTCCTGAGGTTAATTCAAAAACCAGAAAAAAACGACAGGTCGCGGGTTGAAAAAATGGTCAAAATTTAAAGGGCGTCAGATCTTTCCTAAAACCTGATAAAATGACATTGGGGTGGGTATTGATCGAGAAATTGCAGAGATTAGAAAGAATCATCTTTGTTTCAAAGAAATTTCAGCTCCGGAGGTTAATTCAAAAACCAGAAAAAAATGACAGGTCGCGGGTTGAAAAAATGGTCAAAATTTAAAGGGCATCAGATCTTCCCCAAAACCTGATCAAATGACAATGGGGTGGGTATTAATCGAGAAATTTCAGAGATTAGAAAGAATTATCTTTGTTCCAAAGAAATTTCAGCTTCGGAGGTTATATCAAAGATCAGAAAAAAACGACAGGTCGCAGGTTGAAAAAATGGTCAAAATTTAAAGGGCGTCAGATCTTCCCCAAAACCTGATCAAATGACAATGGGGTGGGTATCAATCGAGAAATTTCAGAGATTACAAAGAATTATCTTTGTTCGAAAGAAATTTCAGCTCCGGAGGTTAATTCAAAAACCAGAAAAAAACGACAGGTCGCGGGCTGAAAAACTGGTCAAAATTTAAAGGGCGTTAGATCTTTCCTAAAACCTCATAAAATGACATTGGGGTGGGTATTGATCGAGAAATTGCAGAGATTAGAAAGAATTATCTTTGTTTCAAAGAAATTTCAGCTCCGGAGGTGATGCCAAAAACCAGAAAAAAACGACAGGTCGCGGGTTGAAAAAATGGTCAAAATTTAAAGGGCGTCAGATCTTTCCTAAAACCTGATAAAATGACGATGGGATGGGTATCAATCGAGAAATTGCAGAGATTAGAAAGAATTATCTTTTTTCCAAAGACATTTCAGCTCCTGAGGTTAATTCAAAAACCAGAAAAAAACGACAGGTCGCGGCTGAAAAAATGGTCAAAATTTAAAGGGCGTCAGATCTTTCCTAAAACCTGATAAAATGACATTGGGGTCGGTATTGATCGAGAAATTGCAGAGATTAGAAAGAATTATCTTTGTTTCAACGAAATTTCAGCTCCTAAGGTTAATTCAAAGACCAGAAAAAAACGACAGGTCGCGGGTTGAAAAAATGGTCAAAATTGAAAGGGCGTCAGATCTTCCCCAAAACCTGATCAAATGACAATGGGGTGGGTATCAATCGAGAAATTTCAGAGATTAGAAAGAATTATCTTTGTTCCAAAGAAATTTCAGCTTCGGAGGTTACATCAAAGATCAGAAAAAAACGACAGGTCGCAGGTTGAAAAAATGGTCAAAATTTAAAGGGCGTCAGATCTTTCCTAAAACCTGATAAAATGACATTGGGGTGGGTATTGATCGAGAAATTGCAGAGATTAGAAAGAATTATCTTTTTTCCAAAGACATTTCAGCTCCTGAGGTTAATTCAAAAACCTTAAAAAAACGACAGGTCGCGGGCTGAAAAAATGGTCAAAATTTAAAGGGCATCAGATCTTCCCCAAAACCTGATCAAATGACAATGGGGTGGGTATTGATCGAGAAATTGCAGAGATTAGAAAGAATTATCTTTGTTTCAAGGAAATTTCAACTCCTGAGGTTAATTCAAAAACCAGAAAAAAACGACAGGTCGCGGGTTGAAAAAATGGTCAAAATTTAAAGGGCGTCAGATCTTTCCTAAAACCTGATAAAATGACGATGGGGTGGGTATTAATCGAGAAATTGCAGAGATTAGAAAGAATTATCTTTTTTCCAAAGACATTTCAGCTCCTGAGGTTAATTCAAAAACCAGAAAAAAACGAAAGGTCGCGGGCTGAAAAAATGGTCAAAATTTAAAGGGCGTCAGATCTTTCCTAAAACCTGAAAAAATGACATTGGGGTCGGTATTGATCGAGAAATTGCAGAGATTAGAAAGAATTATCTTTGTTTCAAAGAAATTTCAGCTCCTGAGGTTAATTCAAAAACCAGAAAAAAGCGACAGGTCGCGGATTGAAAAAATGGTCAAAATTTAAAGGGCATCAGATCTTCCCCAAAACCTGATCAAATGACAATGGGGTGGGTATTAATCGAGAAATTTCAGAGATTAGAAAGAATTATCTTTGTTCCAAAGAAATTTCAGCTTCGGAGGTTATATCAAAGATCAGAAAAAAACGACAGGTCGCAGGTTGAAAAAATGGTCAAAATTTAAAGGGCGTCAGATCTTTCCTAAAACCTGATAAAATGACATTGGGGTGGGTATTGATCGAGAAATTGCAGAGATTAGAAAGAATTATCTTTGTTTCAAAGAAATTTCAGCTCCGGAGGTGATGCCAAAAACCAGAAAAAAACGACAGGTCGCGGGTTGAAAAAATGGTCAAAATTTAAAGGGCGTCAGATCTTTCCTAATACCTGATAAAATGACGATGGGGTGGGTATTAATCGAGAAATTGCAGAGATTAGAAAGAATTATCTTTTTTCCAAAGACATTTCAGCTCCTGAGGTTAATTCAAAAAGCAGAAAAAATGACGGGTCGCGGGTTGAAAAAATGGTCAAAATTTAAAGGGCGTCAGATCTTTCCTAAAACCTGATAAAATGACATTGGGGTGGGTATTGATCGAGAAATTGCAGAGATTAGAAAGAATTATCTTTGTTTCAAAGAAATTTCAGCTCCTGAGGTTAATTCAAAAACCAGAAAAAAACGACAGGTCGCGGGTTGAAAAAATGGTCAAAATTTAAAGGGCGTCAGATCTTCCCCAAAACCTGATCAAATGACAATAGGGTTGGTATCAATCGAGAAATTTCAGAGATTACAAAGAATTATCTTTGTTCGAAAGAAATTTCAACTCCGGAGGTTAATTCAAAAACCAGAAAAAAACGACAGGTCGCGGGCTGAAAAAATGGTCAAAATTTAAAATGCGTTAGATCTTTCCCAAAACCTGATAAAATGACATTGGGGTGGGTATTGATCGAGAAATTGCAGAGATTAGAAAGAATTATCTTTTTTCCAAAGACATTTCAGCTCCTGAGGTTAATTCAAAAACCAGAAAAAAACGACAGGTCGCGGGCTGAAAAAATGGTCAAAATTTAAAGGGCGTCAGATCTTTCCTAAAACCTGATAAAATGACATTGGGGTCGGTATTGATCGAGAAATTGCAGAGATTAGAAAGAATTATCTTTGTTTCAAATAAATTTCAGCTCCTGAGGTTAATTCAAAAACCAGAAAAAAGCGACAGGTCGCGGGTTGAAAAAATGGTCAAAATTTAAAGGTCATCAGATCTTCCCCAAAACCTGATCAAATGACAATGGGGTGGGTATTAATCGAGAAATTTCAGAGATTAGAAAGAATTATCTTTGTTCGAAAGAAATTTCAGCTTCGGAGGTTATATCAAAGATCAGAAAAAAACGACAGGTCGCAGGTTGAAAAAATGGTCAAAATTTAAAGGGCGTCAGATCTTTCCTAAAACCTGATAAAATGACATTGGGGTGGGTATTGATCGAGAAATTGCAGAGATTAGAAAGAATCATCTTTGTTCCAAAGAAATTTCAGCTCCGGAGGTTAATTCAAAAACCAGAAAAAAATGACAGGTCGTGGGTTGAAAAAATGGTCAAAATTTAAAGGGCGTCAGATCTTTCCTAAAACCTGATAAAATGACATTGGGGTGGGTATTGATCGAGAAATTGCAGAGATTAGAAAGAATTATCTTTGTTTCAAAGAAATTTCAGCTCCTAAGGTTAATTCAAAAACCAGAAAAAAACGACAGGTCGCGGGTTGAAAAAATGGTCAAAATTTAAAGGGCGTCAGATCTTCCCCAAAACCTGATCAAATGACAATGGGGTGGGTATCAATCGAGAAATTTCAGAGATTAGAAAGAATTATCTTTGTTCCAAAGAAATTTCAGCTTCGGAGGTTACATCAAAGATCAGAAAAAAATGACAGGTCGCAGGTTGAAAAAATGGTCAAAATTTAAAGGGCGTCAGATCTTTCCTAAAACCTGATAAAATGACATTGGGGTGGGTATTGATCGAGAAATTGCAGAGATTAGAAAGAATCATCTTTGTTTCAAAGAAATTTCAGCTCCGGAGGTTAATTCAAAAACCAGAAAAAAATGACAGGTCGCGGGTTGAAAAAATGGTCAAAATTTAAAGGGCATCAGATCTTCCCCAAAACCTGATCAAATGACAATGGGGTGGGTATTAATCGAGAAATTTCAGAGATTAGAAAGAATTATCTTTGTTCCAAAGAAATTTCAGCTTCGGAGGTTATATCAAAGATCAGAAAAAAACGACAGGTCGCAGGTTGAAAAAATGGTCAAAATTTAAAGGGCGTCAGATCTTCCCCAAAACCTGATCAAATGACAATGGGGTGGGTATCAATCGAGAAATTTCAGAGATTACAAAGAATTATCTTTGTTCGAAAGAAATTTCAGCTCCGGAGGTTAATTCAAAAACCAGAAAAAAACGACAGGTCGCGGGCTGAAAAACTGGTCAAAATTTAAAGGGCGTTAGATCTTTCCTAAAACCTCATAAAATGACATTGGGGTGGGTATTGATCGAGAAATTGCAGAGATTAGAAAGAATTATCTTTGTTTCAAAGAAATTTCAGCTCCGGAGGTGATGCCAAAAACCAGAAAAAAACGACAGGTCGCGGGTTGAAAAAATGGTCAAAATTTAAAGGGCGTCAGATCTTTCCTAAAACCTGATAAAATGACGATGGGATGGGTATCAATCGAGAAATTGCAGAGATTAGAAAGAATTATCTTTTTTCCAAAGACATTTCAGCTCCTGAGGTTAATTCAAAAACCAGAAAAAAACGACAGGTCGCGGCTGAAAAAATGGTCAAAATTTAAAGGGCGTCAGATCTTTCCTAAAACCTGATAAAATGACATTGGGGTCGGTATTGATCGAGAAATTGCAGAGATTAGAAAGAATTATCTTTGTTTCAACGAAATTTCAGCTCCTAAGGTTAATTCAAAGACCAGAAAAAAACGACAGGTCGCGGGTTGAAAAAATGGTCAAAATTGAAAGGGCGTCAGATCTTCCCCAAAACCTGATCAAATGACAATGGGGTGGGTATCAATCGAGAAATTTCAGAGATTAGAAAGAATTATCTTTGTTCCAAAGAAATTTCAGCTTCGGAGGTTACATCAAAGATCAGAAAAAAACGACAGGTCGCAGGTTGAAAAAATGGTCAAAATTTAAAGGGCGTCAGATCTTTCCTAAAACCTGATAAAATGACATTGGGGTGGGTATTGATCGAGAAATTGCAGAGATTAGAAAGAATTATCTTTTTTCCAAAGACATTTCAGCTCCTGAGGTTAATTCAAAAACCTTAAAAAAACGACAGGTCGCGGGCTGAAAAAATGGTCAAAATTTAAAGGGCATCAGATCTTCCCCAAAACCTGATCAAATGACAATGGGGTGGGTATTGATCGAGAAATTGCAGAGATTAGAAAGAATTATCTTTGTTTCAAGGAAATTTCAACTCCTGAGGTTAATTCAAAAACCAGAAAAAAACGACAGGTCGCGGGTTGAAAAAATGGTCAAAATTTAAAGGGCGTCAGATCTTTCCTAAAACCTGATAAAATGACGATGGGGTGGGTATTAATCGAGAAATTGCAGAGATTAGAAAGAATTATCTTTTTTCCAAAGACATTTCAGCTCCTGAGGTTAATTCAAAAACCAGAAAAAAACGAAAGGTCGCGGGCTGAAAAAATGGTCAAAATTTAAAGGGCGTCAGATCTTTCCTAAAACCTGAAAAAATGACATTGGGGTCGGTATTGATCGAGAAATTGCAGAGATTAGAAAGAATTATCTTTGTTTCAAAGAAATTTCAGCTCCTGAGGTTAATTCAAAAACCAGAAAAAAGCGACAGGTCGCGGGTTGAAAAAATGGTCAAAATTTAAAGGGCATCAGATCTTCCCCAAAACCTGATCAAATGACAATGGGGTGGGTATTAATCGAGAAATTTCAGAGATTAGAAAGAATTATCTTTGTTCCAAAGAAATTTCAGCTTCGGAGGTTATATCAAAGATCAGAAAAAAACGACAGGTCGCAGGTTGAAAAAATGGTCAAAATTTAAAGGGCGTCAGATCTTTCCTAAAACCTGATAAAATGACATTGGGGTGGGTATTGATCGAGAAATTGCAGAGATTAGAAAGAATTATCTTTGTTTCAAAGAAATTTCAGCTCCGGAGGTGATGCCAAAAACCAGAAAAAAACGACAGGTCGCGGGTTGAAAAAATGGTCAAAATTTAAAGGGCGTCAGATCTTTCCTAATACCTGATAAAATGACGATGGGGTGGGTATTAATCGAGAAATTGCAGAGATTAGAAAGAATTATCTTTTTTCCAAAGACATTTCAGCTCCTGAGGTTAATTCAAAAAGCAGAAAAAATGACGGGTCGCGGGTTGAAAAAATGGTCAAAATTTAAAGGGCGTCAGATCTTTCCTAAAACCTGATAAAATGACATTGGGGTGGGTATTGATCGAGAAATTGCAGAGATTAGAAAGAATTATCTTTGTTTCAAAGAAATTTCAGCTCCTGAGGTTAATTCAAAAACCAGAAAAAAACGACAGGTCGCGGGTTGAAAAAATGGTCAAAATTTAAAGGGCGTCAGATCTTCCCCAAAACCTGATCAAATGACAATAGGGTTGGTATCAATCGAGAAATTTCAGAGATTACAAAGAATTATCTTTGTTCGAAAGAAATTTCAACTCCGGAGGTTAATTCAAAAACCAGAAAAAAACGACAGGTCGCGGGCTGAAAAAATGGTCAAAATTTAAAATGCGTTAGATCTTTCCCAAAACCTGATAAAATGACATTGGGGTGGGTATTGATCGAGAAATTGCAGAGATTAGAAAGAATTATCTTTTTTCCAAAGACATTTCAGCTCCTGAGGTTAATTCAAAAACCAGAAAAAAACGACAGGTCGCGGGCTGAAAAAATGGTCAAAATTTAAAGGGCGTCAGATCTTTCCTAAAACCTGATAAAATGACATTGGGGTCGGTATTGATCGAGAAATTGCAGAGATTAGAAAGAATTATCTTTGTTTCAAATAAATTTCAGCTCCTGAGGTTAATTCAAAAACCAGAAAAAAGCGACAGGTCGCGGGTTGAAAAAATGGTCAAAATTTAAAGGTCATCAGATCTTCCCCAAAACCTGATCAAATGACAATGGGGTGGGTATTAATCGAGAAATTTCAGAGATTAGAAAGAATTATCTTTGTTCGAAAGAAATTTCAGCTTCGGAGGTTATATCAAAGATCAGAAAAAAACGACAGGTCGCAGGTTGAAAAAATGGTCAAAATTTAAAGGGCGTCAGATCTTTCCTAAAACCTGATAAAATGACATTGGGGTGGGTATTGATCGAGAAATTGCAGAGATTAGAAAGAATCATCTTTGTTCCAAAGAAATTTCAGCTCCGGAGGTTAATTCAAAAACCAGAAAAAAATGACAGGTCGTGGGTTGAAAAAATGGTCAAAATTTAAAGGGCGTCAGATCTTTCCTAAAACCTGATAAAATGACATTGGGGTGGGTATTGATCGAGAAATTGCAGAGATTAGAAAGAATTATCTTTGTTTCAAAGAAATTTCAGCTCCTAAGGTTAATTCAAAAACCAGAAAAAAACGACAGGTCGCGGGTTGAAAAAATGGTCAAAATTTAAAGGGCGTCAGATCTTCCCCAAAACCTGATCAAATGACAATGGGGTGGGTATCAATCGAGAAATTTCAGAGATTAGAAAGAATTATCTTTGTTCCAAAGAAATTTCAGCTTCGGAGGTTACATCAAAGATCAGAAAAAAATGACAGGT
Source organism: Euthynnus affinis (assembly GCA_029490765.1). NCBI lineage: Eukaryota > Metazoa > Chordata > Actinopteri > Scombriformes > Scombridae > Euthynnus > Euthynnus affinis. The sequence goes on from JARJJI010000028.1 coordinate 220,039, forward strand.
CGCAGGTTGAAAAAATGGTCAAAATTTAAAGGGCGTCAGATCTTTCCTAAAACCTGATAAAATGACATTGGGGTGGGTATTGATCGAGAAATTGCAGAGATTAGAAAGAATCATCTTTGTTTCAAAGAAATTTCAGCTCCGGAGGTTAATTCAAAAACCAGAAAAAAATGACAGGTCGCGGGTTGAAAAAATGGTCAAAATTTAAAGGGCATCAGATCTTTCCCAAAACCTGATCAAATGACAATGGGGTGGGTATTAATCGAGAAATTTCAGAGATTAGAAAGAATTATCTTTGTTCCAAAGAAATTTCAGCTTCGGAGGTTATATCAAAGATCAGAAAAAAACGACAGGTCGCAGGTTAAAAAAATGGTCAAAATTTAAAGGGCGTCAGATCTTTCCTAAAACCTGAGAAAATGACATTGGGGTGGGTATTGATCGAGAAATTGCAGAGATTAGAAAGAATCATCTTTGTTTCAAAGAAATTTCAGCTCCGGAGGTGATGCCAAAAACCAGAAAAAAACGACAGGTCGCGGGTTGAAAAAATGGTCAAAATTTAAAGGGCGTCAGATCTTTCCTAAAACCTGATAAAATGACGATGGGATGGGTATTAATCGAGAAATTGCAGAGATTAGAAAGAATTATCTTTTTTCCAAAGACATTTCAGCTCCTGAGGTTAATTCAAAAACCAGAAAAAAACGACAGGTCGCGGGCTGAAAAAATGGTCAAAATTTAAAGGGCGTCAGATCTTTCCTAAAACCTGATAAAATGACATTGGGGTCGGTATTGATCGAGAAATTGCAGAGATTAGAAAGAATTATCTTTGTTTCAAAGAAATTTCAGCTCCTGAGGTTAATTCAAAAACCAGAAAAAAACGACAGGTCGCGGGTTGAAAAAATGGTCAAAATTTAAAGGGCGTCAGATCTTTCCTAAAACCTGATAAAATGACATTGGGGTGGGTATTGATCGAGAAATTGCAGAGATTATAAAGAATCATCTTTGTTTCAAAGAAATTTCAGCTCCGGAGGTTAATTCAAAAACCAGAAAAAAATGACAGGTCGCGGGTTGAAAAAATGGTCAAAATTTAAAGGGCGTCAGATCTTCCCCAAAACCTGATCAAATGACAATGGGGTGGGTATTAATCGAGAAATTGCAGATATTAGAAAGAATTATCTTTGTTCCAAAGAAATTTCAGCTTCGGAGGTTACATCAAAGATCAGAAAAAAACGACAGGTCGCAAGTTGAAAAAATGGTCAAAATTTAAATGGCGTCAGATCTTTCCCAAAACCTGATAAAATGACAACGGGGTGGGTATTAATCGAGAAATTTCAGAGATTAGAAAGAATCATCTTTGTTCCAAAGAAATTTCAGCTCCGGAGGTTAATTCAAAAACCAGAAAAAAACGACAGGTCGCGGGTTGAAAAAATGGTCAAAATTTAAAGGGCGTCAGATCTTTCCTAAAACCTGATAAAATGACATTGGGGTGGGTATTGATCGAGAAATTGCAGAGATTAGAAAGAATTATCTTTGTTTCAAAGAAATTTCAGCTCCGGAGGTTAATTCAAAAACCAGAAAAAAATGACAGGTCGCGGGTTGAAAAAATGGTCAAAATTTAAAGGGCGTCAGATCTTTCCTAAAACCTGATAAAATGACATTGGGGTGGGTATTGATCGAGAAATTGCAGAGATTAGAAAGAATTATCTTTGTTTCAAAGAAATTTCAGCTCCGGAGGTGATGCCAAAAACCAAAAAAAAACGACAGGTCGCGGGTTGAAAAAATGGTCAAAATTTAAAGGGCGTCAGATCTTTCCTAATACCTGATAAAATGACGATGGGGTGGGTATTAATCGAGAAATTGCAGAGATTAGAAAGAATTATCTTTTTTCCAAAGACATTTCAGCTCCTGAGGTTAATTCAAAAAGCAGAAAAAATGACGGGTCGCGGGTTGAAAAAATGGTCAAAATTTAAAGGGCGTCAGATCTTTCCTAAAACCTGATAAAATGACATTGGGGTGGGTATTGATCGAGAAATTGCAGAGATTAGAAAGAATTATCTTTGTTTCAAAGAAATTTCAGCTCCTGAGGTTAATTCAAAAACCAGAAAAAAACGACAGGTCGCGGGTTGAAAAAATGGTCAAAATTTAAAGGGCGTCAGATCTTCCCCAAAACCTGATCAAATGACAATAGGGTTGGTATCAATCGAGAAATTTCAGAGATTACAAAGAATTATCTTTGTTCGAAAGAAATTTCAGCTCCGGAGGTTAATTCAAAAACCAGAAAAAAACGACAGGTCGCGGGATGAAAAAATGGCCAAAATTAAAGGGCGTCAGATCTTTCCTAAAACCTGATCAAATGACATTGGGGTGGGTATTGATCGAGAAATTGCAGAGATTAGAAAGAATTATCTTTGTTTCAAAGAAATTTCAGCTCCGGAGGTGATGCCAAAAACCAGAAAAAAACGACAGGTCGCGGGTTGAAAAAATGGTCAAAATTTAAAGGGCGTCAGATCTTTCCTAAAACCTGATAAAATGACGATGGGGTGGGTATTAATCGAGAAATTGCAGAGATTAGAAAGAATTATCTTTTTTCCAAAGACATTTCAGCTCCTGAGGTTAATTCAAAAACCAGAAAAAAACGACAGGTCGCGGGCTGAAAAAATGGTCAAAATTTAAAGGGCGTCAGATCTTTCCTAAAACCTGATAAAATGACATTGGGGTCGGTATTGATCGAGAAATTGCAGAGATTAGAAAGAATTATCTTTGTTTCAAAGAAATTTCAGCTCCTGAGGTTAATTCAAAAACCAGAAAAAAGCGACAGGTCGCGGGTTGAAAAAATGGTCAAAATTTAAAGGGCATCAGATCTTCCCCAAAACCTGATCAAATGACAATGGGGTGGGTATTAATCGAGAAATTTCAGAGATTAGAAAGAATTATCTTTGTTCCAAAGAAATTTCAGCTTCGGAGGTTATATCAAAGATCAGAAAAAAACGACGGGTCGCAGGTTGAAAAAATGGTCAAAATTTAAAGGGCGTCAGACCTTTCCTAAAACCTGATAAAATGACATTGGGGTGGGTATTGATCGAGAAATTGCAGAGATTAGAAAGAATTATCTTTGTTTCAAAGAAATTTCAGCTCCTGAGGTTAATTCAAAAACCAGAAAAAAATGACAGGTCGCAGGTTGAAAAAATGGTCAAAATTTAAAGGGCGTCAGATCTTTCCTAAAACCTGATAAAATGACATTGGGGTGGGTATTGATCGAGAAATTGCAGAGATTAGAAAGAATTATCTTTGTTTCAAAGAAATTTCAGCTCCTGAGGTTAATTCAAAAACCAGAAAAAAACGACAGGTCGCGGGTTGAAAAAATGGTCAAAATTTAAAGGGCGTCAGATCTTCCCCAAAACCTGATCAAATGACAATAGGGTTGGTATCAATCGAGAAATTTCAGAGATTACAAAGAATTATCTTTGTTCGAAAGAAATTTCAACTCCGGAGGTTAATTCAAAAACCAGAAAAAAACGACAGGTCGCAGGCTGAAAAAATGGTCAAAATTTAAAGTGCGTTAGATCTTTCCCAAAACCTGATAAAATGACATTGGGGTGGGTATTGATCGAGAAATTGCAGAGATTAGAAAGAATTATCTTTGTTTCAAAGAAATTTCAGCTCCGGAGGTGATGCCAAAAACCAGAAAAAAACGACAGGTCGCGGGTTGAAAAAATGGTCAAAATTTAAAGGGCGTCAGATCTTTCCTAAAACCTGATAAAATGACAATGGGGTGGGTATTAATCGAGAAATTTCAGAGATTAGAAAGAATTATCTTTGTTCCAAAGAAATTTCAGCTTCGGAGGTTATATCAAAGATCAGAAAAAAACGACAGGTCGCAGGTTGAAAAAATGGTCAAAATTTAAAGGGCGTCAGATCTTTCCTAAAACCTGATAAAATGACATTGGGGTGGGTATTGATCGAGAAATTGCAGAGATTAGAAAGAATCATCTTTGTTCCAAAGAAATTTCAGCTCCGGAGGTTAATTCAAAAACCAGAAAAAAATGACAGGTCGCGGGTTGAAAAAATGGTCAAAATTTAAAGGGCGTCAGATCTTTCCTAAAACCTGATAAAATGACATTGGGGTGGGTATTGATCGAGAAATTGCAGAGATTAGAAAGAATTATCTTTGTTTCAAAGAAATTTCAGCTCCTAAGGTTAATTCAAAAACCAGAAAAAAACAACAGGTCGCGGGTTGAAAAAATGGTCAAAATTTAAAGGGCGTCAGATCTTCCCCAAAACCTGATCAAATGACAATGGGGTGGGTATCAATCGAGAAATTTCAGAGATTAGAAAGAATTATCTTTGTTCCAAAGAAATTTCAGCTTCGGAGGTTACATCAAAGATCAGAAAAAAACGACAGGTCGCAGGTTGAAAGAATGGTCAAAATTTAAAGGGCATCAGATCTTCCCCAAAACCTGATCAAATGACAATGGGGTGGGTATTAATCGAGAAATTTCAGAGATTAGAAAGAATTATCTTTGTTCCAAAGAAATTTCAGCTTCGGAGGTTATATCAAAGATCAGAAAAAAACGACAGGTCGCAGGTTGAAAAAATGGTCAAAATTTAAAGGGCGTCAGATCTTTCCTAAAACCTGATAAAATGACATTGGGGTGGGTATTGATCGAGAAATTGCAGAGATTCGAAAGAATTATCTTTGTTCCAAAGAAATTTCAGCTTCGGAGGTTATATCAAAGATCAGAAAAAAACGACAGGTCGCAAGTTGAAAAAATGGTCAAAATTTAAAGGGCGTCAGATCTTTCCCAAAACCTGATAAAATGACAACGGGGTGGGTATTAATCGAGAAATTGCAGAGATTAGAAAGAATCATCTTTGTTCCAAAGAAATTTCAGCTCCGGAGGTTAATTCAAAAACCAGAAAAAAACGACAGGTCGCGGGTTGAAAAAATGGTCAAAATTTAAAGGGCGTCAGATCTTTCCTAAAACCTGATAAAATGACATTGGGGTGGGTATTGATCGAGAAATTGCAGAGATTAGAAAGAATCATCTTTGTTTCAAAGAAATTTCAGCTCCGGAGGTTAATTCAAAAACCAGAAAAAAATGACAGGTCGTGGGTTGAAAAAATGGTCAAAATTTAAAGGGCGTCAGATCTTTCCTAAAACCTGATAAAATGACATTGGGGTGGGTATTGATCGAGAAATTGCAGAGATTAGAAAGAATTATCTTTGTTTCAAAGAAATTTCAGCTCCGGAGGTGATGCCAAAAACCAGAAAAAAACGACAGGTCGCGGGTTGAAAAAATGGTCAAAATTTAAAGGGCGTCAGATCTTTCCTAATACCTGATAAAATGACGAAGGGGTGGGTATTAATCGAGAAATTGCAGAGATTAGAAAGAATTATCTTTTTTCCAAAGACATTTCAGCTCCTGAGGTTTATTCAAAAAGCAGAAAAAAAGACGGGTCGCGGGTTGAAAAAATGGTCAAAATTTAAAGGGCGTCAGATCTTTCCTAAAACCTGATAAAATGACATTGGGGTGGGTATTGATCGAGAAATTGCAGAGATTAGAAAGAATTATCTTTGTTTCAAAGAAATTTCAGCTCCTGAGGTTAATTCAAAAACCAGAAAAAAACGACAGGTCGCGGGCTGAAAAAATGGTCAAAATTTAAAGGGCGTCAGATCTTCCCCAAAACCTGATCAAATGACAATAGGGTTGGTATCAATCGAGAAATTTCAGAGATTACAAAGAATTATCTTTGTTCGAAAGAAATTTCAGCTCCGGAGGTTAATTCAAAAACCAGAAAAAAACGACAGGTCGCGGGCTGAAAAAATGGTCAAAATTTGAAGTGCGTTAGATCTTTCCTAAAACCTGATAAAATGACATTGGGGTGGGTATTGATCGAGAAATTGCAGAGATTAGAAAGAATTATCTTTGTTTCAAAGAAATTTCAGCTCCGGAGGTTAATTCAAAAACCAGAAAAAAACGACAGGTCGCGGGCTGAAAAAATGGTCAAAATTTGAAGTGCGTTAGATCTTTCCTAAAACCTGATAAAATGACATTGGGGTGGGTATTGATCGAGAAATTGCAGAGATTAGAAAGAATTATCTTTGTTTCAAAGAAATTTCAGCTCCGGAGGTGATGCCAAAAACCAGAAAAAAACGACAGGTCGCGGGTTGAAAAAATGGTCAAAATTTAAAGGGCGTCAGATCTTTCCTAAAACCTGATAAAATGACGATGGGGTGGGTATTAATCGAGAAATTGCAGAGATAAGAAAGAATTATCTTTTTTCCAAAGACATTTCAGCTCCTGAGGTTAATTCAAAAACCAGAAAAAAACGACAGGTCGCGGGCTGAAAAAATGGTCAAAATTTAAAGGGCGTCAGATCTTTCCTAAAACCTGATAAAATGACATTGGGGTCGGTATTGATCGAGAAATTGCAGAGATTAGAAAGAATTATCTTTGTTTCAAAGAAATTTCAGCTCCTGAGGTTAATTCAAAAACCAGAAAAAAGCGACAGGTCGCGGGTTGAAAAAATGGTCAAAATTTAAAGGGCATCAGATCTTCCCCAAAACCTGATAAAATGACAATGGGGTGGGTATTAATCGAGAAATTTCAGAGATTAGAAAGAATTATCTTTGTTCCAAAGAAATTTCAGCTTCGGAGGTTATATCAAAGATCAGAAAAAAACGACGGGTCGCAGGTTGAAAAAATGGTCAAAATTTAAAGGGCGTCAGATCTTTCCTAAAACCTGATAAAATGACATTGGGGTGGGTATTGATCGAGAAATTGCAGAGATTAGAAAGAATTATCTTTGTTTCAAAGAAATTTCAGCTCCTGAGGTTAATTCAAAAACCAGAAAAAAACGACAGGTCGCGGGTTGAAAAAATGGTCAAAATTTAAAGGGCGTCAGATCTTTCCTAAAACCTGATAAAATGACATTGGGGTGGGTATTGATCGAGAAATTGCAGAGATTAGAAAGAATTATATTTGTTTCAAAGAAATTTCAGCTCCTGAGGTTAATTCAAAAACCAGAAAAAAACGACAGGTCGCGGGTTGAAAAAATGGTCAAAATTTAAAGGGCGTCAGATCTTCCCCAAAACCTGATCAAATGACAATAGGGTTGGTATCAATCGAGAAATTTCAGAGATTACAAAGAATTATCTTTGTTCGAAAGAAATTTCAACTCCGGAGGTTAATTCAAAAACCAGAAAAAAACGACAGGTCGCGGGCTGAAAAAATGGTCAAAATTTAAAGTGCGTTAGATCTTTCCCAAAACCTGATAAAATGACATTGGGGTGGGTATTGATCGAGAAATTGCAGAGATTAGAAAGAATTATCTTTGTTTCAAAGAAATTTCAGCTCCGGAGGTGATGCCAAAAACCAGAAAAAAACGACAGGTCGCGGGCTGAAAAAATGGTCAAAATTTAAAGGGCGTCAGATCTTTCCTAAAACCTGATAAAATGACATTGGGGTCGGTATTGATCGAGAAATTGCAGAGATTAGAAAGAATTATCTTTGTTTCAAATAAATTTCAGCTCCTGAGGTTAATTCAAAAACCAGAAAAAAGCGACAGGTCGCGGGTTGAAAAAATGGTCAAAATTTAAAGGTCATCAGATCTTCCCCAAAACCTGATCAAATGACAATGGGGTGGGTATTAATCGAGAAATTTCAGAGATTAGAAAGAATTATCTTTGTTCCAAAGAAATTTCAGCTTCGGAGGTTATATCAAAGATCAGAAAAAAACGACAGGTCGCAGGTTGAAAAAATGGTCAAAATTTAAAGGGCGTCAGATCTTTCCTAAAACCTGATAAAATGACATTGGGGTGGGTATTGATCGAGAAATTGCAGAGATTAGAAAGAATCATCTTTGTTCCAAAGAAATTTCAGCTCCGGAGGTTAATTCAAAAACCAGAAAAAAATGACAGGTCGTGGGTTGAAAAAATGGTCAAAATTTAAAGGGCGTCAGATCTTTCCTAAAACCTGATAAAATGACATTGGGGTGGGTATTGATCGAGAAATTGCAGAGATTAGAAAGAATTATCTTTGTTTCAAAGAAATTTCAGCTCCTGAGGTTAATTCAAAAACCAGAAGAAAACGACAGGTCGCGGGTTGAAAAAATGGTCAAAATTTAAAGGGCGTCAGATCTTCCCCAAAACCTGATCAAATGACAATGGGGTGGGTATCAATCGAGAAATTTCAGAGATTAGAAAGAATTATCTTTGTTCCAAAGAAATTTCAGCTTCGGAGGTTACATCAAAGATCAGAAAAAAACGACAGGTCGCAGGTTGAAAAAATGGTCAAAATTTAAAGGGCGTCAGATCTTTCCTAAAACCTGATAAAATGACATTGGGGTGGGTATTGATCGAGAAATTGCAGAGATTAGAAAGAATCATCTTTGTTTCAAAGAAATTTCAGCTCCGGAGGTTAATTCAAAAACCAGAAAAAAATGACAGGTCGCGGGTTGAAAAAATGGTCAAAATTTAAAGGGCATCAGATCTTCCCCAAAACCTGATCAAATGACAATGGGGTGGGTATTAATCGAGAAATTTCAGAGATTAGAAAGAATTATCTTTGTTCCAAAGAAATTTCAGCTTCGGAGGTTATATCAAAGATTAGAAAAAAACGACAGGTCGCAGGTTGAAAAAATGGTCAAAATTTAAAGGGCGTCAGATCTTTCCTAAAACCTGATAAAATGACATTGGGGTGGGTATTGATCGAGAAATTGCAGAGATTAGAAAGAATCATCTTTGTTTCAAAGAAATTTCAGCTCCGGAGGTTAATTCAAAAACCAGAAAAAAACGACAGGTCGCGGGTTGAAAAAATGGTCAAAATTTAAAGGGCGTCAGATCTTTCCTAAAACCTGATAAAATGACATTGGGGTGGGTATTGATCGAGAAATTGCAGAGATTCGAAAGAATTATCTTTGTTTCAAAGAAATTTCAGCTCCGGAGGTGATGCCAAAAACCAGAAAAAAACGACAGGTCGCGGGTTGAAAAAATGGTCAAAATTTAAAGGGCGTCAGATATTTCCTAAAACCTGATAAAATGACGATGGGGTGGGTATTAATCAAGAAATTGCAGAGATTAGAAAGAATTATCTTTTTTCCAAAGACATTTCAGCTCCTGAGGTTAATTCAAAAACCAGAAAAAAACGACAGGTCGCCGGCTGAAAAAATGGTCAAAATTTAAAGGGCGTCAGATCTTTCCTTAAACCTGATAAAATGATGATGGGGTGGGTATTAATCGAGAAATTGCAGAGATTAGAAAGAATTATCTTTGTTCCAAAGAAATTTCAGCTTCGGAGGTTACATCAAAGATCAGAAAAAAATGACAGGTCGCAAGTTGAAAAAATGGTCAAAATTTAAAGGGCGTCAGATCTTTCCCAAAACCTGATAAAATGACAACGGGGTGGGTATTAATCGAGAAATTGCAGAGATTAGAAAGAATCATCTTTGTTCCAAAGAAATTTCAGCTCCGGAGGTTAATTCAAAAACCAGAAAAAAACGACAGGTCGCGGGTTGAAAAAATGGTCAAAATTTAAAGGGCGTCAGATCTTTCCTAAAACCTGATAAAATGACATTGGGGTGGGTATTGATCGAGAAATTGCAGAGATTAGAAAGAATCATCTTTGTTTCAAAGAAATTTCAGCTCCGGAGGTTAATTCAAAAACCAGAAAAAAATGACAGGTCGTGGGTTGAAAAAATGGTCAAAATTTAAAGGGCGTCAGATTTTTCCTAAAACCTGATAAAATGACATTGGGGTGGGTATTGATCGAGAAATTGCAGAGATTAGAAAGAATTATCTTTGTTTCAAAGAAATTTCAGCTCCGGAGGTGATGCCAAAAACCAGAAAAAAACGACAGGTCGCGGGTTGAAAAAATGGTCAAAATTTAAAGGGCGTCAGATCTTTCTTAATACCTGATAAAATGACGAAGGGGTGGGTATTAATCGAGAAATTGCAGAGATTAGAAAGAATTATCTTTTTTCCAAAGACATTTCAGCTCCTGAGGTTAATTCAAAAAGCAAAAAAAAAGACGGGTCGCGGGTTGAAAAAATGGTCAAAATTTAAAGGGCGTCAGATCTTTCCTAAAACCTGATAAAATGACATTGGGGTGGGTATTGATCGAGAAATTGCAGAGATTAGAAAGAATTATCTTTGTTTCAAAGAAATTTCAGCTCCTGAGGTTAATTCAAAAACCAGAAAAAAACGACAGGTCGCGGGCTGAAAAAATGGTCAAAGTTTAAAGGGCGTCAGATCTTCCCCAAAACCTGATCAAATGACAATAGGGTTGGTATCAATCGAGAAATTTCAGAGATTACAAAGAATTATCTTTGTTCGAAAGAAATTTCAGCTCCTGAGGTTAATTCAAAAACCAGAAAAAAACGACAGGTCGCGGGCTGAAAAAATGGTCAAAATTTGAAGTGCGTTAGATCTTTCCTAAAACCTGATAAAATGACATTGGGGTGGGTATTGATCGAGAAATTGCAGAGATTAGAAAGAATTATCTTTGTTTCAAAGAAATTTCAGCTCCGGAGGTGATGCCAAAAACCAGAAAAAAACGACAGGTCGCGGGTTGAAAAAATGGTCAAAATTTAAAGGGCGTCAGATCTTTCCTAAAACCTGATAAAATGACGATGGGGTGGGTATTAATCGAGAAATTGCAGAGATTAGAAAGAATTATCTTTTTTCCAAAGACATTTCAGCTCCTGAGGTTAATTCAAAAACCAGAAAAAAACGACAGGTCGCGGGCTGAAAAAATGGTCAAAATTTAAAGGGCGTCAGATCTTTCCTAAAACCTGATAAAATGACATTGGGGTCGGTATTGATCGAGAAATTGCAGAGATTAGAAAGAATTATCTTTGTTTCAAAGAAATTTCAGCTCCTGAGGTTAATTCAAAAACCAGAAAAAAGCGACAGGTCGCGGGTTGAAAAAATGGTCAAAATTTAAAGGGCATCAGATCTTCCCCAAAACCTGATCAAATGACAATGGGGTGGGTATTAATCGAGAAATTTCAGAGATTAGAAAGAATTATCTGTGTTCCAAAGAAATTTCAGCTTCGGAGGTTATATCAAAGATCAGAAAAAAACGACAGGTCGCAGGTTGAAAAAATGGTCAAAATTTAAAGGGCGTCAGATCTTTCCTAAAACCTGATAAAATGACATTGGGGTGGGTATTGATCGAGAAATTGCAGAGATTAGAAAGAATTATCTTTGTTTCAAAGAAATTTCAGCTCCTGAGGTTAATTCAAAAACCAGAAAAAAACGACAGGTCGCGGGTTCAAAAAATGGTCAAAATTTAAAGGGCGTCAGATCTTTCCTAAAACCTGATAAAATGACATTGGGGTGGGTATTGATCGAGAAATTGCAGAGATTAGAAAGAATTAACTTTTTTCCAAAGACATTTCAGCTCCTGAGGTTAATTCAAAAAGCAGAAAAAAACGACAGGTCGCGGGTTGAAAAAATGGTCAAAATTTAAAGGGCGTCAGATCTTTCCTAAAACCTGATAAAATGACATTGGGGTGGGTATTGATCGAGAAATTGCAGAGATTAGAAAGAATCATCTTTGTTTCAAAGAAATTTCAGCTCCGGAGGTTAATTCAAAAACCAGAAAAAAATGACAGGTCGTGGGTTGAAAAAATGGTCAAAATTTAAAGGGCGTCAGATTTTTCCTAAAACCTGATAAAATGACATTGGGGTGGGTATTGATCGAGAAATTGCAGAGATTAGAAAGAATTATCTTTGTTTCAAAGAAATTTCAGCTCCTGAGGTTAATTCAAAAACCAGAAAAAAACGACAGGTCGCGGGCTGAAAAAATGGTCAAAATTTAAAGGGCGTCAGATCTTCCCCAAAACCTGATCAAATGACAATAGGGTTGGTATCAATCGAGAAATTTCAGAGATTACAAAGAATTATCTTTGTTCGAAAGAAATTTCAGCTCCGGAGGTTAATTCAAAAACCAGAAAAAAACGACAGGTCGCGGGCTGAAAAAATGGTCAATATTTGAAGTGCGTTAGATCTTTCCTAAAACCTGATAAAATGACATTGGGGTGGGTATTGATCGAGAAATTGCAGAGATTAGAAAGAATTATCTTTGTTTCAAAGAAATTTCAGCTCCGGAGGTTAATTCAAAAACCAGAAAAAAACGACAGTTCGCGGGCTGAAAAAATGGTCAAAATTTGAAGTGCGTTAGATCTTTCCTAAAACCTGATAAAATGACATTGGGGTGGGTATTGATCGAGAAATTGCAGAGATTAGAAAGAATTATCTTTGTTTCAAAGAAATTTCAGCTCCGGAGGTGATGCCAAAAACCAGAAAAAAACGACAGGTCGCAGGTTGAAAAAATGGTCAAAATTTAAAGGGCGTCAGATCTTTCCTAAAACCTGATAAAATGACATTGGGGCGGGTATTGATCGAGAAATTGCAGAGATTAGAAAGAATTATCTTTGTTTCAAAGAAATTTCAGCTCCTGAGGTTAATTCAAAAACCAGAAAAAAACGACAGGTCGCGGGTTCAAAAAATGGTCAAAATTTAAAGAGCGTCAGATATTTCCTAAAACCTGATAAAATGACGATGGGGTGGGTATTAATCGAGAAATTGCAGAGATTAGAAAGAATTAACTTTTTTCCAAAGACATTTCAGCTCCTGAGGTTAATTCAAAAAGCAGAAAAAAACGACAGGTCGCGGGCTGAAAAAATGGTCAAAATTTAAAGGGCGTCAGATCTTTCCTAAAACCTGATAAAATGATGATGGGGTGGGTATTAATCGAGAAATTGCAGAGATTAGAAAGAATTATCTTTGTTCCAAAGAAATTTCAGCTTCGGAGGTTACATCAAAGATCAGAAAAAAACGACAGGTCGCGGGTTGAAAAAATGGTCAAAATTTAAAGGGCGTCAGATCTTTCCTAAAACCTGATAAAATGACATTGGGGTGGGTATTGATCGAGAAATCGCAGAGATTAGAAAGAATCATCTTTGTTTCAAAGAAATTTCAGCTCCGGAGGTTAATTCAAAAACCAGAAAAAAATGACAGGTCGCGGGTTGAAAAAATGGTCAAAATTTAAAGGGCGTCAGATCTTTCCTAAAACCTGATAAAATGACATTGGGGTGGGTATTGATCGAGAAATTGCAGAGATTAGAAAGAATTATCTTTGTTTCAAAGAAATTTCAGCTCCGGAGGTGATGCCAAAAACCAGAAAAAAACGACAGGTCGCGGGTTGAAAAAATGGTCAAAATTTAAAGGGCGTCAGATCTTTCCTAATACCTGATAAAATGACGATGGGGTGGGTATTAATCGAGAAATTGCAGAGATTAGAAAGAATTATCTTTTTTCCAAAGACATTTCAGCTCCTGAAGTTAATTCAAAAAGCAGAAAAAAAGACGGGTCGCGGGTTGAAAAAATGGTCAAAATTTAAAGGGCGTCAGATCTTTCCTAAAACCTGATAAAATGACGATGGGGTGGGTATTAATCGAGAAATTGCAGAGATTAGAAAGAATTATCTTTTTTCCAAAGACATTTCAGCTCCTGAGGTTAATTCAAAAAGCAGAAAAAAAGACGGGTCGCGGGTTGAAAAAATGGTCAAAATTTAAAGGGCGTCAGATTTTTCCTAAAACCTGATAAAATGACATTGGGGTGGGTATTGATCGAGAAATTGCAGAGATTAGAAAGAATTATCTTTGTTTCAAAGAAATTTCAGCTCCTGAGGTTAATTCAAAAACTAGAAAAAAACGACAGGTCGCGGGCTGAAAAAATGGTCAAAATTTAAAGGGCGTCAGATCTTCCCCAAAACCTGATCAAATGACAATAGGGTTGGTATCAATCGAGAAATTTCAGAGATTACAAAGAATTATCTTTGTTCGAAAGAAATTTCAGCTCCGGAGGTTAATTCAAAAACCAGAAAAAAACGACAGGTCGCGGGCTGAAAAAATGGTCAAAATTTGAAGTGCGTTAGATCTTTCCTAAAACCTGATAAAATGACATTGGGGTGGGTATTGATCGAGAAATTGCAGAGATTAGAAAGAATTATCTTTGTTTCAAAGAAATTTCAGCTCCGGAGGTTAATTCAAAAACCAGAAAAAAACGACAGTTCGCGGGCTGAAAAAATGGTCAAAATTTGAAGTGCGTTAGATCTTTCCTAAAACCTGATAAAATGACATTGGGGTGGGTATTGATCGAGAAAATGCAGAGATTAGAAAGAATTATCTTTGTTTCAAAGAAATTTCAGCTCCGGAGGTGATGCCAAAAACCAGAAAAAAACGACAGGTCGCGGGTTGAAAAAATGGTCAAAATTTAAAGGGCGTCAGATCTTTCCTAAAACCTGATAAAATGACGATGGGGTGGGTATTAATCGAGAAATTGCAGAGATTAGAAAGAATTATCTTTGTTCCAAAGAAATTTCAGCTTCGGAGGTTATATCAAAGATCAGAAAAAAACGAAAGGTCGCAGGTTGAAAAAATGGTCAAAATTTAAAGGGCGTCAGATCTTTCCTAAAACCTGATAAAATGACATTGGGGCGGGTATTGATCGAGAAATTGCAGAGATTAGAAAGAATTATCTTTGTTTCAAAGAAATTTCAGCTCCTGAGGTTAATTCAAAAACCAGAAAAAAACGACAGGTCGCGGGTTCAAAAAATGGTCAAAATTTAAAGGGCGTCAGATATTTCCTAAAACCTGATAAAATGACGATGGGGTGGGTATTAATCGAGAAATTGCAGAGATTAGAAAGAATTAACTTTTTTCCAAAGACATTTCAGCTCCTGAGGTTAATTCAAAAAGCAGAAAAAAACGACAGGTCGCGGGCTGAAAAAATGGTCAAAATTTAAAGGGCGTCAGATCTTTCCTAAAACCTGATAAAATGATGATGGGGTGGGTATTAATCGAGAAATTGCAGAGATTAGAAAGAATTATCTTTGTTCCAAAGAAATTTCAGCTTCGGAGGTTACATCAAAGATCAGAAAAAAACGACAGGTCGCGGGTTGAAAAAATGGTCAAAATTTAAAGGGCGTCAGATCTTTCCTAAAACCTGATAAAATGACATTGGGGTGGGTATTGATCGAGAAATCGCAGAGATTAGAAAGAATCATCTTTGTTTCAAAGAAATTTCAGCTCCGGAGGTTAATTCAAAAACCAGAAAAAAATGACAGGTCGCGGGTTGAAAAAATGGTCAAAATTTAAAGGGCGTCAGATCTTTCCTAAAACCTGATAAAATGACATTGGGGTGGGTATTGATCGAGAAATTGCAGAGATTAGAAAGAATTATCTTTGTTTCAAAGAAATTTCAGCTCCGGAGGTGATGCCAAAAACCAGAAAAAAACGACAGGTCGCGGGTTGAAAAAATGGTCAAAATTTAAAGGGCGTCAGATCTTTCCTAATACCTGATAAAATGACGATGGGGTGGGTATTAATCGAGAAATTGCAGAGATTAGAAAGAATTATCTTTTTTCCAAAGACATTTCAGCTCCTGAGGTTAATTCAAAAAGCAGAAAAAAAGACGGGTCGCGGGTTGAAAAAATGGTCAAAATTTAAAGGGCGTCAGAAATTTCCTAAAACCTGATAAAATGACATTGGGGTGGGTATTGATCGAGAAATTGCAGAGATTAGAAAGAATTATCTTTGTTTCAAAGAAATTTCAGCTCCTGAGGTTAATTCAAAAACCAGAAAAAAACGACAGGTCGCGGGTTGAAAAAATGGTCAAAATTTAAAGGGCGTCAGATCTTCCCCAAAACCTGATCAAATGACAATAGGGTTGGTATCAATCGAGAAATTTCAGAGATTACAAAGAATTATCTTTGTTCGAAAGAAATTTCAGCTCCGGAGGTTAATTCAAAAACCAGAAAAAAACGACAGGTCGCGGGCTGAAAAAATGGTCAAAATTTAAAGGGCGTCAGATCTTTCCTAAAACCTGATAAAATGACATTGGGGTGGGTATTGATCGAGAAATTGCAGAGATTAGAAAGAATTATCTTTGTTTCAAAGAAATTTCAGCTCCGGAGGTGATGCCAAAAACCAGAAAAAAATGACAGGTCGCGGGTTGAAAAAATGGTCAAAATTTAAAGGGCGTCAGATCTTTCCTAAAACCTGATAAAATGACGATGGGGTGGGTATTAATCGAGAAATTGCAGAGATTAGAAAGAATTATCTTTTTTCCAAAGACATTTCAGCTCCTGAGGTTAATTCAAAAACCAGAAAAAAACGACAGGTCGCGGGCTGAAAAAATGGTCAAAATTTAAAGGGCGTCAGATCTTTCCTAAAACCTGATAAAATGACATTGGGGTCGGTATTGATCGAGAAATTGCAGACATTAGAAAGAATTATCTTTGTTTCAAAGAAATTTCAGCTCCTGAGGTTAATTCAAAAACCAGAAAAAAGCGACAGGTCGCGGGTTGAAAAAATGGTCAAAATTTAAACGGCATCAGATCTTCCCCAAAACCTGATCAAATGACAATGGGGTGGGTATTAATCGAGAAATTTCAGAGATTAGAAAGAATTATCTTTGTTCCAAAGAAATTTCAGCTTCGGAGGTTATATCAAAGATTAGAAAAAAACGACGGGTCGCAGGTTGAAAAAATGGTCAAAATTTAAAGGGCGTCAGATCTTTCCTAAAACCTGATAAAATGACATTGGGGTGGGTATTGATCAAGAAATTGCAGAGATTAGAAAGAATTATCTTTGTTTCAAAGAAATTTCAGCTCCTGAGGTTAATTCAAAAACCAGAAAAAAACGACAGGTCGCGGGTTGAAAAAATGGTCAAAATTTAAAGGGCGTCAGATCTTTCCTAAAACCTGATAAAATGACATTGGGGTGGGTATTGATCGAGAAATTGCAGAGATTAGAAAGAATTATCTTTGTTTCAAAGAAATTTCAGCTCCTGAGGTTAATTCAAAAACCAGAAAAAAACGACAGGTCGCGGGTTGAAAAAATGGTCAAAATTTAAAGGGCGTCAGATCTTCCCCAAAACCTGATCAAATGACAATAGGGTTGGTATCAATCGAGAAATTTCAGAGATTACAAAGAATTATCTTTGTTCGAAAGAAATTTCAACTCCGGATGTTAATTCAAAAACCAGAAAAAAACGACAGGTCGCGGGCTGAAAAAATGGTCAAAATTTAAAGGGCGTTAGATCTTTCCCAAAACCTGATAAAATGACATTGGGGTGGGTATTGATCGAGAAATTGCAGAGATTAGAAAGAATTATCTTTGTTTCAAAGAAATTTCAGCTCCGGAGGTGATGCCAAAAACCAGAAAAAAACGACAGGTCGCGGGTTGAAAAAATGGTCAAAATTTAAAGGGCGTCAGATCTTTCCTAAAACCTGATAAAATGACGATGGGGTGGGTATTAATCGAGAAATTGCAGAGATTAGAAAGAATTATCTTTTTTCCAAAGACATTTCAGCTCCTGAGGTTAATTCAAAAACCAGAAAAAAACGACAGGTCGCGGGCTGAAAAAATGGTCAAAATTTAAAGAGCGTCAGATATTTCCTAAAACCTGATAAAATGACGATGGGGTGGGTATTAATCGAGAAATTGCAGAGATTAGAAAGAATTAACTTTTTTCCAAAGACATTTCAGCTCCTGAGGTTAATTCAAAAAGCAGAAAAAAACGACAGGTCGCGGGCTGAAAAAATGGTCAAAATTTAAAGGGCGTCAGATCTTTCCTAAAACCTGATAAAATGATGATGGGGTGGGTATTAATCGAGAAATTGCAGAGATTAGAAAGAATTATCTTTGTTCCAAAGAAATTTCAGCTTCGGAGGTTACATCAAAGATCAGAAAAAAACGACAGGTCGCGGGTTGAAAAAATGGTCAAAATTTAAAGGGCGTCAGATCTTTCCTAAAACCTGATAAAATGACATTGGGGTGGGTATTGATCGAGAAATCGCAGAGATTAGAAAGAATCATCTTTGTTTCAAAGAAATTTCAGCTCCGGAGGTTAATTCAAAAACCAGAAAAAAATGACAGGTCGCGGGTTGAAAAAATGGTCAAAATTTAAAGGGCGTCAGATCTTTCCTAAAACCTGATAAAATGACATTGGGGTGGGTATTGATCGAGAAATTGCAGAGATTAGAAAGAATTATCTTTGTTTCAAAGAAATTTCAGCTCCGGAGGTGATGCCAAAAACCAGAAAAAAACGACAGGTCGCGGGTTGAAAAAATGGTCAAAATTTAAAGGGCGTCAGATCTTTCCTAATACCTGATAAAATGACGATGGGGTGGGTATTAATCGAGAAATTGCAGAGATTAGAAAGAATTATCTTTTTTCCAAAGACATTTCAGCTCCTGAAGTTAATTCAAAAAGCAGAAAAAAAGACGGGTCGCGGGTTGAAAAAATGGTCAAAATTTAAAGGGCGTCAGATCTTTCCTAAAACCTGATAAAATGACGATGGGGTGGGTATTAATCGAGAAATTGCAGAGATTAGAAAGAATTATCTTTTTTCCAAAGACATTTCAGCTCCTGAGGTTAATTCAAAAAGCAGAAAAAAAGACGGGTCGCGGGTTGAAAAAATGGTCAAAATTTAAAGGGCGTCAGATTTTTCCTAAAACCTGATAAAATGACATTGGGGTGGGTATTGATCGAGAAATTGCAGAGATTAGAAAGAATTATCTTTGTTTCAAAGAAATTTCAGCTCCTGAGGTTAATTCAAAAACTAGAAAAAAACGACAGGTCGCGGGCTGAAAAAATGGTCAAAATTTAAAGGGCGTCAGATCTTCCCCAAAACCTGATCAAATGACAATAGGGTTGGTATCAATCGAGAAATTTCAGAGATTACAAAGGATTATCTTTGTTCGAAAGAAATTTCAGCTCCGGAGGTTAATTCAAAAACCAGAAAAAAACGACAGGTCGCGGGCTGAAAAAATGGTCAAAATTTGAAGTGCGTTAGATCTTTCCTAAAACCTGATAAAATGACATTGGGGTGGGTATTGATCGAGAAATTGCAGAGATTAGAAAGAATTATCTTTGTTTCAAAGAAATTTCAGCTCCGGAGGTTAATTCAAAAACCAGAAAAAAACGACAGTTCGCGGGCTGAAAAAATGGTCAAAATTTGAAGTGCGTTAGATCTTTCCTAAAACCTGATAAAATGACATTGGGGTGGGTATTGATCGAGAAAATGCAGAGATTAGAAAGAATTATCTTTGTTTCAAAGAAATTTCAGCTCCGGAGGTGATGCCAAAAACCAGAAAAAAACGACAGGTCGCGGGTTGAAAAAATGGTCAAAATTTAAAGGGCGTCAGATCTTTCCTAATACCTGATAAAATGACGATGGGGTGGGTATTAATCGAGAAATTGCAGAGATTAGAAAGAATTATCTTTTTTCCAAAGACATTTCAGCTCCTGAGGTTAATTCAAAAAGCAGAAAAAAAGACGGGTCGCGGGTTGAAAAAATGGTCAAAATTTAAAGGGCGTCAGAAATTTCCTAAAACCTGATAAAATGACATTGGGGTGGGTATTGATCGAGAAATTGCAGAGATTAGAAAGAATTATCTTTGTTTCAAAGAAATTTCAGCTCCTGAGGTTAATTCAAAAACCAGAAAAAAACGACAGGTCGCGGGTTGAAAAAATGGTCAAAATTTAAAGGGCGTCAGATCTTCCCCAAAACCTGATCAAATGACAATAGGGTTGGTATCAATCGAGAAATTTCAGAGATTACAAAGAATTATCTTTGTTCGAAAGAAATTTCAGCTCCGGAGGTTAATTCAAAAACCAGAAAAAAACGACAGGTCGCGGGCTGAAAAAATGGTCAAAATTTAAAGGGCGTCAGATCTTTCCTAAAACCTGATAAAATGACATTGGGGTGGGTATTGATCGAGAAATTGCAGAGATTAGAAAGAATTATCTTTGTTTCAAAGAAATTTCAGCTCCGGAGGTGATGCCAAAAACCAGAAAAAAATGACAGGTCGCGGGTTGAAAAAATGGTCAAAATTTAAAGGGCGTCAGATCTTTCCTAAAACCTGATAAAATGACGATGGGGTGGGTATTAATCGAGAAATTGCAGAGATTAGAAAGAATTATCTTTTTTCCAAAGACATTTCAGCTCCTGAGGTTAATTCAAAAACCAGAAAAAAACGACAGGTCGCGGGCTGAAAAAATGGTCAAAATTTAAAGGGCGTCAGATCTTTCCTAAAACCTGATAAAATGACATTGGGGTCGGTATTGATCGAGAAATTGCAGACATTAGAAAGAATTATCTTTGTTTCAAAGAAATTTCAGCTCCTGAGGTTAATTCAAAAACCAGAAAAAAGCGACAGGTCGCGGGTTGAAAAAATGGTCAAAATTTAAACGGCATCAGATCTTCCCCAAAACCTGATCAAATGACAATGGGGTGGGTATTAATCGAGAAATTTCAGAGATTAGAAAGAATTATCTTTGTTCCAAAGAAATTTCAGCTTCGGAGGTTATATCAAAGATTAGAAAAAAACGACGGGTCGCAGGTTGAAAAAATGGTCAAAATTTAAAGGGCGTCAGATCTTTCCTAAAACCTGATAAAATGACATTGGGGTGGGTATTGATCGAGAAATTGCAGAGATTAGAAAGAATTATCTTTGTTTCAAAGAAATTTCAGCTCCTGAGGTTAATTCAAAAACCAGAAAAAAACGACAGGTCGCGGGTTGAAAAAATGGTCAAAATTTAAAGGGCGTCAGATCTTTCCTAAAACCTGATAAAATGACATTGGGGTGGGTATTGATCGAGAAATTGCAGAGATTAGAAAGAATTATCTTTGTTTCAAAGAAATTTCAGCTCCTGAGGTTAATTCAAAAACCAGAAAAAAACGACAGGTCGCGGGTTGAAAAAATGGTCAAAATTTAAAGGGCGTCAGATCTTCCCCAAAACCTGATCAAATGACAATAGGGTTGGTATCAATCGAGAAATTTCAGAGATTACAAAGAATTATCTTTGTTCGAAAGAAATTTCAACTCCGGATGTTAATTCAAAAACCAGAAAAAAACGACAGGTCGCGGGCTGAAAAAATGGTCAAAATTTAAAGGGCGTTAGATCTTTCCCAAAACCTGATAAAATGACATTGGGGTGGGTATTGATCGAGAAATTGCAGAGATTAGAAAGAATTATCTTTGTTTCAAAGAAATTTCAGCTCCGGAGGTGATGCCAAAAACCAGAAAAAAACGACAGGTCGCGGGTTGAAAAAATGGTCAAAATTTAAAGGGCGTCAGATCTTTCCTAAAACCTGATAAAATGACGATGGGGTGGGTATTAATCGAGAAATTGCAGAGATTAGAAAGAATTATCTTTTTTCCAAAGACATTTCAGCTCCTGAGGTTAATTCAAAAACCAGAAAAAAACGACAGGTCGCGGGCTGAAAAAATGGTCAAAATTTAAAGGGCGTTAGATCTTTCCCAAAACCTGATAAAATGACATTGGGGTGGGTATTGATCGAGAAATTGCAGAGATTAGAAAGAATTATCTTTGTTTCAAAGAAATTTCAGCTCCGGAGGTGATGCCAAAAACCAGAAAAAAACGACAGGTCGCGGGTTGAAAAAATGGTCAAAATTTAAAGGGCGTCAGATCTTTCCTAAAACCTGATAAAATGACGATGGGGTGGGTATTAATCGAGAAATTGCAGAGATTAGAAAGAATTATCTTTTTTCCAAAGACATTTCAGCTCCTGAGGTTAATTCAAAAACCAGAAAAAAACGACAGGTCGCGGGCTGAAAAAATGGTCAAAATTTAAAGGGCGTCAGATCTTTCCTAAGACCTGATAAAATGACATTGGGGTCGGTATTGATCGAGAAATTGCAGAGATTAGAAAGAATTATCTTTGTTTCCAATAAATTTCAGCTCCTGAGGTTAATTCAAAAACCAGAAAAAAGCGACAGGTCGCGGGTTGAAAAAATGGTCAAAATTTAAAGGGCATCAGATCTTCCCCAAAACCTGATCAAATGACAATGGGGTGGGTATTAATCGAGAAATTTCAGAGATTAGAAAGAATTATCTTTGTTCCAAAGAAATTTCAGCTTCGGAGGTTATATCAAAGATCAGAAAAAAACGACGGGTCGCAGGTTGAAAAAATGGTCAAAATTTAAAGGGCGTCAGATCTTTCCTAAAACCTGATAAAATGACATTGGGGTGGGTATTGATCGAGAAATTGCAGAGATTAGAAAGAATTATCTTTGTTTCAAAGAAATTTCAGCTCCTGAGGTTAATTCAAAAACCAGAAAAAAACGACAGGTCGCGGGTTGAAAAAATGGTCAAAATTTAAAGGGCGTCAGATCTTTCCTAAAACCTGATAAAATGACATTGGGGTGGGTATTGATCGAGAAATTGCAGAGATTAGAAAGAATTATCTTTGTTTCAAAGAAATTTCAGCTCCTGAGGTTAATTCAAAAACCAGAAAAAAACGACAGGTCGCGGGTTGAAAAAATGGTCAAAATTTAAAGGGCGTCAGATCTTCCCCAAAACCTGATCAAATGACAATGGGGTTGGTATCAATCGAGAAATTTCAGAGATTACAAAGAATTATCTTTGTTCGAAAGAAATTTCAACTCCGGAGGTTAATTCAAAAACCAGAAAAAAACGACAGGTCGCGGGCTGAAAAAATGGTCAAAATTTAAAGGGCGTTAGATCTTTCCCAAAACCTGATCAAATGACAATGGGGTGGGTATTAATCGAGAAATTTCAGAGATTAGAAAGAATTATCTTTATTCCAAAGAAATTTCAGCTTCGGAGGTTATATCAAAGATCAGAAAAAAACGACAGGTTGAAAAAATGGTCAAAATTTAAAGGGCGTCAGATCTTTCCTAAAACCTGATAAAATGACATTGGGGTGGGTATTGATCGAGAAATTGCAGAGATTAGAAAGAATTAACTTTTTTCCAAAGACATTTCAGCTCCTGAGGTTAATTCAAAAAGCAGAAAAAAACGACAGGTCGCGGGTTAAAAAAATGGTCAAAATTCAAAGGGCGTCAGATCTTTCCTAAAACCTGATAAAATGACATTGGGGTGGGTATTGATCGAGAAATTGCAGAGATTAGAAAGAATTATCGTTGTTTCAAAGACATTTCAGCTCCTGAGGTTAATTCAAAAACCAGAAAAAAACGACAGGTCGCGGGCTGAAAAAATGGTCAAAATTTGAAGTGCGTTAGATCTTTCCTAAAACCTGATAAAATGACATTGGGGTGGGTATTGATCGAGAAATTGCAGAGATTAGAAAGAATTATCTTTGTTTCAAAGAAATTTCAGCTCCGGAGGTTAATTCAAAAACCAGAAAAAAATGACAGGTCGCGGGCTGAAAAAATGGTCAAAATTTGAAGTGCGTTAGATCTTTCCTAAAACCTGATAAAATGACATTGGGGTGGGTATTGATCGAGAAATTGCAGAGATTAGAAAGAATTATCTTTGTTTCAAAGAAATTTCAGCTCCGGAGGTGATGCCAAAAACCAGAAAAAAACGACAGGTTGCGGGTTGAAAAAATGGTCAAAATTTAAAGGGCGTCAGATCTTTCCTAAAACCTGATAAAATGACGATGGGGTGGGTATTAATCGAGAAATTGCAGAGATTAGAAAGAATTATCTTTGTTCCAAAGAAATTTCAGCTTCGGAGGTTATATCAAAGATCAGAAAAAAATGACAGGTCGCAGGTTGAAAAAATGGTCAAAATTTAAAGGGCGTCAGATCTTTCCTAAAACCTGATAAAATGACATTGGGGTGGGTATTGATCGAGAAATTGCAGAGATTAGAAAGAATTATCTTTGTTTCAAAGAAATTTCAGCTCCTGAGGTTAATTCAAAAAGCAGAAAAAAACGACAGGTCGCGGGCTGAAAAAATGGTCAAAATTTAAAGGGCGTCAGATCTTTCCTAAAACCTGATAAAATGATGATGGGGTGGGTATTAATCGAGAAATTGCAGAGATTAGAAAGAATTATCTTTGTTCCAAAGAAATTTCAGCTTCGGAGGTTACATCAAAGATCAGAAAAAAACGACAGGTCGCAAGTTGAAAAAATGGTCAAAATTTAAATGGCGTCAGATCTTTCCCAAAACCTGATAAAATGACAACGGGGTGGGTATTAATCGAGAAATTTCAGAGATTAGAAAGAATCATCTTTGTTCCAAAGAAATTTCAGCTCCGGAGGTTAATTCAAAAACCAGAAAAAAACGACAGGTCGCGGGCTGAAAAAATGGTCAAAATTTAAAGGGCGTTAGATCTTTCCCAAAACCTGATCAAATGACAATGGGGTGGGTATTAATCGAGAAATTTCAGAGATTAGAAAGAATTATCTTTATTCCAAAGAAATTTCAGCTTCGAAGGTTATATCAAAGATCAGAAAAAAACGACAGGTCGCAGGTTGAAAAAATGGTCAAAATTTAAAGGGCGTCAGATCTTTCCTAAAACCTGATAAAATGACATTGGGGTGGGTATTGATCGAGAAATTGCAGAGATTAGAAAGAATTATCTTTGTTTCAAATAAATTTCAGCTCCTGAGGTTAATTCAAAAACCAGAAAAAAGCGACAGGTCGCGGGTTGAAAAAATGGTCAAAATTTAAAGGGCATCAGATCTTCCCCAAAACCTGATCAAATGACAATGGGGTGGGTATTAATCGAGAAATTTCAGAGATTAGAAAGAATTATCTTTGTTCCAAAGAAATTTCAGATTCGGAGGTTATATCAAAGATCAGAAAAAAACGACGGGTCGCAGGTTGAAAAAATGGTCAAAATTTAAAGGGCGTCAGATCTTTCCTAAAACCTGATAAAATGACATTGGGGTGGGTATTGATCGAGAAATTGCAGAGATTAGAAAGAATTATCTTTGTTTCAAAGAAATTTCAGCTCCTGAGGTTAATTCAAAAACCAGAAAAAAACGACAGGTCGCGGGTTGAAAAAATGGTCAAAATTTAAAGGGCGTCAGATCTTTCCTAAAACCTGATAAAATGACATTGGGGTGGGTATTGATCGAGAAATTGCAGAGATTAGAAAGAATTATCTTTGTTTCAAAGAAATTTCAGCTCCTGAGGTTAATTCAAAAACCAGAAAAAAACGACAGGTCGCGGGTTGAAAAAATGGTCAAAATTTAAAGGGCGTCAGATCTTCCCCAAAACCTGATCAAATGACAATAGGGTTGGTATCAATCGAGTAATTTCAGAGATTACAAAGAATTATCTTTGTTCAAAAGAAATTTCAACTCCGGAGGTTAATTCAAAAACCAGAAAAAAACGACAGGTCGCGGGCTGAAAAAATGGTCAAAATTTAAAGGGCGTTAGATCTTTCCCAAAACCTGATCAAATGACAATGGGGTGGGTATTAATCGAGAAATTTCAGAGATTAGAAAGAATTATCTTTATTCCAAAAAAATTTCAGCTTCGGAGGTTATATCAAAGATCAGAAAAAAACGACAGGTCGCAGGTTGAAAAAATGGTCAAAATTTAAAGGGCGTCAGATCTTTCCTAAAACCTGATAAAATGACATTGGGGTGGGTATTGATCGAGAAATTGCAGAGATTAGAAAGAATTATCTTTGTTTCAAAGAAATTTCAGCTCCGGAGGTTAATTCAAAAACCAGAAAAAAACGACAGGTCGCGGGTTGAAAAAATGGTCAAAATTTAAAGGGCGTCAGATCTTTCCTAAAACCTGATAAAATGACATTGGGGTGGGTATTGATCGAGAAATTGCAGAGATTAGAAAGAATTAACTTTTTTCCAAAGACATTTCAGCTCCTGAGGTTAATTCAAAAAGCAGAAAAAAACGACAGGTCGCGGGTTAAAAAAATGGTCAAAATTTAAAGGGCGTCAGATCTTTCCTAAAACCTGATAAAATGACATTGGGGTGGGTATTGATCGAGAAATTGCAGAGATTAGAAAGAATTATCTTTGTTTCAAAGAAATTTCAGCTCCTAAGGTTAATTCAAAAACCAGAAAAAAACGACAGGTCGCGGGTTGAAAAAATGGTCAAAATTTAAAGGGCATCAGATCTTCCCCAAAACCTGATCAAATGACAATGGGGTGGGTATTAATCGAGAAATTTCAGAGATTAGAAAGAATTATCTTTGTTCCATAGAAATTTCAGCTTCGGAGGTTATATCAAAGATCAGAAAAAAACGACAGGTCGCAGGTTGAAAAAATGGTCAAAATTTAAAGGGCGTCAGATCTTTCCTAAAACCTGATAAAATGACATTGGGGTGGGTATTGATCGAGAAATTGCAGAGATTAGAAAGAATTATCGTTGTTTCAAAGACATTTCAGCTCCTGAGGTTAATTCAAAAACCAGAAAAAAACGACAGGTCGCGGGCTGAAAAAATGGTCAAAATTTGAAGTGCGTTAGATCTTTCCTAAAACCTGATAAAATGACATTGGGGTGGGTATTGATCGAGAAATTGCAGAGATTAGAAAGAATTATCTTTGTTTCAAAGAAATTTCAGCTCCGGAGGTTAATTCAAAAACCAGAAAAAAATGACAGGTCGCGGGCTGAAAAAATGGTCAAAATTTGAAGTGCGTTAGATCTTTCCTAAAACCTGATAAAATGACATTGGGGTGGGTATTGATCGAGAAATTGCAGAGATTAGAAAGAATTATCTTTGTTTCAAAGAAATTTCAGCTCCGGAGGTGATGCCAAAAACCAGAAAAAAACGACAGGTTGCGGGTTGAAAAAATGGTCAAAATTTAAAGGGCGTCAGATCTTTCCTAAAACCTGATAAAATGACGATGGGGTGGGTATTAATCGAGAAATTGCAGAGATTAGAAAGAATTATCTTTGTTCCAAAGAAATTTCAGCTTCGGAGGTTATATCAAAGATCAGAAAAAAATGACAGGTCGCAGGTTGAAAAAATGGTCAAAATTTAAAGGGCGTCAGATCTTTCCTAAAACCTGATAAAATGACATTGGGGTGGGTATTGATCGAGAAATTGCAGAGATTAGAAAGAATTATCTTTGTTTCAAAGAAATTTCAGCTCCTGAGGTTAATTCAAAAAGCAGAAAAAAACGACAGGTCGCGGGCTGAAAAAATGGTCAAAATTTAAAGGGCGTCAGATCTTTCCTAAAACCTGATAAAATGATGATGGGGTGGGTATTAATCGAGAAATTGCAGAGATTAGAAAGAATTATCTTTGTTCCAAAGAAATTTCAGCTTCGGAGGTTACATCAAAGATCAGAAAAAAACGACAGGTCGCAAGTTGAAAAAATGGTCAAAATTTAAATGGCGTCAGATCTTTCCCAAAACCTGATAAAATGACAACGGGGTGGGTATTAATCGAGAAATTGCAGAGATTAGAAAGAATCATCTTTGTTCCAAAGAAATTTCAGCTCCGGAGGTTAATTCAAAAACCAGAAAAAAACGACAGGTCGCGGGTTGAAAAAATGGTCAAAATTTAAAGGGCGTCAGATCTTCCCCAAAACCTGATCAAATGACAATAGGGTTGATATCAATCGAGAAATTTCAGAGATTACAAAGAATTATCTTTGTTCGAAAGAAATTTCAACTCCGGAGGTTAATTCAAAAACCAGAAAAAAACGACAGGTCGCGGGCTGAAAAAATGGTCAAAATTTAAAGGGCGTTAGATCTTTCCCAAAACCTGATCAAATGACAATGGGGTGGGTATTAATCGAGAAATTTCAGAGATTAGAAAGAATTATCTTTATTCCAAAGAAATTTCAGCTTCGAAGGTTATATCAAAGATCAGAAAAAAACGACAGGTCGCAGGTTGAAAAAATGGTCAAAATTTAAAGGGCGTCAGATCTTTCCTAAAACCTGATAAAATGACATTGGGGTGGGTATTGATCGAGAAATTGCAGAGATTAGAAAGAATTATCTTTGTTTCAAATAAATTTCAGCTCCTGAGGTTAATTCAAAAACCAGAAAAAAGCGACAGGTCGCGGGTTGAAAAAATGGTCAAAATTTAAAGGGCATCAGATCTTCCCCAAAACCTGATCAAATGACAATGGGGTGGGTATTAATCGAGAAATTTCAGAGATTAGAAAGAATTATCTTTGTTCCAAAGAAATTTCAGATTCGGAGGTTATATCAAAGATCAGAAAAAAACGACGGGTCGCAGGTTGAAAAAATGGTCAAAATTTAAAGGGCGTCAGATCTTTCCTAAAACCTGATAAAATGACATTGGGGTGGGTATTGATCGAGAAATTGCAGAGATTAGAAAGAATTATCTTTGTTTCAAAGAAATTTCAGCTCCTGAGGTTAATTCAAAAACCAGAAAAAAACGACAGGTCGCGGGTTGAAAAAATGGTCAAAATTTAAAGGGCGTCAGATCTTTCCTAAAACCTGATAAAATGACATTGGGGTGGGTATTGATCGAGAAATTGCAGAGATTAGAAAGAATTATCTTTGTTTCAAAGAAATTTCAGCTCCTGAGGTTAATTCAAAAACCAGAAAAAAACGACAGGTCGCGGGTTGAAAAAATGGTCAAAATTTAAAGGGCGTCAGATCTTCCCCAAAACCTGATCAAATGACAATAGGGTTGGTATCAATCGAGAAATTTCAGAGATTACAAAGAATTATCTTTGTTCAAAAGAAATTTCAACTCCGGAGGTTAATTCAAAAACCAGAAAAAAACGACAGGTCGCGGGCTGAAAAAATGGTCAAAATTTAAAGGGCGTTAGATCTTTCCCAAAACCTGATCAAATGACAATGGGGTGGGTATTAATCGAGAAATTTCAGAGATTAGAAAGAATTATCTTTATTCCAAAAAAATTTCAGCTTCGGAGGTTATATCAAAGATCAGAAAAAAACGACAGGTCGCAGGTTGAAAAAATGGTCAAAATTTAAAGGGCGTCAGATCTTTCCTAAAACCTGATAAAATGACATTGGGGTGGGTATTGATCGAGAAATTGCAGAGATTAGAAAGAATTATCTTTGTTTCAAAGAAATTTCAGCTCCTGAGGTTAATTCAAAAACCAGAAAAAAACGACAGGTCGCGGGTTGAAAAAATGGTCAAAATTTAAAGGGCGTCAGATCTTTCCTAAAACCTGATAAAATGACATTGGGGTGGGTATTGATCGAGAAATTGCAGAGATTAGAAAGAATTAACTTTTTTCCAAAGACATTTCAGCTCCTGAGGTTAATTCAAAAAGCAGAAAAGAACGACAGGTCGCGGGTTAAAAAAATGGTCAAAATTTAAAGGGCGTCAGATCTTTCCTAAAACCTGATAAAATGACATTGGGGTGGGTATTGATCAAGAAATTGCAGAGATTAGAAAGAATTATCTTTGTTTCAAAGAAATTTCAGCTCCTAAGGTTAATTCAAAAACCAGAAAAAAACGACAGGTCACGGGTTGAAAAAATGGTCAAAATTTAAAGGGCATCAGATCTTCCCCAAAACCTGATCAAATGACAATGGGGTGGGTATTAATCGAGAAATTTCAGAGATTAGAAAGAATTATCTTTGTTCCATAGAAATTTCAGCTTCGGAGGTTATATCAAAGATCAGAAAAAAACGACAGGTCGCAGGTTGAAAAAATGGTCAAAATTTAAAGGGCGTCAGATCTTTCCTAAAACCTGATAAAATGACATTGGGGTGGGTATTGATCGAGAAATTGCAGAGATTAGAAAGAATCATCTTTGTTTCAAAGAAATTTCAGCTCCGGAGGTTAATTCAAAAACCAGAAAAAAACGACAGGT
Organism: Euthynnus affinis; assembly: GCA_029490765.1. Classification (NCBI taxonomy): domain Eukaryota; kingdom Metazoa; phylum Chordata; class Actinopteri; order Scombriformes; family Scombridae; genus Euthynnus; species Euthynnus affinis. Next base: position 249,590 of record JARJJI010000028.1, read on the forward strand.
CACGGGTTGAAAAAATGGTCAAAATTTAAAGGGCATCAGATCTTCCCCAAAACCTGATCAAATGACAATGGGGTGGGTATTAATCGAGAAATTTCAGAGATTAGAAAGAATTATCTTTGTTCCATAGAAATTTCAGCTTCGGAGGTTATATCAAAGATCAGAAAAAAACGACAGGTCGCAGGTTGAAAAAATGGTCAAAATTTAAAGGGCGTCAGATCTTTCCTAAAACCTGATAAAATGACATTGGGGTGGGTATTGATCGAGAAATTGCAGAGATTAGAAAGAATCATCTTTGTTTCAAAGAAATTTCAGCTCCGGAGGTTAATTCAAAAACCAGAAAAAAATGACAGGTCGCGGGTTGAAAAAATGGTCAAAATTTAAAGGGCGTCAGATCTTTCCTAAAACCTGATAAAATGACATTGGGGTGGGTATTGATCGAGAAATTGCAGAGATTAGAAAGAATTATCTTTGTTTCAAAGAAATTTCAGCTCCGGAGGTGATGCCAAAAACCAGAAAAAAACGACAGGTCGCGGGTTGAAAAAATGGTCAAAATTTAAAGGGCGTCAGATATTTCCTAAAACCTGATAAAATGACGATGGGGTGGGTATTAATCAAGAAATTGCAGAGATTAGAAAGAATTATCTTTTTTCCAAAGACATTTCAGCTCCTGAGGTTAATTCAAAAACCAGAAAAAAACGACAGGTCGCGGGCTGAAAAAATGGTCAAAATTTAAAGGGCGTCAGATCTTTCCTAAAACCTTATAAAATGATGATGGGGTGGGTATTAATCGAGAAATTGCAGAGATTAGAAAGAATTATCTTTGTTCCAAAGAAATTTCAGCTTCGGAGGTTACATCAAAGATCAGAAAAAAACGACAGGTCGCAAGTTGAAAAAATGGTCAAAATTTAAAGGGCGTCAGATCTTTCCTAAAACCTGATAAAATGACAACGGGGTGGGTATTAATCGAGAAATTGCAGAAATTAGAAAGAATCATCTTTGTTCCAAAGAAATTTCAGCTCCGGAGGTTAATTCAAAAACCAGAAAAAAACGACAGGTCGCGGGTTGAAAAAATGGTCAAAATTTAAAGGGCGTCAGATCTTTCCTAAAACTTGATAAAATGACATTGTGGTGGGTATTGATCGAGAAATTGCAGAGATTAGAAAGAATCATCTTTGTTTCAAAGAAATTTCAGCTCCGGAGGTTAATTCAAAAACCAGAAAAAAATGACAGGTCGTGGGTTGAAAAAATGGTCAAGATTTAAAGGGCGTCAGATCTTTCCTAAAACCTGATAAAATGACATTGGGGTGGGTATTGATCGAGAAATTGCAGAGATTAGAAAGAATTATCTTTGTTTCAAAGAAATTTCAGCTCTGGAGTTTAATTAACAAACCAGAAAAAAACGACAGGTCGCGGGCTGAAAAAATGGTCAAAATTTAAAGGGCGTCAGATCTTTCCTAAAACCTGATAAAATGATGATGGGGTGGGTATTAATCGAGAAATTGCAGAGATTAGAAAGAATTATCTTTGTTCCAAAGAAATTTCAGCTTCGGAGGTTACATCAAAGATCAGAAAAAAACGACAGGTCGCAAGTTGAAAAAATGGTCAAAATTTAAATGGCGTCAGATCTTTCCCAAAACCTGATAAAATGACAACGGGGTGGGTATTAATCGAGAAATTGCAGAGATTAGAAAGAATCATCTTTGTTCCAAAGAAATTTCAGCTCCGGAGGTTAATTCAAAAACCAGAAAAAAACGACAGGTCGCGGGTTGAAAAAATGGTCAAAATTTAAAGGGCGTCAGATCTTCCCCAAAACCTGATCAAATGACAATAGGGTTGATATCAATCGAGAAATTTCAGAGATTACAAAGAATTATCTTTGTTCGAAAGAAATTTCAACTCCGGAGGTTAATTCAAAAACCAGAAAAAAACGACAGGTCGCGGGCTGAAAAAATGGTCAAAATTTAAAGGGCGTTAGATCTTTCCCAAAACCTGATCAAATGACAATGGGGTGGGTATTAATCGAGAAATTTCAGAGATTAGAAAGAATTATCTTTATTCCAAAGAAATTTCAGCTTCGAAGGTTATATCAAAGATCAGAAAAAAACGACAGGTCGCAGGTTGAAAAAATGGTCAAAATTTAAAGGGCGTCAGATCTTTCCTAAAACCTGATAAAATGACATTGGGGTGGGTATTGATCGAGAAATTGCAGAGATTAGAAAGAATTATCTTTGTTTCAAATAAATTTCAGCTCCTGAGGTTAATTCAAAAACCAGAAAAAAGCGACAGGTCGCGGGTTGAAAAAATGGTCAAAATTTAAAGGGCATCAGATCTTCCCCAAAACCTGATCAAATGACAATGGGGTGGGTATTAATCGAGAAATTTCAGAGATTAGAAAGAATTATCTTTGTTCCAAAGAAATTTCAGATTCGGAGGTTATATCAAAGATCAGAAAAAAACGACGGGTCGCAGGTTGAAAAAATGGTCAAAATTTAAAGGGCGTCAGATCTTTCCTAAAACCTGATAAAATGACATTGGGGTGGGTATTGATCGAGAAATTGCAGAGATTAGAAAGAATTATCTTTGTTTCAAAGAAATTTCAGCTCCTGAGGTTAATTCAAAAACCAGAAAAAAACGACAGGTCGCGGGTTGAAAAAATGGTCAAAATTTAAAGGGCGTCAGATCTTTCCTAAAACCTGATAAAATGACATTGGGGTGGGTATTGATCGAGAAATTGCAGAGATTAGAAAGAATTATCTTTGTTTCAAAGAAATTTCAGCTCCTGAGGTTAATTCAAAAACCAGAAAAAAACGACAGGTCGCGGGTTGAAAAAATGGTCAAAATTTAAAGGGCGTCAGATCTTCCCCAAAACCTGATCAAATGACAATAGGGTTGGTATCAATCGAGAAATTTCAGAGATTACAAAGAATTATCTTTGTTCAAAAGAAATTTCAACTCCGGAGGTTAATTCAAAAACCAGAAAAAAACGACAGGTCGCGGGCTGAAAAAATGGTCAAAATTTAAAGGGCGTTAGATCTTTCCCAAAACCTGATCAAATGACAATGGGGTGGGTATTAATCGAGAAATTTCAGAGATTAGAAAGAATTATCTTTATTCCAAAAAAATTTCAGCTTCGGAGGTTATATCAAAGATCAGAAAAAAACGACAGGTCGCAGGTTGAAAAAATGGTCAAAATTTAAAGGGCGTCAGATCTTTCCTAAAACCTGATAAAATGACATTGGGGTGGGTATTGATCGAGAAATTGCAGAGATTAGAAAGAATTATCTTTGTTTCAAAGAAATTTCAGCTCCTGAGGTTAATTCAAAAACCAGAAAAAAACGACAGGTCGCGGGTTGAAAAAATGGTCAAAATTTAAAGGGCGTCAGATCTTTCCTAAAACCTGATAAAATGACATTGGGGTGGGTATTGATCGAGAAATTGCAGAGATTAGAAAGAATTAACTTTTTTCCAAAGACATTTCAGCTCCTGAGGTTAATTCAAAAAGCAGAAAAGAACGACAGGTCGCGGGTTAAAAAAATGGTCAAAATTTAAAGGGCGTCAGATCTTTCCTAAAACCTGATAAAATGACATTGGGGTGGGTATTGATCAAGAAATTGCAGAGATTAGAAAGAATTATCTTTGTTTCAAAGAAATTTCAGCTCCTAAGGTTAATTCAAAAACCAGAAAAAAACGACAGGTCGCGGGTTGAAAAAATGGTCAAAATTTAAAGGGCATCAGATCTTCCCCAAAACCTGATCAAATGACAATGGGGTGGGTATTAATCGAGAAATTTCAGAGATTAGAAAGAATTATCTTTGTTCCATAGAAATTTCAGCTTCGGAGGTTATATCAAAGATCAGAAAAAAACGACAGGTCGCAGGTTGAAAAAATGGTCAAAATTTAAAGGGCGTCAGATCTTTCCTAAAACCTGATAATATGACATTGGGGTGGGTATTGATCGAGAAATTGCAGAGATTAGAAAGAATCATCTTTGTTTCAAAGAAATTTCAGCTCCGGAGGTTAATTCAAAAACCAGAAAAAAATGACAGGTCGCGGGTTGAAAAAATGGTCAAAATTTAAAGGGCGTCAGATCTTTCCTAAAACCTGATAAAATGACATTGGGGTGGGTATTGATCGAGAAATTGCAGAGATTAGAAAGAATTATCTTTGTTTCAAAGAAATTTCAGCTCCGGAGGTGATGCCAAAAACCAGAAAAAAACGACAGGTCGCGGGTTGAAAAAATGGTCAAAATTTAAAGGGCGTCAGATATTTCCTAAAACCTGATAAAATGACGATGGGGTGGGTATTAATCAAGAAATTGCAGAGATTAGAAAGAATTATCTTTTTTCCAAAGACATTTCAGCTCCTGAGGTTAATTCAAAAACCAGAAAAAAACGACAGGTCGCGGGCTGAAAAAATGGTCAAAATTTAAAGGGCGTCAGATCTTTCCTAAAACCTTATAAAATGATGATGGGGTGGGTATTAATCGAGAAATTGCAGAGATTAGAAAGAATTATCTTTGTTCCAAAGAAATTTCAGCTTCGGAGGTTACATCAAAGATCAGAAAAAAACGACAGGTCGCAAGTTGAAAAAATGGTCAAAATTTAAAGGGCGTCAGATCTTTCCTAAAACCTGATAAAATGACAACGGGGTGGGTATTAATCGAGAAATTGCAGAGATTAGAAAGAATCATCTTTGTTCCAAAGAAATTTCAGCTCCGGAGGTTAATTCAAAAACCAGAAAAAAACGACAGGTCGCGGGTTGAAAAAATGGTCAAAATTTAAAGGGCGTCAGATCTTTCCTAAAACTTGATAAAATGACATTGTGGTGGGTATTGATCGAGAAATTGCAGAGATTAGAAAGAATCATCTTTGTTTCAAAGAAATTTCAGCTCCGGAGGTTAATTCAAAAACCAGAAAAAAATGACAGGTCGTGGGTTGAAAAAATGGTCAAGATTTAAAGGGCGTCAGATCTTTCCTAAAACCTGATAAAATGACATTGGGGTGGGTATTGATCGAGAAATTGCAGAGATTAGAAAGAATTATCTTTGTTTCAAAGAAATTTCAGCTCCGGAGGTGATGCCAAAAACCAGAAAAAAACGACAGGTCGCGGGCTGAAAAAATGGTCAAAATTTAAAGGGCGTCAGATCTTTCCTAATACCTGATAAAATGACGATGGGGTGGGTATTAATCGAGAAATTGCAGAGATTAGAAAGAATTATCTTTTTTCCAAAGACATTTCAGCTCCTGAGGTTAATTCAAAAAGCAGAAAAAAAGACGGGTCACGGGTTGAAAAAATGGTCAAAATTTAAAGGGCGTCAGATCTTTCCTAAAACCTGATAAAATGACATTGGGGTGGGTATTGATCGAGAAATTGCAGAGATTAGAAAGAATTATCTTTGTTTCAAAGAAATTTCAGCTCCTGAGGTTAATTCAAAAACCAGAAAAAAACGACAGGTCGCGGGCTGAAAAAATGGTCAAAATTTAAAGGGCGTCAGATCTTCCCCAAAACCTGATCAAATGACAATAGGGTTGGTATCAATCGAGAAATTTCAGAGATTACAAAGAATTATCATTGTTCGAAAGAAATTTCAGCTCCGGAGGTTAATTCAAAAAGCAGAAAAAAACGACAGGTCGCGGGCTGAAAAAATGGTCAAAATTTGAAGTGCGTTAGATCTTTCCTAAAACCTGATAAAATGACATTGGGGTGGGTATTGATCGAGAAATTGCAGAGATTAGAAAGAATTATCTTTGTTTCAAAGAAATTTCAGCTCCGGAGGTGATGCCAAAAACCAGAAAAAAACGACAGGTCGCGGGTTGAAAAAATGGTCAAAATTTAAAGAGCTTCAGATCTTTCTTAAAGAGTGATAAAATGACGATGGTGTGGGTATTAATCGAGAAATTGCAGAGATTAGAAAGAATTATCTTTGTTTCAAAGAAATTTCAGCTCCGGAGGTTAATTCAAAAACCAGAAAAAAACGACAGGTCGCGGGTTGAAAAAATGGTCAAAATTTAAAGGGCGTCAGATCTTTCCTAAAACCTGATAAAATGACATTGGGGTGGGTATTGATCAAGAAATTGCAGAGATTAGAAAGAATTATCTTTGTTTCAAAGAAATTTCAGCTCCGGAGGTGATGCCAAAAACCAGAAAAAAACGACAGGTCGCGGGTTGAAAAAATGGTCAAAATTTAAAGAGCTTCAGATCTTTCTTAAAGAGTGATAAAATGACGATGGTGTGGGTATTAATCGAGAAATTGCAGAGATTAGAAAGAATTATCTTTGTTTCAAAGAAATTTCAGCTCCGGAGGTTAATTCAAAAACCAGAAAAAAATGACAGGTCGCGGGTTGAAAAAATGGTCAAAATTTAAAGGGCGTCAGATCTTTCCTAAAACCTCATAAAATGACATCGGGGTGGGTATTGATCGAGAAATTGCAGAGATTAGAAAGAATTATCTTTGTTTCAAAGAAATTTCAGCTCCTGAGGTTAATTCAAAAACCAGAAAAAAACGACAGGTCGCGGGTTGAAAAAATGGTCAAAATTTAAAGGGCGTCAGATCTTTCCTAAAACCTGATAAAATGACATTGGGGTGGGTACTGATCGAGAAATTGCAGAGATTAGAAAGAATTATCTTTGTTTCAAAGAAATTTCAGCTCCGGAGGTGATGCCAAAAACCAGAAAAAAACGACAGGTCGCGGGTTGAAAAAATGGTCAAAATTTAAATGGCGTCAGATCTTTCCTAAAACCTCATAAAATGACGATGGGGTGGGTATTGATCGAGAAATTGCAGAGATTAGAAAGAATTATCTTTGTTTCAAAGAATTTTCAGCTCCGGAGGTGATGCCAAAAACCAGAAAAAAACGACAGGTCGCGGGTTGAAAAAATGGTCAAAATTTAAAGGGCGTCAGATCTTTCCTAAAACCTCATAAAATGACGATGGGGTGGGTATTGATCGAGAAATTGCAGAGATTAGAAAGAATTATCTTTGTTTCAAAGAAATTTCAGCTCCGGAGGTGATGCCAAAAACCAGAAAAAAACGACAGGTCGCGGGTTGAAAAAATGGTCAAAATTTAAAGAGCTTCAGATCTTTCTTAAAGAGTGATAAAATGACGATGGTGTGGGTATTAATCGAGAAATTGCAGAGATTAGAAAGAATTATCTTTGTTTCAAAGAAATTTCAGCTCCGGAGGTTAATTCAAAAACCAGAAAAAAACGACAGGTCGCGGGTTGAAAAAATGGTCAAAATTTAAAGGGCGTCAGATCTTTCCTAAAACCTGATAAAATGACATTGGGGTGGGTATTGATCGAGAAAATGCAGAGATTAGAAAGAATTATCTTTGTTTCAAAGAAATTTCAGCTCCTGAGGTTAATTCAAAAACCAGAAAAAAACGACAGGTCGCGGGTTGAAAAAATGGTCAAAATTTAAAGGGCGTCAGATCTTTCCTAAAACCTCATAAAATGACATTGGGGTGGGTATTGATCGAGAAATTGCAGAGATTAGAAAGAATTATCTTTGTTTCAAAGAAATTTCAGCTCCGGAGGTGATGCCAAAAACCAGAAAAAAACGACAGATCGCGGGTTGAAAAAATGGTCAAAATTTAAAGGGCGTCAGATCTTTCCTAAAACCTGATAAAATGACGATGGGGTGGGTATTAATCGAGAAATTGCAGAGATTAGAAAGAATTGTCTTTGTTTCAAAGAAGTTTCAGCTCCGGAGGTGATGCCAAAAACCAGAAAAAATGACAGGTCGCGGGTTGAAGAAATGGTCAAAATTTAAAGGGCATCAGATCTTCCCCAAAACCTGATCAAATGACAATGGGGTGGGTATTAATCGAGAAATTTCAGAGATTAGAAAGAATTATCTATGGTTGAAAGAAATTTCAGCTCCGGAGGTTAATTCAAAAACCAGAAAAAAACGACAGGTCGCGGGCTGAAAAAATGGTCAAAATTTAAAGGGCGTCAGATCTTTCCTAAAACCTCATAAAATGACGATGGGGTGGGTATTGATCGAGAAATTGCAGAGATTAGAAAGAATTATCTTTGTTTCAAAGAAATTTCAGCTCCGGAGGTGATGCCAAAAACCAGAAAAAAACGACAGGTCGCGGGTTGAAAAAATGGTCAAAATTTAAAGAGCTTCAGATCTTTCTTAAAGAGTGATAAAATGACGATGGTGTGGGTATTAATCGAGAAATTGCAGAGATTAGAAAGAATTATCTTTGTTTCAAAGAAATTTCAGCTCCGGAGGTTAATTCAAAAACCAGAAAAAAATGACAGGTCGCGGGTTGAAAAAATGGTCAAAATTTAAAGGGCGTCAGATCTTTCCTAAAACCTCATAAAATGACATCGGGGTGGGTATTGATCGAGAAATTGCAGAGATTAGAAAGAATTATCTTTGTTTCAAAGAAATTTCAGCTCCTGAGGTTAATTCAAAAACCAGAAAAAAACGACAGGTCGCGGGTTGAAAAAATGGTCAAAATTTAAAGGGCGTCAGATCTTTCCTAAAACCTGATAAAATGACATTGGGGTGGGTATTGATCGAGAAATTGCAGAGATTAGAAAGAATTATCTTTGTTTCAAAGAAATTTCAGCTCCAGAGGTGATGCCAAAAACCAGAAAAAAACGACAGGTCGCGCGTTGAAAAAATGGTCAAAATTTAAATGGCGTCAGATCTTTCCTAAAACCTCATAAAATGACGATGGGGTGGGTATTGATCGAGAAATTGCAGAGATTAGAAAGAATTATCTTTGTTTCAAAGAATTTTCAGCTCCGGAGGTGATGCCAAAAACCAGAAAAAAACGACAGGTCGCGGGTTGAAAAAATGGTCAAAATTTAAACGGCGTCAGATCTTTCCTAAAACCTCATAAAATGACGATGGGGTGGGTATTGATCGAGAAATTGCAGAGATTAGAAAGAATTATCTTTGTTTCAAAGAAATTTCAGCTCCGGAGGTGATGCCAAAAACCAGAAAAAAACGACAGGTCGCGGGTTGAAAAAATGGTCAAAATTTAAAGAGCTTCAGATCTTTCTTAAAGAGTGATAAAATGACGATGGTGTGGGTATTAATCGAGAAATTGCAGAGATTAGAAAGAATTATCTTTGTTTCAAAGAAATTTCAGCTCCGGAGGTTAATTCAAAAACCAGAAAAAAACGACAGGTCGCGGGTTGAAAAAATGGTCAAAATTTAAAGGGCGTCAGATCTTTCCTAAAACCTGATAAAATGACATTGGGGTGGGTATTGATCGAGAAAATGCAGAGATTAGAAAGAATTATCTTTGTTTCAAAGAAATTTCAGCTCCTGAGGTTAATTCAAAAACCAGAAAAAAACGACAGGTCGCGGGTTGAAAAAATGGTCAAAATTTAAAGGGCGTCAGATCTTTCCTAAAACCTCATAAAATGACATTGGGGTGGGTATTGATCGAGAAATTGCAGAGATTAGAAAGAATTATCTTTGTTTCAAAGAAATTTCAGCTCCGGAGGTGATGCCAAAAACCAGAAAAAAACGACAGATCGCGGGTTGAAAAAATGGTCAAAATTTAAAGGGCGTCAGATCTTTCCTAAAACCTGGTAAAATGACGATGGGGTGGGTATTAATCGAGAAATTGCAGAGATTAGAAAGAATTGTCTTTGTTTCAAAGAAATTTCAGCTCCGGAGGTGATGCCAAAAACCAGAAAAAATGACAGGTCGCGGGTTGAAGAAATGGTCAAAATTTAAAGGGCATCAGATCTTCCCCAAAACCTGATCAAATGACAATGGGGTGGGTATTAATCGAGAAATTTCAGAGATTAGAAAGAATTATCTATGGTTGAAAGAAATTTCAGCTCCGGAGGTTAATTCAAAAACCAGAAAAAAACGACAGGTCGCGGGCTGAAAAAATGGTCAAAATTTGAAGTGCGTTAGATCTTTCCTAAAACCTGATAAAATGACATTGGGGTGGGTATTGATCGAGAAATTGCAGAGATTAGAAAGAATTATCTTTGTTTCAAAGAAATTTCAGCTCCGGAGGTGATGCCAAAAACCAGAAAAAAACGACAGGTCGCGGGTTGAAAAAATGGTCAAAATTTAAAGAGCTTCAGATCTTTCTTAAAGAGTGATAAAATGACGATGGTGTGGGTATTAATCGAGAAATTGCAGAGATTAGAAAGAATTATCTTTGTTTCAAAGAAATTTCAGCTCCGGAGGTTAATTCAAAAACCAGAAAAAAACGACAGGTCGCGGGTTGAAAAAATGGTCAAAATTTAAAGGGCGTCAGATCTTTCCTAAAACCTGATAAAATGACATTGGGGTGGGTATTGATCGAGAAATTGCAGAGATTAGAAAGAATTATCTTTGTTTCAAAGAAATTTCAGCTCCGGAGGTGATGCCAAAAACCAGAAAAAAACGACAGGTCGCGGGTTGAAAAAATGGTCAAAATTTAAAGAGCTTCAGATCTTTCTTAAAGAGTGATAAAATGACGATGGTGTGGGTATTAATCGAGAAATTGCAGAGATTAGAAAGAATTATCTTTGTTTCAAAGAAATTTCAGCTCCGGAGGTTAATTCAAAAACCAGAAAAAAATGACAGGTCGCGGGTTGAAAAAATGGTCAAAATTTAAAGGGCGTCAGATCTTTCCTAAAACCTCATAAAATGACATCGGGGTGGGTATTGATCGAGAAATTGCAGAGATTAGAAAGAATTATCTTTGTTTCAAAGAAATTTCAGCTCCTGAGGTTAATTCAAAAACCAGAAAAAAACGACAGGTCGCGGGTTGAAAAAATGGTCAAAATTTAAAGGGCGTCAGATCTTTCCTAAAACCTGATAAAATGACATTGGGGTGGGTATTGATCGAGAAATTGCAGAGATTAGAAAGAATTATCTTTGTTTCAAAGAAATTTCAGCTCCGGAGGTGATGCCAAAAACCAGAAAAAAACGACAGGTCGCGGGTTGAAAAAATGGTCAAAATTTAAATGGCGTCAGATCTTTCCTAAAACCTCATAAAATGACGATGGGGTGGGTATTGATCGAGAAATTGCAGAGATTAGAAAGAATTATCTTTGTTTCAAAGAATTTTCAGCTCCGGAGGTGATGCCAAAAACCAGAAAAAAACGACAGGTCGCGGGTTGAAAAAATGGTCAAAATTTAAAGGGCGTCAGATCTTTCCTAAAACCTCATAAAATGACGATGGGGTGGGTATTGATCGAGAAATTGCAGAGATTAGAAAGAATTATCTTTGTTTCAAAGAAATTTCAGCTCCGGAGGTGATGCCAAAAACCAGAAAAAAACGACAGGTCGCGGGTTGAAAAAATGGTCAAAATTTAAAGAGCTTCAGATCTTTCTTAAAGAGTGATAAAATGACGATGGTGTGGGTATTAATCGAGAAATTGCAGAGATTAGAAAGAATTATCTTTGTTTCAAAGAAATTTCAGCTCCGGAGGTTAATTCAAAAACCAGAAAAAAACGACAGGTCGCGGGTTGAAAAAATGGTCAAAATTTAAAGGGCGTCAGATCTTTCCTAAAACCTGATAAAATGACATTGGGGTGGGTATTGATCGAGAAAATGCAGAGATTAGAAAGAATTATCTTTGTTTCAAAGAAATTTCAGCTCCTGAGGTTAATTCAAAAACCAGAAAAAAACGACAGGTCGCGGGTTGAAAAAATGGTCAAAATTTAAAGGGCGTCAGATCTTTCCTAAAACCTCATAAAATGACATTGGGGTGGGTATTGATCGAGAAATTGCAGAGATTAGAAAGAATTATCTTTGTTTCAAAGAAATTTCAGCTCCGGAGGTGATGCCAAAAACCAGAAAAAAACGACAGATCGCGGGTTGAAAAAATGGTCAAAATTTAAAGGGCGTCAGATCTTTCCTAAAACCTGATAAAATGACGATGGGGTGGGTATTAATCGAGAAATTGCAGAGATTAGAAAGAATTGTCTTTGTTTCAAAGAAGTTTCAGCTCCGGAGGTGATGCCAAAAACCAGAAAAAATGACAGGTCGCGGGTTGAAGAAATGGTCAAAATTTAAAGGGCATCAGATCTTCCCCAAAACCTGATCAAATGACAATGGGGTGGGTATTAATCGAGAAATTTCAGAGATTAGAAAGAATTATCTATGGTTGAAAGAAATTTCAGCTCCGGAGGTTAATTCAAAAACCAGAAAAAAACGACAGGTCGCGGGCTGAAAAAATGGTCAAAATTTAAAGGGCGTCAGATCTTTCCTAAAACCTCATAAAATGACGATGGGGTGGGTATTGATCGAGAAATTGCAGAGATTAAAAAGAATTATCTTTGTTTCAAAGAATTTTCAGCTCCGGAGGTGATGCCAAAAACCAGAAAAAAACGACAGGTCGCGGGTTGAAAAAATGGTCAAAATTTAAAGGGCGTCAGATCTTTCCTAAAACCTCATAAAATGACGATGGGGTGGGTATTGATCGAGAAATTGCAGAGATTAGAAAGAATTATCTTTGTTTCAAAGAAATTTCAGCTCCGGAGGTGATGCCAAAAACCAGAAAAAAACGACAGGTCGCGGTTTGAAAAAATGGTCAAAATTTAAAGAGCTTCAGATCTTTCTTAAAGAGTGATAAAATGACGATGGTGTGGGTATTAATCGAGAAATTGCAGAGATTAGAAAGAATTATCTTTGTTTCAAAGAAATTTCAGCTCCGGAGGTTAATTCAAAAACCAGAAAAAAATGACAGGTCGCGGGTTGAAAAAATGGTCAAAATTTAAAGGGCGTCAGATCTTTCCTAAAACCTCATAAAATGACATCGGGGTGGGTATTGATCGAGAAATTGCAGAGATTAGAAAGAATTATCTTTGTTTCAAAGAAATTTCAGCTCCTGAGGTTAATTCAAAAACCAGAAAAAAACGACAGGTCGCGGGTTGAAAAAATGGTCAAAATTTAAAGGGCGTCAGATCTTTCCTAAAACCTGATAAAATGACATTGGGGTGGGTATTGATCGAGAAATTGCAGAGATTAGAAAGAATTATCTTTGTTTCAAAGAAATTTCAGCTCCAGAGGTGATGCCAAAAACCAGAAAAAAACGACAGGTCGCGCGTTGAAAAAATGGTCAAAATTTAAATGGCCTCAGATCTTTCCTAAAACCTCATAAAATGACGATGGGGTGGGTATTGATCGAGAAATTGCAGAGATTAGAAAGAATTATCTTTGTTTCAAAGAATTTTCAGCTCCGGAGGTGATGCCAAAAACCAGAAAAAAACGACAGGTCGCGGGTTGAAAAAATGGTCAAAATTTAAACGGCGTCAGATCTTTCCTAAAACCTCATAAAATGACGATGGGGTGGGTATTGATCGAGAAATTGCAGAGATTAGAAAGAATTATCTTTGTTTCAAAGAAATTTCAGCTCCGGAGGTGATGCCAAAAACCAGAAAAAAACGACAGGTCGCGGGTTGAAAAAATGGTCAAAATTTAAAGAGCTTCAGATCTTTCTTAAAGAGTGATAAAATGACGATGGTGTGGGTATTAATCGAGAAATTGCAGAGATTAGAAAGAATTATCTTTGTTTCAAAGAAATTTCAGCTCCGGAGGTTAATTCAAAAACCAGAAAAAAACGACAGGTCGCGGGTTGAAAAAATGGTCAAAATTTAAAGGGCGTCAGATCTTTCCTAAAACCTGATAAAATGACATTGGGGTGGGTATTGATCGAGAAAATGCAGAGATTAGAAAGAATTATCTTTGTTTCAAAGAAATTTCAGCTCCTGAGGTTAATTCAAAAACCAGAAAAAAACGACAGGTCGCGGGTTGAAAAAATGGTCAAAATTTAAAGGGCGTCAGATCTTTCCTAAAACCTCATAAAATGACATTGGGGTGGGTATTGATCGAGAAATTGCAGAGATTAGAAAGAATTATCTTTGTTTCAAAGAAATTTCAGCTCCGGAGGTGATGCCAAAAACCAGAAAAAAACGACAGATCGCGGGTTGAAAAAATGGTCAAAATTTAAAGGGCGTCAGATCTTTCCTAAAACCTGATAAAATGACGATGGGGTGGGTATTAATCGAGAAATTGCAGAGATTAGAAAGAATTGTCTTTGTTTCAAAGAAATTTCAGCTCCGGAGGTGATGCCAAAAACCAGAAAAAATGACAGGTCGCGGGTTGAAGAAATGGTCAAAATTTAAAGGGCATCAGATCTTCCCCAAAACCTGATCAAATGACAATGGGGTGGGTATTAATCGAGAAATTTCAGAGATTAGAAAGAATTATCTATGGTTGAAAGAAATTTCAGCTCCGGAGGTTAATTCAAAAACCAGAAAAAAACGACAGGTCGCGGGCTGAAAAAATGGTCAAAATTTAAAGGGCGTCAGATCTTTCCTAAAACCTCATAAAATGACGATGGGGTGGGTATTGATCGAGAAATTGCAGAGATTAAAAAGAATTATCTTTGTTTCAAAGAAATTTCAGCTCCGGAGGTGATGCCAAAAACCAGAAAAAAACGACAGATCGCGGGTTGAAAAAATGGTCAAAATTTAAAGGGCGTCAGATCTTTCCTAAAACCTGATAAAATGACGATGGGGTGGGTATTAATCGAGAAATTGCAGAGATTAGAAAGAATTGTCTTTGTTTCAAAGAAATTTCAGCTCCGGAGGTGATGCCAAAAACCAGAAAAAATGACAGGTCGCGGGTTGAAGAAATGGTCAAAATTTAAAGGGCATCAGATCTTCCCCAAAACCTGATCAAATGACAATGGGGTGGGTATTAATCGAGAAATTTCAGAGATTAGAAAGAATTATCTATGGTTGAAAGAAATTTCAGCTCCGGAGGTTAATTCAAAAACCAGAAAAAAACGACAGGTCGCGGGCTGAAAAAATGGTCAAAATTTAAAGGGCGTCAGATCTTTCCTAAAACCTCATAAAATGACGATGGGGTGGGTATTGATCGAGAAATTGCAGAGATTAAAAAGAATTATCTTTGTTTCAAAGAATTTTCAGCTCCGGAGGTGATGCCAAAAACCAGAAAAAAACGACAGGTCGCGGGTTGAAAAAATGGTCAAAATTTAAAGGGCGTCAGATCTTTCCTAAAACCTCATAAAATGACATTGGGGTGGGTATTGATCGAGAAATTGCAGAGATTAGAAAGAATTATCTTTGTTTCAAAGAAATTTCAGCTCCGGAGGTGATGCCAAAAACCAGAAAAAAACGACAGATCGCGGGTTGAAAAAATGGTCAAAATTTAAAGGGCGTCAGATCTTTCCTAAAACCTGATAAAATGACGATGGGGTGGGTATTAATCGAGAAATTGCAGAGATTAGAAAGAATTGTCTTTGTTTCAAAGAAATTTCAGCTCCGGAGGTGATGCCAAAAACCAGAAAAAATGACAGGTCGCGGGTTGAAGAAATGGTCAAAATTTAAAGGGCATCAGATCTTCCCCAAAACCTGATCAAATGACAATGGGGTGGGTATTAATCGAGAAATTTCAGAGATTAGAAAGAATTATCTATGGTTGAAAGAAATTTCAGCTCCGGAGGTTAATTCAAAAACCAGAAAAAAACGACAGGTCGCAGGCTGAAAAAATGGTCAAAATTTAAAGGGCGTCAGATCTTTCCTAAAACCTCATAAAATGACGATGGGCTGGGTATTGATCGAGAAATTGCAGAGATTAAAAAGAATTATCTTTGTTTCAAAGAATTTTCAGCTCCGGAGGTGATGCCAAAAACCAGAAAAAAACGACAGGTCGCGGGTTGAAAAAATGGTCAAAATTTAAAGGGCGTCACATCTTTCCCTAAACCTGATAAAAATGACAACGGGGTGGGTATTAATCGAGAAATTGCTGAGATCATAAAGAAGTATCCTTGTTCCAAAGAAATTTCAGCTCCGGAGGTTACTCTAAAAACCAGAAAGAAGCGACAGGTTGCAGGTTGAAAAAATTGTCAAAATTTAAAGTACGTCAGATCTTCCCCAAAACCTGATAAAATGACAACGGGGTGGGTATTAATCGAGAAATTGCTGCGATTATAAAGAATTATCTTTGTTCCAAAGAAATTTCAGCTCCGGAGGTCACGCCAAAAACCAGAAAAAAACAACAGGTCGTGGGTTGAAAAAATGGTCAAAATTTAAAGGGCGTCAGATCTTTCCTAAAACCTCATAAAATGACGATGGGGTGGGTATTGATCGAGAAATTGCAGAGATTAGAAAGAATTATCTTTGTTTCAAAGAAATTTCAGCTCCGGAGGTGATGCCAAAAACCAGAAAAAAACGACAGGTCGCGGGTTGAAAAAATGGTCAAAATTTAAAGAGCTTCAGATCTTTCTTAAAGAGTGATAAAATGACGATGGTGTGGGTATTAATCGAGAAATTGCAGAGATTAGAAAGAATTATCTTTGTTTCAAAGAAATTTCAGCTCCGGAGGTTAATTCAAAAACCAGAAAAAAACGACAGGTCGCGGGTTGAAAAAATGGTCAAAATTTTAAGGGCGTCAGATCTTTCCTAAAACCTCATAAAATGACATTGGGGGTGGGTATTGATCGAGAAATTGCAGAGATTAGAAAGAATTATCTTTGTTTCAAAGAAATTTCAGCTCCGGAGGTGATGCCAAAAACCAGAAAAAAACGACAGATCGCGGGTTGAAAAAATGGTCAAAATTTAAAGGGCGTCAGATCTTTCCTAAAACCTCATAAAATGACGATGGGGTGGGTATTAATCGAGAAATTGCAGAGATTAGAAAGAATTGTCTTTGTTTCAAAGAAATTTCAGCTCCGGAGGTGATGCCAAAAACCAGAAAAAATGACAGGTCGCGGGTTGAAGAAATGGTCAAAATTTAAAGGGCATCAGATCTTCCCCAAAACCTGATCAAATGACAATGGGGTGGGTATTAATCGAGAAATTTCAGAGATTAGAAAGAATTATCTATGGTTGAAAGAAATTTCAGCTCCGGAGGTTAATTCAAAAACCAGAAAAAAACGACAGGTCGCGGGCTGAAAAAATGGTCAAAATTTAAATGGCGTCAGATCTTTCCTAAAACCTCATAAAATGACGATGGGGTGGGTATTGATCGAGAAATTGCAGAGATTAGAAAGAATTATCTTTGTTTCAAAGAATTTTCAGCTCCGGAGGTGATGCCAAAAACCAGAAAAAAACGACAGGTCGCGGGTTGAAAAAATGGTCAAAATTTAAAGGGCGTCAGATCTTTCCTAAAACCTCATAAAATGACGATGGGGTGGGTATTGATCGAGAAATTGCAGAGATTAGAAAGAATTATCTTTGTTTCAAAGAAATTTCAGCTCCGGAGGTGATGCCAAAAACCAGAAAAAAACGACAGGTCGCGGGTTGAAAAAATGGTCAAAATTTAAAGAGCTTCAGATCTTTCTTAAAGAGTGATAAAATGACGATGGTGTGGGTATTAATCGAGAAATTGCAGAGATTAGAAAGAATTATCTTTGTTTCAAAGAAATTTCAGCTCCGGAGGTTAATTCAAAAACCAGAAAAAAACGACAGGTCGCGGGTTGAAAAAATGGTCAAAATTTAAAGGGCGTCAGATCTTTCCTAAAATCTCATAAAATGACATTGGGGTGGGTATTGATCGAGAAATTGCAGAGATTAGAAAGAATTATCTTTGTTTCAAAGAAATTTCAGCTCCGGAGGTGATGCCAAAAACCAGAAAAAAACAACAGATCGCGGGTTGAAAAAATGGTCAAAATTTAAAGGGCGTCAGATCTTTCCTAAAACCTGATAAAATGACGATGGGGTGGGTATTAATCGAGAAATTGCAGAGATTAGAAAGAATTGTCTTTGTTTCAAAGAAATTTCAGCTCCGGAGGTGATGCCAAAAACCAGAAAAAATGACAGGTCGCGGGTTGAAGAAATGGTCAAAATTTAAAGGGCATCAGATCTTCCCCAAAACCTGATCAAATGACAATGGGGTGGGTATTAATCGAGAAATTTCAGAGATTAGAAAGAATTATCTATGGTTGAAAGAAATTTCAGCTCCGGAGGTTAATTCAAAAACCAGAAAAAAACGACAGGTCGCAGGCTGAAAAAATGGTCAAAATTTAAAGGGCGTCAGATCTTTCCTAAAACCTCATAAAATGACGATGGGCTGGGTATTGATCGAGAAATTGCAGAGATTAAAAAGAATTATCTTTGTTTCAAAGAATTTTCAGCTCCGGAGGTGATGCCAAAAACCAGAAAAAAACGACAGGTCGCGGGTTGAAAAAATGGTCAAAATTTAAAGGGCGTCACATCTTTCCCTAAACCTGATAAAAATGACAACGGGGTGGGTATTAATCGAGAAATTGCTGAGATCATAAAGAAGTATCCTTGTTCCAAAGAAATTTCAGCTCCGGAGGTTACTCTAAAAACCAGAAAGAAGCGACAGGTTGCAGGTTGAAAAAATTGTCAAAATTTAAAGTACGTCAGATCTTCCCCAAAACCTGATAAAATGACAACGGGGTGGGTATTAATCGAGAAATTGCTGCGATTATAAAGAATTATCTTTGTTCCAAAGAAATTTCAGCTCCGGAGGTCACGCCAAAAACCAGAAAAAAACAACAGGTCGTGGGTTGAAAAAATGGTCAAAATTTAAAGGGCGTCAGATCTTTCCTAAAACCTCATAAAATGACGATGGGGTGGGTATTGATCGAGAAATTGCAGAGATTAGAAAGAATTATCTTTGTTTCAAAGAAATTTCAGCTCCGGAGGTGATGCCAAAAACCAGAAAAAAACGACAGGTCGCGGGTTGAAAAAATGGTCAAAATTTAAAGAGCTTCAGATCTTTCTTAAAGAGTGATAAAATGACGATGGTGTGGGTATTAATCGAGAAATTGCAGAGATTAGAAAGAATTATCTTTGTTTCAAAGAAATTTCAGCTCCGGAGGTTAATTCAAAAACCAGAAAAAAACGACAGGTCGCGGGTTGAAAAAATGGTCAAAATTTTAAGGGCGTCAGATCTTTCCTAAAACCTCATAAAATGACATTGGGGTGGGTATTGATCGAGAAATTGCAGAGATTAGAAAGAATTATCTTTGTTTCAAAGAAATTTCAGCTCCGGAGGTGATGCCAAAAACCAGAAAAAAACGACAGATCGCGGGTTGAAAAAATGGTCAAAATTTAAAGGGCGTCAGATCTTTCCTAAAACCTCATAAAATGACGATGGGGTGGGTATTAATCGAGAAATTGCAGAGATTAGAAAGAATTGTCTTTGTTTCAAAGAAATTTCAGCTCCGGAGGTGATGCCAAAAACCAGAAAAAATGACAGGTCGCGGGTTGAAGAAATGGTCAAAATTTAAAGGGCATCAGATCTTCCCCAAAACCTGATCAAATGACAATGGGGTGGGTATTAATCGAGAAATTTCAGAGATTAGAAAGAATTATCTATGGTTGAAAGAAATTTCAGCTCCGGAGGTTAATTCAAAAACCAGAAAAAAACGACAGGTCGCGGGCTGAAAAAATGGTCAAAATTTAAATGGCGTCAGATCTTTCCTAAAACCTCATAAAATGACGATGGGGTGGGTATTGATCGAGAAATTGCAGAGATTAGAAAGAATTATCTTTGTTTCAAAGAATTTTCAGCTCCGGAGGTGATGCCAAAAACCAGAAAAAAACGACAGGTCGCGGGTTGAAAAAATGGTCAAAATTTAAAGGGCGTCAGATCTTTCCTAAAACCTCATAAAATGACGATGGGGTGGGTATTGATCGAGAAATTGCAGAGATTAGAAAGAATTATCTTTGTTTCAAAGAAATTTCAGCTCCGGAGGTGATGCCAAAAACCAGAAAAAAACGACAGGTCGCGGGTTGAAAAAATGGTCAAAATTTAAAGAGCTTCAGATCTTTCTTAAAGAGTGATAAAATGACGATGGTGTGGGTATTAATCGAGAAATTGCAGAGATTAGAAAGAATTATCTTTGTTTCAAAGAAATTTCAGCTCCGGAGGTTAATTCAAAAACCAGAAAAAAACGACAGGTCGCGGGTTGAAAAAATGGTCAAAATTTAAAGGGCGTCAGATCTTTCCTAAAACCTCATAAAATGACATTGGGGTGGGTATTGATCGAGAAATTGCAGAGATTAGAAAGAATTATCTTTGTTTCAAAGAAATTTCAGCTCCGGAGGTGATGCCAAAAACCAGAAAAAAACAACAGATCGCGGGTTGAAAAAATGGTCAAAATTTAAAGGGCGTCAGATCTTTCCTAAAACCTGATAAAATGACGATGGGGTGGGTATTAATCGAGAAATTGCAGAGATTAGAAAGAATTGTCTTTGTTTCAAAGAAATTTCAGCTCCGGAGGTGATGCCAAAAACCAGAAAAAATGACAGGTCGCGGGTTGAAGAAATGGTCAAAATTTAAAGGGCATCAGATCTTCCCCAAAACCTGATCAAATGACAATGGGGTGGGTATTAATCGAGAAATTTCAGAGATTAGAAAGAATTATCTATGGTTGAAAGAAATTTCAGCTCCGGAGGTTAATTCAAAAACCAGAAAAAAACGACAGGTCGCGGGCTGAAAAAATGGTCAAAATTTAAAGGGCGTCAGATCTTTCCTAAAACCTGATAAAATGACGATGGGGTGGGTATTGATCGAGAAATTGCAGAGATTAAAAAGAATTATCTTTGTTTCAAAGAATTTTCAGCTCCGGAGGTGATGCCAAAAACCAGAAAAAAAACGACAGGTCGCGGGTTGAAAAAATGGTCAAAATTTAAAGGGCGTCACATCTTTCCCTAAACCTGATAAAAATGACAACGGGGTGGGTATTAATCGAGAAATTGCTGAGATCATAAAGAAGTATCCTTGTTCCAAAGAAATTTCAGCTCCGGAGGTTACTCTAAAAACCAGAAAGAAGCGACAGGTTGCAGGTTGAAAAAATTGTCAAAATTTAAAGTACGTCAGATCTTCCCCAAAACCTGATAAAATGACAACGGGGTGGGTATTAATCGAGAAATTTCAGAGATTAGAAAGAATTATCTATGGTTGAAAGAAATTTCAGCTCCGGAGGTTAATTCAAAAACCAGAAAAAAAACGACAGGTCGCGGGCTGAAAAAATGGTCAAAATTTAAAGGGCGTCAGATCTTTCCTAAAACCTCATAAAATGACGATGGGGTGGGTATTGATCGAGAAATTGCAGAGATTAGAAAGAATTATCTTTGTTTCAAAGAAATTTCAGCTCCGGAGGTGATGCCAAAAACCAGAAAAAAACGACAGGTCGCGGGTTGAAAAAATGGTCAAAATTTAAAGAGCTTCAGATCTTTCTTAAAGAGTGATAAAATGACGATGGTGTGGGTATTAATCGAGAAATTGCAGAGATTAGAAAGAATTATCTTTGTTTCAAAGAAATTTCAGCTCCGGAGGTTAATTCAAAAACCAGAAAAAAATGACAGGTCGCGGGTTGAAAAAATGGTCAAAATTTAAAGGGCGTCAGATCTTTCCTAAAACCTCATAAAATGACATCGGGGTGGGTATTGATCGAGAAATTGCAGAGATTAGAAAGAATTATCTTTGTTTCAAAGAAATTTCAGCTCCTGAGGTTAATTCAAAAACCAGAAAAAAACGACAGGTCGCGGGTTGAAAAAATGGTCAAAATTTAAAGGGCGTCAGATCTTTCCTAAAACCTGATAAAATGACATTGGGGTGGGTATTGATCGAGAAATTGCAGAGATTAGAAAGAATTATCTTTGTTTCAAAGAAATTTCAGCTCCGGAGGTGATGCCAAAAACCAGAAAAAAACGACAGGTCGCGCGTTGAAAAAATGGTCAAAATTTAAATGGCGTCAGATCTTTCCTAAAACCTCATAAAATGACGATGGGGTGGGTATTGATCGAGAAATTGCAGAGATTAGAAAGAATTATCTTTGTTTCAAAGAATTTTCAGCTCCGGAGGTGATGCCAAAAACCAGAAAAAAACGACAGGTCGCGGGTTGAAAAAATGGTCAAAATTTAAAGAGCTTCAGATCTTTCTTAAAGAGTGATAAAATGACGATGGTGTGGGTATTAATCGAGAAATTGCAGAGATTAGAAAGAATTATCTTTGTTTCAAAGAAATTTCAGCTCCGGAGGTTAATTCAAAAACCAGAAAAAAACGACAGGTCGCGGGTTGAAAAAATGGTCAAAATTTAAAGGGCGTCAGATCTTTCCTAAAACCTGATAAAATGACATTGGGGTGGGTATTGATCGAGAAAATGCAGAGATTAGAAAGAATTATCTTTGTTTCAAAGAAATTTCAGCTCCTGAGGTTAATTCAAAAACCAGAAAAAAACGACAGGTCGCGGGTTGAAAAAATGGTCAAAATATAAAGGGCGTCAGATCTTTCCTAAAACCTCATAAAATGACATTGGGGTGGGTATTGATCGAGAAATTGCAGAGATTAGAAAGAATTATCTTTGTTTCAAAGAAATTTCAGCTCCGGAGGTGATGCCAAAAACCAGAAAAAAACGACAGATCGCGGGTTGAAAAAATGGTCAAAATTTAAAGGGCGTCAGATCTTTCCTAAAACCTGATAAAATGACGATGGGGTGGGTATTAATCGAGAAATTGCAGAGATTAGAAAGAATTGTCTTTGTTTCAAAGAAATTTCAGCTCCGGAGGTGATGCCAAAAACCAGAAAAAATGACAGGTCGCGGGTTGAAGAAATGGTCAAAATTTAAAGGGCATCAGATCTTCCCCAAAACCTGATCAAATGACAATGGGGTGGGTATCAATCGAGAAATTTCAGAGATTACAAAGAATTATCTTTGTTCGAAAGAAATTTCAACTCCGGAGGTTAATTCAAAAACCAGAAAAAAACGACAGGTCGCGGGCTGAAAAAATGGTCAAAATTTAAAGTGCGTTAGATCTTTCCCAAAACCTGATAAAATGACATTGGGGTGGGTATTGATCGAGAAATTGCAGAGATTAGAAAGAATTATCTTTGTTTCAAAGAAATTTCAGCTCCGGAGGTGATGCCAAAAACCAGAAAAAAACGACAGATCGCGGGTTGAAAAAATGGTCAAAATTTAAAGGGCGTCAGATCTTTCCTAAAACCTGATAAAATGACGATGGGGTGGGTATTAATCGAGAAATTGCAGAGATTAGAAAGAATTGTCTTTGTTTCAAAGAAATTTCAGCTCCGGAGGTGATGCCAAAAACCAGAAAAAATGACAGGTCGCGGGTTGAAGAAATGGTCAAAATTTAAAGGGCATCAGATCTTCCCCAAAACCTGATCAAATGACAATGGGGTGGGTATTAATCGAGAAATTTCAGAGATTAGAAAGAATTATCTATGGTTGAAAGAAATTTCAGCTCCTGAGGTTAATTCAAAAACCAGGAAAAAACGACAGGTCGCGGGTTGAAAAAATGGTCAAAATTTAAAGGGCGTCAGATCTTCCCCAAAACCTGATCAAATGACAATGGGGTGGGTATTAATCGAGAAATTTCAGAGATTAGAAAGAATTATCTTTGTTCGAAAGAAATTTCAGCTCCTGAGGTTAATTCAAAAACCAGAAAAAAACGATAGGTCGCGGGCTGAAAAAATGGTCAAAATTTAAAGGGTGTCAGATCTTTCCTAAAACCTGATAAAATGATGATGGGGTGGGTATTAATCGAGAAATTGCAGAGATTAGAAAGAATTATCTTTGTTCCAAAGAAATTTCAGCTTCGGAGGTTACATCAAAAATCAGAAAAAAACGACAGGTCGCAGGTTGAAAAAATGGTCAAAGTTTAAAGGGCGTCAGATCTTTCCCAAAACCTGATAAAATGACAACGGGGTGGGTATTAATAGAGAAATTGCAGAGATTAAAAAGAATTATCTTTGTTCCAAAGAAATTTCAGCTCCGGAGGTTAATTCAAAAACCAGAAAAAAACGACAGTTCGCGGGCTGAAAAAATGGTCAAAATTTAAAGGGCGTCAGATCTTTCCTAAAACCTGATAAAATGACATTGGGGTGGGTATTGATCGAGAAATTGCAGAGATTAGAAAGAATTATCTTTGTTTCAAAGAAACTTCAGCTCCTGAGGTTAATTCAAAAACCAGAAAAAAGCGACAGGTCGCGGGTTGAAAAAATGGTCAAAATTTAAAGGGCATCAGATCTTTCCTAAAACCTGATAAAATGACAACGGGGTGGGTATTAGTCGAGAAATTGCTGAGATTAGAAAGAATTATCCTTGTTCCAAAGAAATTTGAATTCCTGAGGTTACCTAAAAAGCAGAAAAAAACGACAGGTAGCGAGTTGAAAAAATGGTCAAAATTTAAAGGGCGTCAGATCTTCCCCAAAACCTGATAAAATGACAACGGGGTGGGTATTGATCGAGAAATTGCTGAGATTATAAAGAATTATCCTTGTTTCAAAGAAATTTTATCTCCGGAGGTTACCCAAAAACCAGAAAAAAACGACAGGTCGCGGGTTGAAAGAATGGTCAAAATTCAAAGGGCGTCACATATTCCCCATAACCTGATAAAATTACAATGGGGTGGGTATTAATTGAGAATTTGCTGAGATTAGAAAGAATTATCCTTGTTCCAAAGAAATTTCAGCTCCGGAGGTCACGCCAAAAACCAGAAAAAAACAACAGGTTGTGGGTTGATAAAATGGTCAAAGTTTAAAGGATGTCAGATCTTCCCCTAAACCAGATAAAATTACAATGGGGTGGGTATTAATCGAGAAATTGCTGAGATTAGAAAGAATTATCTTTTCTCCAAAGACATTTCAGTTCCAGAGGTTACCCAAAAAGCAGAAAAAAACGACAGGTTGCGGGTTGAAAAAATGGTCAAAATTTAAAGGGAGTCACATCTTTCCCTAAACCTGATAAAATGACAACGGGGTGGGTATTAATCGAGAAATTGCTGAGATTAGAAAGAATTATCTTTGTTCCAAAGAAATTTCAGCTCTGGAGGTTCCCCAAAAAGCAGAAAAAACGACAGGTCGCAGGTTGAAAGAATGGTCAAAATTTAAAGGGCGTCACATCTTCCCCATAACCTGATAAAATGACAACGGGGTGGGTATTAATCGAGAAATTGCTTAGATAATAAAGAATTATTCTTGTTTCAAAGAAATTTCAGCTCCGGAGGTTACCCAAAAACCAGAAAAAAACGACAGGTCGCGGGTTGATAAAATGGTCAAAATTTAAAGGGCGTCAGATCTTCCCCAAAACCTGATAAAATGACAACGGGGTGGGTATTAATCGAGAAATTGCTGAGATTAGAAAGAATGATCCTTGTTCCAAATAAACTTCAGCTCCGGAGGTTACCCAAAAAGTAGAAAAAAAACGACAGTAGGGCTGTAGGCTGTTTGTCGACTAGTCGATTAATTGGTCGATACTCTCCCATCCGACTAAATTCTCATTGGTCGAATAATCTCCGTGTATCTCTATCTCTACTTTCATGAAAGAGAAAAGTACTACATCAGTAGCTTTCTGGGACTAATCCATTATTTTCCTGCAGCGGGGGGACAGACCAACAAACTACCTTTTGAAAACAGTGCATTCAAAACACCCCCGCTGTTAACACAACTTTGGACTCTTCCAAACTCAGGAGGTCTAACTCCGTTACTCCGTTTCTCCTACAGTTATATCAACAAGAACCCCCGCCAGGCCAAAAAATATTTTTTAATACTAGAGTTAACGCCAAATATCCACTCATTCAGAAATATTTAGCGTTTGGGAGTCTGTGCAGCGCATGAGTCAACCACTGTGTTGTTGCCTGGGAAACGAGCAACTGTGTTATACGTCATTGCGTAGTATGTTTGCTTAGCAATTTGGACACAGAGAAAGTGACGGTGGATATGAGTGGAGCAGAGGAAAAGGTTAGCGGTAAGTTGTCAGTCTGGCAGTAAATGTACAGCACAGACTACAGTGTGTCAGTTAAATGATGAAAAGTCACGTCTGTTGTTTCTCCAAGTGCTGGAAAAGTGAAGGGAGTTAGCTCCAAAGTTAGCAACGATGGATTAGCCTAGCCTGAAGACGCTAAACAGAGAAATACAGAATTCATTGTAACATACCACCCCCCCCCCCCCCCCCCCCGCGCGCGCGACTTATCGATTAGTCGCTGATTATTTACAGTTTTAGTCGACCAAGGTTTTCTTTGGTTGACTACAGCCCTAAACGACAGGTCGCGGGTTGAAAAACTGGTCAAAATTTAAAGTGCGTCAGATCTTCCCCAAAACCTGATAAAATGACTACGGGGTGGGTATTAATCGAGAAATTGCTGCGATTAGAAAGAATTATCCTTGTTCCAAAGAAATTTCAGCTCCAGAGGTTACCCAAAAAGCAGAAAAAAACGACAGGTCGCGGGTTGAAAAAATGGTCAAAATTTAAAGGGTGTCACATCTTTCCCTAAACCTGATAAAATGACTACGGGGTGGGTATTAATCGAGAAATTGCTGAGATTAGAAAGAATTATCTTTGTTCCAAAGATATTTCAGCTCCGGAGGTTACCCAAAAAGCAGAAAAAAACGACAGGTCGCGGGTTGAAAGAATGGTCAAAATTTAAAGGGCGTCACATCTTCCCCATAACCTGATAAAATGACAACGGGGTGGGTATTAATCGAGAAATTGCTTATACAATAAAGAATTATTCTTGTTTCAAAGAAATTTCAGCTCTGGAGGTTACCCAAAAACCAGAAAAAAAACGACAGGTCGCGGGTTGATAAAATGGTCAAAATTTAAAGGGCGTCAGATCTTCCCCAAAACCTGATAAAATGACTACGGGGTCGGTATTAATCGAGAAATTGCTGCGATTAGAAAGAATTATCCTTGTTCCAAAGAAATTTCAGCTCTGGAGGTTCCCCAAAAAGCAGAAAAAACGACAGGTCGCAGGTTGAAAGAATGGTCAAAATTTAAAGGGCGTCACATCTTCCCCATAACCTGATAAAATGACAACGGGGTGGGTATTAATCGAGAAATTGCTTAGATAATAAAGAATTATTCTTGTTTCAAAGAAATTTCAGCTCCGGAGGTTACCCAAAAACCAGAAAAAAACGACAGGTCGCGGGTTGATAAAATGGTCAAAATTTAAAGGGCGTCAGATCTTCCCCAAAACCTGATAAAATGACAACGGGGTGGGTATTAATCGAGAAATTGCTGAGATTAGAAAGAATGATCCTTGTTCCAAATAAACTTCAGCTCCGGAGGTTACCCAAAAAGTAGAAAAAAACGACAGTAGGGCTGTAGGCTGTTTGTCGACTAGTCGATTAATTGGTCGATACTCTCCCATCCGAAATTCTCATTGGTCGAATAATCTCCGTGTATCTCTATCTCTACTTTCATGAAAGAGAAAAGTACTACATCAGTAGCTTTCTGGGACTAATCCATTATTTTCCTGCAGCGGGGGGACAGACCAACAAACTACCTTTTGAAAACAGTGCATTCAAAACACCCCCGCTGTTAACACAACTTTGGACTCTTCCAAACTCAGGAGGTCTAACTCCGTTACTCCGTTTCTCCTACAGTTATATCAACAAGAACCCCCGCCAGGCCAAAAAATATTTTTTAATACTAGAGTTAACGCCAAATATCCACTCATTCAGAAATATTTAGCGTTTGGGAGTCTGTGCAGCGCATGAGTCAACCACTGTGTTGTTGCCTGGGAAACGAGCAACTGTGTTATACGTCATTGCGTAGTATGTTTGCTTAGCAATTTGGACACAGAGAAAGTGACGGTGGATATGAGTGGAGCAGAGGAAAAGGTTAGCGGTAAGTTGTCAGTCTGGCAGTAAATGTACAGCACAGACTACAGTGTGTCAGTTAAATGATGAAAAGTCACGTCTGTTGTTTCTCCAAGTGCTGGAAAAGTGAAGGGAGTTAGCTCCAAAGTTAGCAACGATGGATTAGCCTAGCCTGAAGACGCTAAACAGAGAAATACAGAATTCATTGTAACATACCACCCCCCCCCCCCCCCCCCCGCGCGCGCGACTTATCGATTAGTCGCTGATTATTTACAGTTTTAGTCGACCAAGGTTTTCTTTGGTTGACTACAGCCCTAAACGACAGGTCGCGGGTTGAAAAACTGGTCAAAATTTAAAGTGCGTCAGATCTTCCCCAAAACCTGATAAAATGACTACGGGGTGGGTATTAATCGAGAAATTGCTGCGATTAGAAAGAATTATCCTTGTTCCAAAGAAATTTCAGCTCCAGAGGTTACCCAAAAAGCAGAAAAAAACGACAGGTCGCGGGTTGAAAAAATGGTCAAAATTTAAAGGGTGTCACATCTTTCCCTAAACCTGATAAAATGACTACGGGGTGGGTATTAATCGAGAAATTGCTGAGATTAGAAAGAATTATCTTTGTTCCAAAGATATTTCAGCTCCGGAGGTTACCCAAAAAGCAGAAAAAAACGACAGGTCGCGGGTTGAAAGAATGGTCAAAATTTAAAGGGCGTCACATCTTCCCCATAACCTGATAAAATGACAACGGGGTGGGTATTAATCGAGAAATTGCTTATACAATAAAGAATTATTCTTGTTTCAAAGAAATTTCAGCTCTGGAGGTTACCCAAAAACCAGAAAAAAACGACAGGTCGCGGGTTGATAAAATGGTCAAAATTTAAAGGGCGTCAGATCTTCCCCAAAACCTGATAAAATGACTACGGGGTCGGTATTAATCGAGAAATTGCTGCGATTAGAAAGAATTATCCTTGTTCCAAAGAA
Source organism: Euthynnus affinis (assembly GCA_029490765.1). Taxonomy (NCBI): domain Eukaryota; kingdom Metazoa; phylum Chordata; class Actinopteri; order Scombriformes; family Scombridae; genus Euthynnus; species Euthynnus affinis. The sequence goes on from JARJJI010000028.1 coordinate 278,113, forward strand.
ATTTCAGCTCCAGAGGTTACCCAAAAAGCAGAAAAAAACGACAGGTCGCGGGTTGAAAAAATGGTCAAAATTTAAAGGGTGTCACATCTTTCCCTAAACCTGATAAAATGACTACGGGGTGGGTATTAATCGAGAAATTGCTGAGATTAGAAAGAATTATCTTTGTTCCAAAGAAATTTCAGCTCCGGAGGTTACCCAAAAAGCAGAAAAAAACGACAGGTCGCGGGTTGAAAGAATGGTCAAAATTTAAAGGGCGTCACATCTTCCCCATAACCTGATAAAATGACAACGGGGTGGGTATTAATCGAGAAATTGCTTATATAATAAAGAATTATTCTTGTTTCAAAGAAATTTCAGCTCCGGAGGTTACCCAAAAACCAGAAAAAAACGACAGGTCGCGGGTTGATAAAATGGTCAAAATTTAAAGGGCGTCAGATCTTCCCCAAAATCTGATAAAATGACAACGGGGTGGGTATTAATCGAGAAATTGCTGAGATTAGAAAGAATTATCCTTGTTCCAAAGAAATTTCAATTTCGGAGATTACCTAAAAAGCAGAAAAAAACGACAGGTCGCGGGTTGAAAAAATGGTCAAAATTTAAAGGGCGTCAGATCTTCCCCAAAACCTGATAAAATGACAACGGGGTGGGTATTAATCGAGAAATTGCTGAGATTAGAAAGAATTATCCTTGTTTCAAAGAAATTTCATCTCCGGAGGTTACCCAAAAAGCAGAAAAAAACGACAGGTCGCGGGTTGAAAGAATGGTCAAAATTTAAAGGGCGTCAGATCTTCCCCTAAACCTGATAAAATTACAATGGGGTGGGTATTAATTGAGAAATTGCTGAGATTAGAAAGAATTATCTTTGCTCCAAAGACATTTCAGCTCCAGAGGTTACCCAAAAAGCAGAAAAAAACGACAGGTCGCGGGTTGAAAAAATGGTCAAAATTTAAAGGGCGTCAAATCTTCCCCTAAACCTGATAAAATGACAACGGGGTGGGTATTAATCGAGAAATTGCTGAGATTAGAAAGAATTATTTTTGTTCCAAAGAAATTTCAATTCCGGAGGTTACCTAAAAAGCAGAAAAAAAACGACAGGTCGCAGGTTGAAAGAATGGTCAAAATTTAAAGGGCGTCACATATTCCCCATAACCTGATAAAATTACAATGGGGTGGGTATTAATTGAGAAATTGGTGAGATTAGAAAGAATTATCCTTGTTCCAAAGAAATTTCAGCTCCGGAGGTCACGCCAAAAACCAAAAAAAAACAACAGGTCGCGGGTTGAAAAAATGGTCAAAATTTAAAGGGCGTCAGATCTTCCCCAAAACCTGATAAAATGACAACGGGGTGGGTATTAATCGAGAAATTGCTGAGATTACAAAGAATTATCTTTGCTCCAAAGACATTTCAGCTCCAGAGGTTACCCAAAAAGCAGAAAAAAACGACAGGTCGCGGGTTGAAAAAATGGTCAAAATTTAAAGGGCGTCAAATCTTCCCCTAAACCTGATAAAATGAAAACGGGGTGGGTATTAATCGAGAAATTGCTGAGATTAGAAAGAATTATCCTTGTTCCAAAGAAATTTGAATTCTGGAGGTTACCTAAAAAGCAGAAAAAAACGACAGGTCGCGGGTTGAAAAAATGGTCAAAATTTAAAGGGCGTCAAATCTTCCCCTAAACCTGATAAAATGACAACGGGGTGGGTATTAATCGAGAAATTGCTGAGATTAGAAAGAATTATCTTTGTTCCAAAGAAATTTCAATTCCGGAGGTTACCTAAAAATTAGAAAAAAACTACAGGTCGCGGGTTGAAAAAATGGTCAAAATTTAAAGGGCGTCAAATCTTCCCCAAAACCTGATAAAATGACAACGGGGTGGGTATTAATCGAGAAATTGCTGAGATTCGAAAGAATTATCCTTGTTTCAAAGAAATTTCATCTCCGGAGGTTACCCAAAAACCAGAAAAAAACGACAGGTCGCGGGTTGATAAAATGGTCAAAATTTAAAGGGCGTCACATATTCCCCATAACCTGATAAAATTACAATGGGGTGGGTATTAATTGAGAAATTGCTGAGATTACAAAGAATTATCTTTGCTCCAAAGACATTTCAACTCCAGAGGTTACCCAAAAATCAGAAAAAAACAACAGGTCGTGGGTTGAAAAAATGGTAAAAATTTAAAGGGCGTCAGATTTTCCCCAAAACCTGATAAAATGACAACGGGGTGGGTATTAATCGAGAAATTGCTGAGATTATAAAGAATTATCCTTGTTTCAAAGAAATTTCATCTCCGGAGGTTACCCAAAAAGCAGAAAAAAAACGACAGGTCGCAGGTTGATAAAATGGTCAAAATTTAAAGGACGTCAGATCTTCCCCTAAACCTGATAAAATGACAACGGGGTGGGTATTAATCGAGAAATTGCTGCGATTAGAAAGAATTATCCTTGTTCCAAAGAAATTTCAGCTCCGGAGGTTACCAAAAAACCCAAAAAAAAAACGACAGGTCGCGGGTTGATAAAATGGTCAAAGTTTAAAGGACGTCAGATCTTCCCCTAAACCAGATAAAATTACAATGGGGTGGGTATTAATCGAGAAATTGCTGAGATTAGAAAGAATTATCTTTTCTCCAAAGACATTTCAGCTCCAGAGGTTACCCAAAAAGCAGAAAAAAACGACAGGTCGCGGGTTGAAAAAATGGTCAAAATTTAAAGGGCGTCAAATCTTTCCCTAAACCTGATAAAATGACAACGGGGTGGGTATTAATCGAGAAATTGCTGAGATTAGAAAGAATTATCTTTGTCCCAAAGAAATTTCAGCTCCGGAGGTTACCCAAAAAGCAGAAAAAAACGACAGGTCGCGGGTTGAAAGAATGGTCAAAATTTAAAGGGCGTCACATTTTCCCCATAACCTGATAAAATGACAACGGGGTGGGTATTAATCGAGAAATTGCTTAGACAATAAAGAATTATTCTTGTTTCAAATAAATTTCATTCCGGAGGTTACCCAAAAACCAGAAAAAAACAACAGGTCGCGGGTTGAAAAAATGGTCAAAATTTAAAGGGCGTCAGATCTTCCCCAAAACCTGATAAAATGACAACGGGGTGGGTATTAATTGAGAAATTGCTAAGATTACAAAGAATTATCTTTGCTCCAAAGACATTTCAGCTCCAGAGGTTACCCAAAAAGCAGAAAAAAACGACAGGTCGCGGGTTGAAAAAATGGTCAAAATTTAAAGGGCGTCAAATCTTCCCCTAAACCTGATAAAATGACAACGGGGTGGGTTTTAATCGAGAAATTGCTGAGATTAGAAAGAATTATCTTTGTTCCAAAGAAATTTCAATTCCGGAGGTTACCTAAAAATTAGAAAAAAACTACAGGTCGCGGGTTGAAAAAATGGTCAAAATTTAAAGGGCGTCAGATCTTCCCCAAAACCTGATAAAATGACAACGGGGTGGGTATTAATCGAGAAATTGCTGAGATTAGAAAGAATTATCCTTGTTCCAAAGAAATTTCAATTTCGGAGATTACCTAAAAAGCAGAAAAAAACGACAGGTCGCGGGTTGAAAAAATGGTCAAAATTTAAAGGGCGTCAGATCTTCCCCAAAACCTGATAAAATGACAACGGGGTGGGTATTAATCGAGAAATTGCTGAGATTAGAAAGAATTATTCTTGTTTCAAAGAAATTTCATCTCCGGAGGTTACCCAAAAATCAGAAAAAAACGACAGGTCATGGGTTGAAAGAATGGTCAAAATTTAAAGGGCGTCACATATTCCCCATAACCTGATAAAATTACAATAGGGTGGGTATTAATTGAGAAATTGGTGAGATTAGAAAGAATTATCCTTGTTCCAAAGAAATTTCAGCTCTGGAGGTGACGCCAAAAAGCAGAAAAAAACAACAGGTCGCGGGTTGAAAAAATGGTCAAAATTTAAAGGGCGTCAGATCTTCCCCAAAACCTGATAAAATGACTACGGGGTGGGTATTAATCGAGAAATTGCTGAGATCAGAAAGAATTTTCCTTGTTCCAAAGAAATTTCAGCTCCAGAGGTTACTCAAAAAACCAGAAAAAAGCGACAGATCGCGGGTTGAAAAAATAGTCAAAATTTAAAGGACGTCAGATCTTCCCCTAAACCTGATAAAATGACAAAGGGGTGGGTATTAATCGAGAAATTGCTGCGATTAGAAAGAATTATCCTTGTTCCAAAGAAATTTCAACTCCGGAGGTTACCAAAAAACCAAAAAAAAAACGACAGGTCGCGGGTTGATAAAATGGTCAAAGTTTAAAGGGCGTCAGATCTTCCCCAAGACCTGATAAAATGACAACGGGGTGGGTATTAATCGAGAAATTGCTGAGATTAGAAAGAATTATCTTTGTTCCAAAGAAATTTCAGCTCCGGAGGTCACGCCAAAAACCAGAAAAAAACCACAGGTCGTGGGTTGAAAAAATGGTCAAAATTTAAAGGGCGTCAGATCTTCCCCAAAACCTGATGAAATGACAACGGGGTGGGTGTTAGTCGAGAAATTGCTGAGATTAGAAAGAATTATCCTTGTTCCAAAGAAATTTCAATTCTGGAGGTTACCTAAAAAGCAGAAAAAACGACAGGTCGCGGGTTGAAAAAATGGTCAAAATTTAAAGGGCGTCAGATCTTCCCCTAAACCTGATAAAATGACAACGGGGTGGGTATTAATCGAGAAATTGCTGAGATTCGAAAGAATTATCCTTGTTTCAAAGAAATTTCATCTCCGGAGGTTACCCAAAAAGCAGAAAAAAACGACAGGTCGCGGGTTGAAAAAATGGTCAAAATTTAAAGGGCGTCAAATCTTCCCCTAAACCTGATAAAATGACAACGGGGTGGGTATTAATCGAGAAATTGCTGAGATTAGAAAGAATTATCTTTGTTCCAAAGAAATTTCAATTCCGGAGGTTACCTAAAAAGCAGAAAAAAACGACAGGTCGCAGGTTGAAAGAATGGTCAAAATTTAAAGGGCGTCACATATTCCCCATAACCTGATAAAATTACAATGGGGTGGGTATTAATTGAGAAATTGGTGAGATTAGAAAGAATTATCCTTGTTCCAAAGAAATTTCAGCTCCGGAGGTCACGCCAAAAACCAAAAAAAAACAACAGGTCGCGGGTTGAAAAAATGGTCAAAATTTAAAGGGCGTCAGATCTTCCCCAAAACCTGATAAAATGACAACGGGGTGGGTATTAATCGAGAAATTGCTGAGATTACAAAGAATTATCTTTGCTCCAAAGACATTTCAGCTCCAGAGGTTACCCAAAAAGCAGAAAAAAACGACAGGTCGCGGGTTGAAAAAATGGTCAAAATTTAAAGGGCGTCAAATCTTCCCCTAAACCTGATAAAATGACAACGGGGTGGGTATTAATCGAGAAATTGCTGAGATTAGAAAGAATTATCCTTGTTCCAAAGAAATTTGAATTCTGGAGGTTACCTAAAAAGCAGAAAAAAACGACAGGTCGCGGGTTGAAAAAATGGTCAAAATTTAAAGGGCGTCAAATCTTCCCCTAAACCTGATAAAATGACAACGGGGTGGGTATTAATCGAGAAATTGCTGAGATTAGAAAGAATTATCTTTGTTCCAAAGAAATTTCAATTCCGGAGGTTACCTAAAAAGCAGAAAAAAACGACAGGTCGCAGGTTGAAAGAATGGTCAAAATTTAAAGGGCGTCACATATTCCCCATAACCTGATAAAATTACAATGGGGTGGGTATTAATTGAGAAATTGGTGAGATTAGAAAGAATTATCCTTGTTCCAAAGAAATTTCAGCTCCGGAGGTCACGCCAAAAACCAAAAAAAAACAACAGGTCGCGGGTTGAAAAAATGGTCAAAATTTAAAGGGCGTCAGATCTTCCCCAAAACCTGATAAAATGACAACGGGGTGGGTATTAATCGAGAAATTGCTGAGATTACAAAGAATTATCTTTGCTCCAAAGACATTTCAGCTCCAGAGGTTACCCAAAAAGCAGAAAAAAACGACAGGTCGCGGGTTGAAAAAATGGTCAAAATTTAAAGGGCGTCAAATCTTCCCCTAAACCTGATAAAATGACAACGGGGTGGGTATTAATCGAGAAATTGCTGAGATTAGAAAGAATTATCCTTGTTCCAAAGAAATTTGAATTCTGGAGGTTACCTAAAAAGCAGAAAAAAACGACAGGTCGCGGGTTGAAAAAATGGTCAAAATTTAAAGGGCGTCAAATCTTCCCCTAAACCTGATAAAATGACAACGGGGTGGGTATTAATCGAGAAATTGCTGAGATTAGAAAGAATTATCTTTGTTCCAAAGAAATTTCAATTCTGGAGGTTACCTAAAAATTAGAAAAAAACTACAGGTCGCGGGTTGAAAAAATGGTCAAAATTTAAAGGGCGTCAAATCTTCCCCAAAACCTGATAAAATGACAACGGGGTGGGTATTAATCGAGAAATTGCTGAGATTCGAAAGAATTATCCTTGTTTCAAAGAAATTTCATCTCCGGAGGTTACCCAAAAACCAGAAAAAAACGACAGGTCGCGGGTTGATAAAATGGTCAAAATTTAAAGGGCGTCACATATTCCCCATAACCTGATAAAATTACAATGGGGTGGGTATTAATTGAGAAATTGCTGAGATTACAAAGAATTATCTTTGCTCCAAAGACATTTCAGCTCCAGAGGTTACCCAAAAATCAGAAAAAAACAACAGGTCGTGGGTTGAAAAAATGGTCAAAATTTAAAGGGCGTCAGATTTTCCCCAAAACCTGATAAAATGACAACGGGGTGGGTATTAATCGAGAAATTGCTGAGATTATAAAGAATTATCCTTGTTTCAAAGAAATTTCATCTCCGGAGGTTACCCAAAAAGCAGAAAAAAACGACAGGTCGCAGGTTGATAAAATGGTCAAAATTTAAAGGACGTCAGATCTTCCCCTAAACCTGATAAAATGACAACGGGGTGGGTATTAATCGAGAAATTGCTGCGATTAGAAAGAATTATCCTTGTTCCAAAGAAATTTCAGCTCCGGAGATTACCAAAAAACCCAAAAAAAAACGACAGGTCGCGGGTTGATAAAATGGTCAAAGTTTAAAGGACGTCAGATCTTCCCCTAAACCAGATAAAATTACAATGGGGTGGGTATTAATCGAGAAATTGCTGAGATTAGAAAGAATTATCTTTTCTCCAAAGACATTTCAGCTCCAGAGGTTACCCAAAAAGCAGAAAAAAACGACAGGTCGCGGGTTGAAAAAATGGTCAAAATTTAAAGGGCGTCAAATCTTCCCCTAAACCTGATAAAATGACAACGGGGTGGGTATTAATCGAGAAATTGCTGAGATTAGAAAGAATTATCTTTGTCCAAAAGAAATTTCAGCTCCGGAGGTTACCCAAAAAGCAGAAAAAAACGACAGGTCGCGGGTTGAAAGAATGGTCAAAATTTAAAGGGCGTCACATTTTCCCCATAACCTGATAAAATGACAACGGGGTGGGTATTAATCGAGAAATTGCTTAGACAATAAAGAATTATTCTTGTTTCAAATAAATTTCATTCCGGAGGTTACCCAAAAACCAGAAAAAAACAACAGGTCGCGGGTTGAAAAAATGGTCAAAATTTAAAGGGCGTCAGATCTTCCCCAAAACCTGATAAAATGACAACGGGGTGGGTATTAATTGAGAAATTGCTAAGATTACAAAGAATTATCTTTGCTCCAAAGACATTTCAGCTCCAGAGGTTACCCAAAAAGCAGAAAAAAACGACAGGTCGCGGGTTGAAAAAATGGTCAAAATTTAAAGGGCGTCAAATCTTCCCCTAAACCTGATAAAATGACAACGGGGTGGGTATTAATCGAGAAATTGCTGAGATTAGAAAGAATTATCTTTGTTCCAAAGAAATTTCAATTCCGGAGGTTACCTAAAAATTAGAAAAAAACTACAGGTCGCGGGTTGAAAAAATGGTCAAAATTTAAAGGGCGTCAGATCTTCCCCAAAACCTGATAAAATGACAACGGGGTGGGTATTAATCGAGAAATTGCTGAGATTAGAAAGAATTATCCTTGTTCCAAAGAAATTTCAATTTCGGAGATTACCTAAAAAGCAGAAAAAAACGACAGGTCGCGGGTTGAAAAAATGGTCAAAATTTAAAGGGCGTCAGATCTTCCCCAAAACCTGATAAAATGACAACGGGGTGGGTATTAATCGAGAAATTGCTGAGATTAGAAAGAATTATTCTTGTTTCAAAGAAATTTCATCTCCGGAGGTTACCCAAAAACCAGAAAAAAACGACAGGTCGCGGGTTGAAAGAATGGTCAAAATTTAAAGGGCGTCACATATTCCCCATAACCTGATAAAATTACAATAGGGTGGGTATTAATTGAGAAATTGGTGAGATTAGAAAGAATTATCCTTGTTCCAAAGAAATTTCAGCTCTGGAGGTGACGCCAAAAAGCAGAAAAAAACAACAGGTCGCGGGTTGAAAAAATGGTCAAAATTTAAAGGGCGTCAGATCTTCCCCAAAACCTGATAAAATGACTACGGGGTGGGTATTAATCGAGAAATTGCTGAGATCAGAAAGAATTTTCCTTGTTCCAAAGAAATTTCAGCTCCAGAGGTTACTCAAAAAACCAGAAAAAAGCGACAGATCGCGGGTTGAAAAAATAGTCAAAATTTAAAGGACGTCAGATCTTCCCCTAAACCTGATAAAATGACAAAGGGGTGGGTATTAATCGAGAAATTGCTGCGATTAGAAAGAATTATCCTTGTTCCAAAGAAATTTCAACTCCGGAGGTTACCAAAAAACCAAAAAAAAAACGACAGGTCGCGGGTTGATAAAATGGTCAAAGTTTAAAGGGCGTCAGATCTTCCCCAAGACCTGATAAAATGACAACGGGGTGGGTATTAATCGAGAAATTGCTGAGATTAGAAAGAATTATCTTTGTTCCAAAGAAATTTCAGCTCCGGAGGTCACGCCAAAAACCAGAAAAAAACCACAGGTCGTGGGTTGAAAAAATGGTCAAAATTTAAAGGGCGTCAGATCTTCCCCAAAACCTGATGAAATGACAACGGGGTGGGTGTTAGTCGAGAAATTGCTGAGATTAGAAAGAATTATCCTTGTTCCAAAGAAATTTCAATTCTGGAGGTTACCTAAAAAGCAGAAAAAACGACAGGTCGCGGGTTGAAAAAATGGTCAAAATTTAAAGGGCGTCAGATCTTCCCCTAAACCTGATAAAATGACAACGGGGTGGGTATTAATCGAGAAATTGCTGAGATTCGAAAGAATTATCCTTGTTTCAAAGAAATTTCATCTCCGGAGGTTACCCAAAAACCAGAAAAAAACGACAGGTCGCGGGTTGATAAAATGGTCAAAATTTAAAGGGCGTCACATATTCCCCATAACCTGATAAAATTGCAATGAGGTGGGTATTAATTGAGAAATTGCTGAGATTACAAAGAATTATCTTTGCTCCAAAGACATTTCAGCTCCAGAGGTTACCCAAAAATCAGAAAAAAACAACAGGTCGTGGGTTGAAAAAATGGTCAAAATTTAAAGGGCGTCAGATTTTCCCCAAAACCTGATAAAATGACAACGGGGTGGGTATTAATCGAGAAATTGCTGAGATTATAAAGAATTATCCTTGTTTCAAAGAAATTTCATCTCCGGAGGTTACCCAAAAAGCAGAAAAAAACGACAGGTCGCAGGTTGATAAAATGGTCAAAATTTAAAGGACGTCAGATCTTCCCCTAAACCTGATAAAATGACAACGGGGTGGGTATTAATCGAGAAATTGCTGCGATTAGAAAGAATTATCCTTGTTCCAAAGAAATTTCAGCTCCGGAGGTTACCAAAAAACCAAAAAAAAAACGACAGGTCGCGGGTTGATAAAATGGTCAAAGTTTAAAGGACGTCAGATCTTCCCCTAAACCAGATAAAATTACAATGGGGTGGGTATTAATTGAGAAATTGCTGAGATTAGAAAGAATTATCTTTTCTCCAAAGACATTTCAGCTCCAGAGGTTACCCAAAAAGCAGAAAAAAACGACAGGTCGCGGGTTGAAAAAATGGTCAAAATTTAAAGGGCGTCACATCTTTCCCTAAACCTGATAAAATGACAACGGGGTGGGTATTAATCGAGAAATTGCTGAGATTAGAAAGAATTATCTTTGTCCCAAAGAAATTTCAGCTCCGGAGGTTACCCAAAAAGCAGAAAAAAACGACAGGTCGCGGGTTGAAAGAATGGTCAAAATTTAAAGGGCGTCACATCTTCCCCATAACCTGATAAAATGACAACGGGGTGGGTATTAATCGAGAAATTGCTTAGACAATAAAGAATTATTCTTGTTTCAAATAAATTTAATTCCGGAGGTTACCCAAAAACCAGAAAAAAACAACAGGTCGCGGGTTGAAAAAATGGTCAAAATTTAAAGGGCGTCAGATCTTCCCCAAAACCTGATAAAATGACAACGGGGTGGGTATTAATCGAGAAATTGCTGAGATTACAAAGAATTATCTTTGCTCCAAAGACATTTTAGCTCCCGAGGTTACCCAAAAAGCAGAAAAAAACGACAGGTCGCGGGTTGAAAAAATGGTCAAAATTTAAAGGGCGTCACATATTCCCCATAACCTGATAAAATTACAATGGGGTGGGTATTAATCGAGAAATTGCTGAGATTACAAAGAATTATCTTTGCTCCAAAGACATTTCAGCTCCAGACGTTACCCAATAATCAGAAAAAAACAACAGGTCGTGGGTTGAAAAAATGGTCAAAATTTAAAGGGCGTCAGATCTTCCCCAAAACCTGATAAAATGACAACGGGGTGGGTATTAATTGAGAAATTGCTGAGATTATAAAGAATTATCCTTGTTCCAAAGAAATTTCAGCTCCGGAGGTTACCAAAAAACCAAAAAAAAAACGACAGGTCGCGGGTTGATAAAATGGTCAAAGTTTAAAGGACGTCAGATCTTCCCCTAAACCAGATAAAATTACAATGGGGTGGGTATTAATCGAGAAATTGCTGAGATTAGAAAGAATTATCTTTTCTCCAAAGACATTTCAGCTCCAGAGGTTACCCAAAAAGCAGAAAAAAACGACAGGTCGCGGGTTGAAAAAATGGTCAAAATTTAAAGGGCGTCACATCTTTCCCTAAACCTGATAAAATGACAACGGGGTGGGTATTAATCGAGAAATTGCTGAGATTAGAAAGAATTATCTTTGTTCCAAAGAAATTTCAGCTCCGGAGGTTACCCAAAAAGCAGAAAAAAACGACAGGTCGCGGGTAGAAAGAATGGTCAAAATTTAAAGGGCGTCACATCTTCCCCATAACCTGATAAAATGACAACGGGGTGGGTATTAATCGAGAAATTGCTTAGACAATAAAGAATTATTCTTGTTTCAAATAAATTTCATTCCGGAGGTTACCCAAAAAGCAGAAAAAAACGACAGGTCGCGGGTTGATAAAATGGTCAAAATTCAAAGGGCGTCAGATCTTCCCCTAAACCTGATAAAATGACAACAGGGTGGGTATTAATCGAGAAATTGCTGAGATTAGAAAGAATTATCTTTGTTCCAAAGAAATTTCAGCTCCGGAGGTTACCCAAAAACCAGAAAAAAACGACAGGTCACGGGTTGAAAAAATGGTCAAAATTTAAAGGGCGTCAGATCTTCCCCAAAACCTGATAAAATGACAACGGGGTGGGTATTAATTGAGAAATTGCTGAGATTAGAAAGAATTATCTTTGTTCCAAAGAAATTTCAGCTCCGGAGGTGATGCCAAAAACCAGAAAAAAACGACAGGTCGTGGGTTGAAAAAATGGTCAAAATTTAAAGGGCGTCAGATCTTTCCTAAAACCTGATAAAATGACATTGGGGTGGGTATTAATCGAGAAATTGCAGAGATTAGAATGAATTATCTTTGTTTCAAAGAAATTTCAGCTCTGGGGGTGATGCCAAAAATCAGAAAAAAACGACAGGTCGCGGGTTGAAAAAATGGTCAAAATTTAAAGGGCGTCAGATCTTTCCTAAAACCTGATAAAATGACGATGGGGTGGGTATTAATCGAGAAATTGCTGAGATTAGAAAGAATTATCTTTGTTCCAAAGAAATTTCAGCTCCGGAGGTCACGCCAAAAACCAGAAAAAAACAACAGGTCGCGGGTTGAAAAAATGGTCAAAATTTAAAGGGCGTCAGATCTTCCCCAAAACCTGATAAAATGACAACGGGGTGGGTATTAATCGAGAAATTGCTGAGATTACAAAGAATTATCTTTGCTCCAAAGACATTTTAGCTCCAGAGGTTACCCAAAAAGCAGAAAAAAACAATAGGTCGCGGGTAGAAAAAATGGTCAAAATTTAAAGGGCGTCAAATCTTCCCCTACACCTGGTAAAATGACAACGGGGTGGGTATTAATCGAGAAATTGCTGAGATTAGAAAGAATTATCTTTGTTCCAAAGACATTTCAGCTCCGGAGGTTACCCAAAAAGCAAGAAAAAAACGACAGGTCGCAGGTTGAAAAGAATGGTCAAAATTTAAAGGGCGTCAGATCTTCCCCAAAACCTGATAAAATGACAACGGGGTGGGTATTAATCGAGAAATTGCTGAGATTATAAAGAATTATCCTTGTTTCAAAGAAATTTCATCTCCGGAGGTTACCCAAAAACCAGAAAAAAACGACAGGTCGCAGGTTGAAAGAATGGTCAAAATTTAAAGGGCGTCACATATTCCCCATAACCTGATAAAATTACAATGGGGTGGGTATTAATCGAGAAATTGCTGAGATTAGAAAGAATTATCCTTGTTCCAAAGAAATTTCAGCTCCGGAGGTCACGCCAAAAACCAGAAAAAAACAACAGGTCGCGGTTGAAAAAATGGTCAAAATTTAAAGGGCGTCAGATCTTCCCCAAAACCTGATAAAATGACAACGGGGTGGGTATTAATCGAGAAATTGCTGAGATTACAAAGAATTATCTTTGCTCCAAAGACATTTTAGCTCCAGAGGTTACCCAAAAAGCAGAAAAAAACGATAGGTCGCGGGTAGAAAAAATGGTCAAAATTTAAAGGGCGTCAAATCTTCCCCTACACCTGGTAAAATGACAACGGGGTGGGTATTAATCGAGAAATTGCTGAGATTAGAAAGAATTATCTTTGTTCCAAAGACATTTCAGCTCCGGAGGTTACCCAAAAAGCAGAAAAAAACGATAGGTCGCGGGTTGAAAAAATGGTCAAAATTTAAAGGGTGTCACATCTTCCCCATAACCTGATAAAATGACAACGGGGTGGGTATTAATCGAGAAATTGCTGAGATTAGAAAGAATTATTCTTGTTTCAAGGAAATTTCAGCTCCGGAGGTTACCCAAAAAGCAGAAAAAAACGACAGGTCGCGGGTTGAAAAAATGGTCAAAATTTAAAGGGCGTCAGATCTTCCCCAAAACCTGATAAAATGACAACGGGGTGGGTATTAATCGAGAAATTGCTGAGATTAGAAAGAATTATCTTTGTTCCAAAGAAATTTCAGCTCCGGAGGTTACCCAAAAAGCAGAAAAAAACGACAGGTCGCGGGTTGAAAGAATGGTCAAAATTTAAAGGGCGTCAGATCTTCCCCAAAACCTGATAAAATGACAACGGGGTGGGTATTAATCGAGAAATTGCTGAGATTAGAAAGAATTATTCTTGTTTCAAGGAAATTTCAGCTCCGGAGGTTACCCAAAAACCAGAAAAAAACGACAGGTCGTGGGTTGAAAAAATGGTCAAAATTTAAAGGGCGTCAGATCTTCCCCAAAACCTGATAAAATGACAACGGGGTGGGTATTAATCGAGAAATTGCTGAGATTAGAAAGAATTATCTTTGTTCCAAAGAAATTTCAGCTCCGGAGGTTACCCAAAAAGCAGAAAAAAACGACAGGTCGCGGGTTGAAAGAATGGTCAAAATTTAAAGGGCGTCAGATCTTCCCCAAAACCTGATAAAATGACAACGGGGTGGGTATTAATCGAGAAATTGCTGAGATTATAAAGAATTATCCTTGTTTCAAAGAAATTTCATCTCCGGAGGTTACCCAAAAAGCAGAAAAAAACGACAGGTCGCGGGTTGAAAAAATGGTCAAAATTTAAAGGGCGTCAAATCTTCCCCTAAACCTGATAAAATGACAACGGGGTGGGTATTAATCGAGAAATTGCTGAGATTATAAAGAATTATCCTTGATTCAAAGAAATTTCAGCTCCGGAGGTTACCCAAAAAGCAGAAAAAAACGACAGGTCGCGGGTTGATAAAATGGTCAAAATTTAAAGGGCGTCACATATTCCCCATAACCTGATAAAATTACATTGGGGTGGGTATTAATTGAGAAATTGCTGAGATTACAAAGAATTATCTTTGCTCCAAAGACATTTCATCTCCGGAGGTCACCCAAAAAGCAGAAAAAAACGACAGGTCGCGGGTTGAAAGAATGGTCAAAATTTAAAGGGCGTCAGATCTTCCCCTAAACCTGATAAAATTACATTGGGGTGGGTATTAATTGAGAAATTGCTGACATTAGAAAGAATTATCTTTGCTCCAAAGACATTTCAGCTCCAGAGGTTACCCAAAAAGCAGAAAAAAACGACAGGTCGCGGGTTGTAAAAATGGTCAAAATTTAAAGGGCGTCAAATCTTCCCCTAAACCTGATAAAATGACAACGGGGTGGGTATTAATCGAGAAATTGATGAGATTAGAAAGAATTATCTTTGTTCCAAAGAAATTTCAATTCCGGAGGTTTCCTAAAAAGCAGAAAAAAACGACAGGTCGCAGGTTGAAAAGAATGGTCAAAATTTAAAGGGCGTCAGATCTTCCCCAAAACCTGATAAAATGACAACGGGGTGGGTATTAATCGAGAAATTGCTGAGATTATAAAGAATTATCCTTGTTTCAAAGAAATTTCATCTCCGGAGGTTACCCAAAAACCAGAAAAAAACGACAGGTCGCAGGTTGAAAGAATGGTCAAAATTTAAAGGGCGTCACATATTCCCCATAACCTGATAAAATTACAATGGGGTGGGTATTAATCGAGAAATTGCTGAGATTAGAAAGAATTATCCTTGTTCCAAAGAAATTTCAGCTCCGGAGGTCACGCCAAAAACCAGAAAAAAACAACAGGTCGCGGGTTGAAAAAATGGTCAAAATTTAAAGGGCGTCAGATCTTCCCCAAAACCTGATAAAATGACAACGGGGTGGGTATTAATCGAGAAATTGCTGAGATTACAAAGAATTATCTTTGCTCCAAAGACATTTTAGCTCCAGAGGTTACCCAAAAAGCAGAAAAAAACGATAGGTCGCGGGTAGAAAAAATGGTCAAAATTTAAAGGGCGTCAAATCTTCCCCTACACCTGGTAAAATGACAACGGGGTGGGTATTAATCGAGAAATTGCTGAGATTAGAAAGAATTATCTTTGTTCCAAAGACATTTCAGCTCCGGAGGTTACCCAAAAAGCAGAAAAAAACGATAGGTCGCGGGTTGAAAAAATGGTCAAAATTTAAAGGGTGTCACATCTTCCCCATAACCTGATAAAATGACAACGGGGTGGGTATTAATCGAGAAATTGCTGAGATTAGAAAGAATTATTCTTGTTTCAAGGAAATTTCAGCTCCGGAGGTTACCCAAAAAGCAGAAAAAAACGACAGGTCGCGGGTTGAAAAAATGGTCAAAATTTAAAGGGCGTCAGATCTTCCCCAAAACCTGATAAAATGACAACGGGGTGGGTATTAATCGAGAAATTGCTGAGATTAGAAAGAATTATCTTTGTTCCAAAGAAATTTCAGCTCCGGAGGTTACCCAAAAAGCAGAAAAAAACGACAGGTCGCGGGTTGAAAGAATGGTCAAAATTTAAAGGGCGTCAGATCTTCCCCAAAACCTGATAAAATGACAACGGGGTGGGTATTAATCGAGAAATTGCTGAGATTATAAAGAATTATCCTTGTTTCAAAGAAATTTCATCTCCGGAGTTTACCCAAAAACCAGAAAAAAACGACAGGTCGCGGGTTGAAAAAATGGTCAAAATTTAAAGGGCGTCAAATCTTCCCCTAAACCTGATAAAATGACAACGGGGTGGGTATTAATCGAGAAATTGCTGAGATTAGAAAGAATTATCCTTGATTCAAAGGAAATTTCAGCTCCGGAGGTTACCCAAAAAGCAGAAAAAAACGACAGGCCGCGAGTTGATAAAATGATCAAAATTTAAAGGGCGTCACATATTCCCCATAACCTGATAAAATTACATTGGGGTGGGTATTAATTGAGAAATTGCTGAGATTACAAAGAATTATCTTTGCTCCAAAGACATTTCATCTCCGGAGGTTACCCAAAAAGCAGAAAAAAACGACAGGTCGCGGGTTGAAAGAATGGTCAAAATTTAAAGGGCGTCAGATCTTCCCCTAAACCTGATAAAATCACAATGGGGTGGGTATTAATTGAGAAATTGCTGACATTAGAAAGAATTATCTTTGCTCCAAAGACATTTCAGCTCCAGAGGTTACCCAAAAAGCAGAAAAAAACGACAGGTCGCGGGTTGAAAAAATGGTCAAAATTTAAAGGGCGTCAAATCTTCCGCTAAACCTGATAAAATGACAACGGGGTGGGTATTAATCGAGAAATTGATGAGATTAGAAAGAATTATCTTTGTTCCAAAGAAATTTCAATTCCGGAGGTTACCTAAAAACCAGAAAAAAACGACAGGTCGCAGGTTGAAAAAATGGTCAAAATTTAAAGGGCGTCAGATCTTCCCCAAAACCTGATAAAATGACAACGGGGTGGGTATTAATCGAGAAATTGCTGAGATTATAAAGAATTATCCTTGTTTCAAAGAAATTTCAATTCCGGAGGTTACCTAAAAAGCAGAAAAAAACGACAGGTCGCAGGTTGAAAAAATGGTCAAAATTTAAAGGGCGTCAGATCTTCCCCAAAACCTGATAAAATGACAACGGGGTGGGTATTAATCGAGAAATTGCTGAGATTATAAAGAATTATCCTTGTTCCAAAGACATTTCAGCTCCGGAGGTTACCCAAAAAGCAGAAAAAAACGATAGGTCGCGGGTTGAAAAAATGGTCAAAATTTAAAGGGTGTCACATCTTCCCCATAACCTGATAAAATGAAAACGGGGTGGGTATTAATTGAGAAATAGCTGAGATTACAAAGAATTATCTTTGCTACAAAGATATTTCAGCTCCAGAGGTTACCCAAAAAGCAGAAAAAAACGACAGGTCGCGGGTTGAAAAAATGGTCAAAATTTAAAGGGCGTCAGATCTTTCCCTGAACCTGATAAAATGACAACGGGGTGGGTATTAATCGAGAAATTGCTGAGATTAGAAAGAATTATTCTTTTTTCAAGGAAATTTCAGCTCCGGAGGTTACCCAAAAACCAGAAAAAAACGACAGGTCGCGGGTTGAAAAAATGGTCAAAATTTAAAGGGCGTCAGATCTTCCCCAAAACCTGATAAAATGACAACGGGGTGGGTAATAATCGAGAAATTGCTGAGATTAGAAAGAATTATCTTTGTTCCAAAGAAATTTCAGCTCCGGAGGTTACCCAAAAAGCAGAAAAAAACGACAGGTCGCGGGTTGAAAGAATGGTCAAAATTTAAAGGGCGTCAGATCTTCCCCAAAACCTGATAAAATGACAACGGGGTGGGTATTAATCGAGAAATTGCTGAGATTATAAAGAATTATCCTTGTTTCAAAGAAATTTCATCTCCGGAGGTTACCCAAAAACCAGAAAAAAACAACAGGTCGCGGGATGAAAAAATGGTCAAAATTTAAAGGGCGTCAAATCTTCCCCTAAACCTGATAAAATGACAACGGGGTGGGTATTAATCGAGAAATTGCTGAGATTATAAAGAATTATCCTTGATTCAAAGAAATTTCAGCTCCGGAGGTTACCCAAAAAGCAGAAAAAAACGACAGGTCGCGGGTTGATAAAATGGTCAAAATTTAAAGGGCGTCACATATTCCCCATAACCTGATAAAATTACATTGGGGTGGGTATTAATTGAGAAATTGCTGAGATTACAAAGAATTATCTTTGCTCCAAAGACATTTCATCTCCGGAGGTCACCCAAAAAGCAGAAAAAAACGACAGGTCGCGGGTTGAAAGAATGGTCAAAATTTAAAGGGCGTCAGATCTTCCCCTAAACCTGATAAAATGACAACGGGGTGGGTATTAATCGAGAAATTGATGAGATTAGAAAGAATTATCTTTGTTCCAAAGAAATTTCAATTCCGGAGGTTACCTAAAAACCAGAAAAAAAACGACAGGTCGCAGGTTGAAAAAATGGTCAAAATTTAAAGGGCGTCAGATCTTCCCCAAAACCTGATAGAATGACAACGGGGTGGGTATTAATCGAGAAATTGCTGAGATTATAAAGAATTATCCTTGTTTCAAAGAAATTTTAATTCCGGAGGTTACCTAAAAAGCAGAAAAAAACGACAGGTCGCAGGTTGAAAAAATGGTCAAAATTTAAAGGGCGTCAGATCTTCCCCAAAACCTGATAAAATGACAACGGGGTGGGTATTAATCGAGAAATTGCTGAGATTATGAAGAATTATCCTTGTTCCAAAGACATTTCAGCTCCGGAGGTTACCCAAAAAGCAGAAAAAAACGACAGGTCGCGGGTTGAAAAAATGGTCAAAATTTAAAGGGTGTCACATCTTCCCCATAACCTGATAAAATGAAAACGGGGTGGGTATTAATTGAGAAATAGCTGAGATTACAAAGAATTATCTTTGCTACAAAGATATTTCAGCTCCAGAGGTTACCCAAAAAGCAGAAAAAAACGACAGGTCGCGGGTTGAAAAAATGGTCAAAATTTAAAGGGCGTCAGGTCTTTCCCTGAACCTGATAAAATGACAACGGGGTGGGTATTAATCGAGAAATTGCTGAGATTAGAAAGAATTATTCTTTTTTCAAGGAAATTTCAGCTCCGGAGGTTACCCAAAAACCAGAAAAAAACGACAGGTCGCGGGTTGAAAAAATGGTCAAAATTTAAAGGGCGTCAGATCTTCCCCAAAACCTGATAAAATGACAACGGGGTGGGTATTAATCGAGAAATTGCTGAGATTAGAAAGAATTATCTTTGTTCCAAAGAAATTTCAGCTCCGGAGGTTACCCAAAAAGCAGAAAAAAACGACAGGTCGCGGGTTGAAAGAATGGTCAAAATTTAAAGGGCGTCAGATCTTCCCCAAAACCTGATAAAATGACAACGGGGTGGGTATTAATCGAGAAATTGCTGAGATTATAAAGAATTATCCTTGTTTCAAAGAAATTTCAATTCCGGAGGTTACCTAAAAAGCAGAAAAAAACGACAGGTCGCAGGTTGAAAAAATGGTCAAAATTTAAAGGGCGTCAGATCTTCCCCAAAACCTGATAAAATGACAACGGGGTGGGTATTAATCGAGAAATTGCTGAGATTATAAAGAATTATCCTTGTTCCAAAGACATTTCAGCTCCGGAGGTTACCCAAAAAGCAGAAAAAAACGATAGGTCGCGGGTTGAAAAAATGGTCAAAATTTAAAGGGTGTCACATCTTCCCCATAACCTGATAAAATGAAAACGGGGTGGGTATTAATTGAGAAATAGCTGAGATTACAAAGAATTATCTTTGCTACAAAGATATTTCAGCTCCAGAGGTTACCCAAAAAGCAGAAAAAAACGACAGGTCGCGGGTTGAAAAAATGGTCAAAATTTAAAGGGCGTCAGATCTTTCCCTGAACCTGATAAAATGACAACGGGGTGGGTATTAATCGAGAAATTGCTGAGATTAGAAAGAATTATTCTTTTTTCAAGGAAATTTCAGCTCCGGAGGTTACCCAAAAACCAGAAAAAAACGACAGGTCGCGGGTTGAAAAAATGGTCAAAATTTAAAGGGCGTCAGATCTTCCCCAAAACCTGATAAAATGACAACGGGGTGGGTATTAATCGAGAAATTGCTGAGATTAGAAAGAATTATCTTTGTTCCAAAGAAATTTCAGCTCCGGAGGTTACCCAAAAAGCAGAAAAAAACGACAGGTCGCGGGTTGAAAGAATGGTCAAAATTTAAAGGGCGTCAGATCTTCCCCAAAACCTGATAAAATGACAACGGGGTGGGTATTAATCGAGAAATTGCTGAGATTATAAAGAATTATCCTTGTTTCAAAGAAATTTCATCTCCGGAGGTTACCCAAAAACCAGAAAAAAACGACAGGTCGCGGGTTGAAAAAATGGTCAAAATTTAAAGGGCGTCAAATCTTCCCCTAAACCTGATAAAATGACAACGGGGTGGGTATTAATCGAGAAATTGCTGAGATTATAAAGAATTATCCTTGATTCAAAGAAATTTCAGCTCCGGAGGTTACCCAAAAAGCAGAAAAAAACGACAGGTCGCGGGTTGATAAAATGGTCAAAATTTAAAGGGCGTCACATATTCCCCATAACCTGATAAAATTACATTGGGGTGGGTATTAATTGAGAAATTGCTGAGATTAGAAAGAATTATCCTTGTTCCAAAGAAATTTCAGCTCCGGAGGTCACGCCAAAAAGCAGAAAAAAACAACAGGTCGCGGGTTGAAAAAATGGTCAAAATTTAAAGGGCGTCAGATCTTCCCCAAAACCTGATAAAATGACAACGGGGTGGGTATTAATCGAGAAATTGCTGAGATTACAAAGAATTATCTTTGCTCCAAAGACATTTTAGCTCCAGAGGTTACCCAAAAAGCAGAAAAAAACGATAGGTCGCGGGTAGAAAAAATGGTCAAAATTTAAAGGGCGTCAAATCTTCCCCTACACCTGGTAAAATGACAACGGGGTGGGTATTAATCGAGAAATTGCTGAGATTAGAAAGAATTATCTTTGTTCCAAAGACATTTCAGCTCCGGAGGTTACCCAAAAAGCAGAAAAAAACGATAGGTCGCGGGTTGAAAAAATGGTCAAAATTTAAAGGGTGTCACATCTTCCCCATAACCTGATAAAATGAAAACGGGGTGGGTATTAATTGAGAAATAGATGAGATTACCACGAATTATCTTTGCTACAAAGATATTTCAGCTCCAGAGGTTACCCAAAAAGCAGAAAAAAACGACAGGTCGCGGGTTGAAAAAATGGTCAAAATTTAAAGGGCGTCAGATCTTTCCCTGAACCTGATAAAATGACAACGGGGTGGGTATTAATCGAGAAATTGCTGAGATTAGAAAGAATTATTCTTGTTTCAAGGAAATTTCAGGTCCGGAGGTTACCCAAAAACCAGAAAAAAACGACAGGTCGCGGGTTGAAAAAATGGTCAAAATTTAAAGGGCGTCAGATCTTCCCCAAAACCTGATAAAATGACAACGGGGTGGGTATTAATCGAGAAATTGCTGAGATTATAAAGAATTATCCTTGATTCAAAGAAATTTCAGCTCCGGAGGTTACCCAAAAACCAGAAAAAAACGACAGGTCGCGGGCCGAAAAAATGGTCAAAATTTAAAGGGCGTCAGATCTTTCCTAAAACCTGATAAAATGATGATGGGGTGGGTATTAATCGAGAAATTGCAGAGATTAGAAAGAATTATCTTTGTTCCAAAGAAATTTCAGCTTCGGAGGTTACATCAAAGATCAGAAAAAAACGACAGGTCGCAAGTTGAAAAAATGGTCAAAATTTAAAGGGCGTCAGATCTTTCCCAAAACCTGATAAAATGACAACGGGGTGGGTATTAATCGAGAAATTGCAGAGATTAAAAAGAATTATCTTTTTTCCAAAGACATTTCAGCTCCTGAGGTTAATTCAAAAACCAGAAAAAAACGACAGGTCGCGGGCTGAAAAAATGGTCAAAATTTAAAGGGCGTCAGATCTTTCCTAAAACCTGATAAAATGACATTGGGTCGGTATTGATCGAGAAATTGCAGAGATTAGAAAGAATCATCTTTGTTTCAAAGAAATTTCAGCTCCGGAGGTTAATTCAAAAACCAGAAAAAAACGACAGGTCGCGGGTTGAAAAAATGGTCAAAATTTAAAGGGCGTCAGATCTTTCCTAAAACCTGATAAAATGACATTGGGGTGGGTATTGATCGAGAAATTGCAGAGATTCGAAAGAATTATCTTTGTTTCAAAGAAATTTCAGCTCCGGAGGTGATGCCAAAAAGCAGAAAAAAACGACAGGTCGCGGGTTGAAAAAATGGTCAAAATTTAAAGGGCGTCAGACATTTCCTAAAACCTGATAAAATGACGATGGGGTGGGTATTAATCGAGAAATTGCAGAGATTAGAAAGAATTATCTTTTTTCCAAAGACATTTCAGCTCCTGAGGTTAATTCAAAAATCAGAAAAAAACGACAGGTCGCGGGCTGAAAAAATGGTCAAAATTTAAAGGGCGTCAGATCTTCCCCAAAACCTGATAAAATGACAACGGGGTGGGTATTAATCGAGAAATTGCTGAGATTAGAAAGAATTATCTTTGTTCCAAAGAAATTTCAGCTCCGGAGGTTACCCAAAAAGCAGAAAAAAACGACAGGTCGCGGGTTGAAAGAATGGTCAAAATTTAAAGGGCGTCAAATCTTCCCCTAAACCTGATAAAATGACAACGGGGTGGGTATTAATCGAGAAATTGCTGAGATTATAAAGAATTATCCTTGATTCAAAGAAATTTCAGCTCCGGAGGTTACCCAAAAAGCAGAAAAAAACGACAGGTCGCGGGTTGATAAAATGGTCAAAATTTAAAGGACGTCACATATTCCCCATAACCTGATAAAATTACATTGGGGTGGGTATTAATTGAGAAATTGCTGAGATTACAAAGAATTATCTTTGCTCCAAAGACATTTCATCTCCGGAGGTCACCCAAAAAGCAGAAAAAAACGACAGGTCGCGGGTTGAAAGAATGGTCAAAATTTTAAGGGCGTCAGATCTTCCCCTAAACCTGATAAAATTACAATGGGGTGGGTATTAATTGAGAAATTGCTGACATTAGAAAGAATTATCTTTGCTCCAAAGACATTTCAGCTCCAGAGGTTACCCAAAAAGCAGAAAAAAACGACAGGTCGCGGGTTGAAAAAATGGTCAAAATTTAAAGGGCGTCAAATCTTCCCCTAAACCTGATAAAATGACAACGGGGTGGGTATTAATCGAGAAATTGATGAGATTAGAAAGAATTATCTTTGTTCCAAAGAAATTTCAATTCCGGAGGTTTCCTAAAAAGCAGAAAAAAACGACAGGTCGCAGGTTGAAAAAAATGGTCAAAATTTAAAGGGCGTCAGATCTTCCCCAAAACCTGATAAAATGACAACGGGGTGGGTATTAATCGAGAAATTGCTGAGATTATAAAGAATTATCCTTGTTTCAAAGAAATTTCATCTCCGGAGGTTACCCAAAAACCAGAAAAAAACGACAGGTCGCAGGTTGAAAGAATGGTCAAAATTTAAAGGGCGTCAGATCTTCCCCATAACCTGATAAAATTACAATGGGGTGGGTATTAATTGAGAAATTGCTGAGATTAGAAAGAATTATCCTTGTTCCAAAGAAATTTCAGCTCCGGAGGTCACGCCAAAAAGCAGAAAAAAACAACAGGTCGCGGGTTGAAAAAATGGTCAAAATTTAAAGGGCGTCAGATCTTCCCCAAAACCTGATAAAATGACAACGGGGTGGGTATTAATCGAGAAATTGCTGAGATTACAAAGAATTATCTTTGCTCCAAAGACATTTTAGCTCCAGAGGTTACCCAAAAAGCAGAAAAAAACGATAGGTCGCGGGTAGAAAAAATGGTCAAAATTTAAAGGGCGTCAAATCTTCCCCTACACCTGGTAAAATGACAACGGGGTGGGTATTAATCGAGAAATTGCTGAGATTAGAAAGAATTATCTTTGTTCCAAAGACATTTCAGCTCCGGAGGTTACCCAAAAAGCAGAAAAAAACGATAGGTCGCGGGTTGAAAAAATGGTCAAAATTTAAAGGGTGTCACATCTTCCCCATAACCTGATAAAATGAAAACGGGGTGGGTATTAATTGAGAAATAGATGAGATTACCACGAATTATCTTTGCTACAAAGATATTTCAGCTCCAGAGGTTACCCAAAAAGCAGAAAAAAACGACAGGTCGCGGGTTGAAAAAATGGTCAAAATTTAAAGGGCGTCAGATCTTTCCCTGAACCTGATAAAATGACAACGGGGTGGGTATTAATCGAGAAATTGCTGAGATTAGAAAGAATTATTCTTGTTTCAAGGAAATTTCAGGTCCGGAGGTTACCCAAAAACCAGAAAAAAACGACAGGTCGCGGGTTGAAAAAATGGTCAAAATTTAAAGGGCGTCAGATCTTCCCCAAAACCTGATAAAATGACAACGGGGTGGGTATTAATCGAGAAATTGCTGAGATTATAAAGAATTATCCTTGATTCAAAGAAATTTCAGCTCCGGAGGTTACCCAAAAACCAGAAAAAAACGACAGGTCGCGGGCCGAAAAAATGGTCAAAATTTAAAGGGCGTCAGATCTTTCCTAAAACCTGATAAAATGATGATGGGGTGGGTATTAATCGAGAAATTGCAGAGATTAGAAAGAATTATCTTTGTTCCAAAGAAATTTCAGCTTCGGAGGTTACATCAAAGATCAGAAAAAAACGACAGGTCGCAAGTTGAAAAAATGGTCAAAATTTAAAGGGCGTCAGATCTTTCCCAAAACCTGATAAAATGACAACGGGGTGGGTATTAATCGAGAAATTGCAGAGATTAAAAAGAATTATCTTTTTTCCAAAGACATTTCAGCTCCTGAGGTTAATTCAAAAACCAGAAAAAAACGACAGGTCGCGGGCTGAAAAAATGGTCAAAATTTAAAGGGCGTCAGATCTTTCCTAAAACCTGATAAAATGACATTGGGTCGGTATTGATCGAGAAATTGCAGAGATTAGAAAGAATCATCTTTGTTTCAAAGAAATTTCAGCTCCGGAGGTTACCCAAAAAGCAGAAAAAAACGACAGGTCGCGGGTTGAAAAAATGGTCAAAATTTAAAGGGCGTCAAATCTTCCCCTAAACCTGATAAAATGACAACGGGGTGGGTATTAATCGAGAAATTGATGAGATTAGAAAGAATTATCTTTGTTCCAAAGAAATTTCAATTCCGGAGGTTTCCTAAAAAGCAGAAAAAAACGACAGGTCGCAGGTTGAAAAAAATGGTCAAAATTTAAAGGGCGTCAGATCTTCCCCAAAACCTGATAAAATGACAACGGGGTGGGTATTAATCGAGAAATTGCTGAGATTATAAAGAATTATCCTTGTTTCAAAGAAATTTCATCTCCGGAGGTTACCCAAAAACCAGAAAAAAACGACAGGTCGCAGGTTGAAAGAATGGTCAAAATTTAAAGGGCGTCAGATCTTCCCCATAACCTGATAAAATTACAATGGGGTGGGTATTAATTGAGAAATTGCTGAGATTAGAAAGAATTATCCTTGTTCCAAAGAAATTTCAGCTCCGGAGGTCACGCCAAAAAGCAGAAAAAAACAACAGGTCGCGGGTTGAAAAAATGGTCAAAATTTAAAGGGCGTCAGATCTTCCCCAAAACCTGATAAAATGACAACGGGGTGGGTATTAATCGAGAAATTGCTGAGATTACAAAGAATTATCTTTGCTCCAAAGACATTTTAGCTCCAGAGGTTACCCAAAAACCAGAAAAAAACGATAGGTCGCGGGTAGAAAAAATGGTCAAAATTTAAAGGGCGTCAAATCTTCCCCTACACCTGGTAAAATGACAACGGGGTGGGTATTAATCGAGAAATTGCTGAGATTAGAAAGAATTATCTTTGTTCCAAAGACATTTCAGCTCCGGAGGTTACCCAAAAAGCAGAAAAAAACGATAGGTCGCGGGTTGAAAAAATGGTCAAAATTTAAAGGGTGTCACATCTTCCCCATAACCTGATAAAATGAAAACGGGGTGGGTATTAATTGAGAAATAGATGAGATTACCACGAATTATCTTTGCTACAAAGATATTTCAGCTCCAGAGGTTACCCAAAAAGCAGAAAAAAACGACAGGTCGCGGGTTGAAAAAATGGTCAAAATTTAAAGGGCGTCAGATCTTTCCCTGAACCTGATAAAATGACAACGGGGTGGGTATTAATCGAGAAATTGCTGAGATTAGAAAGAATTATTCTTGTTTCAAGGAAATTTCAGGTCCGGAGGTTACCCAAAAACCAGAAAAAAACGACAGGTCGCGGGTTGAAAAAATGGTCAAAATTTAAAGGGCGTCAGATCTTCCCCAAAACCTGATAAAATGACAACGGGGTGGGTATTAATCGAGAAATTGCTGAGATTATAAAGAATTATCCTTGATTCAAAGAAATTTCAGCTCCGGAGGTTACCCAAAAACCAGAAAAAAACGACAGGTCGCGGGCCGAAAAAATGGTCAAAATTTAAAGGGCGTCAGATCTTTCCTAAAACCTGATAAAATGATGATGGGGTGGGTATTAATCGAGAAATTGCAGAGATTAGAAAGAATTATCTTTGTTCCAAAGAAATTTCAGCTTCGGAGGTTACATCAAAGATCAGAAAAAAACGACAGGTCGCAAGTTGAAAAAATGGTCAAAATTTAAAGGGCGTCAGATCTTTCCCAAAACCTGATAAAATGACAACGGGGTGGGTATTAATCGAGAAATTGCAGAGATTAAAAAGAATTATCTTTTTTCCAAAGACATTTCAGCTCCTGAGGTTAATTCAAAAACCAGAAAAAAACGACAGGTCGCGGGCTGAAAAAATGGTCAAAATTTAAAGGGCGTCAGATCTTTCCTAAAACCTGATAAAATGACATTGGGTCGGTATTGATCGAGAAATTGCAGAGATTAGAAAGAATCATCTTTGTTTCAAAGAAATTTCAGCTCCGGAGGTTAATTCAAAAACCAGAAAAAAACGACAGGTCGCGGGTTGAAAAAATGGTCAAAATTTAAAGGGCGTCAGATCTTTCCTAAAACCTGATAAAATGACATTGGGGTGGGTATTGATCGAGAAATTGCAGAGATTCGAAAGAATTATCTTTGTTTCAAAGAAATTTCAGCTCCGGAGGTGATGCCAAAAAGCAGAAAAAAACGACAGGTCGCGGGTTGAAAAAATGGTCAAAATTTAAAGGGCGTCAGACATTTCCTAAAACCTGATAAAATGACGATGGGGTGGGTATTAATCGAGAAATTGCAGAGATTAGAAAGAATTATCTTTTTTCCAAAGACATTTCAGCTCCTGAGGTTAATTCAAAAATCAGAAAAAAACGACAGGTCGCGGGCTGAAAAAATGGTCAAAATTTAAAGGGCGTCAGATCTTTCCTAAAACCTGATAAAATGATGATGGGGTGGGTATTAATCGAGAAATTGCAGAGATTAGAAAGAATTATCTTTGTTCCAAATAAATTTCAGCTTCGGAGGTTACATCAAAGATCAGAAAAAAACGACGGTCGCAAGTTGAAAAAATGGTCAAAATTTAAAGGGCGTCAGATCTTTCCCAAAACCTGATAAAATGACAACGGGGTGGGTATTAATCGAGAAATTGCAGAGATTAGAAAGAATTATCTTTGTTCCAAAGAAATTTCAGCTCCGGAGGTTAATTCAAAAACCAGAAAAAAACGACAGGTCGCGGGTTGAAAAAATGGTCAAAATTTAAAGGGCGTCAGATCTTTCCTAAAATCTGATAAAATGACGATGGGATGGGTATTAATCGAGAAATTGCAGAGATTAGAAAGAATTATCTTTTTTCCAAAGACATTTCAGCTCCTGAGGTTAATTCAAAAACCAGAAAAAAACGACAGGTCGCGGGCTGAAAAAATGGTCAAAATTTAAAGGGCGTCAGATCTTTCCTAAAACCTGATAAAATGACATTGGGGTCGGTATTGATCGAGAAATTGCAGAGATTAGAAAATATTATCTTTGTTTCAAAGAAATTTCAGCTCCTGAGGTTAATTCAAAAACCAGAAAAAAACGACAGGTCGCGGGTTGAAAAAATGGTCAAAATTTAAAGGGCGTCAGATCTTTCCTAAAACCTGATAAAATGACATTGGGGTGGGTATTGATCGAGAAATTGCAGAGATTAGAGAGAATCATCTTTGTTTCAAAGAAATTTCAGCTCCGGAGGTTAATTCAAAAACCAGAAAAAAATGACAGGTCGCGGGTTGAAAAAATGGTCAAAATTTAAAGGGCATCAGATCTTCCCCAAAACCTGATCAAATGACAATGGGGTGGGTATTAATCGAGAAATTTCAGATATTAGAAAGAATTATCTTTGTTCCAAAGAAATTTCAGCTTCGGAGGTTATATCAAAGATCAGAAAAAAACGACAGGTCGCAGGTTGAAAAAATGGTCAAAATTTAAAGGGCGTCAGATATTTCCTAAAATCTGATAAAATGACATTGGGGTGGGTATTGATCGAGAAATTGCAGAGATTAGAAAGAATCATCTTTGTTTCAAAGAAATTTCAGCTCCGGAGGTTAATTCAAAAACCAGAAAAAAACGACAGGTCGCGGGTTGAAAAAATGGTCAAAATTTAAAGGGCGTCAGATCTTTCCTAAAACCTGATAGAATGATATTGGGGTGGGTATTGATCGAGAAATTGCAGAGATTAGAAAGAATTATCTTTGTTTCAAAGAAATTTCAGCTCCTAAGGTTAATTCAAAAACCAGAAAAAAACGACAGGTCGCAGGTTGAAAAAATGGTCAAAATTTAAAGGGCGTCAGACATTTCCTAAAACCTGATAAAATGACGATGGGGTGGGTATTAATCGAGAAATTGCAGAGATTAGAAAGAATTATCTTTGTTCCAAAGACATTTCAGCTCCTGAGGTTAATTCAAAAACCAGAAAAAACGACAGGTCGCGGGCTGAAAAAATGGTCAAAATTTAAAGGGCGTCAGATCTTTCCTAAAACCTGATAAAATGATGATGGGGTGGGTATTAATCGAGAAATTGCAGAGATTAGAAAGAATTATCTTTGTTCCAAAGAAATTTCAGCTTCGGAGGTTACATCAAAGATCAGAAAAAAACGACAGGTCGCAAGTTGAAAAAATGGTCAAAATTTAAAGGGCGTCAGATCTTTCCCAAAACCTGATAAAATGACAATGGGGTGGGTATTAATCGAGAAATTTCAGAGATTAGAAAGAATTATCTTTGTTCCAAAGAAATTTCAGCTTCGGAGGTTATATCAAAGATCAGAAAAAAACGACAGGTCGCAGGTTGAAAAAATGGTCAAAATTTAAAGGGCGTCAGATCTTTCCTAAAATCTGATAAAATGACATTGGGGTGGGTATTGATCGAGAAATTGCAGAGATTAGAAAGAATCATCTTTGTTTCAAAGAAATTTCAGCTCCGGAGGTTAATTCAAAAACCAGAAAAAAACGACAGGTCGCGGGTTGAAAAAATGGTCAAAATTTAAAGGGCGTCAGATCTTTCCTAAAACCTGATAAAATGACATTGGGTCGGTATTGATCGAGAAATTGCAGAGATTAGAAAGAATCATCTTTGTTTCAAAGAAATTTCAGCTCCGGAGGTTAATTCAAAAACCAGAAAAAAACGACAGGTCGCGGGTTGAAAAAATGGTCAAAATTTAAAGGGCGTCAGATCTTTCCTAAAACCTGATAAAATGACATTGGGGTGGGTATTGATCGAGAAATTGCAGAGATTCGAAAGAATTATCTTTGTTTCAAAGAAATTTCAGCTCCGGAGGTGATGCCAAAAAGCAGAAAAAAACGACAGGTCGCGGGTTGAAAAAATGGTCAAAATTTAAAGGGCGTCAGACATTTCCTAAAACCTGATAAAATGACGATGGGGTGGGTATTAATCGAGAAATTGCAGAGATTAGAAAGAATTATCTTTTTTCCAAAGACATTTCAGCTCCTGAGGTTAATTCAAAAATCAGAAAAAAACGACAGGTCGCGGGCTGAAAAAATGGTCAAAATTTAAAGGGCGTCAGATCTTTCCTAAAACCTGATAAAATGATGATGGGGTGGGTATTAATCGAGAAATTGCAGAGATTAGAAAGAATTATCTTTGTTCCAAATAAATTTCAGCTTCGGAGGTTACATCAAAGATCAGAAAAAAACGACGGTCGCAAGTTGAAAAAATGGTCAAAATTTAAAGGGCGTCAGATCTTTCCCAAAACCTGATAAAATGACAACGGGGTGGGTATTAATCGAGAAATTGCAGAGATTAGAAAGAATTATCTTTGTTCCAAAGAAATTTCAGCTCCGGAGGTTAATTCAAAAACCAGAAAAAAACGACAGGTCGCGGGTTGAAAAAATGGTCAAAATTTAAAGGGCGTCAGATCTTTCCTAAAATCTGATAAAATGACGATGGGATGGGTATTAATCGAGAAATTGCAGAGATTAGAAAGAATTATCTTTTTTCCAAAGACATTTCAGCTCCTGAGGTTAATTCAAAAACCAGAAAAAAACGACAGGTCGCGGGCTGAAAAAATGGTCAAAATTTAAAGGGCGTCAGATCTTTCCTAAAACCTGATAAAATGACATTGGGGTCGGTATTGATCGAGAAATTGCAGAGATTAGAAAATATTATCTTTGTTTCAAAGAAATTTCAGCTCCTGAGGTTAATTCAAAAACCAGAAAAAAACGACAGGTCGCGGGTTGAAAAAATGGTCAAAATTTAAAGGGCGTCAGATCTTTCCTAAAACCTGATAAAATGACATTGGGGTGGGTATTGATCGAGAAATTGCAGAGATTAGAGAGAATCATCTTTGTTTCAAAGAAATTTCAGCTCCGGAGGTTAATTCAAAAACCAGAAAAAAATGACAGGTCGCGGGTTGAAAAAATGGTCAAAATTTAAAGGGCATCAGATCTTCCCCAAAACCTGATCAAATGACAATGGGGTGGGTATTAATCGAGAAATTTCAGATATTAGAAAGAATTATCTTTGTTCCAAAGAAATTTCAGCTTCGGAGGTTATATCAAAGATCAGAAAAAAACGACAGGTCGCAGGTTGAAAAAATGGTCAAAATTTAAAGGGCGTCAGATATTTCCTAAAATCTGATAAAATGACATTGGGGTGGGTATTGATCGAGAAATTGCAGAGATTAGAAAGAATCATCTTTGTTTCAAAGAAATTTCAGCTCCGGAGGTTAATTCAAAAACCAGAAAAAAACGACAGGTCGCGGGTTGAAAAAATGGTCAAAATTTAAAGGGCGTCAGATCTTTCCTAAAACCTGATAGAATGATATTGGGGTGGGTATTGATCGAGAAATTGCAGAGATTAGAAAGAATTATCTTTGTTTCAAAGAAATTTCAGCTCCTAAGGTTAATTCAAAAACCAGAAAAAAACGACAGGTCGCGGGTTGAAAAAATGGTCAAAATTTAAAGGGCGTCAGACATTTCCTAAAACCTGATAAAATGACGATGGGGTGGGTATTAATCGAGAAATTGCAGAGATTAGAAAGAATTATCTTTGTTCCAAAGACATTTCAGCTCCTGAGGTTAATTCAAAAACCAGAAAAAACGACAGGTCGCGGGCTGAAAAAATGGTCAAAATTTAAAGGGCGTCAGATCTTTCCTAAAACCTGATAAAATGATGATGGGGTGGGTATTAATCGAGAAATTGCAGAGATTAGAAAGAATTATCTTTGTTCCAAAGAAATTTCAGCTTCGGAGGTTACATCAAAGATCAGAAAAAAACGACAGGTCGCAAGTTGAAAAAATGGTCAAAATTTAAAGGGCGTCAGATCTTTCCCAAAACCTGATAAAATGACAATGGGGTGGGTATTAATCGAGAAATTTCAGAGATTAGAAAGAATTATCTTTGTTCCAAAGAAATTTCAGCTTCGGAGGTTATATCAAAGATCAGAAAAAAACGACAGGTCGCAGGTTGAAAAAATGGTCAAAATTTAAAGGGCGTCAGATCTTTCCTAAAATCTGATAAAATGACATTGGGGTGGGTATTGATCGAGAAATTGCAGAGATTAGAAAGAATCATCTTTGTTTCAAAGAAATTTCAGCTCCGGAGGTTAATTCAAAAACCAGAAAAAAACGACAGGTCGCGGGTTGAAAAAATGGTCAAAATTTAAAGGGCGTCAGATCTTTCCTAAAACCTGATAAAATGACATTGGGGTGGGTATTGATCGAGAAATTGCAGAGATTAGAGAGAATCATCTTTGTTTCAAAGAAATTTCAGCTCCGGAGGTTAATTCAAAAACCAGAAAAAAATGACAGGTCGCGGGTTGAAAAAATGGTCAAAATTTAAAGGGCATCAGATCTTCCCCAAAACCTGATCAAATGACAATGGGGTGGGTATTAATCGAGAAATTTCAGATATTAGAAAGAATTATCTTTGTTCCAAAGAAATTTCAGCTTCGGAGGTTATATCAAAGATCAGAAAAAAACGACAGGTCGCAGGTTGAAAAAATGGTCAAAATTTAAAGGGCGTCAGATATTTCCTAAAATCTGATAAAATGACATTGGGGTGGGTATTGATCGAGAAATTGCAGAGATTAGAAAGAATCATCTTTGTTTCAAAGAAATTTCAGCTCCGGAGGTTAATTCAAAAACCAGAAAAAAACGACAGGTCGCGGGTTGAAAAAATGGTCAAAATTTAAAGGGCGTCAGATCTTTCCTAAAACCTGATAGAATGATATTGGGGTGGGTATTGATCGAGAAATTGCAGAGATTAGAAAGAATTATCTTTGTTTCAAAGAAATTTCAGCTCCTAAGGTTAATTCAAAAACCAGAAAAAAACGACAGGTCGCGGGTTGAAAAAATGGTCAAAATTTAAAGGGCGTCAGACATTTCCTAAAACCTGATAAAATGACGATGGGGTGGGTATTAATCGAGAAATTGCAGAGATTAGAAAGAATTATCTTTGTTCCAAAGACATTTCAGCTCCTGAGGTTAATTCAAAAACCAGAAAAAACGACAGGTCGCGGGCTGAAAAAATGGTCAAAATTTAAAGGGCGTCAGATCTTTCCTAAAACCTGATAAAATGATGATGGGGTGGGTATTAATCGAGAAATTGCAGAGATTAGAAAGAATTATCTTTGTTCCAAAGAAATTTCAGCTTCGGAGGTTACATCAAAGATCAGAAAAAAACGACAGGTCGCAAGTTGAAAAAATGGTCAAAATTTAAAGGGCGTCAGATCTTTCCCAAAACCTGATAAAATGACAATGGGGTGGGTATTAATCGAGAAATTTCAGAGATTAGAAAGAATTATCTTTGTTCCAAAGAAATTTCAGCTTCGGAGGTTATATCAAAGATCAGAAAAAAACGACAGGTCGCAGGTTGAAAAAATGGTCAAAATTTAAAGGGCGTCAGATCTTTCCTAAAATCTGATAAAATGACATTGGGGTGGGTATTGATCGAGAAATTGCAGAGATTAGAAAGAATCATCTTTGTTTCAAAGAAATTTCAGCTCCGGAGGTTAATTCAAAAACCAGAAAAAAACGACAGGTCGCGGGTTGAAAAAATGGTCAAAATTTAAAGGGCGTCAGATCTTTCCTAAAACCTGATAAAATGACATTGGGGTGGGTATTGATCGAGAAATTGCAGAGATTAGAAAGAATTATCTTTGTTTCAAAGAAATTTCAGCTCCGGAGGTGATGCCAAAAACCAGAAAAAAACGACAGGTCGCGGGTTGAAAAAATGGTCGAAATTTAAAGGGCGTCAGACATTTCCTAAAACCTGATAAAATGACGATGGGGTGGGTATTAATCGAGAAATTGCAGAGATTAGAAAGAATTATCTTTTTTCCAAAGACATTTCAGCTCCTGAGGTTAATTCAAAAACCAGAAAAAAACGACAGGTCGCGGGCTGAAAAAATGGTCAAAATTTAAAGGGCGTCAGATCTTTCCTAAAACCTGATAAAATGATGATGGGGTGGGTATTAATCGAGAAATTGCAGAGATTAGAAAGAATTATCTTTGTTCCAAAGAAATTTCAGCTTCGGAGGTTACATCAAAGATCAGAAAAAAACGACAGGTCGCAAGTTGAAAAAATGGTCAAAATTTAAAGGGCGTCAGATCTTTCCCAAAACCTGATAAAATGACAACGGGGTGGGTATTAATCGAGAAATTGCAGAGATTAGAAAGAATCATCTTTGTTCCAAAGAAATTTCAGCTCCGGAGGTTAATTCAAAAACCAGAAAAAAACGACAGGTCGCGGGTTGAAAAAATGGTCAAAATTTAAAGGGCGTCAGATCTTTCCTAAAACCTGATAAAATGACGATGGGATGGGTATTAATCGAGAAATTGCAGAGATTAGAAAGAATTATCTTTTTTCCAAAGACATTTCAGCTCCTGAGGTTAATTCAAAAACCAGAAAAAAACGACAGGTCGCGGGCTGAAAAAATGGTCAAAATTTAAAGGGCGTCAGATCTTTCCTAAAACCTGATAAAATGACATTGGGGTCGGTATTGATCGAGAAATTGCAGAGATTAGAAAGAATTATCTTTGTTTCAAAGAAATTTCAGCTCCTGAGGTTAATTCAAAAACCAGAAAAAAACGACAGGTCGCGGGTTGAAAAAATGGTCAAAATTTAAAGGGCGTCAGATCTTTCCTAAAACCTGATAAAATGACATTGGGGTGGGTATTGATCGAGAAATTGCAGAGATTAGAAAGAATCATCTTTGTTTCAAAGAAATTTCAGCTCCGGAGGTTAATTCAAAAACCAGAAAAAAATGACAGGTCGCGGGTTGAAAAAATGGTCAAAATTTAAAGGGCATCAGATCTTCCCCAAAACCTGATCAAATGACAATGGGGTGGGTATTAATCGAGAAATTTCAGAGATTAGAAAGAATTATCTTTGTTCCAAAGAAATTTCAGCTTCGGAGGTTATATCAAAGATCAGAAAAAAACGACAGGTCACAGGTTGAAAAAATGGTCAAAATTTAAAGGGCGTCAGATCTTTCCTAAAACCTGATAAAATGACATTGGGGTGGGTATTGATCGAGAAATTGCAGAGATTAGAAAGAATTATCTTTGTTTCAAAGAAATTTCAGCTCCTGAGGTTAATTCAAAAACCAGAAAAAAACGACAGGTCGCGGGTTGAAAAAATGGTCAAAATTTAAAGGGCGTCAGATCTTTCCTAAAACCTGATAAAATGACATTGGGGTGGGTATTGATCGAGAAATTGCAGAGATTAGAAAGAATTATCTTTGTTTCAAAGAAATTTCAACTCCTGAGGTTAATTCAAAAACCAGAAAAAAACGACAGGTCGCGGGTTGAAAAAATGGTCAAAATTTAAAGGGCGTCAGATCTTCCCCAAAACCTGATCAAATGACAATAGGGTTGGTATCAATCGAGAAATTTCAGAGATTACAAAGAATTATCTTTGTTCGAAAGAAATTTCAGCTCCGGAGGTTAATTCAAAAACCAGAAAAAAACGACAGGTCGCGGGCTAAAAAATGGTCAAAATTTAAAGGGCGTTAGATCTTTCCTAAAACCTGATAAAATGACATTGGGGTGGGTATTGATCGAGAAATTGCAGAGATTAGAAAGAATTATCTTTCTTTCAAAGAAATTTCAGCTCCGGAGGTGATGCCAAAAACCAGAAAAAAACGACAGGTCGCGGGTTGAAAAAATGGTCAAAATTTAAAGGGCGTCAGATCTTTCCTAATACCTGATAAAATGACGATGGGGTGGGTATTGATCGAGAAATTGCAGAGATTAGAAAGAATTATCTTTTTTCCAAAGACATTTCAGCTCCTGAGGTTAATTCAAAAACCAGAAAAAAACGACAGGTCGCGGGCTGAAAAAATGGTCAAAATTTAAAGGGCGTCAGATCTTTCCTAAAACCTGATAAAATGACATTGGGGTGGGTATTGATCGAGAAATTGCAGAGATTAGAAAGAATTATCTTTGTTTCAAAGAAATTTCAACTCCTGAGGTTAATTCAAAAACCAGAAAAAAACGACAGGTCGCGGGTTGAAAAAATGGTCAAAATTTAAAGGGCGTCAGATCTTCCCCAAAACCTGATCAAATGACAATAGGGTTGGTATCAATCGAGAAATTTCAGAGATTACAAAGAATTATCTTTGTTCGAAAGAAATTTCAGCTCCGGAGGTTAATTCAAAAACCAGAAAAAAACGACAGGTCGCGGGCTAAAAAATGGTCAAAATTTAAAGGGCGTTAGATCTTTCCTAAAACCTGATAAAATGACATTGGGGTGGGTATTGATCGAGAAATTGCAGAGATTAGAAAGAATTATCTTTCTTTCAAAGAAATTTCAGCTCCGGAGGTGATGCCAAAAACCAGAAAAAAACGACAGGTCGCGGGTTGAAAAAATGGTCAAAATTTAAAGGGCGTCAGATCTTTCCTAATACCTGATAAAATGACGATGGGGTGGGTATTGATCGAGAAATTGCAGAGATTAGAAAGAATTATCTTTTTTCCAAAGACATTTCAGCTCCTGAGGTTAATTCAAAAACCAGAAAAAAACGACAGGTCGCGGGCTGAAAAAATGGTCAAAATTTAAAGGGCGTCAGATCTTTCCTAAAACCTGATAAAATGACATTGGGGTGGGTATTGATCGAGAAATTGCAGAGATTAGAAAGAATTATCTTTGTTTCAAAGAAATTTCAGCTCCTGAGGTTAATTCAAAAACCAGAAAAAAACGACAGGTCGCGGGTTGAAAAAATGGTCAAAATTTAAAGGGCGTCAGATCTTTCCTAAAACCTGATAAAATGACATTGGGGTGGGTATTGATCGAGAAATTGCAGAGATTAGAAAGAATCATCTTTGTTTCAAAGAAATTTCAGCTCCGGAGGTTAATTCAAAAACCAGAAAAAAATGACAGGTCGCGGGTTGAAAAAATGGTCAAAATTTAAAGGGCATCAGATCTTCCCCAAAACCTGATCAAATGACAATGGGGTGGGTATTGATCGAGAAATTGCAGAGATTAGAAAGAATTATCTTTGTTTCAAAGAAATTTCAACTCCTGAGGTTAATTCAAAAACCAGAAAAAAACGACAGGTCGCGGGTTGAAAAAATGGTCAAAATTTAAAGGGCGTCAGATCTTTCCTAAAACCTGATAAAATGACGATGGGGTGGGTATTAATCGAGAAATTGCAGAGATTAGAAAGAATTATCTTTTTTCCAAAGACATTTCAGCTCCTGAGGTTAATTCAAAAACCAGAAAAAAACGACAGGTCGCGGGCTGAAAAAATGGTCAAAATTTAAAGGGCGTCAGATCTTTCCTAAAACCTGATAAAATGACATTGGGGTCGGTATTGATCGAGAAATTGCAGAGATTAGAAAGAATTATCTTTGTTTCAAAGAAATTTCAGCTCCTGAGGTTAATTCAAAAACCAGAAAAAAGCGACAGGTCGCGGGTTGAAAAAATGGTCAAAATTTAAAGGGCATCAGATCTTCCCCAAAACCTGATCAAATGACAATGGGGTGGGTATTAATCGAGAAATTGCAGAGATTAGAAAGAATTATCTTTGTTCCAAAGAAATTTCAGCTTCGGAGGTTATATCAAAGATCAGAAAAAAACGACAGGTCGCAGGTTGAAAAAATGGTCAAAATTTAAAGGGCGTCAGATCTTTCCTAAAACCTGATAAAATGACATTGGGGTGGGTATTGATCGAGAAATTGCAGAGATTAGAAAGAATTATCCTTGTTTCAAAGAAATTTCAGCTCCTGAGGTTAATTCAAAAACCAGAAAAAAACGACAGGTCGCGGGTTGAAAAAATGGTCAAAATTTAAAGGGCGTCAGATCTTTCCTAAAACCTGATAAAATGACATTGGGGTGGGTATTGATCGAGAAATTGCAGAGATTAGAAAGAATTAATTTTTTCCAAAGACATTTCAGCTCCTGAGGTTAATTCAAAAAGCAGAAAAAAACGACAGGTCGCGGGTTGAAAAAATGGTCAAAATTTAAAGGGCGTCAGATCTTTCCTAAAACCTGATAAAATGACATTGGGGTGGGTATTGATCGAGAAATTGCAGAGATTAGAAAGAATTATCTTTGTTTCAACGAAATTTCAGCTCCTAAGGTTAATTCAAAGACCAGAAAAAAACGACAGGTCGCGGGTTGAAAAAATGGTCAAAATTTAAAGGGCGTCAGATCTTCCCCAAAACCTGATCAAATGACAATGGGGTGGGTATCAATCGAGAAATTTCAGAGATTAGAAAGAATTATCTTTGTTCCAAAGAAATTTCAGCTTCGGAGGTTACATCAAAGATCAGAAAAAAACGACAGGTCGCAGGTTGAAAAAATGGTCAAAATTTAAAGGGCGTCAGATCTTTCCTAAAACCTGATAAAATGACATTGGGGTGGGTATTGATCGAGAAATTGCAGAGATTAGAAAGAATTATCTTTTTTCCAAAGACATTTCAGCTCCTGAGGTTAATTCAAAAACCAGAAAAAAACGACAGGTCGCGGGCTGAAAAAATGGTCAAAATTTAAAGGGCGTCAGATCTTTCCTAAAACCTGATAAAATGACATTGGGGTCGGTATTGATCGAGAAATTGCAGAGATTAGAAAGAATTATCTTTGTTTCAAATAAATTTCAGCTCCTGAGGTTAATTCAAAAACCAGAAAAAAACGACAGGTCGCGGGTTGAAAAAATGGTCAAAATTTAAAGGGCATCAGATCTTTCCTAAAACCTGATAAAATGACATTGGGGTGGGTATTGATCGAGAAATTGCAGAGATTAGAAAGAATCATCTTTATTTCAAAGAAATTTCAGCTCCGGAGGTTAATTCAAAAACCAGAAAAAAATGATAGGTCGCGGGTTGAAAAAATGGTCAAAATTTAAAGGGCATCAGATCTTCCCCAAAACCTGATCAAATGACAATGGGGTGGGTATTAATCGAGAAATTTCAGAGATTAGAAAGAATTATCTTTGTTCCAAAGAAATTTCAGCTTCGGAGGTTATATCAAAGATCAGAAAAAAACGACAGGTCACAGGTTGAAAAAATGGTCAAAATTTAAAGGGCGTCAGATCTTTCCTAAAACCTGATAAAATGACATTGGGGTGGGTATTGATCGAGAAATTGCAGAGATTAGAAAGAATTATCTTTGTTTCAAAGAAATTTCAGCTCCTGAGGTTAATTCAAAAACCAGAAAAAAACGACAGGTCGCGGGTTGAAAAAATGGTCAAAATTTAAAGGGCGTCAGATCTTTCCTAAAACCTGATAAAATGACATTGGGGTGGGTATTGATCGAGAAATTGCAGAGATTAGAAAGAATTATCTTTGTTTCAAAGAAATTTCAACTCCTGAGGTTAATTCAAAAACCAGAAAAAAACGACAGGTCGCGGGTTGAAAAAATGGTCAAAATTTAAAGGGCGTCAGATCTTCCCCAAAACCTGATCAAATGACAATAGGGTTGGTATCAATCGAGAAATTTCAGAGATTACAAAGAATTATCTTTGTTCGAAAGAAATTTCAGCTCCGGAGGTTAATTCAAAAACCAGAAAAAAACGACAGGTCGCGGGCTAAAAAATGGTCAAAATTTAAAGGGCGTTAGATCTTTCCTAAAACCTGATAAAATGACATTGGGGTGGGTATTGATCGAGAAATTGCAGAGATTAGAAAGAATTATCTTTCTTTCAAAGAAATTTCAGCTCCGGAGGTGATGCCAAAAACCAGAAAAAAACGACAGGTCGCGGGTTGAAAAAATGGTCAAAATTTAAAGGGCGTCAGATCTTCCCCAAAACCTGATCAAATGACAATGGGGTGGGTATCAATCGAGAAATTTCAGAGATTAGAAAGAATTATCTTTGTTCCAAAGAAATTTCAGCTTCGGAGGTTACATCAAAGATCAGAAAAAAACGACAGGTCGCAGGTTGAAAAAATGGTCAAAATTTAAAGGGCGTCAGATCTTTCCTAAAACCTGATAAAATGACATTGGGGTGGGTATTGATCGAGAAATTGCAGAGATTAGAAAGAATTATCTTTTTTCCAAAGACATTTCAGCTCCTGAGGTTAATTCAAAAACCAGAAAAAAACGACAGGTCGCGGGTTGAAAAAATGGTCAAAATTTAAAGGGCATCAGATCTTCCCCAAAACCTGATCAAATGACAATGGGGTGGGTATTAATCGAGAAATTTCAGAGATTAGAAAGAATTATCTTTGTTCCAAAGAAATTTCAGCTTCGGAGGTTATATCAAAGATCAGAAAAAAACGACAGGTCGCAGGTTGAAAAAATGGTCAAAATTTAAAGGGCGTCAGATCTTTCCTAAAACCTGATAAAATGACATTGGGGTGGGTATTGATCGAGAAATTGCAGAGATTAGAAAGAATTATCTTTGTTTCAAAGAAATTTCAGCTCCTGAGGTTAATTCAAAAACCAGAAAAAAACGACAGGTCGCGGGTTGAAAAAATGGTCAAAATTTAAAGGGCGTCAGATCTTTCCTAAAACCTGATAAAATGACATTGGGGTGGGTATTGATCGAGAAATTGCAGAGATTAGAAAGAATTAATTTTTTCCAAAGACATTTCAGCTCCTGAGGTTAATTCAAAAAGCAGACAAAAACGACAGGTCGCGGGTTGAAAAAATGGTCAAAATTTAAAGGGCGTCAGATCTTTCCTAAAACCTGATATAATGACATTGGGGTGGGTATTGATCGAGAAATTGCAGAGATTAGAAAGAATTATCTTTGTTTCAACGAAATTTCAGCTCCTAAGGTTAATTCAAAGACCAGAAAAAAACGACAGGTCGCGGGTTGAAAAAATGGTCAAAATTTAAAGGGCGTCAGATCTTCCCCAAAACCTGATCAAATGACAATGGGGTGGGTATCAATCGAGAAATTTCAGAGATTAGAAAGAATTATCTTTGTTCCAAAGAAATTTCAGCTTCGGAGGTTACATCAAAGATCAGAAAAAAACGACAGGTCGCAGGTTGAAAAAATGGTCAAAATTTAAAGGGCGTCAGATCTTTCCTAAAACCTGATAAAATGACATTGGGGTGGGTATTGATCGAGAAATTGCAGAGATTAGAAAGAATCATCTTTGTTTCAAAGAAATTTCAGCTCCGGAGGTTAATTCAAAAACCAGAAAAAAATGACAGGTCGCGGGTTGAAAAAATGGTCAAAATTTAAAGGGCATCAGATCTTCCCCAAAACCTGATCAAATGACAATGGGGTGGGTATTAATCGAGAAATTTCAGAGATTAGAAAGAATTATCTTTGTTCCAAAGAAATTTCAGCTTCGGAGGTTATATCAAAGATCAGAAAAAAACGACAGGTCGCAGGTTGAAAAAATGGTCAAAATTTAAAGGGCGTCAGATCTTTCCTAAAACCTGATAAAATGACATTGGGGTGGGTATTGATCGAGAAATTGCAGAGATTAGAAAGAATTATCTTTGTTTCAAAGAAATTTCAGCTCCTGAGGTTAATTCAAAAACCAGAAAAAAACGACAGGTCGCGGGTTGAAAAAATGGTCAAAATTTAAAGGGCGTCAGATCTTTCCTAAAACCTGATAAAATGACATTGGGGTGGGTATTGATCGAGAAATTGCAGAGATTAGAAAGAATTAATTTTTTCCAAAGACATTTCAGCTCCTGAGGTTAATTCAAAAACCAGAAAAAAATGACAGGTCGCGGGTTGAAAAAATGGTCAAAATTTAAAGGGCATCAGATCTTCCCCAAAACCTGATCAAATGACAATGGGGTGGGTATTAATCGAGAAATTTCAGAGATTAGAAAGAATTATCTTTGTTCCAAAGAAATTTCAGCTTCGGAGGTTATATCAAAGATCAGAAAAAAACGACAGGTCGCAGGTTGAAAAAATGGTCAAAATTTAAAGGGCGTCAGATCTTTCCTAAAACCTGATAAAATGACATTGGGGTGGGTATTGATCGAGAAATTGCAGAAATTAGAAAGAATCATCTTTGTTTCAAAGAAATTTCAGCTCCGGAGGTTAATTCAAAAACCAGAAAAAAACGACAGGTCGCGGGTTGAAAAAATGGTCAAAATTTAAAGGGCTTCAGATCTTTCCTAAAACCTGATAAAATGACATTGGGATGGGTATTGATCGAGAAATTGCAGAGATTCGAAAGAATTATCTTTGTTTCAAAGAAATTTCAGCTCCGGAGGTGATGCCAAAAACCAGAAAAAAACGACAGGTCGCGGGTTGAAAAAATGGTCAAAATTTAAAGGGCGTCAGATATTTCCTAAAACCTGATAAAATGACGATGGGGTGGGTATTAATCGAGAAATTGCAGAGATTAGAAAGAATTATCTTTTTTCCAAAGACATTTCAGCTCCTGAGGTTAATTCAAAAACCAGAAAAAAACGACAGGTCGCGGACTGAAAAAATGGTCAAAATTTAAAGGGCGTCAGATCTTTCCTAAAACCTGATAAAATGATGATGGGGTGGGTATTAATCGAGAAATTGCAGAGATTAGAAAGAATTATCTATGTTCCAAAGAAATTTCAGCTTCGGAGGTTACATCAAAGATCAGAAAAAAACGACAGGTCGCAAGTTGAAAAAATGGTCAAAATTTAAAGGGCGTCAGATCTTTCCCAAAACCTGATAAAATGACAACGGGGTGGGTATTAATCGAGAAATTGCAGAGATTAGAAAGAATCATCTTTGTTCCAAAGAAATTTCAGCTCCGGAGGTTAATTCAAAAACCAGAAAAAAACGACAGGTCGTGGGTTGAAAAAATGGTCAAAATTTAAAGGGCGTCAGATCTTTCCTAAAACCTGATAAAATGACATTGGGGTGGGTATTGATCGAGAAATTGCAGAGATTAGAAAGAATCATCTTTGTTTCAAAGAAATTTCAGCTCCGGAGGTTAATTCAAAAACCAGAAAAAAACGACAGGTCGCGGGTTGAAAAATGGTCAAAATTTAAAGGGCGTCAGATCTTTCCTAAAACCTGATAAAATGACATTGGGGTGGGTATTGATCGAGAAATTGCAGAGATTCGAAAGAATTATCTTTGTTTCAAAGAAATTTCAGCTCCGGAGGTGATGCCAAAAACCAGAAAAAAACGACAGGTCGCGGGTTGAAAAAATGGTCAAAATTTAAAGGGCGTCAGATCTTTCCTAAAACCTGATAAAATGACGATGGGGTGGGTATTAATCGAGAAATTGCAGAGATTAGAAAGAATTATCTTTTTTCCAAAGACATTTCAGCTCCTGAGGTTAATTCAAAAACCAGAAAAAAACGACAGGTCGCGGGCTGAAAAAATGGTCAAAATTTAAAGGGCGTCAGATCTTTCCTAAAACCTGATAAAATGATGATGGGGTGGGTATTAATCGAGAAATTTCAGAGATTAGAAAGAATTATCTATGTTCCAAAGAAATTTCAGCTTCGGAGGTTACATCAAAGATCAGATAAAAACGACAGGTCGCAAGTTGAAAAAATGGTCAAAATTTAAAGGGCGTCAGATCTTTCCCAAAACCTGATAAAATGACAACGGGGTGGGTATTAATCGAGAAAT
Organism: Euthynnus affinis; assembly: GCA_029490765.1. NCBI lineage: Eukaryota > Metazoa > Chordata > Actinopteri > Scombriformes > Scombridae > Euthynnus > Euthynnus affinis. The sequence continues at coordinate 321,414 of JARJJI010000028.1, forward strand.
TGCAGAGATTAGAAAGAATCATCTTTGTTCCAAAGAAATTTCAGCTCCGGAGGTTAATTCAAAAACCAGAAAAAAACGACAGGTCGTGGGTTGAAAAAATGGTCAAAATTTAAAGGGCGTCAGATCTTTCCTAAAACCTGATAAAATGACATTGGGGTGGGTATTGATCGAGAAATTGCAGAGATTAGAAAGAATCATCTTTGTTTCAAAGAAATTTCAGCTCCGGAGGTTAATTCAAAAACCAGAAAAAAATGACAGGTCGCGGGTTGAAAAAATGGTCAAAATTTAAAGGGCGTCAGATCTTTCCTAAAACCTGATAAAATGACATTGGGGTGGGTATTGATCGAGAAATTGCAGAGATTAGAAAGAATTATCTTTGCTCCAAAGACATTTCAGCTTCGGAGGTTATATCAAAGATCAGAAAAAAAAGACAGGTCGCAGGTTGAAAAAATGGTCAAAATTTAAAGGGCGTCAGATCTTTCCTAAAACCTGATAAAATGACATTGGGGTGGGTATTGATCGAGAAATTGCAGAGATTAGAAAGAATCATCTTTGTTTCAAAGAAATTTCAGCTCCGGAGGTTAATTCAAAAACCAGAAAAAAACGACAGGTCGCGGGTTGAAAAAATGGTCAAAATTTAAAGGGCGTCAGATCTTTCCTAAAACCTGATAAAATGACATTGGGGTGGGTATTGATCGAGAAATTGCAGAGATTAGAAAGAATTATCTTTGTTTCAAAGAAATTTCAGCTCCTGAGGTTAATTCAAAAACCAGAAAAAAACGACAGGTCGCGGGTTGAAAAAATGGTCAAAATTTAAAGGGCGTCAGATCTTCCCCAAAACCTGATCAAATGACAATAGGGTTGGTATCAATCGAGAAATTTCAGAGATTACAAAGAATTATCTTTGTTCGAAAGAAATTTCAGCTCCGGAGGTTAATTCAAAAACCAGAAAAAAACGTCAGGTCGCGGGCTGAAAAAATGGTCAAAATTTAAAGGGCGTCAGATCTTTCCTAAAACCTGATAAAATGACATTGGGGTGGGTATTGATCGAGAAATTGCAGAGATTAGAAAGAATTATCTTTGTTTCAAAGAAATTTCAGCTCCTGAGGTTAATTCAAAAACCAGAAAAAAACGACAGGTCGCGGGTTGAAAAAATGGTCAAAATTTAAAGGGCGTCAGATCTTCCCCAAAACCTCATCAAATGACAATAGGGTTGGTATCAATCGAGAAATTTCAGAGATTACAAAGAATTATCTTTGTTCGAAAGAAATTTCAGCTCCGGAGGTTAATTCAAAAACCAGAAAAAAAACGACAGGTCGCGGGCTGAAAAAATGGTCAAAATTTAAAGGGCGTCAGATCTTTCCTAAAACCTGATAAAATGACATTGGGATCGGTATTGATCGAGAAATTGCAGAGATTAGAAAGAATTATCTTTGTTTCAAAGAAATTTCAGCTCCTGAGGTTAATTCAAAAACCAGAAAAAAACGACAGGTCGCGGGTTGAAAAAATGGTCAAAATTTAAAGGGCGTCAGATCTTCCCCAAAACCTGATCAAATGACAATGGGGTGGGTATCGATCGAGAAATTTCAGAGATTAGGAAGAATTATCTTTGTTCCAAAGAAATTTCAGCTTCGGAGGTTACATCAAAGATCAGAAAAAAACGACAGGTCGCAGGTTGAAAAAATGGTCAAAATTTAAAGGGCGTCAGATCTTTCCTAAAACCTGATACAATGACATTGGGGTGGGTGTTGATCGAGAAATTGCAGAGATTAGAAAGAATTATCTTTGTTTCAAAGAAATTTCAGCTCCGGAGGTGATGCCAAAAACCAGAAAAAAACGACAGGTCGCAGGTTGAAAAAATGGTCAAAATTTAAAGGGCGTCAGATCTTTCCTAAAACCTGATAAAATGACATTGGGGTCGGTATTGATCGAGAAATTGCAGAGATTAGAAAGAATTATCTTTGTTTCAAAGAAATTTCAGCTCCTGAGGTTAATTCAAAAACCAGAAAAAAACGACAGGTCGCGGGTTGAAAAAATGGTCAAAATTTAAAGGGCGTCAGATCTTTCCTAAAACCTGATAAAATGACATTGGGGTGGGTATTGATCGAGAAATTGCAGAGATTAGAAAGAATCATCTTTGTTTCAAAGAAATTTCAGCTCCGGAGGTTAATTCAAAAACCAGAAAAAAATGACAGGTCGCGGGTTGAAAAAATGGTCAAAATTTAAAGGGCATCAGATCTTCCCTAAAACCTGATCAAATGACAATGGGGTGGGTATTAATCGAGAAATTTCAGAGATTAGAAAGAATTATCTTTGTTCCAAAGAAATTTCAGCTTCGGAGGTTATATCAAAGATCAGAAAAAAACGACAGGTCGCGGGTTGAAAAAATGGTCAAAATTTAAAGGGCGTCAGATCTTTCCTAAAACCTGATAAAATGACATTGGGGTGGGTATTGATCGAGAAATTGCAGAGATTAGAAAGAATTATCTTTGTTTCAAAGAAATTTCAGCTCCTGAGGTTAATTCAAAAACCAGAAAAAAACGACAGGTCGCGGGTTGAAAAAATGGTCAAAATTTAAAGGGCGTCAGATCTTTCCTAAAACCTGATAAAATGACATTGGGGTGGGTATTGATCGAGAAATTGCAGAGATTAGAAAGAATTATCTTTGTTTCAAAGAAATTTCAACTCCTGAGGTTAATTCAAAAACCAGAAAAAAACGACAGGTCGCGGGTTGAAAAAATGGTCAAAATTTAAAGGGCGTCAGATCTTCCCCAAAACCTGATCAAATGACAATAGGGTTGGTATCAATCGAGAAATTTCAGAGATTACAAAGAATTATCTTTGTTCGAAAGAAATTTCAGCTCCGGAGGTTAATTCAAAAACCAGAAAAAAACGACAGGTCGCGGGCTGAAAAAATGGTCAAAATTTAAAGGGCGTCAGATCTTTCCTAAAACCTGATAAAATGACATTGGGGTGGGTATTGATCGAGAAATTGCAGAGATTAGAAAGAATTATCTTTGTTTCAAAGAAATTTCAGCTCCTGAGGTTAATTCAAAAACCAGAAAAAAACGACAGGTCGCGGGTTGAAAAAATGGTCAAAATTTAAAGGGCGTCAGATCTTCCCCAAAACCTGATCAAATGACAATGGGGTGGGTATCGATCGAGAAATTTCAGAGATTAGGAAGAATTATCTTTGTTCCAAAGAAATTTCAGCTTCGGAGGTTACATCAAAGATCAGAAAAAAACGACAGGTCGCAGGTTGAAAAAATGGTCAAAATTTAAAGGGCGTCAGATCTTTCCTAAAACCTGATACAATGACATTGGGGTGGGTGTTGATCGAGAAATTGCAGAGATTAGAAAGAATTATCTTTGTTTCAAAGAAATTTCAGCTCCGGAGGTGATGCCAAAAACCAGAAAAAAACGACAGGTCGCGGGTTGAAAAAATGGTCAAAATTTAAAGGGCGTCAGATCTTTCCTAAAACCTGATAAAATGACATTGGGGTCGGTATTGATCGAGAAATTGCAGAGATTAGAAAGAATTATCTTTGTTTCAAAGAAATTTCAGCTCCTGAGGTTAATTCAAAAACCAGAAAAAAACGACAGGTCGCGGGTTGAAAAAATGGTCAAAATTTAAAGGGCGTCAGATCTTTCCTAAAACCTGATAAAATGACATTGGGGTGGGTATTGATCGAGAAATTGCAGAGATTAGAAAGAATCATCTTTGTTTCAAAGAAATTTCAGCTCCGGAGGTTAATTCAAAAACCAGAAAAAAATGACAGGTCGCGGGTTGAAAAAATGGTCAAAATTTAAAGGGCATCAGATCTTCCCCAAAACCTGATCAAATGACAATGGGGTGGGTATTAATCGAGAAATTTCAGAGATTAGAAAGAATTATCTTTGTTCCAAACAAATTTCAGCTTCGGAGGTTATATCAAAGATCAGAAAAAAACGACAGGTCGCAGGTTGAAAAAATGGTCAAAATTTAAAGGGCGTCAGATCTTTCCTAAAACCTGATAAAATGACATTGGGGTGGGTATTGATCGAGAAATTGCAGAGATTAGAAAGAATTATCTTTGTTTCAAAGAAATTTCAGCTCCTGAGGTTAATTCAAAAACCAGAAAAAAACGACAGGTCGCGGGTTGAAAAAATGGTCAAAATTTAAAGGGCGTCAGATCTTTCCTAAAACCTGATAAAATGACATTGGGGTGGGTATTGATCGAGAAATTGCAGAGATTAGAAAGAATTATCTTTGTTTCAAAGAAATTTCAACTCCTGAGGTTAATTCAAAAACCAGAAAAAAACGACAGGTCGCGGGTTGAAAAAATGGTCAAAATTTAAAGGGCGTCAGATCTTTCCTAAAACCTGATAAAATGACATTGGGGTGGGTATTGATCGAGAAATTGCAGAGATTAGAAAGAATCATCTTTGTTTCAAAGAAATTTCAGCTCCGGAGGTTAATTCAAAAACCAGAAAAAAACGACAGGTCGCGGGTTGAAAAAATGGTCAAAATTTAAAGGGCGTCAGATCTTTCCTAAAACCTGATAAAATGACATTGGGGTGGGTATTGATCGAGAAATTGCAGAGATTCGAAAGAATTATCTTTGTTTCAAAGAAATTTCAGCTCCGGAGGTGATGCCAAAAACCAGAAAAAAACGACAGGTCGCGGGTTGAAAAAATGGTCAAAATTTAAAGGGCGTCAGATCTTTCCTAAAACCTGATAAAATGACGATGGGGTGGGTATTAATCGAGAAATTGCAGAGATTAGAAAGAATTATCTTTTTTCCAAAGACATTTCAGCTCCTGAGGTTAATTCAAAAACCAGAAAAAAACGACAGGTCGCGGGCTGCAAAAATGGTCAAAATTTAAAGGGCGTCAGATCTTTCCTAAAACCTGATAAAATGACATTGGGGTGGGTATTGATCGAGAAATTGCAGAGATTAGAAAGAATTATCTTTGTTTCAAAGAAATTTCAGCTCCTGAGGTTAATTCAAAAACCAGAAAAAAACGACAGGTCGCGGGTTGAAAAAATGGTCAAAATTTAAAGGGCGTCAGATCTTCCCCAAAACCTGATCAAATGACAATAGGGTTGGTATCAATCGAGAAATTTCAGAGATTACAAAGAATTATCTTTGTTCGAAAGAAATTTCAGCTCCGGAGGTTAATTCAAAAACCAGAAAAAAACGTCAGGTCGCGGGCTGAAAAAGTGGTCAAAATTTAAAGGGCGTCAGATCTTTCCTAAAACCTGATAAAATGACATTGGGGTGGGTATTGATCGAGAAATTGCAGAGATTAGAAAGAATTATCTTTGTTTCAAAGAAATTTCAGCTCCTGAGGTTAATTCAAAAACCAGAAAAAAACGACAGGTCGCGGGTTGAAAAAATGGTCAAAATTTAAAGGGCGTCAGATCTTCCCCAAAACCTGATAAAATGACAATAGGGTTGGTATCAATCGAGAAATTTCAGAGATTACAAAGAATTATCTTTGTTCGAAAGAAATTTCAGCTCCGGAGGTTAATTCAAAAACCAGAAAAAAACGACAGGTCGCGGGCTGAAAAAATGGTCAAAATTTAAAGGGCGTCAGATCTTTCCTAAAACCTGATAAAATGACATTGGGATCGGTATTGATCGAGAAATTGCAGAGATTAGAAAGAATTATCTTTGTTTCAAAGAAATTTCAGCTCCTGAGGTTAATTCAAAAACCAGAAAAAAACGACAGGTCGCGGGTTGAAAAAATGGTCAAAATTTAAAGGGCGTCAGATCTTCCCCAAAACCTGATCAAATGACAATGGGGTGGGTATCGATCGAGAAATTTCAGAGATTAGAAAGAATTATCTTTGTTCCAAAGAAATTTCAGCTTCGGAGGTTACATCAAAGATCAGAAAAAAACGACAGGTCGCAGGTTGAAAAAATGGTCAAAATTTAAAGGGCGTCAGATCTTTCCTAAAACCTGATACAATGACATTGGGGTGGGTGTTGATCGAGAAATTGCAGAGATTAGAAAGAATTATCTTTGTTTCAAAGAAATTTCAGCTCCGGAGGTGATGCCAAAAACCAGAAAAAAACGACAGGTCGCGGGTTGAAAAAATGGTCAAAATTTAAAGGGCGTCAGATCTTTCCTAAAACCTGATAAAATGACATTGGGGTGGGTATTGATCGAGAAATTGCAGAGATTAGAAAGAATTATCTTTGTTTCAAAGAAATTTCAGCTCCTGAGGTTAATTCAAAAACCAGAAAAAAACGACAGGTCGCGGGTTGAAAAAATGGTCAAAATTTAAAGGGCGTCAGATCTTTCCTAAAACCTGATAAAATGACATTGGGGTGGGTATTGATCGAGAAATTGCAGAGATTAGAAAGAATCATCTTTGTTTCAAAGAAATTTCAGCTCCGGAGGTTAATTCAAAAACCAGAAAAAAATGACAGGTCGCGGGTTGAAAAAATGGTCAAAATTTAAAGGGCATCAGATCTTCCCTAAAACCTGATCAAATGACAATGGGGTGGGTATTAATCGAGAAATTTCAGAGATTAGAAAGAATTATCTTTGTTCCAAAGAAATTTCAGCTTCGGAGGTTATATCAAAGATCAGAAAAAAACGACAGGTCGCGGGTTGAAAAAATGGTCAAAATTTAAAGGGCGTCAGATCTTTCCTAAAACCTGATAAAATGACATTGGGGTGGGTATTGATCGAGAAATTGCAGAGATTAGAAAGAATTATCTTTGTTTCAAAGAAATTTCAGCTCCTGAGGTTAATTCAAAAACCAGAAAAAAACGACAGGTCGCGGGTTGAAAAAATGGTCAAAATTTAAAGGGCGTCAGATCTTTCCTAAAACCTGATAAAATGACATTGGGGTGGGTATTGATCGAGAAATTGCAGAGATTAGAAAGAATTATCTTTGTTTCAAAGAAATTTCAACTCCTGAGGTTAATTCAAAAACCAGAAAAAAACGACAGGTCGCGGGTTGAAAAAATGGTCAAAATTTAAAGGGCGTCAGATCTTCCCCAAAACCTGATCAAATGACAATAGGGTTGGTATCAATCGAGAAATTTCAGAGATTACAAAGAATTATCTTTGTTCGAAAGAAATTTCAGCTCCGGAGGTTAATTCAAAAACCAGAAAAAAACGACAGGTCGCGGGCTGAAAAAATGGTCAAAATTTAAAGGGCGTTAGATCTTTCCTAAAACCTGATAAAATGACATTGGGGTGGGTATTGATCGAGAAATTGCAGAGATTAGAAAGAATTATCTTTGTTTCAAAGAAATTTCAGCTCCGGAGGTGATGCCAAAAACCAGAAAAAAACGACAGGTCGCGGGTTGAAAAAATGGTCAAAATTTAAAGGGCGTCAGATCTTTCCTAATACCTGATAAAATGACGATGGGGTGGGTATTAATCGAGAAATTGCAGAGATTAGAAAGAATTATCTTTTTTCCAAAGACATTTCAGCTCCTGAGGTTAATTCAAAAACCAGAAAAAAACGACAGGTCGCGGGCTGAAAAAATGGTCAAAATTTAAAGGGCGTCAGATCTTTCCTAAAACCTGATAAAATGACATTGGGGTCGGTATTGATCGAGAAATTGCAGAGATTAGAAAGAATTATCTTTGTTTCAAAGAAATTTCAGCTCCTGAGGTTAATTCAAAAACCAGAAAAAAACGACAGGTCGCGGGTTGAAAAAATGGTCAAAATTTAAAGGGCGTCAGATCTTTCCTAAAACCTGATAAAATGACATTGGGGTGGGCATTGATCGAGAAATTGCAGAGATTAGAAAGAATCATCTTTGTTTCAAAGAAATTTCAGCTCCGGAGGTTAATTCAAAAACCAGAAAAAAATGACAGGTCGCGGGTTGAAAAAATGGTCAAAATTTAAAGGGCATCAGATCTTCCCCAAAACCTGATCAAATGACAATGGGGTGGGTATTAATCGAGAAATTTCAGAGATTAGAAAGAATTATCTTTGTTCCAAAGAAATTTCAGCTTCGGAGGTTATATCAAAGATCAGAAAAAAACGACAGGTCGCAGGTTGAAAAAATGGTCAAAATTTAAAGGGCGTCAGATCTTTCCTAAAACCTGATAAAATGACATTGGGGTGGGTATTGATCGAGAAATTGCAGAGATTAGAAAGAATTATCTTTGTTTCAAAGAAATTTCAGCTCCTGAGGTTAATTCAAAAACCAGAAAAAAACGACAGGTCGCGGGTTGAAAAAATGGTCAAAATTTAAAGGGCGTCAGATCTTTCCTAAAACCTGATAAAATGACATTGGGGTCGGTATTGATCGAGAAATTGCAGAGATTAGAAAGAATTATCTTTGTTTCAAAGAAATTTCAGCTCCTGAGGTTAATTCAAAAACCAGAAAAAAACGACAGGTCGCGGGTTGAAAAAATGGTCAAAATTTAAAGGGCGTCAGATCTTTCCTAAAACCTGATAAAATGACATTGGGGTGGGTATTGATCGAGAAATTGCAGAGATTAGAAAGAATCATCTTTGTTTCAAAGAAATTTCAGCTCCGGAGGTTAATTCAAAAACCAGAAGAAAATGACAGTTCGCGGGTTGAAAAAATGGTCAAAATTTAAAGGGCATCAGATCTTCCCCAAAACCTGATCAAATGACAATGGGGTGGGTATTAATCGAGAAATTTCAGAGATTAGAAAGAATTATCTTTGTTCCAAAGAAATTTCAGCTTCGGAGGTTATATCAAAGATCAGAAAAAAACGACAGGTCGCGGGTTGAAAAAATGGTCAAAATTTAAAGGGCTTCAGATCTTTCCTAAAACCTGATAAAATGACATTGGGGTGGGTATTGATCGAGAAATTGCAGAGATTAGAAAGAATCATCTTTGTTTCAAAGAAATTTCAGCTCCGGAGGTTAATTCAAAAACCAGAAAAAAATGACAGGTCGCGGGTTGAAAAAATGGTCAAAATTTAAAGGGCGTCAGATCTTTCCTAAAACCTGATAAAATGACATTGGGGTGGGTATTGATCGAGAAATTGCAGAGATTCGAAAGAATTATCTTTGTTTCAAAGAAATTTCAGCTCCGGAGGTGATGCCAAAAACCAGAAAAAAACGACAGGTCGCGGGTTGAAAAAATGGTCAAAATTTAAAGGGCGTCAGATCTTTCCTAATACCTGATAAAATGACGATGAGGTGGGTATTAATCGAGAAATTGCAGAGATTAGAAAGAATTATCTTTTTTCCAAAGACATTTCAGCTCCTGAGGTTAATTCAAAAAGCAGAAAAAAAGACGGGTCGCGGGTTGAAAAAATTGTCAAAATTTAAAGGGCGTCAGATCTTTCCTAAAACCTGATAAAATGACATTGGGGTGGGTATTGATCGAGAAATTGCAGAGATTAGAAAGAATTATCTTTGTTTCAAAGAAATTTCAGCTCCTGAGGTTTATTCAAAAACCAGAAAAAAACGACAGATCGCGGGTTGAAAAAATGGTCAAAATTTAAAGGGCGTCAGATCTTTCCTAAAACCTGATAAAATGACGATGGGATGGGTATTAATCGAGAAATTGCAGAGATTAGAAAGAATTATCTTTTTTCCAAAGACATTACAGCTCCTGAGGTTAATTCAAAAACCAGAAAAAAACGACAGGTCGCGGGCTGAAAAAATGGTCAAAATTTAAAGGGCGTCAGATCTTTCCTAAAACCTGATAAAATGACATTGGGGTGGGTATTGATCGAGAAATTGCAGAGATTAGAAAGAATTATCTTTGTTTCAAAGAAATTTCAGCTCCTGAGGTTAATTCAAAAACCAGAAAAAAACGACAGGTCGCGGGTTGAAAAAGTGGTCAAAATTTAAAGGGCGTCAGATCTTTCCTAAAACCTGATAAAATGACATTGGGGTGGGTATTGATCGAGAAATTGCAGAGATTAGAAAGAATCATCTTTGTTTCAAAGAAATTTCAGCTCCGGAGGTTAATTCAAAAACCAGAAAAAAATGACAGGTCGCGGGTTGAAAAAATGGTCAAAATTTAAAGGGCATCAGATCTTCCCCAAAACCTGATCAAATGACAATGGGGTGGGTATTAATCGAGAAATTTCAGAGATTAGAAAGAATTATCTTTGTTCCAAAGAAATTTCAGCTTCGGAGGTTATATCAAAGATCAGAAAAAAACGACAGGTCGCAGGTTGAAAAAATGGTCAAAATTTAAAGGGCGTCAGATCTTTCCTAAAACCTGATAAAATGACATTGGGGTGGGTATTGATCGAGAAATTGCAGAGATTAGAAAGAATTATCTTTGTTTCAAAGAAATTTCAGCTCCTGAGGTTAATTCAAAAACCAGAAAAAAACGACAGATCGCGGGTTGAAAAAATGGTCAAAATTTAAAGGGCGTCAGATCTTCCCCAAAACCTGATCAAATGACAATGGGGTGGGTATCAATCGAGAAATTTCAGAGATTACAAAGAATTATCTTTGTTCGAAAGAAATTTCAGCTCCGGAGGTTAATTCAAAAACCAGAAAAAAACGACAGGTCGCGGGCTGAAAAACTGGTCAAAATTTAAAGGGCGTTAGATCTTTCCTAAAACCTGATAAAATGACATTGGGGTGGGTATTGATCGAGAAATTGCAGAGATTAGAAAGAATTATCTTTGTTCCAAAGAAATTTCAGCTTCGGAGGTTACATCAAAGATCAGAAAAAAACGACAGGTCGCAGGTTGAAAAAATGGTCAAAATTTAAAGGGCGTCAGATCTTTCCTAAAACCTGATACAATGACATTGGGGTGGGTGTTGATCGAGAAATTGCAGAGATTAGAAAGAATTATCTTTGTTTCAAAGAAATTTCAGCTCCGGAGGTGATGCCAAAAACCAGAAAAAAACGACAGGTCGCGGGTTGAAAAAATGGTCAAAATTTAAAGGGCGTCAGATCTTTCCTAAAACCTGATAAAATGACATTGGGGTGGGTATTGATCGAGAAATTGCAGAGATTAGAAAGAATTATCTTTGTTTCAAAGAAATTTCAGCTCCTGAGGTTAATTCAAAAACCAGAAAAAAACGACAGGTCGCGGGTTGAAAAAATGGTCAAAATTTAAAGGGCGTCAGATCTTTCCTAAAACCTGATAAAATGACATTGGGGTGGGTATTGATCGAGAAATTGCAGAGATTAGAAAGAATCATCTTTGTTTCAAAGAAATTTCAGCTCCGGAGGTTAATTCAAAAACCAGAAAAAAATGACAGGTCGCGGGTTGAAAAAATGGTCAAAATTTAAAGGGCATCAGATCTTCCCTAAAACCTGATCAAATGACAATGGGGTGGGTATTAATCGAGAAATTTCAGAGATTAGAAAGAATTATCTTTGTTCCAAAGAAATTTCAGCTTCGGAGGTTATATCAAAGATCAGAAAAAAACGACAGGTCGCGGGTTGAAAAAATGGTCAAAATTTAAAGGGCGTCAGATCTTTCCTAAAACCTGATAAAATGACATTGGGGTGGGTATTGATCGAGAAATTGCAGAGATTAGAAAGAATTATCTTTGTTTCAAAGAAATTTCAGCTCCTGAGGTTAATTCAAAAACCAGAAAAAAACGACAGGTCGCGGGTTGAAAAAATGGTCAAAATTTAAAGGGCGTCAGATCTTTCCTAAAACCTGATAAAATGACATTGGGGTGGGTATTGATCGAGAAATTGCAGAGATTAGAAAGAATTATCTTTGTTTCAAAGAAATTTCAACTCCTGAGGTTAATTCAAAAACCAGAAAAAAACGACAGGTCGCGGGTTGAAAAAATGGTCAAAATTTAAAGGGCGTCAGATCTTCCCCAAAACCTGATCAAATGACAATAGGGTTGGTATCAATCGAGAAATTTCAGAGATTACAAAGAATTATCTTTGTTCGAAAGAAATTTCAGCTCCGGAGGTTAATTCAAAAACCAGAAAAAAACGACAGGTCGCGGGCTGAAAAAATGGTCAAAATTTAAAGGGCGTTAGATCTTTCCTAAAACCTGATAAAATGACATTGGGGTGGGTATTGATCGAGAAATTGCAGAGATTAGAAAGAATTATCTTTGTTTCAAAGAAATTTCAGCTCCGGAGGTGATGCCAAAAACCAGAAAAAAACGACAGGTCGCGGGTTGAAAAAATGGTCAAAATTTAAAGGGCGTCAGATCTTTCCTAATACCTGATAAAATGACGATGGGGTGGGTATTAATCGAGAAATTGCAGAGATTAGAAAGAATTATCTTTTTTCCAAAGACATTTCAGCTCCTGAGGTTAATTCAAAAACCAGAAAAAAACGACAGGTCGCGGGCTGAAAAAATGGTCAAAATTTAAAGGGCGTCAGATCTTTCCTAAAACCTGATAAAATGACATTGGGGTCGGTATTGATCGAGAAATTGCAGAGATTAGAAAGAATTATCTTTGTTTCAAAGAAATTTCAGCTCCTGAGGTTAATTCAAAAACCAGAAAAAAACGACAGGTCGCGGGTTGAAAAAATGGTCAAAATTTAAAGGGCGTCAGATCTTTCCTAAAACCTGATAAAATGACATTGGGGTGGGCATTGATCGAGAAATTGCAGAGATTAGAAAGAATCATCTTTGTTTCAAAGAAATTTCAGCTCCGGAGGTTAATTCAAAAACCAGAAAAAAATGACAGGTCGCGGGTTGAAAAAATGGTCAAAATTTAAAGGGCATCAGATCTTCCCCAAAACCTGATCAAATGACAATGGGGTGGGTATTAATCGAGAAATTTCAGAGATTAGAAAGAATTATCTTTGTTCCAAAGAAATTTCAGCTTCGGAGGTTATATCAAAGATCAGAAAAAAACGACAGGTCGCAGGTTGAAAAAATGGTCAAAATTTAAAGGGCGTCAGATCTTTCCTAAAACCTGATAAAATGACATTGGGGTGGGTATTGATCGAGAAATTGCAGAGATTAGAAAGAATTATCTTTGTTTCAAAGAAATTTCAGCTCCTGAGGTTAATTCAAAAACCAGAAAAAAACGACAGGTCGCGGGTTGAAAAAATGGTCAAAATTTAAAGGGCGTCAGATCTTTCCTAAAACCTGATAAAATGACATTGGGGTCGGTATTGATCGAGAAATTGCAGAGATTAGAAAGAATTATCTTTGTTTCAAAGAAATTTCAGCTCCTGAGGTTAATTCAAAAACCAGAAAAAAACGACAGGTCGCGGGTTGAAAAAATGGTCAAAATTTAAAGGGCGTCAGATCTTTCCTAAAACCTGATAAAATGACATTGGGGTGGGTATTGATCGAGAAATTGCAGAGATTAGAAAGAATCATCTTTGTTTCAAAGAAATTTCAGCTCCGGAGGTTAATTCAAAAACCAGAAGAAAATGACAGTTCGCGGGTTGAAAAAATGGTCAAAATTTAAAGGGCATCAGATCTTCCCCAAAACCTGATCAAATGACAATGGGGTGGGTATTAATCGAGAAATTTCAGAGATTAGAAAGAATTATCTTTGTTCCAAAGAAATTTCAGCTTCGGAGGTTATATCAAAGATCAGAAAAAAACGACAGGTCGCGGGTTGAAAAAATGGTCAAAATTTAAAGGGCTTCAGATCTTTCCTAAAACCTGATAAAATGACATTGGGGTGGGTATTGATCGAGAAATTGCAGAGATTAGAAAGAATCATCTTTGTTTCAAAGAAATTTCAGCTCCGGAGGTTAATTCAAAAACCAGAAAAAAATGACAGGTCGCGGGTTGAAAAAATGGTCAAAATTTAAAGGGCGTCAGATCTTTCCTAAAACCTGATAAAATGACATTGGGGTGGGTATTGATCGAGAAATTGCAGAGATTCGAAAGAATTATCTTTGTTTCAAAGAAATTTCAGCTCCGGAGGTGATGCCAAAAACCAGAAAAAAACGACAGGTCGCGGGTTGAAAAAATGGTCAAAATTTAAAGGGCGTCAGATCTTTCCTAATACCTGATAAAATGACGATGAGGTGGGTATTAATCGAGAAATTGCAGAGATTAGAAAGAATTATCTTTTTTCCAAAGACATTTCAGCTCCTGAGGTTAATTCAAAAAGCAGAAAAAAAGACGGGTCGCGGGTTGAAAAAATTGTCAAAATTTAAAGGGCGTCAGATCTTTCCTAAAACCTGATAAAATGACATTGGGGTGGGTATTGATCGAGAAATTGCAGAGATTAGAAAGAATTATCTTTGTTTCAAAGAAATTTCAGCTCCTGAGGTTTATTCAAAAACCAGAAAAAAACGACAGATCGCGGGTTGAAAAAATGGTCAAAATTTAAAGGGCGTCAGATCTTTCCTAAAACCTGATAAAATGACGATGGGATGGGTATTAATCGAGAAATTGCAGAGATTAGAAAGAATTATCTTTTTTCCAAAGACATTACAGCTCCTGAGGTTAATTCAAAAACCAGAAAAAAACGACAGGTCGCGGGCTGAAAAAATGGTCAAAATTTAAAGGGCGTCAGATCTTTCCTAAAACCTGATAAAATGACATTGGGGTGGGTATTGATCGAGAAATTGCAGAGATTAGAAAGAATTATCTTTGTTTCAAAGAAATTTCAGCTCCTGAGGTTAATTCAAAAACCAGAAAAAAACGACAGGTCGCGGGTTGAAAAAGTGGTCAAAATTTAAAGGGCGTCAGATCTTTCCTAAAACCTGATAAAATGACATTGGGGTGGGTATTGATCGAGAAATTGCAGAGATTAGAAAGAATCATCTTTGTTTCAAAGAAATTTCAGCTCCGGAGGTTAATTCAAAAACCAGAAAAAAATGACAGGTCGCGGGTTGAAAAAATGGTCAAAATTTAAAGGGCATCAGATCTTCCCCAAAACCTGATCAAATGACAATGGGGTGGGTATTAATCGAGAAATTTCAGAGATTAGAAAGAATTATCTTTGTTCCAAAGAAATTTCAGCTTCGGAGGTTATATCAAAGATCAGAAAAAAACGACAGGTCGCAGGTTGAAAAAATGGTCAAAATTTAAAGGGCGTCAGATCTTTCCTAAAACCTGATAAAATGACATTGGGGTGGGTATTGATCGAGAAATTGCAGAGATTAGAAAGAATTATCTTTGTTTCAAAGAAATTTCAGCTCCTGAGGTTAATTCAAAAACCAGAAAAAAACGACAGATCGCGGGTTGAAAAAATGGTCAAAATTTAAAGGGCGTCAGATCTTCCCCAAAACCTGATCAAATGACAATGGGGTGGGTATCAATCGAGAAATTTCAGAGATTACAAAGAATTATCTTTGTTCGAAAGAAATTTCAGCTCCGGAGGTTAATTCAAAAACCAGAAAAAAACGACAGGTCGCGGGCTGAAAAACTGGTCAAAATTTAAAGGGCGTTAGATCTTTCCTAAAACCTGATAAAATGACATTGGGGTGGGTATTGATCGAGAAATTGCAGAGATTAGAAAGAATTATCTTTGTTCCAAAGAAATTTCAGCTTCGGAGGTTATATCAAAGATCAGAAAAAAACGACAGGTCGCGGGTTGAAAAAATGGTCAAAATTTAAAGGGCGTCAGATCTTTCCTAAAACCTGATAAAATGACATTGGGGTGGGTATTGATCGAGAAATTGCAGAGATTAGAAAGAATTATCTTTGTTTCAAAGAAATTTCAGCTCCTGAGGTTAATTCAAAAACCAGAAAAAAACGACAGGTCGCGGGTTGAAAAAATGGTCAAAATTTAAAGGGCGTCAGATCTTTCCTAAAACCTGATAAAATGACATTGGGGTGGGTATTGATCGAGAAATTGCAGAGATTAGAAAGAATTATCTTTGTTTCAAAGAAATTTCAACTCCTGAGGTTAATTCAAAAACCAGAAAAAAACGACAGGTCGCGGGTTGAAAAAATGGTCAAAATTTAAAGGGCGTCAGATCTTCCCCAAAACCTGATCAAATGACAATAGGGTTGGTATCAATCGAGAAATTTCAGAGATTACAAAGAATTATCTTTGTTCGAAAGAAATTTCAGCTCCGGAGGTTAATTCAAAAACCAGAAAAAAACGACAGGTCGCGGGCTGAAAAAATGGTCAAAATTTAAAGGGCGTTAGATCTTTCCTAAAACCTGATAAAATGACATTGGGGTGGGTATTGATCGAGAAATTGCAGAGATTAGAAAGAATTATCTTTGTTTCAAAGAAATTTCAGCTCCGGAGGTGATGCCAAAAACCAGAAAAAAACGACAGGTCGCGGGTTGAAAAAATGGTCAAAATTTAAAGGGCGTC
The DNA here is from genome assembly GCA_029490765.1 of Euthynnus affinis. Taxonomy (NCBI): domain Eukaryota; kingdom Metazoa; phylum Chordata; class Actinopteri; order Scombriformes; family Scombridae; genus Euthynnus; species Euthynnus affinis. The sequence goes on from JARJJI010000028.1 coordinate 337,550, forward strand.
AGATCTTTCCTAATACCTGATAAAATGACGATGGGGTGGGTATTAATCGAGAAATTGCAGAGATTAGAAAGAATTATCTTTTTTCCAAAGACATTTCAGCTCCTGAGGTTAATTCAAAAACCAGAAAAAAACGACAGGTCGCGGGCTGAAAAAATGGTCAAAATTTAAAGGGCGTCAGATCTTTCCTAAAACCTGATAAAATGACATTGGGGTCGGTATTGATCGAGAAATTGCAGAGATTAGAAAGAATTATCTTTGTTTCAAAGAAATTTCAGCTCCTGAGGTTAATTCAAAAACCAGAAAAAAACGACAGGTCGCGGGTTGAAAAAATGGTCAAAATTTAAAGGGCATCAGATCTTCCCCAAAACCTGATCAAATGACAATGGGGTGGGTATTAATCGAGAAATTTCAGAGATTAGAAAGAATTATCTTTGTTCCAAAGAAATTTCAGCTTCGGAGGTTATATCAAAGATCAGAAAAAAACGACAGGTCGCAGGTTGAAAAAATGGTCAAAATTTAAAGGGCGTCAGATCTTTCCTAAAACCTGATAAAATGACATTGGGGTGGGTATTGATCGAGAAATTGCAGAGATTAGAAAGAATTATCTTTGTTTCAAAGAAATTTCAGCTCCTGAGGTTAATTCAAAAACCAGAAAAAAACGACAGGTCGCGGGTTGAAAAAATGGTCAAAATTTAAAGGGCGTCAGATCTTTCCTAAAACCTGATAAAATGACATTGGGGTCGGTATTGATCGAGAAATTGCAGAGATTAGAAAGAATTATCTTTGTTTCAAAGAAATTTCAGCTCCTGAGGTTAATTCAAAAACCAGAAAAAAACGACAGGTCGCGGGTTGAAAAAATGGTCAAAATTTAAAGGGCGTCAGATCTTTCCTAAAACCTGATAAAATGACATTGGGGTGGGTATTGATCGAGAAATTGCAGAGATTAGAAAGAATCATCTTTGTTTCAAAGAAATTTCAGCTCCGGAGGTTAATTCAAAAACCAGAAGAAAATGACAGTTCGCGGGTTGAAAAAATGGTCAAAATTTAAAGGGCATCAGATCTTCCCCAAAACCTGATCAAATGACAATGGGGTGGGTATTAATCGAGAAATTTCAGAGATTAGAAAGAATTATCTTTGTTCCAAAGAAATTTCAGCTTCGGAGGTTATATCAAAGATCAGAAAAAAACGACAGGTCGCGGGTTGAAAAAATGGTCAAAATTTAAAGGGCTTCAGATCTTTCCTAAAACCTGATAAAATGACATTGGGGTGGGTATTGATCGAGAAATTGCAGAGATTAGAAAGAATCATCTTTGTTTCAAAGAAATTTCAGCTCCGGAGGTTAATTCAAAAACCAGAAAAAAATGACAGGTCGCGGGTTGAAAAAATGGTCAAAATTTAAAGGGCGTCAGATCTTTCCTAAAACCTGATAAAATGACATTGGGGTGGGTATTGATCGAGAAATTGCAGAGATTCGAAAGAATTATCTTTGTTTCAAAGAAATTTCAGCTCCGGAGGTGATGCCAAAAACCAGAAAAAAACGACAGGTCGCGGGTTGAAAAAATGGTCAAAATTTAAAGGGCGTCAGATCTTTCCTAATACCTGATAAAATGACGATGAGGTGGGTATTAATCGAGAAATTGCAGAGATTAGAAAGAATTATCTTTTTTCCAAAGACATTTCAGCTCCTGAGGTTAATTCAAAAAGCAGAAAAAAAGACGGGTCGCGGGTTGAAAAAATTGTCAAAATTTAAAGGGCGTCAGATCTTTCCTAAAACCTGATAAAATGACATTGGGGTGGGTATTGATCGAGAAATTGCAGAGATTAGAAAGAATTATCTTTGTTTCAAAGAAATTTCAGCTCCTGAGGTTTATTCAAAAACCAGAAAAAAACGACAGATCGCGGGTTGAAAAAATGGTCAAAATTTAAAGGGCGTCAGATCTTTCCTAAAACCTGATAAAATGACGATGGGATGGGTATTAATCGAGAAATTGCAGAGATTAGAAAGAATTATCTTTTTTCCAAAGACATTACAGCTCCTGAGGTTAATTCAAAAACCAGAAAAAAACGACAGGTCGCGGGCTGAAAAAATGGTCAAAATTTAAAGGGCGTCAGATCTTTCCTAAAACCTGATAAAATGACATTGGGGTCGGTATTGATCGAGAAATTGCAGAGATTAGAAAGAATTATCTTTGTTTCAAAGAAATTTCAGCTCCTGAGGTTAATTCAAAAACCAGAAAAAAACGACAGGTCGCGGGTTGAAAAAGTGGTCAAAATTTAAAGGGCGTCAGATCTTTCCTAAAACCTGATAAAATGACATTGGGGTGGGTATTGATCGAGAAATTGCAGAGATTAGAAAGAATCATCTTTGTTTCAAAGAAATTTCAGCTCCGGAGGTTAATTCAAAAACCAGAAAAAAATGACAGGTCGCGGGTTGAAAAAATGGTCAAAATTTAAAGGGCATCAGATCTTCCCCAAAACCTGATCAAATGACAATGGGGTGGGTATTAATCGAGAAATTTCAGAGATTAGAAAGAATTATCTTTGTTCCAAAGAAATTTCAGCTTCGGAGGTTATATCAAAGATCAGAAAAAAACGACAGGTCGCAGGTTGAAAAAATGGTCAAAATTTAAAGGGCGTCAGATCTTTCCTAAAACCTGATAAAATGACATTGGGGTGGGTATTGATCGAGAAATTGCAGAGATTAGAAAGAATTATCTTTGTTTCAAAGAAATTTCAGCTCCTGAGGTTAATTCAAAAACCAGAAAAAAACGACAGATCGCGGGTTGAAAAAATGGTCAAAATTTAAAGGGCGTCAGATCTTCCCCAAAACCTGATCAAATGACAATGGGGTGGGTATCAATCGAGAAATTTCAGAGATTACAAAGAATTATCTTTGTTCGAAAGAAATTTCAGCTCCGGAGGTTAATTCAAAAACCAGAAAAAAACGACAGGTCGCGGGCTGAAAAACTGGTCAAAATTTAAAGGGCGTTAGATCTTTCCTAAAACCTGATAAAATGACATTGGGGTGGGTATTGATCGAGAAATTGCAGAGATTAGAAAGAATTATCTTTGTTTCAAAGAAATTTCAGCTCCGGAGGTGATGCCAAAAACCAGAAAAAAACGACAGGTCGCGGGTTGAAAAAATGGTCAAAATTTAAAGGGCGTCAGATCTTTCCTAAAACCTGATAAAATGACGATGGGATGGGTATCAATCGAGAAATTGCAGAGATTAGAAAGAATTATCTTTTTTCCAAAGACATTTCAGCTCCTGAGGTTAATTCAAAAACCAGAAAAAAACGACAGGTCGCGGGCTGAAAAAATGGTCAAAATTTAAAGGGCGTCAGATCTTTCCTAAAACCTGATAAAATGACATTGGGGTCGGTATTGATCGAGAAATTGCAGAGATTAGAAAGAATTATCTTTGTTTCAAAGAAATTTCAGCTCCTGAGGTTAATTCAAAAACCAGAAAAAAACGACAGGTCGCGGGTTGAAAAAATGGTCAAAATTTAAAGGGCGTCAGATCTTTCCTAAAACCTGATAAAATGACATTAGGGTGGGTATTGATCGAGAAATTGCAGAGATTAGAAAGAATCATCTTTGTTTCAAAGAAATTTCAGCTCCGGAGGTTAATTCAAAAACCAGAAAAAAATGACAGGTCGCGGGTTGAAAAAATGGTCAAAATTTAAAGGGCATCAGATCTTCCCCAAAACCTGATCAAATGACAATGGGGTGGGTATTGATCGAGAAATTTCAGAGATTAGAAAGAATTATCTTTGTTCCAAAGAAATTTCAGCTTCGGAGGTTATATCAAAGATCAGAAAAAAACGACAGGTCGCAGGTTGAAAAAATGGTCAAAATTTAAAGGGCGTCAGATCTTTCCTAAAACCTGATAAAATGACGATGGGATGGGTATCAATCGAGAAATTGCAGAGATTAGAAAGAATTATCTTTTTTCCAAAGACATTTCAGCTCCTGAGGTTAATTCAAAAACCAGAAAAAAACGACAGGTCGCGGGCTGAAAAAATGGTCAAAATTTAAAGGGCGTCAGATCTTTCCTAAAACCTGATAAAATGACATTGGGGTCGGTATTGATCGAGAAATTGCAGAGATTAGAAAGAATTATCTTTGTTTCAAAGAAATTTCAGCTCCTGAGGTTAATTCAAAAACCAGAAAAAAACGACAGGTCGCGGGTTGAAAAAATGGTCAAAATTTAAAGGGCGTCAGATCTTTCCTAAAACCTGATAAAATGACATTAGGGTGGGTATTGATCGAGAAATTGCAGAGATTAGAAAGAATCATCTTTGTTTCAAAGAAATTTCAGCTCCGGAGGTTAATTCAAAAACCAGAAAAAAATGACAGGTCGCGGGTTGAAAAAATGGTCAAAATTTAAAGGGCATCAGATCTTCCCCAAAACCTGATCAAATGACAATGGGGTGGGTATTGATCGAGAAATTTCAGAGATTAGAAAGAATTATCTTTGTTCCAAAGAAATTTCAGCTTCGGAGGTTATATCAAAGATCAGAAAAAAACGACAGGTCGCAGGTTGAAAAAATGGTCAAAATTTAAAGGGCGTCAGATCTTTCCTAAAACCTGATAAAATGACATTGGGGTGGGTATTGATCGAGAAATTGCAGAGATTAGAAAGAATCATCTTTGTTTCAAAGAAATTTCAGCTCCGGAGGTTAATTCAAAAACCAGAAAAAAACGACAGGTCGCGGGTTGAAAAAATGGTCAAAATTTAAAGGGCGTCAGATCTTTCCTAAAACCTGATAAAATGACATTGGGGTGGGTATTGATCGAGAAATTGCAGAGATTCGAAAGAATTATCTTTGTTTCAAAGAAATTTCAGCTCCGGAGGTGATGCCAAAAACCAGAAGAAAACGACAGGTCGCGGGTTGAAAAAATGGTCAAAATTTAAAGGGCGTCAGATATTTCCTAAAACCTGATAAAATGACGATGGGGTGGGTATTAATCGAGAAATTGCAGAGATTCGAAAGAATTATCTTTTTTCCAAAGAAATTTCAGCTCCTGAGGTTAATTCAAAAACCAGAAAAAAACGACAGGTCGCGGGCTGAAAAAATGGTCAAAATTTAAAGGGCGTCAGATCTTTCCTAAAACCTGATAAAATGATGATGGGGTGGGTATTAATCGAGAAATTACAGAGATTAGAAAGAATTATCTTTGTTCCAAGGAAATTTCAGCTTCGGAGGTTACATCATAGATCAGAAAAAAACGATAGGTCGCAAGTTGAAAAAATGGTCAAAATTTAAAGGGCGTCAGATCTTTCCCAAAACCTGATAAAATGACAACGGGGTGGGTATTAATCGAGAAATTGCAGAGATTAGAAAGAATCATCTTTGTTCCAAAGAAATTTCAGCTCCGGAGGTTAATTCAAAAACCAGAAAAAAACGACAGGTCGCGGGTTGAAAAAATGGTCAAAATTTAAAGGGCGTCAGATCTTTCCTAAAACCTGATAAAATGACATTGGGGTGGGTATTGATCGAGAAATTGCAGAGATTAGAAAGAATCATCTTTGTTTCAAAGAAATTTCAGCTCCGGAGGTTAATTCAAAAACCAGAAAAAAATGACAGGTCGTGGGTTGAAAAAATGGTCAAAATTTAAAGGGCGTCAGATCTTTCCTAAAACCTGATAAAATGACATTGGGGTGGGTATTGATCGAGAAATTGCAGAGATTAGAAAGAATTATCTTTGTTTCAAAGAAATTTCAGCTCCGGAGGTGATGCCAAAAACCAGAAAAAAACGACAGGTCGCGGGTTGAAAAAATGGTCAAAATTTAAAGGGCGTCAGATCTTTCCTAAAACCTGATAAAATGACGATGGGGTGGGTATTAATCGAGAAATTGCAGAGATTAGAAAGAATTATCTTTTTTCCAAAGACATTTCAGCTCCTGAGGTTAATTCAAAAAGCAGAAAAAATGACGGGTCGCGGGTTGAAAAAATGGTCAAAATTTAAAGGGCGTCAGATCTTTCCTAAAACCTGATAAAATGACATTGGGGTGGGTATTGATCGAGAAATTGCAGAGATTAGAAAGAATTATCTTTGTTTCAAAGAAATTTCAGCTCCTGAGGTTAATTCAAAAACCAGAAAAAAACGACAGGTCGCGGGTTGAAAAAATGGTCAAAATTTAAAGGGCGTCAGATCTTCCCCAAAACCTGATCAAATGACAATAGGGTTGGTATCAATCGAGAAATTTCAGAGATTACAAAGAATTATCTTTGTTCGAAAGAAATTTCAACTCCGGAGGTTAATTCAAAAACCAGAAAAAAACGACAGGTCGCAGGCTGAAAAAATGGTCAAAATTTAAAGTGCGTCAGATCTTTCCCAAAACCTGATAAAATGACATTGGGGTGGGTATTGATCGAGAAATTGCAGAGATTAGAAAAAATTATCTTTTTTCCAAAGACATTTCAGCTCCTGAGGTTAATTCAAAAACCAGAAAAAAACGACAGGTCGCGGGCTGAAAAAATGGTCAAAATTTAAAGGGCGTCAGATCTTTCCTAAAACCTGATAAAATGACATTGGGGTCGGTATTGATCGAGAAATTGCAGAGATTAGAAAAAATTATCTTTGTTTCAAATAAATTTCAGCTCCTGAGGTTAATTCAAAAACCAGAAAAAAGCGACAGGTCGCGGGTTGAAAAAATGGTCAAAATTTAAAGGTCATCAGATCTTCCCCAAAACCTGATCAAATGACAATGGGGTGGGTATTAATCGAGAAATTTCAGAGATTAGAAAGAATTATCTTTGTTCCAAAGAAATTTCAGCTTCGGAGGTTATATCAAAGATCAGAAAAAAACGACAGGTCGCAGGTTGAAAAAATGGTCAATATTTAAAGGGCGTCAGATCTTTCCTAAAACCTGATAAAATGACATTGGGGTGGGTATTGATCGAGAAATTGCAGAGATTAGAAAGAATCATTTTTGTTCCAAAGAAATTTCAGCTCCGGAGGTTAATTCAAAAACCAGAAAAAAATGACAGGTCGTGGGTTGAAAAAATGGTCAAAATTTAAAGGGCGTCAGATCTTTCCTAAAACCTGATAAAATGACATTGGGGTGGGTATTGATCGAGAAATTGCAGAGATTAGAAAGAATTATCTTTGTTTCAAAGAAATTTCAGCTCCTAAGGTTAATTCAAAAACCAGAAAAAAACGACAGGTCGCGGGTTGAAAAAATGGTCAAAATTTAAACGGCGTCAGATCTTCCCCAAAATCTGATCAAATGACAATGGGGTGGGTATCAATCGAGAAATTTCAGAGATTAGAAAGAATTATCTTTGTTCCAAAGAAATTTCAGCTTCGGAGGTTACATCAAAGATCAGAAAAAAACGACAGGTCGCAGGTTGAAAAAATGGTCAAAATTTAAAGGGCGTCAGATCTTTCCTAAAACCTGATAAAATGACATTGGGGTGGGTATTGATCGAGAAATTGCAGAGATTAGAAAGAATCATCTTTGTTTCAAAGAAATTTCAGCTCCGGAGGTTAATTCAAAAACCAGAAAAAAATGACAGGTCGCGGGTTGAAAAAATGGTCAAAATTTAAAGGGCATCAGATCTTCCCCAAAACCTGATCAAATGACAATGGGGTGGGTATTAATCGAGAAATTTCAGAGATTAGAAAGAATTATCTTTGTTCCAAAGAAATTTCAGCTTCGGAGGTTATATCAAAGATCAGAAAAAAACGACAGGTCGCAGGTTGAAAAAATGGTCAAAATTTAAAGGGCGTCAGATCTTTCCTAAAACCTGAGAAAATGACATTGGGGTGGGTATTGATCGAGAAATTGCAGAGATTAGAAAGAATCATCTTTGTTTCAAAGAAATTTCAGCTCCGGAGGTGATGCCAAAAACCAGAAAAAAACGACAGGTCGCGGGTTGAAAAAATGGTCAAAATTTAAAGGGCGTCAGATCTTTCCTAAAACCTGATAAAATGACGATGGGATGGGTATTAATCGAGAAATTGCAGAGATTAGAAAGAATTATCTTTTTTCCAAAGACATTTCAGCTCCTGAGGTTAATTCAAAAACCAGAAAAAAACGACAGGTCGCGGGCTGAAAAAATGGTCAAAATTTAAAGGGCGTCAGATCTTTCCTAAAACCTGATAAAATGACATTGGGGTGGGTATTGATCGAGAAATTGCAGAGATTATAAAGAATCATTTTTGTTTCAAAGAAATTTCAGCTCCGGAGGTTAATTCAAAAACCAGAAAAAAATGACAGGTCGCGGGTTGAAAAAATGGTCAAAATTTAAAGGGCGTCAGATCTTCCCCAAAACCTGATCAAATGACAATGGGGTGGGTATTAATCGAGAAATTGCAGATATTAGAAAGAATTATCTTTGTTCCAAAGAAATTTCAGCTTCGGAGGTTACATCAAAGATCAGAAAAAAACGACAGGTCGCAAGTTGAAAAAATGGTCAAAATTTAAATGGCGTCAGATCTTTCCCAAAACCTGATAAAATGACAACGGGGTGGATATTAATCGAGAAATTGCAGAGATTAGAAAGAATCAACTTTGTTCCAAAGAAATTTCAGCTCCAGAGGTTAATTCAAAAACCAGAAAAAAACGACAGGTCGCGGGTTGAAAAAATGGTCAAAATTTAAAGGGCGTCAGATCTTTCCTAAAACCTGATAAAATGACATTGGGGTGGGTATTGATCGAGAAATTGCAGAGATTAGAAAGAATCATCTTTGTTTCAAAGAAATTTCAGCTCCGGAGGTTAATTCAAAAACCAGAAAAAAATGACAGGTCGCGGGTTGAAAAAATGGTCAAAATTTAAAGGGCGTCAGATCTTTCCTAAAACCTGATAAAATGACATTGGGGTGGGTATTGATCGAGAAATTGCAGAGATTAGAAAGAATTATCTTTGTTTCAAAGAAATTTCAGCTCCGGAGGTGATGCCAAAAACCAGAAAAAAACGACAGGTCGCGGGTTGAAAAAATGGTCAAAATTTAAAGGGCGTCAGATCTTTCCTAATACCTGATAAAATGACGATGGGGTGGGTATTAATCGAGAAATTGCAGAGATTAGAAAGAATTATCTTTTTTCCAAAGACATTTCAGCTCCTGAGGTTAATTCAAAAACCAGAAAAAAACGACAGGTCGCGGGCTGAAAAAATGGTCAAAATTTAAAGGGCGTCAGATCTTTCCTAAAACCTGATAAAATGACATTGGGGTGGGTATTGATCGAGAAATTGCAGAGATTAGAAAGAATTATCTTTGTTTCAAAGAAATTTCAGCTCCTGAGGTTAATTCAAAAACCAGAAAAAAACGACAGGTCGCGGGTTGAAAAAATGGTCAAAATTTAAAGGGCGTCAGATCTTCCCCAAAACCTGATCAAATGACAATAGGGTTGGTATCAATCGAGAAATTTCAGAGATTACAAAGAATTATCTTTGTTCGAAAGAAATTTCAACTCCGGAGGTTAATTCAAAAACCAGAAAAAAACGACAGGTCGCAGGCTGAAAAAATGGTCAAAATTTAAAGTGCGTTAGATCTTTCCCAAAACCTGATAAAATGACATTGGGGTGGGTATTGATCGAGAAATTGCAGAGATTAGAAAGAATTATCTTTGTTTCAAAGAAATTTCAGCTCCGGAGGTGATGCCAAAATCCAGAAAAAAACGACAGGTCGCGGGTTGAAAAAATGGTCAAAATTTAAAGGGCGTCAGATCTTTCCTAAAACCTGATAAAATGACATTGGGGTGGGTATTGATCGAGAAATTGCAGAGATTATAAAGAATCATCTTTGTTTCAAAGAAATTTCAGCTCCGGAGGTTAATTCAAAAACCAGAAAAAAATGACAGGTCGCGGGTTGAAAAAATGGTCAAAATTTAAAGGGCGTCAGATCTTCCCCAAAACCTGATCAAATGACAATGGGGTGGGTATTAATCGAGAAATTGCAGATATTAGAAAGAATTATCTTTGTTCCAAAGAAATTTCAGCTTCGGAGGTTACATCAAAGATCAGAAAAAAACGACAGGTCGCAAGTTGAAAAAATGGTCAAAATTTAAATGGCGTCAGATCTTTCCCAAAACCTGATAAAATGACAACGGGGTGGGTATTAATCGAGAAATTGCAGAGATTAGAAAGAATCATCTTTGTTACAAAGAAATTTCAGCTCCGGAGGTTAATTCAAAAACCAGAAAAAAACGACAGGTCACGGGTTGAAAAAATGGTCAAAATTTAAAGGGCGTCAGATCTTTCCTAAAACCTGATAAAATGACATTGGGGTGGGTATTGATCGAGAAATTGCAGAGATTAGAAAGAATCATCTTTGTTTCAAAGAAATTTCAGCTCCGGAGGTTAATTGAAAAACCAGAAAAAAATGACAGGTCGCGGGTTGAAAAAATGGTCAAAATTTAAAGGGCGTCAGATCTTTCCTAAAACCTGATAAAATGACATTGGGGTGGGTATTGATCGAGAAATTGCAGAGATTAGAAAGAATTATCTTTGTTTCAAAGAAATTTCAGCTCCGGAGGTGATGCCAAAAACCAGAAAAAAACGACAGGTCGCGGGTTGAAAAAATGGTCAAAATTTAAAGGGCGTCAGATCTTTCCTAATACCTGATAAAATGACGATGGGGTGGGTATTAATCGAGAAATTGCAGAGATTAGAAAGAATTATCTTTTTTCCAAAGACATTTCAGCTCCTGAGGTTAATTCAAAAAGCAGAAAAAATGACGGGTCGCGGGTTGAAAAAATGGTCAAAATTTAAAGGGCGTCAGATCTTTCCTAAAACCTGATAAAATGACATTGGGGTGGGTATTGATCGAGAAATTGCAGAGATTAGAAAGAATTATCTTTGTTTCAAAGAAATTTCAGCTCCTGAGGTTAATTCAAAAACCAGAAAAAAACGACAGGTCGCGGGTTGAAAAAATGGTCAAAATTTAAAGGGCGTCAGATCTTTCCTAAAACCTGATCAAATGACAATAGGGTTGGTATCAATCGAGAAATTTCAGAGATTACAAAGAATTATCTTTGTTCGAAAGAAATTTCAGCTCCGGAGGTTAATTCAAAAACCAGAAAAAAACGACAGGTCGCGGGCTGAAAAAATGGTCAAAATTTAAAGGGCGTCAGATCTTTCCTAAAACCTGATCAAATGACATTGGGGTGGGTATTGATCGAGAAATTGCAGAGATTAGAAAGAATTATCTTTGTTTCAAAGAAATTTCAGCTCCGGAGGTGATGCCAAAAACCAGAAAAAAACGACAGGTCGCGGGTTGAAAAAATGGTCAAAATTTGAAGTGCGTCAGATCTTTCCTAAAACCTGATAAAATGACATTGGGGTCGGTATTGATCGAGAAATTGCAGAGATTAGAAAGAATTATCTTTGTTTCAAAGAAATTTCAGCTCCTGAGGTTAATTCAAAAACCAGAAAAAAGCGACAGGTCGCGGGTTGAAAAAATGGTCAAAATTTAAAGGGCATCAGATCTTCCCCAAAACCTGATCAAATGACAATGGGGTGGGTATTAATCGAGAAATTTCAGAGATTAGAAAGAATTATCTTTGTTCCAAAGAAATTTCAGCTTCGGAGGTTATATCAAAGATCAGAAAAAAACGACGGGTCGCAGGTTGAAAAAATGGTCAAAATTTAAAGGGCGTCAGACCTTTCCTAAAACCTGATAAAATGACATTGGGGTGGGTATTGATCGAGAAATTGCAGAGATTAGAAAGAATTATCTTTGTTTCAAAGAAATTTCAGCTCCTGAGGTTAATTCAAAAACCAGAAAAAAACGACAGGTCGCGGGTTGAAAAAATGGTCAAAATTTAAAGGGCGTCAGATCTTTCCTAAAACCTGATAAAATGACATTGGGGTGGGTATTGATCGAGAAATTGCAGAGATTAGAAAGAATTATCTTTGTTTCAAAGAAATTTCAGCTCCTGAGGTTAATTCAAAAACCAGAAAAAAACGACAGGTCGCGGGTTGAAAAAATGGTCAAAATTTAAAGGGCGTCAGATCTTCCCCAAAACCTGATCAAATGACAATAGGGTTGGTATCAATCGAGAAATTTCAGAGATTACAAAGAATTATCTTTGTTCGAAAGAAATTTCAACTCCGGAGGTTAATTCAAAAATCAGAAAAAAACGACAGGTCGCAGGCTGAAAAAATGGTCAAAATTTAAAGTGCGTTAGATCTTTCCCAAAACCTGATAAAATGACATTGGGGTGGGTATTGATCGAGAAATTGCAGAGATTAGAAAGAATTATCTTTGTTTCAAAGAAATTTCAGCTCCGGAGGTGATGCCAAAAACCAGAAAAAAACGACAGGTCGCGGGTTGAAAAAATGGTCAAAATTTAAAGGGCGTCAGATCTTTCCTAAAACCTGATAAAATGACAATGGGGTGGGTATTAATCGAGAAATTTCAGAGATTAGAAAGAATTATCTTTGTTCCAAGAAATTTCAGCTTCGGAGGTTTATATCAAAGATCAGAAAAAAACGACAGGTCGCAGGTTGAAAAAATGGTCAAAATTTAAAGGGCGTCAGATCTTTCCTAAAACCTGATAAAATGACATTGGGGTGGGTATTGATCGAGAAATTGCAGAGATTAGAAAGAATCATCTTTGTTTCAAAGAAATTTCCGCTCCGGAGGTTAATTCAAAAAACAGAAAAAAATGACAGGTCGCGGGTTGAAAAAATGGTCAAAATTTAAAGGGCATCAGATCTTCCCCAAAACCTGATCAAATGACAATGGGGTGGGTATTAATCGAGAAATTTCAGAGATTAGAAAGAATTATCTTTGTTCCAAAGAAATTTCAGCTTCGGAGGTTATATCAAAGATCAGAAAAAAACGACAGGTCGCAGGTTGAAAAAATGGTCAAAATTTAAAGGGCGTCAGATCTTTCCTAAAACCTGATAAAATGACATTGGGGTGGGTATTGATCGAGAAATTGCAGAGATTAGAAAGAATCATCTTTGTTTCAAAGAAATTTCAGCTCCGGAGGTTAATTCAAAAACCAGAAAAAAACGACAGGTCGCGGGTTGAAAAAATGGTCAAAATTTAAAGGGCGTCAGATCTTTCCTAAAACCTGATAAAATGACATTGGGGTGGGTATTGATCGAGAAATTGCAGAGATTCGAAAGAATTATCTTTGTTTCAAAGAAATTTCAGCTCCGGAGGTGATGCCAAAAACCAGAAAAAAACGACAGGTCGCGGGTTGAAAAAATGGTCAAAATTTAAAGGGCGTCAGATATTTCCTAAAACCTGATAAAATGACGATGGGGTGGGTATTAATCAAGAAATTGCAGAGATTAGAAAGAATTATCTTTTTTCCAAAGACATTTCAGCTCCTGAGGTTAATTCAAAAACCAGAAAAAAACGACAGGTCGCCGGCTGAAAAAATGGTCAAAATTTAAAGGGCGTCAGATCTTTCCTTAAACCTGATAAAATGATGATGGGGTGGGTATTGATCGAGAAATTGCAGAGATTATAAAGAATCATCTTTGTTTCAAAGAAATTTCAGCTCCGGAGGTTAATTCAAAAACCAGAAAAAAATGACAGGTCGCGGGTTGAAAAAATGGTCAAAATTTAAAGGGCGTCAGATCTTCCCCAAAACCTGATCAAATGACAATGGGGTGGGTATTAATCGAGAAATTGCAGATATTAGAAAGAATTATCTTTGTTCCAAAGAAATTTCAGCTTCGGAGGTTACATCAAAGATCAGAAAAAAACGACAGGTCGCAAGTTGAAAAAATGGTCAAAATTTAAATGGCGTCAGATCTTTCCCAAAACCTGATAAAATGACAACGGGGTGGGTATTAATCGAGAAATTGCAGAGATTAGAAAGAATCATCTTTGTTACAAAGAAATTTCAGCTCCGGAGGTTAATTCAAAAACCAGAAAAAAACGACAGGTCACGGGTTGAAAAAATGGTCAAAATTTAAAGGGCGTCAGATCTTTCCTAAAACCTGATAAAATGACATTGGGGTGGGTATTGATCGAGAAATTGCAGAGATTAGAAAGAATCATCTTTGTTTCAAAGAAATTTCAGCTCCGGAGGTTAATTGAAAAACCAGAAAAAAATGACAGGTCGCGGGTTGAAAAAATGGTCAAAATTTAAAGGGCGTCAGATCTTTCCTAAAACCTGATAAAATGACATTGGGGTGGGTATTGATCGAGAAATTGCAGAGATTAGAAAGAATTATCTTTGTTTCAAAGAAATTTCAGCTCCGGAGGTGATGCCAAAAACCAGAAAAAAACGACAGGTCGCGGGTTGAAAAAATGGTCAAAATTTAAAGGGCGTCAGATCTTTCCTAATACCTGATAAAATGACGATGGGGTGGGTATTAATCGAGAAATTGCAGAGATTAGAAAGAATTATCTTTTTTCCAAAGACATTTCAGCTCCTGAGGTTAATTCAAAAAGCAGAAAAAATGACGGGTCGCGGGTTGAAAAAATGGTCAAAATTTAAAGGGCGTCAGATCTTTCCTAAAACCTGATAAAATGACATTGGGGTGGGTATTGATCGAGAAATTGCAGAGATTAGAAAGAATTATCTTTGTTTCAAAGAAATTTCAGCTCCTGAGGTTAATTCAAAAACCAGAAAAAAACGACAGGTCGCGGGTTGAAAAAATGGTCAAAATTTAAAGGGCGTCAGATCTTTCCTAAAACCTGATCAAATGACAATAGGGTTGGTATCAATCGAGAAATTTCAGAGATTACAAAGAATTATCTTTGTTCGAAAGAAATTTCAGCTCCGGAGGTTAATTCAAAAACCAGAAAAAAACGACAGGTCGCGGGCTGAAAAAATGGTCAAAATTTAAAGGGCGTCAGATCTTTCCTAAAACCTGATCAAATGACATTGGGGTGGGTATTGATCGAGAAATTGCAGAGATTAGAAAGAATTATCTTTGTTTCAAAGAAATTTCAGCTCCGGAGGTGATGCCAAAAACCAGAAAAAAACGACAGGTCGCGGGTTGAAAAAATGGTCAAAATTTGAAGTGCGTCAGATCTTTCCTAAAACCTGATAAAATGACATTGGGGTCGGTATTGATCGAGAAATTGCAGAGATTAGAAAGAATTATCTTTGTTTCAAAGAAATTTCAGCTCCTGAGGTTAATTCAAAAACCAGAAAAAAGCGACAGGTCGCGGGTTGAAAAAATGGTCAAAATTTAAAGGGCATCAGATCTTCCCCAAAACCTGATCAAATGACAATGGGGTGGGTATTAATCGAGAAATTTCAGAGATTAGAAAGAATTATCTTTGTTCCAAAGAAATTTCAGCTTCGGAGGTTATATCAAAGATCAGAAAAAAACGACGGGTCGCAGGTTGAAAAAATGGTCAAAATTTAAAGGGCGTCAGACCTTTCCTAAAACCTGATAAAATGACATTGGGGTGGGTATTGATCGAGAAATTGCAGAGATTAGAAAGAATTATCTTTGTTTCAAAGAAATTTCAGCTCCTGAGGTTAATTCAAAAACCAGAAAAAAACGACAGGTCGCGGGTTGAAAAAATGGTCAAAATTTAAAGGGCGTCAGATCTTTCCTAAAACCTGATAAAATGACATTGGGGTGGGTATTGATCGAGAAATTGCAGAGATTAGAAAGAATTATCTTTGTTTCAAAGAAATTTCAGCTCCTGAGGTTAATTCAAAAACCAGAAAAAAACGACAGGTCGCGGGTTGAAAAAATGGTCAAAATTTAAAGGGCGTCAGATCTTCCCCAAAACCTGATCAAATGACAATAGGGTTGGTATCAATCGAGAAATTTCAGAGATTACAAAGAATTATCTTTGTTCGAAAGAAATTTCAACTCCGGAGGTTAATTCAAAAATCAGAAAAAAACGACAGGTCGCAGGCTGAAAAAATGGTCAAAATTTAAAGTGCGTTAGATCTTTCCCAAAACCTGATAAAATGACATTGGGGTGGGTATTGATCGAGAAATTGCAGAGATTAGAAAGAATTATCTTTGTTTCAAAGAAATTTCAGCTCCGGAGGTGATGCCAAAAACCAGAAAAAAACGACAGGTCGCGGGTTGAAAAAATGGTCAAAATTTAAAGGGCGTCAGATCTTTCCTAAAACCTGATAAAATGACAATGGGGTGGGTATTAATCGAGAAATTTCAGAGATTAGAAAGAATTATCTTTGTTCCAAAGAAATTTCAGCTTCGGAGGTTATATCAAAGATCAGAAAAAAACGACAGGTCGCAGGTTGAAAAAATGGTCAAAATTTAAAGGGCGTCAGATCTTTCCTAAAACCTGATAAAATGACATTGGGGTGGGTATTGATCGAGAAATTGCAGAGATTAGAAAGAATCATCTTTGTTTCAAAGAAATTTCCGCTCCGGAGGTTAATTCAAAAAACAGAAAAAAATGACAGGTCGCGGGTTGAAAAAATGGTCAAAATTTAAAGGGCATCAGATCTTCCCCAAAACCTGATCAAATGACAATGGGGTGGGTATTAATCGAGAAATTTCAGAGATTAGAAAGAATTATCTTTGTTCCAAAGAAATTTCAGCTTCGGAGGTTATATCAAAGATCAGAAAAAAACGACAGGTCGCAGGTTGAAAAAATGGTCAAAATTTAAAGGGCGTCAGATCTTTCCTAAAACCTGATAAAATGACATTGGGGTGGGTATTGATCGAGAAATTGCAGAGATTAGAAAGAATCATCTTTGTTTCAAAGAAATTTCAGCTCCGGAGGTTAATTCAAAAACCAGAAAAAAACGACAGGTCGCGGGTTGAAAAAATGGTCAAAATTTAAAGGGCGTCAGATCTTTCCTAAAACCTGATAAAATGACATTGGGGTGGGTATTGATCGAGAAATTGCAGAGATTCGAAAGAATTATCTTTGTTTCAAAGAAATTTCAGCTCCGGAGGTGATGCCAAAAACCAGAAAAAAACGACAGGTCGCGGGTTGAAAAAATGGTCAAAATTTAAAGGGCGTCAGATATTTCCTAAAACCTGATAAAATGACGATGGGGTGGGTATTAATCAAGAAATTGCAGAGATTAGAAAGAATTATCTTTTTTCCAAAGACATTTCAGCTCCTGAGGTTAATTCAAAAACCAGAAAAAAACGACAGGTCGCCGGCTGAAAAAATGGTCAAAATTTAAAGGGCGTCAGATCTTTCCTTAAACCTGATAAAATGATGATGGGGTGGGTATTAATCGAGAAATTGCAGAGATTAGAAAGAATTATCTTTGTTCCAAAGAAATTTCAGCTTCGGAGGTTACATCAAAGATCAGAAAAAAACGACAGGTCGCAAGTTGAAAAAATGGTCAAAATTTAAAGGGCGTCAGATCTTTCCCAAAACCTGATAAAATGACAACGGGGTGGGTATTAATCGAGAAATTGCAGAGATTAGAAAGAATCATCTTTGTTCCAAAGAAATTTCAGCTCCGGAGGTTAATTCAAAAACCAGAAAAAAACGACAGGTCGCGGGTTGAAAAAATGGTCAAAATTTAAAGGGCGTCAGATCTTTCCTAAAACCTGATAAAATGACATTGGGGTGGGTATTGATCGAGAAATTGCAGAGATTAGAAAGAATCATCTTTGTTTCAAAGAAATTTCAGCTCCGGAGGTTAATTCAAAAACCAGAAAAAAATGACAGGTCGTGGGTTGAAAAAATGGTCAAAATTTAAAGGGCGTCAGATCTTTCCTAAAACCTGATAAAATGACATTGGGGTGGGTATTGATCGAGAAATTGCAGAGATTAGAAAGAATTATCTTTGTTTCAAAGAAATTTCAGCTCCGGAGGTGATGCCAAAAACCAGAAAAAAACGACAGGTCGCGGGTTGAAAAAATGGTCAAAATTTAAAGGGCGTCAGATCTTTCCTAATACCTGATAAAATGACGAAGGGGTGGGTATTAATCGAGAAATTGCAGAGATTAGAAAGAATTATCTTTTTTCCAAAGACATTTCAGCTCCTGAGGTTTATTCAAAAAGCAGAAAAAAAAACGGGTCGCGGGTTGAAAAAATGGTCAAAATTTAAAGGGCGTCAGATCTTTCCTAAAACCTGATAAAATGACATTGGGGTGGGTATTGATCGAGAAATTGCAGAGATTAGAAAGAATTATCTTTGTTTCAAAGAAATTTCAGCTCCTGAGGTTAATTCAAAAACCAGAAAAAAACGACAGGTCGCGGGTTGAAAAAAATGGTCAAAATTTAAAGGGCGTCAGATCTTTCCTAAAACCTGATAAAATGACATTGGGGTGGGTATTGATCGAGAAATTGCAGAGATTAGAAAGAATTATATTTGTTTCAAAGAAATTTCAGCTCCTGAGGTTAATTCAAAAACCAGAAAAAAACGACAGGTCGCGGGTTGAAAAAATGGTCAAAATTTAAAGGGCGTCAGATCTTCCCCAAAACCTGATCAAATGACAATAGGGTTGGTATCAATCGAGAAATTTCAGAGATTACAAAGAATTATCTTTGTTCGAAAGAAATTTCAACTCCGGAGGTTAATTCAAAAACCAGAAAAAAACGACAGGTCGCGGGCTGAAAAAATGGTCAAAATTTAAAGTGCGTTAGATCTTTCCCAAAACCTGATAAAATGACATTGGGGTGGGTATTGATCGAGAAATTGCAGAGATCAGAAAGAATTATCTTTGTTTCAAAGAAATTTCAGCTCCGGAGGTGATGCCAAAAACCAGAAAAAAACGACAGGTCGCGGGTTGAAAAAATGGTCAAAATTTAAAGGGCGTCAGATCTTTCCTAAAACCTGATAAAATGACGATGGGGTGGGTATTAATCGAGAAATTGCAGAGATTAGAAAGAATTATCTTTTTTCCAAAGACATTTCAGCTCCTGAGGTTAATTCAAAAACCAGAAAAAAACGACAGGTCGCGGGCTGAAAAAATGGTCAAAATTTAAAGGGCGTCAGATCTTTCCTAAAACCTGATAAAATGACATTGGGGTCGGTATTGATCGAGAAATTGCAGAGATTAGAAAGAATTATCTTTGTTTCAAATAAATTTCAGCTCCTGAGGTTAATTCAAAAACCAGAAAAAAGCGACAGGTCGCGGGTTGAAAAAATGGTCAAAATTTAAAGGTCATCAGATCTTCCCCAAAACCTGATCAAATGACAATGGGGTGGGTATTAATCGAGAAATTTCAGAGATTAGAAAGAATTATCTTTGTTCCAAAGAAATTTCAGCTTCGGAGGTTATATCAAAGATCAGAAAAAAACGACGGGTCGCAGGTTGAAAAAATGGTCAAAATTTAAAGGGCGTCAGATCTTTCCTAAAACCTGATAAAATGACATTGGGGTGGGTATTGATCGAGAAATTGCAGAGATTAGAAAAAATCATCTTTGTTCCAAAGAAATTTCAGCTCCGGAGGTTAATTCAAAAACCAGAAAAAAACGACAGGTCGTGGGTTGAAAAAATGGTCAAAATTTAAAGGGCGTCAGATCTTTCCTAAAACCTGATAAAATGACATTGGGGTGGGTATTGATCGAGAAATTGCAGAGATTAGAAAGAATCATCTTTGTTCCAAAGAAATTTCAGCTCCGGAGGTTATATCAAAGATCAGAAAAAAACGACAGGTCGCGGGTTGAAAAAATGGTCAAAATTTAAAGGGCGTCAGATCTTTCCTAAAACCTGATAAAATGACATTGGGGTGGGTATTGATCGAGAAATTGCAGAGATTAGAAAGAATTATCTTTGTTTCAAAGAAATTTCAGCTCCGGAGGTTAATTCAAAAACCAGAAAAAAACGACAGGTCGCGGGCTGAAAAAATGGTCAAAATTTGAAGTGCGTTAGATCTTTCCTAAAACCTGATAAAATGACATTGGGGTGGGTATTGATCGAGAAATTGCAGAGATTAGAAAGAATTATCTTTGTTTAAAAGAAATTTCAGCTCCGGAGGTGATGCCAAAAACCAGAAAAAAACGACAGGTCGCGGGTTGAAAAAATGGTCAAAATTTAAAGGGCGTCAGATCTTTCCTAAAACCTGATAAAATGACGATGGGGTGGGTATTAATCGAGAAATTGCAGAGATTAGAAAGAATTATCTTTTTTCCAAAGACATTTCAGCTCCTGAGGTTAATTCAAAAACCAGAAAAAAACGACAGGTCGCGGGCTGAAAAAATGGTCAAAATTTAAAGGGCGTCAGATCTTTCCTAAAACCTGATAAAATGACATTGGGGTCGGTATTGATCGAGAAATTGCAGAGATTAGAAAGAATTATCTTTGTTTCAAAGAAATTTCAGCTCCTGAGGTTAATTCAAAAACCAGAAAAAAGCAACAGGTCGCGGGTTGAAAAAATGGTCAAAATTTAAAGGGCATCAGATCTTCCCCAAAACCTGATCAAATGACAATGGGGTGGGTATTAATCGAGAAATTTCAGAGATTAGAAAGAATTATCTTTGTTCCAAAGAAATTTCAGCTTCGGAGGTTATATCAAAGATCAGAAAAAAACGACAGGTCGCAGGTTGAAAAAATGGTCAAAATTTAAAGGGCGTCAGATCTTTCCTAAAACCTGATAAAATGACGATGGGGTGGGTATTAATCGAGAAATTTCAGAGATTACAAAGAATTATCTTTGTTCGAAAGAAATTTCAGCTCCGGAGTTTAATTCAAAAACCAGAAAAAAACGACAGGTCGCGGGCTGAAAAAATGGTCAAAATTTAAAGGGCGTCAGATCTTTCCTAAAACCTGATAAAATGACATTGGGGTGGGTATTGATCGAGAAATTGCAGAGATTAGAAAGAATTATCTTTGTTTCAAAGAAATTTCAGCTCCGGAGGTGATGCCAAAAACCAGAAAAAAACGACAGGTCGCGGGTTGAAAAAATTGTCAAAATTTAAAGGGCGTCAGATCTTTCCTAAAACCTGATAAAATGACGATGGGGTGGGTATTAATCGAGAAATTGCTGAGATTAGAAAGAATTATCTTTTTTCCAAAGACATTTCAGCTCCTGAGGTTAATTCAAAAACCAGAAAAAAACGACAGGTCGCGGGTTGAAAAAATGGTCAAAATTTAAAGGGCGTCAGATCTTTCCTAAAACCTGATAAAATGACATTGGGGTCGGTATTGATCGAGAAATTGCAGAGATTAGAAAGAATTATCTTTGTTTCAAAGAAATTTCAGCTCCTGAGGTTAATTCAAAAACCAGAAAAAAGCGACAGGTCGCGGGTTGAAAAAATGGTCAAAATTTAAACGGCATCAGATCTTCCCCAAAACCTGATCAAATGACAATGGGGTGGGTATTAATCGAGAAATTTCAGAGATTAGAAAGAATCATCTTTGTTCCAAAGAAATTTCAGCTCCGGAGGTTAATTCAAAAACCAGAAAAAAACGACAGGTCGCGGGTTGAAAAAATGGTCAAAATTTAAAGGGCGTCAGATCTTTCCTAAAACCTGATAAAATGACATTGGGGTGGGTATTGATCGAGAAATTGCAGAGATTAGAAAGAATCATCTTTGTTTCAAAGAAATTTTAGCTCCGGAGGTGATGCCAAAAACCAGAAAAAAACGACAGGTCGCGGGTTGAAAAAATGGTCAAAATTTAAAGGGCGTCAGATCTTTCCTAAAACCTGATAAAATGACGATGGGGTGGGTATTAATCGAGAAATTGCAGAGATTAGAAAGAGTTATCTTTTTTCCAAAGACATTTCAGCTCCTGAGGTTAATTCAAAAACCAGAAAAAAACGACAGGTCGCGGGCTGAAAAAATGGTCAAAATTTAAAGGGCGTTAGATCTTTCCCAAAACCTGATAAAATGACATTGGGGTGGGTATTGATCGAGAAATTGCAGAGATTAGAAAGAATTATCTTTGTTTCAAAGAAATTTCAGCTCCGGAGGTGATGCCAAAAACCAGAAAAAAACGACAGGTCGCGGGTTGAAAAAATGGTCAAAATTTAAAGGGCGTCAGATCTTTCCTAAAACCTGATAAAATGACGATGGGGTGGGTATTAATCGAGAAATTGCAGAGATTAGAAAGAATTATCTTTTTTCCAAAGACATTTCAGCTCCTGAGGTTAATTCAAAAACCAGAAAAAAACGACAGGTCGCGGGCTGAAAAAATGGTCAAAATTTAAAGGGCGTCAGATCTTTCCTAAAACCTGATAAAATGACATTGGGGTCGGTATTGATCGAGAAATTGCAGAGATTAGAAAGAATTATCTTTGTTTCAAAGAAATTTCAGCTCCTGAGGTTAATTCAAAAACCAGAAAAAAGCGACAGGTCGCGGGTTGAAAAAATGGTCAAAATTTAAAGGGCATCAGATCTTCCCCAAAACCTGATCAAATGACAATGGGGTGGGTATTAATCGAGAAATTTCAGAGATTAGAAAGAATTATCTTTGTTCCAAAGAAATTTCAGCTTCGGAGGTTATATCAAAGATCAGAAAGAAACGACGGGTCGCAGGTTGAAAAAATGGTCAAAATTTAAAGGGCGTCGGATCTTTCCTAAAACCTGATAAAATGACATTGGGGTGGGTATTGATCGAGAAATTGCAGAGATTAGAAAGAATTATCTTTTTTCCAAAGACATTTCAGCTCCTGAGGTTAATTCAAAAACCAGAAAAAAACGACAGGTCGCGGGCTGAAAAAATGGTCAAAATTTGAAGTGCGTTAGATCTTTCCTAAAACCTGATAAAATGACATTGGGGTGGGTATTGATCGAGAAATTGCAGAGATTAGAAAGAATTATCTTTGTTTCAAAGAAATTTCAGCTCCGGAGGTTAATTCAAAAACCAGAAAAAAACGACAGGTCGCGGGCTGAAAAAATGGTCAAAATTTGAAGTGCGTTAGATCTTTCCTAAAACCTGATAAAATGACATTGGGGTGGGTATTGATCGAGAAATTGCAGAGATTAGAAAGAATTATCTTTGTTTCAAAGAAATTTCAGCTCCGGAGGTGATGCCAAAAACCAGAAAAAAACGACAGGTCGCGGGTTGAAAAAATGGTCAAAATTTAAAGGGCGTCAGATCTTTCCTAAAACCTGATAAAATGACGATGGGGTGGGTATTAATCGAGAAATTGCAGAGATTAGAAAGAATTATCTTTGTTCCAAAGAAATTTCAGCTTCGGAGGTTATATCAAAGATCAGAAAAAAATGACAGGTCGCAGGTTGAAAAAATGGTCAAAATTTAAAGGGCGTCAGATCTTTCCTAAAACCTGATAAAATGACGATGGGGTGGGTATTAATCGAGAAATTGCAGAGATTAGAAAGAATTATCTTTGTTCCAAAGAAATTTCAGCTTCGGAGGTTATATCAAAGATCAGAAAAAAATGACAGGTCGCAGGTTGAAAAAATGGTCAAAATTTAAAGGGCGTCAGATCTTTCCTAAAACCTGATAAAATGACATTGGGGTGGGTATTGATCGAGAAATTGCAGAGATTAGAAAGAATTATCTTTGTTTCAAAGAAATTTCAGCTCCTGAGGTTAATTCAAAAAGCAGAAAAAAACGACAGGTCGCGTGCTGAAAAAATGGTCAAAATTTAAAGGGCGTCAGATCTTTCCTAAAACCTGATAAAATGATGATGGGGTGGGTATTAATCGAGAAATTGCAGAGATTAGAAAGAATTATCTTTGTTCCAAAGAAATTTCAGCTTCGGAGGTTACATCAAAGATCAGAAAAAAACGACAGGTCGCGGGTTGAAAAAATGGTCAAAATTTAAATGGCGTCAGATCTTTCCCAAAACCTGATAAAATGACAACGGGGTGGGTATTAATCGAGAAATTGCAGAGATTAGAAAGAATCATCTTTGTTCCAAAGAAATTTCAGCTCCGGAGGTTAATTCAAAAACCAGAAAAAAACGACAGGTCGCGGGTTGAAAAAATGGTCAAAATTTAAAGGGCGTCAGATCTTTCCTAAAACCTGATAAAATGACATTGGGGTGGGTATTGATCGAGAAATTGCAGAGATTAGAAAGAATCATCTTTGTTTCAAAGAAATTTCAGCTCCGGAGGTGATGCCAAAAACCAGAAAAAAACGACAGGTCGCGGGTTGAAAAAATGGTCAAAATTTAAAGGGCGTCAGATCTTTCCTAAAACCTGATAAAATGACGATGGGGTGGGTATTAATCGAGAAATTGCAGAGATTAGAAAGAATTATCTTTTTTCCAAAGACATTTCAGCTCCTGAGGTTAATTCAAAAACCAGAAAAAAACGACAGGTCGCGGGCTGAAAAAATGGTCAAAATTTAAAGGGCGTTAGATCTTTCCCAAAACCTGATAAAATGACATTGGGGTGGGTATTGATCGAGAAATTGCAGAGATTAGAAAGAATTATCTTTGTTTCAAAGAAATTTCAGCTCCGGAGGTGATGCCAAAAACCAGAAAAAAACGACAGGTCGCGGGTTGAAAAAATGGTCAAAATTTAAAGGGCGTCAGATCTTTCCTAAAACCTGATAAAATGACGATGGGGTGGGTATTAATCGAGAAATTGCAGAGATTAGAAAGAATTATCTTTTTTCCAAAGACATTTCAGCTCCTGAGGTTAATTCAAAAACCAGAAAAAAACGACAGGTCGCGGGCTGAAAAAATGGTCAAAATTTAAAGGGCGTAAGATCTTTCCTAAAACCTGATAAAATGACATTGGGGTCGGTATTGATCGAGAAATTGCAGAGATTAGAAAGAATTATCTTTGTTTCAAATAAATTTCAGCTCCTGAGGTTAATTCAAAAACCAGAAAAAAGCGACAGGTCGCGGGTTGAAAAAATGGTCAAAATTTAAAGGGCATCAGATCTTCCCCGAAACCTGATCAAATGACAATGGGGTGGGTATTAATCGAGAAATTTCAGAGATTAGAAAGAATTATCTTTGTTCCAAAGAAATTTCAGCTTCGGAGGTTATATCAAAGATCAGAAAAAAACGACGGGTCGCAGGTTGAAAAAATGGTCAAAATTTAAAGGGCGTCAGATCTTTCCTAAAACCTGATAAAATGACATTGGGGTGGGTATTGATCGAGAAATTGCAGAGATTAGAAAGAATTATCTTTGTTTCAAAGAAATTTCAGCTCCTGAGGTTAATTCAAAAACCAGAAAAAAACGACAGGTCGCGGGTTGAAAAAATGGTCAAAATTTAAAGGGCGTCAGATCTTTCCTAAAACCTGATAAAATGACATTGGGGTGGGTATTGATCGAGAAATTGCAGAGATTAGAAAGAATTATCTTTGTTTCAAAGAAATTTCAGCTCCTGAGGTTAATTCAAAAACCAGAAAAAAACGACAGGTCGCGGGTTGAAAAAATGGTCAAAATTTAAAGGGCGTCAGATCTTCCCCAAAACCTGATCAAATGACAATAGGGTTGGTATCAATCGAGAAATTTCAGAGATTACAAAGAATTATCTTTGTTCGAAAGAAATTTCAACTCCGGAGGTTAATTCAAAAACCAGAAAAAAACGACAGGTCGCGGGCTGAAAAAATGGTCAAAATTTAAAGGGCGTTAGATCTTTCCCAAAACCTGATCAAATGACAATGGGGTGGGTATTAATCGAGAAATTTCAGAGATTAGAAAGAATTATCTTTATTCCAAAGAAATTTCAGCTTCGGAGGTTATATCAAAGATCAGAAAAAAACGACAGGTCGCAGGTTGAAAAAATGGTCAAAATTTAAAGGGCGTCAGATCTTTCCTAAAACCTGATAAAATGACATTGGGGTGGGTATTGATCGAGAAATTGCAGAGATTAGAAAGAATTATCTTTGTTTCAAATAAATTTCAGCTCCTGAGGTTAATTCAAAAACCAGAAAAAAGCGACAGGTCGCGGGTTGAAAAAATGGTCAAAATTTAAAGGGCATCAGATCTTCCCCAAAACCTGATCAAATGACAATGGGGTGGGTATTAATCGAGAAATTTCAGAGATTAGAAAGAATTATCTTTGTTCCAAAGAAATTTCAGATTCGGAGGTTATATCAAAGATCAGAAAAAAACGACGGGTCGCAGGTTGAAAAAATGGTCAAAATTTAAAGGGCGTCAGATCTTTCCTAAAACCTGATAAAATGACATTGGGGTGGGTATTGATCGAGAAATTGCAGAGATTAGAAAGAATTATCTTTGTTTCAAAGAAATTTCAGCTCCTGAGGTTAATTCAAAAACCAGAAAAAAACGACAGGTCGCGGGTTGAAAAAATGGTCAAAATTTAAAGGGCGTCAGATCTTTCCTAAAACCTGATAAAATGACATTGGGGTGGGTATTGATCGAGAAATTGCAGAGATTAGAAAGAATTAACTTTTTTCCAAAGACATTTCAGCTCCTGAGGTTAATTCAAAAAGCAGAAAAAAACGACAGGTCGCGGGTTAAAAAAATGGTCAAAATTTAAAGGGCGTCAGATCTTTCCTAAAACCTGATAAAATGACATTGGGGTGGGTATTGATCGAGAAATTGCAGAGATTAGAAAGAATTATCTTTGTTTCAAAGAAATTTCAGCTCCTAAGGTTAATTCAAAAACCAGAAAAAAACGACAGGTCGCGGGCTGAAAAAATGGTCAAAATTTGAAGTGCGTTAGATCTTTCCTAAAACCTGATAAAATGACATTGGGGTGGGTATTGATCGAGAAATTGCAGAGATTAGAAAGAATTATCTTTGTTTCAAAGAAATTTCAGCTCCGGAGGTGATGCCAAAAACCAGAAAAAAACGACAGGTCGCGGGTTGAAAAAATGGTCAAAATTTAAAGGGCGTCAGATCTTTCCTAAAACCTGATAAAATGACGATGGGGTGGGTATTAATCGAGAAATTGCAGAGATTAGAAAGAATTATCTTTGTTCCAAAGAAATTTCAGCTTCGGAGGTTATATCAAAGATCAGAAAAAAATGACAGGTCGCAGGTTGAAAAAATGGTCAAAATTTAAAGGGCGTCAGATCTTTCCTAAAACCTGATAAAATGACATTGGGGTGGGTATTGATCGAGAAATTGCAGAGATTAGAAAGAATTATCTTTGTTTCAAAGAAATTTCAGCTCCTGAGGTTAATTCAAAAAGCAGAAAAAAACGACAGGTCGCGTGCTGAAAAAATGGTCAAAATTTAAAGGGCGTCAGATCTTTCCTAAAACCTGATAAAATGACATTGGGGTGGGTATTGATCGAGAAATTGCAGAGATTAGAAAGAATTATCTTTGTTTCAAAGAAATTTCAGCTCCGGAGGTGATGCCAAAAACCAGAAAAAAACGACAGGTCGCGGGTTGAAAAAATGGTCAAAATTTAAAGGGCGTCAGATATTTCCTAAAACCTGATAAAATGACGATGGGGTGGGTATTAATCAAGAAATTGCAGAGATTAGAAAGAATTATCTTTTTTCCAAAGACATTTCAGCTCCTGAGGTTAATTCAAAAACCAGAAAAAAACGACAGGTCGCGGGCTGAAAAAATGGTCAAAATTTAAAGGGCGTCAGATCTTTCCTAAAACCTGATAAAATGACGATGGGGTGGGTATTGATCGAGAAATTGCAGAGATTAAAAAGAATTATCTTTGTTTCAAAGAATTTTCAGCTCCGGAGGTGATGCCAAAAACCAGAAAAAAACGACAGGTCGCGGGTTGAAAAAATGGTCAAAATTTAAAGGGCGTCAGATCTTTCCTAAAACCTCATAAAATGACGATGGGGTGGGTATTGATCGAGAAATTGCAGAGATTAGAAAGAATTATCTTTTTTTCAAAGAAATTTCAGCTCCGGAGGTGATGCCAAAAACCAGAAAAAAACGACAGGTCGCGGGTTGAAAAAATGGTCAAAATTTAAAGAGCTTCAGATCTTTCTTAAAGAGTGATAAAATGACGATGGTGTGGGTATTAATCGAGAAATTGCAGAGATTAGAAAGAATTATCTTTGTTTCAAAGAAATTTCAGCTCCGGAGGTTAATTCAAAAACCAGAAAAAAATGACAGGTCGCGGGTTGAAAAAATGGTCAAAATTTAAAGGGCGTCAGATCTTTCCTAAAACCTCATAAAATGACATCGGGGTGGGTATTGATCGAGAAATTGCAGAGATTAGAAAGAATTATCTTTGTTTCAAAGAAATTTCAGCTCCTGAGGTTAATTCAAAAACCAGAAAAAAACGACAGGTCGCGGGTTGAAAAAATGGTCAAAATTTAAAGGGCGTCAGATCTTTCCTAAAACCTGATAAAATGACATTGGGGTGGGTATTGATCGAGAAATTGCAGAGATTAGAAAGAATTATCTTTGTTTCAAAGAAATTTCAGCTCCGGAAGTGATGCCAACAACCAGAAAAAAACGACAGGTCGCGGGTTGAAAAAATGGTCAAAATTTAAAGGGCGTCAGATCTTTCCTAAAACCTCATAAAATGACATCGGGGTGGGTATTGATCGAGAAATTGCAGAGATTAGAAAGAATTATCTTTGTTTCAAAGAATTTTCAGCTCCGGAGGTGATGCCAAAAACCAGAAAAAAACGACAGGTCGCGGGTTGAAAAAATGGTCAAAATTTAAAGGGCGTCAGATCTTTCCTAAAACCTCATAAAATGACGATGGGGTGGGTATTGATCGAGAAATTGCAGAGATTAGAAAGAATTATCTTTGTTTCAAAGAAATTTCAGCTCCGGAGGTGATGCCAAAAACCAGAAAAAAACGACAGGTCGCGGGTTGAAAAAATGGTCAAAATTTAAAGAGCTTCAGATCTTTCTTAAAGAGTGATAAAATGACGATGGTGTGGGTATTAATCGAGAAATTGCAGAGATTAGAAAGAATTATCTTTGTTTCAAAGAAATTTCAGCTCCGGAGGTTAATTCAAAAACCAGAAAAAAACGACAGGTCGCGGGTTGAAAAAATGGTCAAAATTTAAAAGGCGTCAGATCTTTCCTAAAACCTGATAAAATGACATTGGGGTGGGTATTGATCGAGAAAATGCAGAGATTAGAAAGAATTATCTTTGTTTCAAAGAAATTTCAGCTCCTGAGGTTAATTCAAAAACCAGAAAAAAACGACAGGTCGCGGGTTGAAAAAATGGTCAAAATTTAAAGGGCGTCAGATCTTTCCTAAAACCTGATAAAATGACATTGGGGTGGGTATTGATCGAGAAATTGCAGAGATTAGAAAGAATTATCTTTGTTTCAAAGAAATTTCAGCTCCGGAGGTGATGCCAAAAACCAGAAAAAAACGATAGATCGCGGGTTGAAAAAATGGTCAAAATTTAAAGGGCGTCAGATCTTTCCTAAAACCTGATAAAATGACGATGGGGTGGGTATTAATCGAGAAATTGCAGAGATTAGATAGAATTATCTTTGTTCCAAAGAAATTTCAGCTCCGGAGGTTACGCCAAAAACCAGAAAAAAGCGACAGGTCGCGGGTAGAAAAAATGGTCAAAATTTAAAGGGCGTCACATCTTCCCCAAAACCTGATAAAATGTCAACGGGGTGGGTATTAATCGAGAAATTGCTGAGATCAGAAAGAATGATCCTTGTTCCAAATAAACTTCAGCTCCGGAGGTTACCCAAAAAGCAGAAAAAAACGACAGTAGGGCTGTAGGCTGTTTGTCGACTAGTCGATTAATTGGTCGATACTCTCTCATCCGACTAAATTCTCATTGGTCGAATAATCTCCGTGTATCTCTATCTCTACTTTCATGAAAGAGAAAAGTACTACATCAGTAGCTTTCTGGGACTAATCCATTATTTTCCTGCAGCGGGGGGACAGACCAACAAACTACCTTTTGAAAACAGTGCATTCAAAACACCCCCGCTGTTTACACAACTTTGGACTCTTCCAATCTCCGGAGGTCTAACTCCGTTACAGAGCGTTTCTCCTACAATTATATCAACAAGAACCCCCGCCAGGCCAAAAAATATTTTTTAATACTAGAGTTAACGCCAAATATCCACTCATTCAGAAATATTTAGCGTTTGGGAGTCTGTGCAGCGCGTGAGTCAACCACTGTGTTGTTGCCTGGGAAACGAGCAACTGTGTTATACGTCATTGCGTAGTATGTTTGCTTAGCAATTTGGACACAGAGAAAGTGACGGTGGATATGAGTGGAGCAGAGGAAAAGGTTAGCGGTAAGTTGTCAGTCTGGCAGTAAATGTACAGCACAGACTACAGTGTGTCAGTTAAATGATGAAAAGTCACGTCTGTTGTTTCTCCAAGTGCTGGAAAAGTGAAGGGAGTTAGCTCCAAAGTTAGCAACGATGGATTAGCCTAGCCTGAAGACGCTAAACAGAGAAATACAGAATTCATTGTAACATACCACCCCCCCCCCCTCCCGCGCGCGACTAATCCATTAGTCGCTGATTATTTACAATTTTAGTCGACCAAGGTTTTCTTTGGTTGACTACAGCCCTAAACGACAGGTCGCGGGTTGAAAAACTGGTCAAAATTTAAAGTGCGTCAGATCTTCCCCAAAACCTGATAAAATGACTACGGGGTGGGTATTAATCGAGAAATTGCTGCGATTAGAAAGAATTATCCTTGTTCCAAAGAAATTTCAGCTCCAGAGGTTACCCAAAAAGCAGAAAAAAACGACAGGTCGCGGGTTGAAAAAATGGTCAAAATTTAAAGGGTGTCACATCTTTCCCTAAACCTGATAAAATGACTACGGGGTGGGTATTAATCGAGAAATTGCTGAGATTAGAAAGAATTATCTTTGTTCCAAAGAAATTTCAGCTCCGGAGGTTACCCAAAAAGCAGAAAAAAACGACAGGTCGCGGGTTGAAAGAATGGTCAAAATTTAAAGGGCGTCAGATCTTCCCCTAAACCTGATAAAATTACAATGGGGTGGGTATTAATTGAGAAATTGCTGAGATTAGAAAGAATTATCTTTGCTCCAAAGACATTTCAGCTCCAGAGGTTACCCAAAAAGCAGAAAAAAACGACAGGTCGCGGGTTGAAAAAATGGTCAAAATTTAAAGGGCGTCAAATCTTCCCCTAAACCTGATAAAATGACAACGGGGTGGGTATTAATCGAGAAATTGCTGAGATTAGAGAGAATTATCTTTGTTCCAAAGAAATTTCAATTCCGGAGGTTACCTAAAAAGCAGAAAAAAACGACAGGTCGCAGGTTGAAAAAATGGTCAAAATTTAAAGGGCGTCACATCTTCCCCAAAACCTGATAAAATGACAAGGGGGTGGGTATTAATCGAGAAATTGCTGAGATTAGAAAGAATTATCCTTGTTTCAAAGAAATTTCATCTCCGGAGGTTACCCAAAAACCAGAAAAAAACGACAGGTCGCAGGTTGAAAGAATGATCAAAATTTAAAGGGCGTCACATATTCCCCATAACCTTATAAAATTACAATGGGGTGGGTATTAATTGAGAAATTGCTGAGATTAGAAAGAATTATCCTTGTTCCAAAGAAATTTCAGCTCTGGAGGTCACGCCAAAAACCAGAAAAAAACAACAGGTCGCGGGTTGAAAAAATGGTCAAAATTTAAAGGGCGTCAGATCTTCCCCAAAACCTGATAAAATGACAACGGGGTGGGCATTAATCGAGAAATTGCTGAGATTACAAAGAATTATCTTTGCTCCAAAGACATTTTAGCTCCAGAGGTTACCCAAAAAGCAGAAAAAAACGACAGGTCGCGGGTAGAAAAAATGGTCAAAATTTAAAGGGCGTCAAAGCTTCCCCTAAACCTGATAAAATGACAACGGGGTGGGTATTAATCGAGAAATTGCTGAGATTAGAAAGAATTATCTTTGTTCCAAAGAAATTTCAATTCCGGAGATTACCTAAAAAGTAGAAAAAAACGACAGGTCGCGGGTTGAAAAAATGGTCAAAATTTAAAGAGCTTCAGATCTTTCTTAAAGAGTGATAAAATGACGATGGTGTGGGTATTAATCGAGAAATTGCAGAGATTAGAAAGAATTATCTTTGTTTCAAAGAAATTTCAGCTCCGGAGGTCACGCCAAAAACCAGAAAAAAACAACAGGTCGTGGGTTGATAAAATGGTCAAAGCTTAAAGGACGTCAGATCTTCCCCTAAACCAGATAAAATTACAATAGGGTGGGTATTAATCGAGAAATTGTTGAGATTAGAAAGAATGATCTTTTCTCCAAAGACATTTCAGCTCCAGAGGTTACCCAAAAAGCAGAAAAAAACGACAGGTCGCGGGTTGAAAGAATGGTCAAAATTTAAAGGGCGTCACATCTTACCCAAAACCTGATAAAATGACAACGGGGTGGGTATTAATCGAGAAATTGCTTAGATAATAAAGAATTATTCTTGTTTCAAAGAAATTTCAGCTCCGGAGGTTACCCAAAAACCAGAAAAAAACGACAGGTCGCGGGGTGAAAGAATGGTCAAAATTTAAAGGGCGTCAGATCTTCCCCAAAACCTGATAAAATGACAACGGGGTGGGTATTAATCGAGAAATTGCTGAGATCAGAAAGAATGATCCTTGTTCCAAAGAAATTTCAGCTCCGGAGGTTACCCAAAAAGCAGAAAAAAACGACAGGTCGCGGGTTGAAAGAATGGTCAAAATTTAAAGGGCGTCAGATCTTCCCAAAAACCTGATAAAATGACAACGGGGTGGGTATTAGTCGAGAAATTGCTGAGATTAGAAAGAATTATCTTTGCTCCAAAGACATTTTAGCTCCAGAGGTTACCCAAAAAGCAGGAAAAAACGACAGGTCGCGGGTTGAAAAAATGGTCAAAATTTAAAGGGCGTCAGATCTTTCCTAAAACCTCATAAAATGACGATGGGGTGGGTATTGATCGAGAAATTGCAGAGATTAGAAAGAATTATCTTTTTTTCAAAGAAATTTCAGCTCCGGAGGTGATGCCAAAAACCAGAAAAAAACGACAGGTCGCGGGTTGAAAAAATGGTCAAAATTTAAAGAGCTTCAGATCTTTCTTAAAGAGTGATAAAATGACGATGGTGTGGGTATTAATCGAGAAATTGCAGAGATTAGAAAGAATTATCTTTGTTTCAAAGAAATTTCAGCTCCGGAGGTTAATTCAAAAACCAGAAAAAAATGACAGGTCGCGGGTTGAAAAAATGGTCAAAATTTAAAGGGCGTCAGATCTTTCCTAAAACCTCATAAAATGACATCGGGGTGGGTATTGATCGAGAAATTGCAGAGATTAGAAAGAATTATCTTTGTTTCAAAGAAATTTCAGCTCCTGAGGTTAATTCAAAAACCAGAAAAAAACGACAGGTCGCGGGTTGAAAAAATGGTCAAAATTTAAAGGGCGTCAGATCTTTCCTAAAACCTGATAAAATGACATTGGGGTGGGTATTGATCGAGAAATTGCAGAGATTAGAAAGAATTATCTTTGTTTCAAAGAAATTTCAGCTCCGGAAGTGATGCCAACAACCAGAAAAAAACGACAGGTCGCGGGTTGAAAAAATGGTCAAAATTTAAAGGGCGTCAGATCTTTCCTAAAACCTCATAAAATGACATCGGGGTGGGTATTGATCGAGAAATTGCAGAGATTAGAAAGAATTATCTTTGTTTCAAAGAATTTTCAGCTCCGGAGGTGATGCCAAAAACCAGAAAAAAACGACAGGTCGCGGGTTGAAAAAATGGTCAAAATTTAAAGGGCGTCAGATCTTTCCTAAAACCTCATAAAATGACGATGGGGTGGGTATTGATCGAGAAATTGCAGAGATTAGAAAGAATTATCTTTGTTTCAAAGAAATTTCAGCTCCGGAGGTGATGCCAAAAACCAGAAAAAAACGACAGGTCGCGGGTTGAAAAAATGGTCAAAATTTAAAGAGCTTCAGATCTTTCTTAAAGAGTGATAAAATGACGATGGTGTGGGTATTAATCGAGAAATTGCAGAGATTAGAAAGAATTATCTTTGTTTCAAAGAAATTTCAGCTCCGGAGGTTAATTCAAAAACCAGAAAAAAACGACAGGTCGCGGGTTGAAAAAATGGTCAAAATTTAAAAGGCGTCAGATCTTTCCTAAAACCTGATAAAATGACATTGGGGTGGGTATTGATCGAGAAAATGCAGAGATTAGAAAGAATTATCTTTGTTTCAAAGAAATTTCAGCTCCTGAGGTTAATTCAAAAACCAGAAAAAAACGACAGGTCGCGGGTTGAAAAAATGGTCAAAATTTAAAGGGCGTCAGATCTTTCCTAAAACCTGATAAAATGACATTGGGGTGGGTATTGATCGAGAAATTGCAGAGATTAGAAAGAATTATCTTTGTTTCAAAGAAATTTCAGCTCCGGAGGTGATGCCAAAAACCAGAAAAAAACGATAGATCGCGGGTTGAAAAAATGGTCAAAATTTAAAGGGCGTCAGATCTTTCCTAAAACCTGATAAAATGACGATGGGGTGGGTATTAATCGAGAAATTGCAGAGATTAGATAGAATTATCTTTGTTCCAAAGAAATTTCAGCTCCGGAGGTTACGCCAAAAACCAGAAAAAAGCGACAGGTCGCGGGTAGAAAAAATGGTCAAAATTTAAAGGGCGTCACATCTTCCCCAAAACCTGATAAAATGTCAACGGGGTGGGTATTAATCGAGAAATTGCTGAGATCAGAAAGAATGATCCTTGTTCCAAATAAACTTCAGCTCCGGAGGTTACCCAAAAAGCAGAAAAAAACGACAGTAGGGCTGTAGGCTGTTTGTCGACTAGTCGATTAATTGGTCGATACTCTCTCATCCGACTAAATTCTCATTGGTCGAATAATCTCCGTGTATCTCTATCTCTACTTTCATGAAAGAGAAAAGTACTACATCAGTAGCTTTCTGGGACTAATCCATTATTTTCCTGCAGCGGGGGGACAGACCAACAAACTACCTTTTGAAAACAGTGCATTCAAAACACCCCCGCTGTTTACACAACTTTGGACTCTTCCAATCTCCGGAGGTCTAACTCCGTTACAGAGCGTTTCTCCTACAATTATATCAACAAGAACCCCCGCCAGGCCAAAAAATATTTTTTAATACTAGAGTTAACGCCAAATATCCACTCATTCAGAAATATTTAGCGTTTGGGAGTCTGTGCAGCGCGTGAGTCAACCACTGTGTTGTTGCCTGGGAAACGAGCAACTGTGTTATACGTCATTGCGTAGTATGTTTGCTTAGCAATTTGGACACAGAGAAAGTGACGGTGGATATGAGTGGAGCAGAGGAAAAGGTTAGCGGTAAGTTGTCAGTCTGGCAGTAAATGTACAGCACAGACTACAGTGTGTCAGTTAAATGATGAAAAGTCACGTCTGTTGTTTCTCCAAGTGCTGGAAAAGTGAAGGGAGTTAGCTCCAAAGTTAGCAACGATGGATTAGCCTAGCCTGAAGACGCTAAACAGAGAAATACAGAATTCATTGTAACATACCACCCCCCCCCCCCCTCCCGCGCGCGACTAATCCATTAGTCGCTGATTATTTACAATTTTAGTCGACCAAGGTTTTCTTTGGTTGACTACAGCCCTAAACGACAGGTCGCGGGTTGAAAAACTGGTCAAAATTTAAAGTGCGTCAGATCTTCCCCAAAACCTGATAAAATGACTACGGGGTGGGTATTAATCGAGAAATTGCTGCGATTAGAAAGAATTATCCTTGTTCCAAAGAAATTTCAGCTCCAGAGGTTACCCAAAAAGCAGAAAAAAACGACAGGTCGCGGGTTGAAAAAATGGTCAAAATTTAAAGGGTGTCACATCTTTCCCTAAACCTGATAAAATGACTACGGGGTGGGTATTAATCGAGAAATTGCTGAGATTAGAAAGAATTATCTTTGTTCCAAAGAAATTTCAGCTCCGGAGGTTACCCAAAAAGCAGAAAAAAACGACAGGTCGCGGGTTGAAAGAATGGTCAAAATTTAAAGGGCGTCAGATCTTCCCCTAAACCTGATAAAATTACAATGGGGTGGGTATTAATTGAGAAATTGCTGAGATTAGAAAGAATTATCTTTGCTCCAAAGACATTTCAGCTCCAGAGGTTACCCAAAAAGCAGAAAAAAACGACAGGTCGCGGGTTGAAAAAATGGTCAAAATTTAAAGGGCGTCAAATCTTCCCCTAAACCTGATAAAATGACAACGGGGTGGGTATTAATCGAGAAATTGCTGAGATTAGAGAGAATTATCTTTGTTCCAAAGAAATTTCAATTCCGGAGGTTACCTAAAAAGCAGAAAAAAACGACAGGTCGCAGGTTGAAAAAATGGTCAAAATTTAAAGGGCGTCACATCTTCCCCAAAACCTGATAAAATGACAAGGGGGTGGGTATTAATCGAGAAATTGCTGAGATTAGAAAGAATTATCCTTGTTTCAAAGAAATTTCATCTCCGGAGGTTACCCAAAAACCAGAAAAAAACGACAGGTCGCAGGTTGAAAGAATGATCAAAATTTAAAGGGCGTCACATATTCCCCATAACCTTATAAAATTACAATGGGGTGGGTATTAATTGAGAAATTGCTGAGATTAGAAAGAATTATCCTTGTTCCAAAGAAATTTCAGCTCTGGAGGTCACGCCAAAAACCAGAAAAAAACAACAGGTCGCGGGTTGAAAAAATGGTCAAAATTTAAAGGGCGTCAGATCTTCCCCAAAACCTGATAAAATGACAACGGGGTGGGCATTAATCGAGAAATTGCTGAGATTACAAAGAATTATCTTTGCTCCAAAGACATTTTAGCTCCAGAGGTTACCCAAAAAGCAGAAAAAAACGACAGGTCGCGGGTAGAAAAAATGGTCAAAATTTAAAGGGCGTCAAAGCTTCCCCTAAACCTGATAAAATGACAACGGGGTGGGTATTAATCGAGAAATTGCTGAGATTAGAAAGAATTATCTTTGTTCCAAAGAAATTTCAATTCCGGAGATTACCTAAAAAGTAGAAAAAAACGACAGGTCGCGGGTTGAAAAAATGGTCAAAATTTAAAGAGCTTCAGATCTTTCTTAAAGAGTGATAAAATGACGATGGTGTGGGTATTAATCGAGAAATTGCAGAGATTAGAAAGAATTATCTTTGTTTCAAAGAAATTTCAGCTCCGGAGGTCACGCCAAAAACCAGAAAAAAACAACAGGTCGTGGGTTGATAAAATGGTCAAAGCTTAAAGGACGTCAGATCTTCCCCTAAACCAGATAAAATTACAATAGGGTGGGTATTAATCGAGAAATTGTTGAGATTAGAAAGAATGATCTTTTCTCCAAAGACATTTCAGCTCCAGAGGTTACCCAAAAAGCAGAAAAAAACGACAGGTCGCGGGTTGAAAGAATGGTCAAAATTTAAAGGGCGTCACATCTTACCCAAAACCTGATAAAATGACAACGGGGTGGGTATTAATCGAGAAATTGCTTAGATAATAAAGAATTATTCTTGTTTCAAAGAAATTTCAGCTCCGGAGGTTACCCAAAAACCAGAAAAAAACGACAGGTCGCGGGGTGAAAGAATGGTCAAAATTTAAAGGGCGTCAGATCTTCCCCAAAACCTGATAAAATGACAACGGGGTGGGTATTAATCGAGAAATTGCTGAGATCAGAAAGAATGATCCTTGTTCCAAAGAAATTTCAGCTCCGGAGGTTACCCAAAAAGCAGAAAAAAACGACAGGTCGCGGGTTGAAAGAATGGTCAAAATTTAAAGGGCGTCAGATCTTCCCAAAAACCTGATAAAATGACAACGGGGTGGGTATTAGTCGAGAAATTGCTGAGATTAGAAAGAATTATCTTTGCTCCAAAGACATTTTAGCTCCAGAGGTTACCCAAAAAGCAGGAAAAAACGACAGGTCGCGGGTAGAAAAAATGGTCAAAATTTAAAGGGCGTCAAATCTTCCCCTAAACCTGATAAAATGACAACGGGGTGGGTATTAATCGAGAAATTGCTGAGATTAGAAAGAATGATCCTTGTTCCAAAGAAATTTCAGCTTCGGAGGTTACCTAAAAAGTAGAAAAAAACGACAGGTCGCAGGTTGAAAAAATGGTCAAAATTTAAAGAGCTTCAGATCTTTCTTAAAGAGTGATAAAATGACGATGGTGTGGGTATTAATCGAGAAATTGCAGAGATTAGAAAGAATTATCTTTGTTTCAAAGAAATTTCAGCTCCGGAGGTCACGCCAAAAACCAGAAAAAAACAACAGGTCGTGGGTTGATAAAATGGTCAAAGCTTAAAGGACGTCAGATCTTCCCCTAAACCAGATAAAATTACAATAGGGTGGGTATTAATCGAGAAATTGTTGAGATTAGAAAGAATGATCTTTTCTCCTAAGACATTTCAGCTCCAGAGGTTACCCAAAAAGCAGAAAAAAACGACAGGTCGCGGGTTGAAAGAATGGTCAAAATTTAAAGGGCGTCACATCTTACCCATAACCTGATAAAATGACAACGGGGTGGGTATTAATCGACAAAATGGCTTAGATAATAAAGAATTATTCTTGTTTCAAAGAAATTTCAGCTCCGGAGGTTACCCAAAAACCAGAAAAAAACGACAGGTTGCGGGTTGAAAAAATGGTCAAAATTTAAAGGGCGTCAGATCTTCCCCAAAACCTGATAAAATGACAACGGGGTGGGTATTAATTGAGAAATTGCTGAGATTAGAAAGAATTATCCTTGTTCCAAAGAAATTTCAGCTCCGGAGGTCACGCCAAAAACCAGAAAAAAACAACAGGTTGTGGGTTGATAAAATGGTCAAAACTTAAAGGGCGTCAGATCTTCCCCAAAACCTGATAAAATGACAACGGGTTGGGTATTAGTCGAGAAATTGCTGAGATTAGAAAGAATTATCTTTTCTTCAAAGACATTTCAGCTCCGGAGGTTAATTCAAAAACTAGAAAAAAACGACAGGTCGCGGGTTGAAAAAATGGTCAAAATTTAAAGGGCATCAGATCGTCCCCAAAACCTGATAAAATGACAACGGGGTGGGTATTAATCGAGAAATTGCAGAGATTAGAAAGAATTATCTTTGTTCGAAAGAAATTTCAGCTCCGGAGGTTAATTCAAAAACCAGAAAAAAACGATAGGTCGCGGGCTGAAAAAATGGTCAAAATTTAAAGGGTGTCAGATCTTTCCTAAAACCTGATAAAATAATGATGGGGTGGGTATTAATCGAGTAATTGCAGAGATTAGAAAGAATTATCTTTGTTCCAAAGAAATTTCAGCTTCGGAGGTTACATCAAAAATCAGAAAAAAACGACAGGTCGCAGGTTGAAAAAAT
Organism: Euthynnus affinis; assembly: GCA_029490765.1. NCBI lineage: Eukaryota > Metazoa > Chordata > Actinopteri > Scombriformes > Scombridae > Euthynnus > Euthynnus affinis. The sequence goes on from JARJJI010000028.1 coordinate 376,471, forward strand.
GGTCAAAATTTAAAGGGCGTCAGATCTTTCCCAAAACCTGATAAAATGACAACGGGGTGGGTATTAATAGAGAAATTGCAGAGATTAAAAAGAATTATCTTTGTTCCAAAGAAATTTCAGCTCCGGAGGTTAATTCAAAAACCAGAAAAAAACGACAGTTCGCGGGCTGAAAAAATGGTCAAAATTTAAAGGGCGTCAGATCTTTCCTAAAACCTGATAAAATGACATTGGGGTGGGTATTGATCGAGAAATTGCAGAGATTAGAAAGAATGATCCTTGTTCCAAAGAAACTTCAGCTCCAGAGGTTACCCAAAAAGCAGAAAAAAAAGACAGGTCGCGGGTTGAAAAAATGGTCAAAATTTAAAGGGCGTCACATCTTTCCCTAAACCTGATAAAAATGACAACAGTGTGGGTATTAATCGAGAAATTGCTGAGATCATAAAGAATTATCCTTGTTCCAAAGAAATTTCAGCTCCGGAGGTTACTCTAAAAACCAGAAAGAAGCGACAGGTCGCAGGTTGAAAAAATTGTCAAAATTTAAAGTACGTCAGATCTTCCCCAAAACCTGATAAAATGACAACGGGGTGGGTATTAATCGAGAAATTGCTGCGATTATAAAGAATTATCTTTGTTCCAAAGAAATTTCAGCTCCGGAGGTCACGCCAAAAACCAGAAAAAAACAACAGGTCGTGGGTTGAAAAAATGGTCAAAATTTAAAGGGCGTCAGATCTTCCCCAAAACCTGATAAAATGACAACGGGGTGGGTAGTAGTCGAAAAATTGCTGAGATTAGAAAGAATTATCCTTGTTCCAAAGAAATTTCAATTCCGGAGGTTACCTAAAAAGTAGAAAAAAACGACAGTAGGGCTGTAGGCTGTTTGTCGACTAGTCGATTAATTGGTCGATACTCTCCCATCCGACTAAATTCTCATTGGTCGAATAATCTCCGTGTATCTCTATCTCTACTTTCATGAAAGAGAAAAGTACTACATCAGTAGGACTAATCCATTATTTTCCTGCAGCGGGGGGACAGACCAACAAACTACCTTTTGAAAACAGTGCATTCAAAACACCCCCGCTGTTTACACAACTTTGGACTCTTCCAAACTCCGGAGGTCTAACTCCGTTACTCCGTTTCTCCTACAGTTATATCAACAAGAACCCCCGCCAGGCCAAAAAATATTTTTTAATACTAGAGTTAACGCCAAATATCCACTCATTCAGAAATATTTAGCGTTTGGGAGTCTGTGCAGCGCATGAGTCAACCACTGTGTTGTTGCCTGGGAAACGAGCAACTGTGTTATACGTCATTGCGTAGTATGTTTGCTTAGCAATTTGGACACAGAGAAAGTGACGGTGGATATGAGTGGAGCAGAGGAAAAGGTTAGCGGTAAGTTGTCAGTCTGGCAGTAAATGTACAGCACAGACTACAGTGTGTCAGTTAAATGATGAAAAGTCACATCTGTTGTTTCTCCAAGTGCTGGAAAAGTGAAGGGAGTTAGCTCCAAAGTTAGCAACGATGGATTAGCCTAGCCTGAAGACGCTAAACAGAGAAATACAGAATTCATTGTAACATACCACCCCCCCCCCCCCGCGCGCGCGACTTATCGATTAGTCGCTGATTATTTACAATTTTAGTCGACCAAGGTTTTCTTTGGTTGACTACAGCCCTAAACGACAGGTCGCGGGTTGAAAAACTGGTCAAAATTTAAAGTGTGTCAGATCTTCCCCAAAACCTGATAAAATGACTACGGGGTAGGTATTAATCGAGAAATTGCTGCGATTAGAAAGAATTATCCTTGTTCCAAAGAAATTTCAGCTCCAGAGGTTACCCAAAAAGCAGAAAAAAACGACAGGTCGCGGGTTGAAAAAATGGTCAAAATTTAAAGGGTGTCACATCTTTCCCTAAACCTGATAAAATGACAACGGGGTGGGTATTAATTGAGAAATTGCTGAGATTAGAAAGAATTATCTTTGTTCCAAAGAAATTTCAGCTCCGGAGGTTACCCAAAAAGCAGAAAAAAACGACAGGTCGCGGGTTGAAAGAATGGTCAAAATTTAAAGGGCGTCACATCTTCCCCATAACCTGATAAAATGACAACGGGGTGGGTATTAATCGAGAAATTGCTTATATAATAAAGAATTATTCTTGTTTCAAAGAAATTTCAGCTCCGGAGGTTACCCAAAAACCAGAAAAAAACGACAGGTCGCGGGTTGATAAAATGGTCAAAATTTAAAGGGCGTCAGATCTTCCCCAAAATCTGATAAAATGACAACGGGGTGGGTATTAATCGAGAAATTGCTGAGATTAGAAAGAATTATCTTTGTTCCAAAGAAATTTCAATTCCGGAGGTTACCTAAAAATTAGAGAAAAACTACAGGTCGCGGGTTGAAAAAATGGTCAAAATTTAAAGGGCGTCAGATCTTCCCCAAAACCTGATAAAATGACTACGGGGTCGGTATTAATCGAGAAATTGCTGCGATTAGAAAGAATTATCCTTGTTCCAAAGAAATTTCAGCTCCAGAGGTTACCCAAAAAGCAGAAAAAAACGACAGGTCGCGGGTTGAAAAAATGGTCAAAATTTAAAGGGTGTCACATCTTTCCCTAAACCTGATAAAATGACTACGGGGTGGGTATTAATCGAGAAATTGCTGAGATTAGAAAGAATTATCTTTGTTCCAAAGAAATTTCAGCTCCGGAGGTTACCCAAAAAGCAGAAAAAAACGACAGGTCGCGGGTTGAAAGAATGGTCAAAATTTAAAGGGCGTCACATCTTCCCCATAACCTGATAAAATGACAACGGGGGTGGGTATTAATCGAGAAATTGCTTATATAATAAAGAATTATTCTTGTTTCAAAGAAATTTCAGCTCCGGAGGTTACCCAAAAACCAGAAAAAAACGACAGGTCGCGGGTTGATAAAATGGTCAAAATTTAAAGGGCGTCAGATCTTCCCCAAAACCTGATAAAATGACAACGGGGTGGGTATTAATCGAGAAATTGCTGAGATTACAAAGAATTATCTTTGCTCCAAAGACATTTCAGCTCCAGAGGTTACCCAAAAAGCAGAAAAAAACGACAGGTCGCGGGTTGAAAAAATGGTCAAAATTTAAAGGGCGTCAAATCTTCCCCTAAACCTGATAAAATGACAACGGGGTGGGTATTAATCGAGAAATTGCTGAGATTAGAAAGAATTATCTTTGTTCCAAAGAAATTTCAATTCCGGAGGTTACCTAAAAATTAGAGAAAAACTACAGGTCGCGGGTTGAAAAAATGGTCAAAATTTAAAGGGCGTCAGATTTTCCCCAAAACCTGATAAAATGACAACGGGGTGGGTATTAATCGAGAAATTGCTGAGATTATAAAGAATTATCCTTGTTTCAAAGAAATTTCAGCTCCGGAGGTTACCCAAAAAGCAGAAAAAAACAACAGGTCGCGGGTTGAAAGAATGGTCAAAATTTAAAGGGCGTCAAATCTTCCCCAAAACCTGATAAAATGGCAACGGGGTGGGTATTAATCGAGAAATTGCTGAGATTAGAAAGAACTATCCTTGTTCCAAAGAAATTTGAATTTCGGAGATTACCTAAAAAGCAGAAAAAAACGACAGGTCGCGGGTTGAAAAAATGGTCAAAATTTAAAGGGCGTCAGATCTTCCCCAAAACCTGATAAAATGACAACGGGGTGGGTATTAATCGAGAAATTGCTGAGATTAGAAAGAATTATCCTTGTTTCAAAGAAATTTCATCTCCGGAGGTTACCCAAAAACCAGAAAAAAACGACAGGTCGCGGGTTGAAAGAATGGTCAAAATTTAAAGGGCGTCACATATTCCCCATAACCTGATAAAATTACAATAGGGTGGGTATTAATTGAGAAATTGGTGAGATTAGAAAGAATTATCCTTGTTCCAAAGAAATTTCAGCTCTGGAGGTGAAGCCAAAAAGCAGAAAAAAACAACAGGTCGCGGGTTGAAAAAATGGTCAAAATTTAAAGGGCGTCAGATCTTCCCCAAAACCTGATAAAATGACTACGGGGGTGGGTATTAATCGAGAAATTGCTGAGATCAGAAAGAATTTTCCTTGTTCCAAAGAAATTTCAGCTCCGGAGGTTACCAAAAAACCAAAAAAAAAAACGACAGGTCGCGGGTTGATAAAATGGTCAAAGTTTAAAGGGCGTCAGATCTTCCCCAAAACCTGATAAAATGACAACGGGGTGGGTATTAATCGAGAAATTGCTCAGATTAGAAAGAATTATCTTTGTTCCAAAGAAATTTCAGCTCCGGAGGTTACGCCAAAAACCAGAAAAAAACGACAGGTCGCGGGTTGATAAAATGGTCAAAATTTAAAGGGCGTCACATATTCCCCATAACCTGATAAAATTACAATGGGGTGGGTATTAATTGAGAAATTGCTGAGATTACAAAGAATTATCTTTGCTCCAAAGACATTTCAGCTCCAGAGGTTACCCAAAAATCAGAAAAAATCAACAGGTCGTGGGTTGAAAAAATGGTCAAAATTTAAAGGGCGTCAGATTTTCCCCAAAACCTGATAAAATGACAACGGGGTGGGTATTAATCGAGAAATTGCTGAGATTATAAAGAATTATCCTTGTTTCAAAGAAATTTCATCTCCGGAGGTTACCCAAAAAGCAGAAAAAAACGACAGGTCGCAGGTTGATAAAATGGTCAAAATTTAAAGGACGTCAGATCTTCCCCTAAACCTGATAAAATGACAACGGGGTGGGTATTAATCGAGAAATTGCTGAGATTAGAAAGAATTATCCTTGTTCCAAAGAAATTTCAGCTCCGGAGGTTACCAAAAAACCAAAAAAAAAACGACAGGTCGCGGGTTGATAAAATGGTCAAAGTTTAAAGGACGTCAGATCTTCCCCTAAACCAGATAAAATTACAATGGGGTGGGTATTAATCGAGAAATTGCTGAGATTAGAAAGAATTATCTTTTCTCCAAAGACATTTCAGCTCCAGAGGTTACCCAAAAAGCAGAAAAAAACGACAGGTCGCGGGTTGAAAAAATGGTCAAAATTTAAAGGGCGTCAAATCTTTCCCTAAACCTGATAAAATGACAACGGGGTGGGTATTAATCGAGAAATTGCTGAGATTAGAAAGAATTATCTTTGTCCCAAAGAAATTTCAGCTCCGGAGGTTACCCAAAAAGCAGAAAAAAAACGACAGGGGTCGCGGGTTTGAAAAAATGGTCAAAATTTAAAGGGCGTCAAATCTTCCCCTAAACCTGATAAAATGACAACGGGGTGGGTATTAATCGAGAAATTGCTGAGATTAGAAAGAATTATCTTTGTTCCAAAGAAATTTCAATTCCGGAGGTTACCTAAAAATTAGAAAAAAAACTACAGGTTGCGGGTTTGAAAAAATGGTCAAAAATTTAAAGGGCGTCAGATCTTCCCCAAAACCTGATAAAATGACAACGGGGTGGGTATTAATCGAGAAATTGCTGAGATTAGAAAGAATTATCCTTGTTTCAAAGAAATTTCAGCTCCGGAGGTTACCCAAAAAGCAGAAAAAAAACAACAGGTCGCGGGTTGAAAGAATGGTCAAAATTTAAAGGGCGTCAAATCTTCCCCAAAAACCTGATAAAATGACAACGGGGTGGGTATTAATCGAGAAATTGCTGAGATTAGAAAGAATTATCCTTGTTCCAAAGAAATTTCAATTTCGGAGATTACCTAAAAAGCAGAAAAAAAAACGACAGGTCGCGGGTTTTGAAAAAATGGTCAAAATTTAAAGGGCGTCAGATCTTCCCCAAAACCTGATAAAATGACAACGGGGTGGGTATTAATCGAGAAATTGCTGAGATTAGAAAGAATTATCCTTGTTTCAAAGAAATTTCATCTCCGGAGGTTACCCAAAAACCAGAAAAAAACGACAGGTCGCGGGTTGAAAGAATGGTCAAAATTTAAAGGGCGTCACATATTCCCCATAACCTGATAAAATTACAATAGGGTGGGTATTAATTGAGAAATTGGTGAGATTAGAAAGAATTATCCTTGTTCCCAAAGAAATTTCAGCTCTGGAGGTGACGCCAAAAAGCAGAAAAAAAACAACAGGTCGCGGGTTGAAAAAATGGTCAAAATTTAAAGGGCGTCAGATCTTCCCCAAAACCTGATAAAATGACTACGGGGTGGGTATTAATCGAGAAATTGCTGAGATCAGAAAGAATTTTCCTTGTTCCAAAGAAATTTCAGCTCCGGAGGTTACTCTAAAAACCAGAAAAAAGCGACAGATCGCGGGTTGAAAAAATAGTCAAAATTTAAAGGACGTCAGATCTTCCCCAAAACCTGATAAAATGACAAAGGGGTGGGTATTAATCGAGAAATTGCTGCGATTAGAAAGAATTATCCTTGTTCCAAAGAAATTTCAACTCCGGAGGTTACCAAAAAACCAAAAAAAAAAACGACAGGTCGCGGGTTGATAAAATGGTCAAAGTTTAAAGGGCGTCAGATCTTCCCCAAGACCTGATAAAATGACAACGGGGTGGGTATTAATCGAGAAATTGCTGAGATTAGAAAGAATTATCTTTGTTCCAAAGAAATTTCAGCTCCGGAGGTCACGCCAAAAACCAGAAAAAAACCAGAGGTCGTGGGTTGAAAAAATGGTCAAAATTTAAAGGGCGTCAGATCTTCCCCAAAACCTGATGAAATGACAACGGGGTGGGTGTTAGTCGAGAAATTGCTGAGATTAGAAAGAATTATCCTTGTTCCAAAGAAATTTCAATTCTGGAGGTTACCTAAAAAGCAGAAAAAACGACAGGTCGCGGGTTGAAAAAATGGTCAAAATTTAAAGGGCGTCAGATCTTCCCCTAAACCTGATAAAATGACAACGGGGTGGGTATTAATCGAGAAATTGCTGAGATTCGAAAGAATTATCCTTGTTTCAAAGAAATTTCATCTCCGGAGGTTACCCAAAAACCAGAAAAAAACGACAGGTCGCGGGTTGATAAAATGGTCAAAATTTAAAGGGCGTCACATATTCCCCATAACCTGATAAAATTACAATGGGGTGGGTATTAATTGAGAAATTGCTGAGATTACAAAGAATTATCTTTGCTCCAAAGACATTTCAGCTCCAGAGGTTACCCAAAAATCAGGAAAAAACAACAGGTCGTGGGTTGAAAAAATGGTCAAAATTTAAAGGGCGTCAGATTTTCCCCAAAACCTGATTAAATGACAACGGGGTGGGTATTAATTGAGAAATTGCTGAGATTATAAAGAATTATCCTTGTTCCAAAGAAATTTCAGCTCCGGAGGTTACCAAAAAACCAAAAAAAAAACGACAGGTCGCGGGTTGATAAAATGGTCAAAGTTTAAAGGACGTCAGATCTTCCCCTAAACCAGATAAAATTACAATGGGGTGGGTATTAATCGAGAAATTGCTGAGATTAGAAAGAATTATCTTTTCTCCAAAGACATTTCAGCTCCAGAGGTTACCCAAAAAGCAGAAAAAAACGACAGGTCGCGGGTTGAAAAAATGGTCAAAATTTAAAGGGCGTCACATCTTTCCCTAAACCTGATAAAATGACAACGGGGTGGGTATTAATCGAGAAATTGCTGAGATTAGAAAGAATTATCTTTGTTCCAAAGAAATTTCAGCTCCGGAGGTTACCCAAAAAGCAGAAAAAAACGACAGGTCGCGGGTTGAAAGAATGGTCAAAATTTAAAGGGCGTCACATCTTCCCCATAACCTGATAAAATGACAACGGGGTGGGTATTAATCGAGAAATTGCTTAGACAATAAAGAATTATTCTTGTTTCAAATAAATTTCATTCCGAAGGTTACCCAAAAACCAGAAAAAAACAACAGGTCGCGGGTTGAAAAAATGGTCAAAATTTAAAGGGCGTCAGATCTTCCCCAAAACCTGATAAAATGACAACGGGGTGGGTATTAATCGAGAAATTGCTGAGATTACAAAGAATTATCTTTGCTCCAAAGACATTTCAGCTCCAGAGGTTACCCAAAAAGCAGAAAAAAACGACAGGTCGCGGGTTGAAAAAATGGTCAAAATTTAAAGGGCGTCAAATCTTCCCCTAAACCTGATAAAATGACAACGGGGTGGGTATTAATCGAGAAATTGCTGAGATTAGAAAGAATTATCTTTGTTCCAAAGAAATTTCAATTCCGGAGGTTACCTAAAAAGTAGAAAATAACTACAGGTCGCAGGTTGAAAAAATGGTCAAAATTTAAAGGGCGTCAGATTTTCCCCAAAACCTGATAAAATGACAACGGGGTGAGTATTAATCGAGAAATTGCTGAGATTATAAAGAATTATCCTTGTTTCAAAGAAATTTCATCTCCGGAGGTTACCCAAAAAGCAGAAAAAAACAACAGGTCGCGGGTTGAAAGAATGGTCAAAATTTAAAGGGCGTCAAATCTTCCCCTAAACCAGATAAAATTACAATGGGGTGGGTATTAATCGAGAAATTGCTGAGATTAGAAAGAATTATCTTTTCTCCAAAGACATTTCAGCTCAAGAGGTTACCCAAAAAGCAGAAAAAAACGACAGGTCGCGGGTTGATAAAATGGTCAAAATTCAAAGGGCGTCAGATCTTCCCCTAAACCTGATAAAATGACAACAGGGTGGGTATTAATCGAGAAATTGCTGAGATTAGAAAGAATTATCTTTGTTCCAAAGAAATTTCAGCTCCGGAGGTTACCCAAAAACCAGAAAAAAACGACAGGTCGCGGGTTGAAAAAATGGTCAAAGTTTAAAGGGCGTCAGATCTTCCCCAAAACCTGATAAAATGACAACGGGGTGGGTATTAATCGAGAAATTGCTGAGATTAGAAAGAATTATCTTTTCTCCAAAGACATTTCAGCTCCAGAGGTTACCCAAAAAGCAGAAAAAAACGACAGGTCGCGGGTTGAAAAAATGGTCAAAATTTAAAGGGCGTCACATCTTTCCCTAAACCTGATAAAATGACAACGGGGTGGGTATTAATCGAGAAATTGCTGAGATTAGAAAGAATTATCTTTGTTCCAAAGAAATTTCAGCTCCGGAGGTTACCCAAAAAGCAGAAAAAAACGACAGGTCGCGGGTTGAAAGAATGGTCAAAATTTAAAGGGCGTCACATCTTCCCCATAACCTGATAAAATGACAACGGGGTGGGTATTAATCGAGAAATTGCTTAGACAATAAAGAATTATTCTTGTTTCAAATAAATTTCATTCCGAAGGTTACCCAAAAACCAGAAAAAAACAACAGGTCGCGGGTTGAAAAAATGGTCAAAATTTAAAGGGCGTCAGATCTTCCCCAAAACCTGATAAAATGACAACGGGGTGGGTATTAATCGAGAAATTGCTGAGATTACAAAGAATTATCTTTGCTCCAAAGACATTTCAGCTCCAGAGGTTACCCAAAAAGCAGAAAAAAACGACAGGTCGCGGGTTGAAAAAATGGTCAAAATTTAAAGGGCGTCAAATCTTCCCCTAAACCTGATAAAATGACAACGGGGTGGGTATTAATCGAGAAATTGCTGAGATTAGAAAGAATTATCTTTGTTCCAAAGAAATTTCAATTCCGGAGGTTACCTAAAAAGTAGAAAATAACTACAGGTCGCAGGTTGAAAAAATGGTCAAAATTTAAAGGGCGTCAGATTTTCCCCAAAACCTGATAAAATGACAACGGGGTGAGTATTAATCGAGAAATTGCTGAGATTATAAAGAATTATCCTTGTTTCAAAGAAATTTCATCTCCGGAGGTTACCCAAAAAGCAGAAAAAAACAACAGGTCGCGGGTTGAAAGAATGGTCAAAATTTAAAGGGCGTCAAATCTTCCCCTAAACCAGATAAAATTACAATGGGGTGGGTATTAATCGAGAAATTGCTGAGATTAGAAAGAATTATCTTTTCTCCAAAGACATTTCAGCTCAAGAGGTTACCCAAAAAGCAGAAAAAAACGACAGGTCGCGGGTTGATAAAATGGTCAAAATTCAAAGGGCGTCAGATCTTCCCCTAAACCTGATAAAATGACAACAGGGTGGGTATTAATCGAGAAATTGCTGAGATTAGAAAGAATTATCTTTGTTCCAAAGAAATTTCAGCTCCGGAGGTTACCCAAAAACCAGAAAAAAACGACAGGTCGCGGGTTGAAAAAATGGTCAAAGTTTAAAGGGCGTCAGATCTTCCCCAAAACCTGATAAAATGACAACGGGGTGGGTATTAATCGAGAAATTGCTGAGATTAGAAAGAATTATCTTTTCTCCAAAGACATTTCAGCTCCAGAGGTTACCCAAAAAGCAGAAAAAAACGACAGGTCGCGGGTTGAAAAAATGGTCAAAATTTAAAGGGCGTCACATCTTTCCCTAAACCTGATAAAATGACAATGGGGTGGGTATTAATCGAGAAATTGCTGAGATTAGAAAGAATTATCTTTGTTCCAAAGAAATTTCAGCTCCGGAGGTTACCCAAAAAGCAGAAAAAAACGACAGGTCGCGGGTTGAAAGAATGGTCAAAATTTAAAGGGCGTCACATCTTCCCCATAACCTGATAAAATGACAACGGGGTGGGTATTAATCGAGAAATTGCTTAGACAATAAAGAATTATTCTTGTTTCAAATAAATTTCATTCCGAAGGTTACCCAAAAACCAGAAAAAAACAACAGGTCGCGGGTTGAAAAAATGGTCAAAATTTAAAGGGCGTCAGATCTTCCCCAAAACCTGATAAAATGACAACGGGGTGGGTATTAATCGAGAAATTGCTGAGATTACAAAGAATTATCTTTGCTCCAAAGACATTTCAGCTCCAGAGGTTACCCAAAAAGCAGAAAAAAACGACAGGTCGCGGGTTGAAAAAATGGTCAAAATTTAAAGGGCGTCAAATCTTCCCCTAAACCTGATAAAATGACAACGGGGTGGGTATTAATCGAGAAATTGCTGAGATTAGAAAGAATTATCTTTGTTCCAAAGAAATTTCAATTCCGGAGGTTACCTAAAAAGTAGAAAATAACTACAGGTCGCAGGTTGAAAAAATGGTCAAAATTTAAAGGGCGTCAGATTTTCCCCAAAACCTGATAAAATGACAACGGGGTGGGTATTAATCGAGAAATTGCTGAGATTAGAAAGAAATATTCTTTTTTCAAGGAAATTTCAGCTCCGGAGGTTACCCAAAAACCAGAAAAAAACGACAGGTCGCGGGTTGAAAAAATGGTCAAAATTTAAAGGGCGTCAGATCTTCCCCAAAACCTGATAAAATGACAACGGGGTGGGTATTAATCGAGAAATTGCTGAGATTAGAAAGAATTATCTTTGTTCCAAAGAAATTTCAGCTCCGGAGGTTACCCAAAAAGCAGAAAAAAACGACAGGTCGCGGGTTGAAAGAATGGTCAAAATTTAAAGGGCGTCAGATCTTCCCCAAAACCTGATAAAATGACAACGGGGTGGGTATTAATCGAGAAATTGCTGAGATTATAAAGAATTATCCTTGTTTCAAAGAAATTTCATCTCCGGAGGTTACCCAAAAACCAGAAAAAAACGACAGGTCGCGGGTTGAAAAAATGGTCAAAATTTAAAGGGCGTCAAATCTTCCCCTAAACCTGATAAAATGACAACGGGGTGGGTATTAATCGAGAAATTGCTGAGATTATAAAGAATTATCCTTGATTCAAAGAAATTTCAGCTCCGGAGGTTACCCAAAAAGCAGAAAAAAACGACAGGTCGCGGGTTGATAAAATGGTCAAAATTTAAAGGGCGTCACATATTCCCCATAACCTGATAAAATTACATTGGGGTGGGTATTAATTGAGAAATTGCTGAGATTACAAAGAATTATCTTTGCTCCAAAGACATTTCATCTCCGGAGGTCACCCAAAAAGCAGAAAAAAACGACAGGTCGCGGGTTGAAAGAATGGTCAAAATTTAAAGGGCGTCAGATCTTCCCCTAAACCTGATAAAATGACAACGGGGTGGGTATTAATCGAGAAATTGATGAGATTAGAAAGAATTATCTTTGTTCCAAAGAAATTTCAATTCCGGAGGTTACCTAAAAACCAGAAAAAAACGACAGGTCGCAGGTTGAAAAAATGGTCAAAATTTAAAGGGCGTCAGATCTTCCCCAAAACCTGATAAAATGACAACGGGGTGGGTATTAATCGAGAAATTTCTGAGATTATAAAGAATTATCCTTGTTTCAAAGAAATTTCAATTCCGGAGGTTACCTAAAAAGCAGAAAAAAACGACAGGTCGCAGGTTGAAAAAATGGTCAAAATTTAAAGGGCGTCAGATCTTCCCCAAAACCTGATAAAATGACAACGGGGTGGGTATTAATCGAGAAATTGCTGAGATTATAAAGAATTATCCTTGTTCCAAAGACATTTCAGCTCCGGAGGTTACCCAAAAAGTAGAAAAAAACGATAGGTCGCGGGTTGAAAAAATGGTCAAAATTTAAAGGGTGTCACATCTTCCCCATAACCTGATAAAATGAAAACGGGGTGGGTATTAATTGAGAAATAGCTGAGATTACAAAGAATTATCTTTGCTACAAAGATATTTCAGCTCCAGAGGTTACCCAAAAAGCAGAAAAAAACGACAGGTCGCGGGTTGAAAAAATGGTCAAAATTTAAAGGGCGTCAGATCTTTCCCTGAACCTGATAAAATGACAACGGGGTGGGTATTAATCGAGAAATTGCTGAGATTAGAAAGAATTATTCTTTTTTCAAGGAAATTTCAGCTCCGGAGGTTACCCAAAAACCAGAAAAAAACGACAGGTCGCGGGTTGAAAAAATGGTCAAAATTTAAAGGGCGTCAGATCTTCCCCAAAACCTGATAAAATGACAACGGGGTGGGTATTAATTGAGAAATTGCTGAGATTAGAAAGAATTATCTTTGTTCCAAAGAAATTTCAGCTCCGGAGGTTACCCAAAAAGCAGAAAAAAACGACAGGTCGCGGGTTGAAAGAATGGTCAAAATTTAAAGGGCGTCAGATCTTCCCCAAAACCTGATAAAATGACAACGGGGTGGGTATTAATCGAGAAATTGCTGAGATTATAAAGAATTATCCTTGTTTCAAAGAAATTTCATCTCCGGAGGTTACCCAAAAACCAGAAAAAAACGACAGGTCGCGGGTTGAAAAAATGGTCAAAATTTAAAGGGCGTCAAATCTTCCCCTAAACCTGATAAAATGACAACGGGGTGGGTATTAATCGAGAAATTGCTGAGATTATAAAGAATTATCCTTGATTCAAAGAAATTTCAGCTCCGGAGGTTACCCAAAAAGCAGAAAAAAACGACAGGTCGCGGGTTGATAAAATGGTCAAAATTTAAAGGGCGTCACATATTCCCCATAACCTGATAAAATTACATTGGGGTGGGTATTAATTGAGAAATTGCTGAGATTACAAAGAATTATCTTTGCTCCAAAGACATTTCATCTCCGGAGGTCACCCAAAAAGCAGAAAAAAACGACAGGTCGCGGGTTGAAAGAATGGTCAAAATTTAAAGGGCGTCAGATCTTCCCCTAAACCTGATAAAATGACAACGGGGTGGGTATTAATCGAGAAATTGATGAGATTAGAAAGAATTATCTTTGTTCCAAAGAAATTTCAATTCCGGAGGTTACCTAAAAACCAGAAAAAAACGACAGGTCGCGGGTTGAAAAAATGGTCAAAATTTAAAGGGCGTCAGATCTTCCCCAAAACCTGATAAAATGACAACGGGGTGGGTATTAATCGAGAAATTTCTGAGATTATAAAGAATTATCCTTGTTTCAAAGAAATTTCAATTCCTGAGGTTACCTAAAAAGCAGAAAAAAACGACAGGTCGCAGGTTGAAAAAATGGTCAAAATTTAAAGGGCGTCAGATCTTCCCCAAAACCTGATAAAATGACAACGGGGTGGGTATTAATCGAGAAATTGCTGAGATTATAAAGAATTATCCTTGTTCCAAAGACATTTCAGCTCCGGAGGTTACCCAAAAAGTAGAAAAAAACGATAGGTCGCGGGTTGAAAAAATGGTCAAAATTTAAAGGGTGTCACATCTTCCCCATAACCTGATAAAATGAAAACGGGGTGGGTATTAATTGAGAAATAGCTGAGATTACAAAGAATTATCTTTGCTACAAAGATATTTCAGCTCCAGAGGTTACCCAAAAAGCAGAAAAAAACGACAGGTCGCGGGTTGAAAAAATGGTCAAAATTTAAAGGGCGTCAGATCTTTCCCTGAACCTGATAAAATGACAACGGGGTGGGTATTAATCGAGAAATTGCTGAGATTAGAAAGAATTATTCTTTTTTCAAGGAAATTTCAGCTCCGGAGGTTACCCAAAAACCAGAAAAAAACGACAGGTCGCGGGTTGAAAAAATGGTCAAAATTTAAAGGGCGTCAGATCTTCCCCAAAACCTGATAAAATGACAACGGGGTGGGTATTAATTGAGAAATTGCTGAGATTAGAAAGAATTATCTTTGTTCCAAAGAAATTTCAGCTCCGGAGGTTACCCAAAAAGCAGAAAAAAACGACAGGTCGCGGGTTGAAAGAATGGTCAAAATTTAAAGGGCGTCAGATCTTCCCCAAAACCTGATAAAATGACAACGGGGTGGGTATTAATCGAGAAATTGCTGAGATTATAAAGAATTATCCTTGTTTCAAAGAAATTTCATCTCCGGAGGTTACCCAAAAACCAGAAAAAAACGACAGGTCGCGGGTTGAAAAAATGGTCAAAATTTAAAGGGCGTCAAATCTTCCCCTAAACCTGATAAAATGACAACGGGGTGGGTATTAATCGAGAAATTGCTGAGATTATAAAGAATTATCCTTGATTCAAAGAAATTTCAGCTCCGGAGGTTACCCAAAAAGCAGAAAAAAACGACAGGTCGCGGGTTGATAAAATGGTCAAAATTTAAAGGGCGTCACATATTCCCCATAACCTGATAAAATTACATTGGGGTGGGTATTAATTGAGAAATTGCTGAGATTACAAAGAATTATCTTTGCTCCAAAGACATTTCATCTCCGGAGGTCACCCAAAAAGCAGAAAAAAACGACAGGTCGCGGGTTGAAAGAATGGTCAAAATTTAAAGGGCGTCAGATCTTCCCCTAAACCTGATAAAATGACAACGGGGTGGGTATTAATCGAGAAATTGATGAGATTAGAAAGAATTATCTTTGTTCCAAAGAAATTTCAATTCCGGAGGTTACCTAAAAACCAGAAAAAAACGACAGGTCGCAGGTTGAAAAAATGGTCAAAATTTAAAGGGCGTCAGATCTTCCCCAAAACCTGATAAAATGACAACGGGGTGGGTATTAATCGAGAAATTGCTGAGATTATAAAGAATTATCCTTGTTTCAAAGAAATTTCAATTCCGGAGGTTACCTAAAAAGCAGAAAAAAACGACAGGTCGCAGGTTGAAAAAATGGTCAAAATTTAAAGGGCGTCAGATCTTCCCCAAAACCTGATAAAATGACAACGGGGTGGGTATTAATCGAGAAATTGCTGAGATTATAAAGAATTATCCTTGTTCCAAAGACATTTCAGCTCCGGAGGTTACCCAAAAAGCAGAAAAAAACGATAGGTCGCGGGTTGAAAAAATGGTCAAAATTTAAAGGGTGTCACATCTTCCCCATAACCTGATAAAATGAAAACGGGGTGGGTATTAATTGAGAAATAGCTGAGATTACAAAGAATTATCTTTGCTACAAAGATATTTCAGCTCCAGAGGTTACCCAAAAAGCAGAAAAAAACGACAGGTCGCGGGTTGAAAAAATGGTCAAAATTTAAAGGGCGTCAGATCTTTCCCTGAACCTGATAAAATGACAACGGGGTGGGTATTAATCGAGAAATTGCTGAGATTAGAAAGAATTATTCTTTTTTCAAGGAAATTTCAGCTCCGGAGGTTACCCAAAAACCAGAAAAAAACGACAGGTCGCGGGTTGAAAAAATGGTCAAAATTTAAAGGGCGTCAGATCTTCCCCAAAACCTGATAAAATGACAACGGGGTGGGTATTAATTGAGAAATTGCTGAGATTAGAAAGAATTATCTTTGTTCCAAAGAAATTTCAGCTCCGGAGGTTACCCAAAAAGCAGAAAAAAACGACAGGTCGCGGGTTGAAAGAATGGTCAAAATTTAAAGGGCGTCAGATCTTCCCCAAAACCTGATAAAATGACAACGGGGTGGGTATTAATCGAGAAATTGCTGAGATTATAAAGAATTATCCTTGTTTCAAAGAAATTTCATCTCCGGAGGTTACCCAAAAACCAGAAAAAAACGACAGGTCGCGGGTTGAAAAAATGGTCAAAATTTAAAGGGCGTCAAATCTTCCCCTAAACCTGATAAAATGACAACGGGGTGGGTATTAATCGAGAAATTGCTGAGATTATAAAGAATTATCCTTGATTCAAAGAAATTTCAGCTCCGGAGGTTACCCAAAAAGCAGAAAAAAACGACAGGTCGCGGGTTGATAAAATGGTCAAAATTTAAAGGGCGTCACATATTCCCCATAACCTGATAAAATTACATTGGGGTGGGTATTAATTGAGAAATTGCTGAGATTACAAAGAATTATCTTTGCTCCAAAGACATTTCATCTCCGGAGGTCACCCAAAAAGCAGAAAAAAACGACAGGTCGCGGGTTGAAAGAATGGTCAAAATTTAAAGGGCGTCAGATCTTCCCCTAAACCTGATAAAATTACAATGGGGTGGGTATTCATTGAGAAATTGCTGACATTAGAAAGAATTATCTTTGCTCCACAGACATTTCAGCTCCAGAGGTTACCCAAAAAGCAGAAAAAAACGACAGGTCGCGGGTTGAAAAAATGGTCAAAATTTAAAGGGCGTGAAATCTTCCCCTAAACCTGATAAAATGACAACGGGGTGGGTATTAATCGAGAAATTGATGAGATTAGAAAGAATTATCTTTGTTCCAAAGAAATTTCAATTCCGGAGGTTTCCTAAAAAGCAGAAAAAAACGACAGGTCGCAGGTTGAAAAAAATGGTCAAAATTTAAAGGGCGTCAGATCTTCCCCAAAACCTGATAAAATGACAACGGGGTGGGTATTAATCAAGAAATTGCTGAGATTATAAAGAATTATCCTTGTTTCAAAGAAATTTCATCTCCGGAGGTTACCCAAAAACCAGAAAAAAACGACAGGTCGCAGGTTGAAAGAATGGTCAAAATTTAAAGGGCGTCAGATCTTCCCCATAACCTGATAAAATTACAATGGGGTGGGTATTAATTGAGAAATTGCTGAGATTAGAAAGAATTATCCTTGTTCCAAAGAAATTTCAGCTCCGGAGGTCACGCCAAAAAGCAGAAAAAAACAACAGGTCGCGGGTTGAAAAAATGGTCAAAATTTAAAGGGCGTCAGATCTTCCCCAAAACCTGATAAAATGACAACGGGGTGGGTATTAATCGAGAAATTGCTGAGATTACAAAGAATTATCTTTGCTCCAAAGACATTTTAGCTCCAGAGGTTACCCAAAAAGCAGAAAAAAACGATAGGTCGCGGGTAGAAAAAATGGTCAAAATTTAAAGGGCGTCAAATCTTCCCCTACACCTGGTAAAATGACAACGGGGTGGGTATTAATCGAGAAATTGCTGAGATTAGAAAGAATTATCTTTGTTCCAAAGACATTTCAGCTCCGGAGGTTACCCAAAAAGCAGAAAAAAACGATAGGTCGCGGGTTGAAAAAATGGTCAAAATTTAAAGGGTGTCACATCTTCCCCATAACCTGATAAAATGAAAACGGGGTGGGTATTAATTGAGAAATAGATGAGATTACCACGAATTATCTTTGCTACAAAGATATTTCAGCTCCAGAGGTTACCCAAAAAGCAGAAAAAAACGACAGGTCGCGGGTTGAAAAAATGGTCAAAATTTAAAGGGCGTCAGATCTTTCCCTGAACCTGATAAAATGACAACGGGGTGGGTATTAATCGAGAAATTGCTGAGATTAGAAAGAATTATCTTTGTTCCAAAGAAATTTCAATTCCGGAGGTTACCTAAAAAGCCGAAAAAAACGACAGGTCGCAGGTTGAAAAAATGGTCAAAATTTAAAGGGCGTCAGATCTTCCCCAAAACCTGATAAAATGACAACGGGGTGGGTATTAATCGAGAAATTGCTGAGATTATAAAGAATTATCCTTGTTTCAAAGAAAGTTCATCTCCGGAGGTTACCCAAAAACCAGAAAAAAACGACAGGTCGCGGGTTGAAAAAATGGTCAAAATTTAAAGGGTGTCAAATCTTCCCCTAAACCTGATAAAATGACAACGGGGTGGGTATTAATCGAGAAATTGATGAGATTAGAAAGAATTATCTTTGTTCCAAAGAAATTTCAATTCCGGAGGTTACCTAAAAAGCAGAAAAAAACGACAGGTCGCAGGTTGAAAAAAATGGTCAAAATTTAAAGGGCGTCAGATCTTCCCCAAAACCTGATAAAATGACAACGGGGTGGGTATTAATCGAGAAATTGCTGAGATTATAAAGAATTATCCTTGTTTCACAGAAATTTCATCTCCGGAGGTTACCCAAAAACCAGAAAAAAACGACAGGTCGCAGGTTGAAAGAATGGTCAAAATTTAAAGGGCGTCACATATTCCCCATAACCTGATAAAATTACAATGGGGTGGGTATTAATTGAGAAATTGCTGAGATTAGAAAGAATTATCCTTGTTCCAAAGAAATTTCAGCTCCGGAGGTCACGCCAAAAACCAGAAAAAAACAACAGGTCGCGGGTTGAAAAAATGGTCAAAATTTAAAGGGCGTCAGATCTTCCCCAAAACCTGATAAAATCACAACGGGGTGGGTATTAATCGAGAAATTGCTGAGATTACAAAGAATTATCTTTGCTCCAAAGACATTTTAGCTCCAGAGGTTACCCAAAAAGCAGAAAAAAACGACAGGTCGCGGGTAGAAAAAGTGGTCAAAATTTAAAGGGCGTCAAATCTTCCCCTACACCTGGTAAAATGACAACGGGGTGGGTATTAATCGAGAAATTGCTGAGATTAGAAAGAATTATCTTTGTTCCAAAGACATTTCAGCTCCGGAGGTTACCCAAAAAGCAGAAAAAAACGATAGGTCGCGGGTTGAAAAAATGGTCAAAATTTAAAGGGTGTCACATCTTCCCCATAACCTGATAAAATGAAAACGGGGTGGGTATTAATTGAGAAATAGCTGAGATTACAAAGAATTATCTTTGCTACAAAGATATTTCAGCTCCAGAGGTTACCCAAAAAGCAGAAAAAAACAACAGGTCGCGGGTTGATAAAATGGTCAAAATTTAAAGGGCGTCACATATTCCCCATAACCTGATAAAATTACATTGGGGTGGGTATTAATTGAGAAATTACTGAGATTACAAAGAATTATCTTTGCTCCAAAGACATTTCATCTCCGGAGGTTACCCAAAAACCAGAAAAAAACGACAGGTCGCGGGTTGAAAAAATGGTCAAAATTTAAAGGGCGTCAGATCTTCCCCAAAACCTGATAAAATGACAACGGGGTGGGTATTAATCGAGAAATTGCTGAGATTAGAAAGAATTATCTTTGTTCCAAAGAAATTTCAGCTCCGGAGGTTACCCAAAAAGCAGAAAAAAACGACAGGTCGCGGGTTGAAAGAATGGTCAAAATTTAAAGGGCGTCAGATCTTCCCCAAAACCTGATAAAATGACAACGGGGTGGGTATTAATCGAGAAATTGCTGAGATTATAAAGAATTATCCTTGTTTCAAAGAAATTTCATCTCCGGAGGTTACCCAAAAACCAGAAAAAAATGACAGGTCGCGGGTTGAAAAAATGGTCAAAATTTAAAGGGCGTCAAATCTTCCCCTAAACCTGATAAAATGACAACGGGGTGGGTATTAATCGAGAAATTGCTGAGATTATAAAGAATTATCCTTGATTCAAAGAAATTTCAGCTCCGGAGGTTACCCAAAAAGCAGAAAAAAACGACAGGTCGCGGGTTGATAAAATGGTCAAAATTTAAAGGGCGTCACATATTCCCCATAACCTGATAAAATTACATTGGGGTGGGTATTAATTGAGAAATTGCTGAGATTACAAAGAATTATCTTTGCTCCAAAGACATTTCATCTCCGGAGGTTACCCAAAAAGCAGAAAAAAACGACAGGTCGCGGGTTGAAAGAATGGTCAAAATTTAAAGGGCGTCAGATCTTCCCCTAAACCTGATAAAATTACAATGGGGTGGGTATTAATTGAGAAATTGCTGACATTAGAAAGAATTATCTTTGCTCCAAAGACATTTCAGCTCAAGAGGTTACCCAAAAAGCAGAAAAAAACGACAGGTCGCGGGTTGAAAAAATGGTAAAAATTTAAAGGGCGTCAAATCTTCCCCTAAACCTGATAAAATGACAACGGGGTGGGTATTAATCGAAAAATTGATGAGATTAGAAAGAATTATCTTTGTTCCAAAGAAATTTCAATTCCGGAGGTTACCTAAAAAGCAGAAAAAAACGACAGGTCGCAGGTTGAAAAAAATGGTCAAAATTTAAAGGGCGTCAGATCTTCCCCAAAACCTGATAAAATGACAACGGGGTGGGTATTAATCGAGAAATTGCTGAGATTATAAAGAATTATCCTTGTTTCAAAGAAATTTCATCTCCAGAGGTTACCCAAAAACCAGAAAAAAACGACAGGTCGCAGGTTGAAAGAATGGTCAAAATTTAAAGGGCGTCACATATTCCCCATAACCTGATAAAATTACAATGGGGTGGGTATTAATTGAGAAATTGCTGAGATTAGAAAGAATTATCCTTGTTCCAAAGAAATTTCAGCTCCGGAGGTCACGCCGAAAACCAGAAAAAAACAACAGGTCGCGGGTTGAAAAAATGGTCAAAATTTAAAGGGCGTCAGATCTTCCCCAAAACCTGATAAAATGACAACGGGGTGGGTATTAATCGAGAAATTGCTGAGATTACAAAGAATTATCTTTGCTCCAAAGACATTTTAGCTCCAGAGGTTACCCAAAAAGCAGAAAAAAACGATAGGTCGCGGGTAGAAAAAATGGTCAAAATTTAAAGGGCGTCAAATCTTCCCCTACACCTGGTAAAATGACAACGGGGTGGGTATTAATCGAGAAATTGCTGAGATTAGAAAGAATTATCTTTGTTCCAAAGACATTTCAGCTCCGGAGGTTACCCAAAAAGCAGAAAAAAACGATAGGTCGCGGGTTGAAAAAATGGTCAAAATTTAAAGGGTGTCACATCTTCCCCATAACCTGATAAAATGACAACGGGGTGGGTATTAATCGAGAAATTGCTGAGATTAGAAAGAATTATTCTTGTTTCAAGGAAATTTCAGCTCCGGAGGTTACCCAAAAACCAGAAAAAAACGACAGGTCGCGGGTTGAAAAAATGGTCAAAATTTAAAGGGCGTCAGATCTTCCCCAAAACCTGATAAAATGACAACGGGGTGGGTATTAATCGAGAAATTGCTGAGATTAGAAAGAATTATCTTTGTTCCAAAGAAATTTCAGCTCCGGAGGTTACCCAAAAAGCAGAAAAAAACGACAGGTCGCGGGTTGAAAGAATGGTCAAAATTTAAAGGGCGTCAGATCTTCCCCAAAACCTGATAAAATGACAACAGGGTGGGTATTAATCGAGAAATTGCTGAGATTATAAAGAATTATCCTTGTTTCAAAGAAATTTCATCTCCGGAGGTTACCCAAAAACCAGAAAAAAACGACAGGTCGCGGGTTGAAAAAATGGTCAAAATTTAAAGGGCGTCAAATCTTCCCCTAAACCTGATAAAATGACAACGGGGTGGGTATTAATCGAGAAATTGCTGAGATTATAAAGAATTATCCTTGATTCAAAGAAATTTCAGCTCCGGAGGTTACCCAAAAAGCAGAAAAAAACGACAGGCCGCGAGTTGATAAAATGGTCAAAATTTAAAGGGCGTCACATATTCCCCATAACCTGATAAAATTACATTGGGGTGGGTATTAATTGAGAAATTGCTGAGATTACAAAGAATTATCTTTGCTCCAAAGACATTTCATCTCCGGAGGTTACCCAAAAAGCAGAAAAAAACGACAGGTCGCGGGTTGAAAGAATGGTCAAAATTTAAAGGGCGTCAGATCTTCCCCTAAACCTGATAAAATTACAATGGGGTGGGTATTAATTGAGAAATTGCTGACATTAGAAAGAATTATCTTTGCTCCAAAGACATTTCAGCTCCAGAGGTTACCCAAAAAGCAGAAAAAAACGACAGGTCGCGGGTTGAAAAAATGGTCAAAATTTAAAGGGCGTCAAATCTTCCCCTAAACCTGATAAAATGACAACGGGGTGGGTATTAATCGAGAAATTGCTGAGATTATAAAGAATTATCCTTGTTTCAAAGAAATTTCAATTCCGGAGGTTACCTAAAAAGCAGAAAAAAACGACAGGTCGCAGGTTGAAAAAATGGTCAAAATTTAAAGGGCGTCAGATCTTCCCCAAAACCTGATAAAATGACAACAGGGTGGGTATTAATCGAGAAATTGATGAGATTAGAAAGAATTATCTTTGTTCCAAAGAAATTTCAATTCCGGAGGTTACCTAAAAACCAGAAAAAAACGACAGGTCGCAGGTTGAAAAAATGGTCAAAATTTAAAGGGCGTCAGATCTTCCCCAAAACCTGATAAAATGACAACGGGGTGGGTATTAATCGAGAAATTGCTGAGATTATAAAGAATTATCCTTGTTTCAAAGAAATTTCAATTCCGGAGGTTACCTAAAAAGCAGAAAAAAACGACAGGTCGCAGGTTGAAAAAATGGTCAAAATTTAAAGGGCGTCAGATCTTCCCCAAAACCTGATAAAATGACAACGGGGTGGGTATTAATCGAGAAATTGCTGAGATTATAAAGAATTATCCTTGTTCCAAAGACATTTCACCTCCGGAGGTTACCCAAAAACCAGAAAAAAACGATAGGTCGCGGGTTGAAAAAATGGTCAAAATTTAAAGGGTGTCACATCTTCCCCATAACCTGATAAAATGAAAACGGGGTGGGTATTAATTGAGAAATAGCTGAGATTACAAAGAATTATCTTTGCTACAAAGATATTTCAGCTCCAGAGGTTACCCAAAAAGCAGAAAAAAACGACAGGTCGCGGGTTGAAAAAATGGTCAAAATTTAAAGGGCGTCAGATCTTTCCCTGAACCTGATAAAATGACAACGGGGTGGGTATTAATCGAGAAATTGCTGAGATTAGAAAGAATTATTCTTTTTTCAAGGAAATTTCAGCTCCGGAGGTTACCCAAAAACCAGAAAAAAACGACAGGTCGCGGGTTGAAAAAATGGTCAAAATTTAAAGGGCGTCAGATCTTCGCCAAAACCTGATAAAATGAAAACGGGGTGGGTATTAATCGAGAAATTGCTGAGATTATAAAGAATTATCCTTGTTTCAAAGGAATTTCACCTCTGGAGGTTACCCAAAAACCAGAAAAAAACGACAGGTCGCAGGTTGAAAAAATGGTCAAAATTTAAAGGGCGTCAGATGTTCCCCAAAACCTGATAAAATGACAACAGGGTGGGTATTAATCGAGAAATTGCTGAGATTATAAAGAATTATCTTTGTTCCAAAGAAATTTCACCTCCGTAGGCTACGCCAAAAAGCAGAAAAAAGCGACAGGTCGCGGGTTGAAAAAATGGTCAAAATTTAAAGGGCGTCAGATCTTCCCCAAAACCTGATAAAATGACAACGGGGTGGGCATTAATCGAGAAATTGCTGAGATTATAAAGAATTATCTTTGTTCCAAAGAAATTTCAGCTCCGTAGGCTACGCCAAAAAGCAGAAAAAAGCGACAGGTCGCGGGTTGAAAAAATGGTCAAAATTTAAAGGGCGTCAGATCTTCCACGTAACCTGATAAAATGACAATGGGGTGGGTATTAATCAAGAAATTGCTGAGATTAGAAAGAATTATATTTGTTTCAAAGAAATTTCAATTCTGGAGGTTACCCAAAAACCAGAAAAAAACGACAGGTCGCGGGTTGATTAAATGGTCAAAATTTAAAGGGCGTCAGATCTTCCCCATAACCTGATAAAATGACAACGTGGTGGGCATTAATCGAGAAATTGCTTAGATAATAAAGAATTATTCTTGTTTCAAAGAAATTTCAGCTCCGGAGGTTACCCAAAAACCAGAAAAAAACGACAGTTCGCGGGTTGATAAAATGGTCAAAATTTAAAGGGCGTCAGATCTTCCCCAAAACCTGATAAAATGACAACGGGGTGGGCATTAATCGAGAAATTGCTGAGATTATAAAGAATTATCTTTGTTCCAAAGAAATTTCAGCTCCGTAGGCTACGCCAAAAAGCAGAAAAAAGCGACAGGTCGCGGGTTGAAAAAATGGTCAAAATTTAAAGGGCGTCAGATCTTCCCCAAAACCTGATAAAATCACAACGGGGTGGGTATTAATCGAGAAATTGCTGAGATTAGAAAGAATTATCTTTGTTCCAAAGAAATTTCAATTCCGGAGGTTACCTAAAAAGCAGAAAAAAACGACAGGTCGCGTTTTGAAAAAATGGTCAAAATTTAAAGGGCGTCACATATTCCCCAAAACCTGATAAAATGACAACGGGGTGGGTATTAATCGAGAAATTGCTGAGATTAGAAAGAATTATCCTTGTTTCAAAGAAATTTCATCTCCAGAGGTTACCCAAAAAGCAGAAAAAAACAACAGGTCGCGGGTTGAAAAAATGGTCAAAATTTAAAGGGCGTCAGATCTTCCCCGTAACCTGATAAAATGACAATGGAGTGGGTATTAATCAAGAAATTGCTGAGATTAGAAAGAATTATATTTGTTTCAAAGAAATTTCAATACCGGAGGTTACCCAAAAACCAGAAAAAAACGACAGGTCGCGGGTTGAAAAAATGGTCAAAATTTAAAGGGCGTCAGATCTTTCCTAATACCTGATCAAATTACAATGGGGTGGGTATTAATAGAGAAATTGCAGAGATTAGAAAGAATTAACTTTTTTCCAAAGACATTTCAGCTCCTGAGGTTAATTCAAAAAGCAGAAAAAAACGACAGGTCGCGGGCTGAAAAAATGGTCAAAATTTAAAGGGCGTCAGATCTTTCCTAAAACCTGATAAAATGATGATGGGGTGGGTATTAATCGAGAAATTGCAGAGATTAGAAAGAATTATCTTTGTTCCAAAGAAATTTCAGCTTCGGAGGTTACATCAAAGATCAGAAAAAAGCGACAGGTCGCAAGTTGAAAAAATGGTCAAAATTTAAAGGGCGTCAGATCTTTCCCAAAACCTGATAAAATGACAACGGGGTGGGTATTAATCGAGAAATTGCAGAGATTAGAAAGAATCATCTTTGTTCCAAAGAAATTTCAGCTCCGGAGGTTAATTCAAAAACCAGAAAAAAACGACAGGTCGCGGGTTGAAAAAATGGTCAAAATTTAAAGGGCGTCAGATCTTTCCTAAAACCTGATAAAATGACATTGGGGTGGATATTGATCGAGAAATTGCAGAGATTAGAAAGAATCATCTTTGTTTCAAAGAAATTTCAGCTCCGGAGGTTAATTCAAAAACCAGAAAAAAACGACAGGTCGCGGGCTGAAAAAATGGTCAAAATTTAAAGGGCGTCAGATCTTTCCTAAAACCTGATAAAATGACGATGGGGTGGGTATTGATCGAGAAATTGCAGAGATTAAAAAGAATTATCTTTGTTTCAAAGAATTTTCAGCTCCGGAGGTGATGCCAAAAACCAGAAAAAAACGACAGGTCGCGGGTTGAAAAAATGGTCAAAATTTAAAGAGCTTCAGATCTTTCTTAAAGAGTGATAAAATGACGATGGTGTGGGTATTAATCGAGAAATTGCAGAGATTAGAAAGAATTATCTTTGTTTCAAAGAAATTTCAGCTCCGGAGGTTAATTCAAAAACCAGAAAAAAACGACAGGTCGCGGGTTGAAAAAATGGTCAAAATTTAAAGAGCTTCAGATCTTTCTTAAAGAGTGATAAAATGACGATGGTGTGGGTATTAATCGAGAAATTGCAGAGATTAGAAAGAATTATCTTTGTTTCAAAGAAATTTCAGCTCCGGAGGTGATGCCAAAAACCAGAAAAAAACGACAGGTCGCGGGTTGAAAAAATGGTCAAAATTTAAAGAGCTTCAGATCTTTCTTAAAGAGTGATAAAATGACGATGGTGTGGGTATTAATCGAGAAATTGCAGAGATTAGAAAGAATTATCTTTGTTTCAAAGAAATTTCAGCTCCGGAGGTTAATTCAAAAACCAGAAAAAAACGACAGGTCGCGGGTTGAAAAAATGGTCAAAATTTAAAGAGCTTCAGATCTTTCTTAAAGAGTGATAAAATGACGATGGTGTGGGTATTAATCGAGAAATTGCAGAGATTAGAAAGAATTATCTTTGTTTCAAAGAAATTTCAGCTCCGGAGGTCACGCCAAAAACCAGAAAAAAACAACAGGTCGTGGGTTGATAAAATGGTCAAAGTTTAAAGGGCGTCAGATCTTCCCCTAAACCAGATAAAATTACAATAGGGTGGGTATTAATCGAGAAATTGTTGAGATTAGAAAGAATGATCTTTTCTCCAAAGACATTTCAGCTCCAGAGGTTACCCAAAAAGCAGAAAAAAACGACAGGTCGCGGGTTGAAAGAATGGTCAAAATTTAAAGGGCGTCACATCTTCCCCATAACCTGATAAAATGACAACGGGGTGGGTATTAATCGAGAAATTGCTTAGATAATAAAGAATTATTCTTGTTTCAAAGAAATTTCAGCTCCGGAGGTTACCCAAAAACCAGAAAAAAACGACAGGTCGCGGGTTGAAAGAATGGTCAAAATTTAAAGGGCGTCAGATCTTCCCCAAAACCTGGTAAAATGACAACGGGGTGGGTATTGATCGAGAAATTGCTGAGATCAGAAAGAATGATCCTTGTTCCAAAGAAATTTCAGCTCCGGAGGTTACCCAAAAACCAGAAAAAAACGACAGGTCGCGGGTTGAAAGAATGGTCAAAATTTAAAGGGCGTCACATATTCCCCATAATCTGATAAAATTACAACGGGGTGGGTATTAATTGAGAAATTGCTGAGATTAGAAAGAATTATCCTTGTTCCAAAGAAATTTCAGCTCCGGAGGTCACGCCAAAAACCAGAAAAAAACAACAGATTGTGGGTTGATAAAATGGTCAAAGTTTAAAGGGCGTCAGATCTTCCCCTAAACCAGATAAAATTACAATGGGGTGGGTATTAATCGAGAAATTGCTGAGATTAGAAAGAATTGTCTTTTCTCCAAAGACATTTCAGCTCCGGAGGTTAATTCAAAAACCAGAAGAAAACGACAGGTCGCGGGTTGAAAAAATGGTCAAAATTTAAAGGGCGTCAGATCTTTCCTAAAACCTGATAAAATGACATTGGGGTGGGTATTGATCGAGAAATTGCAGAGATTAGAAAGAATTATCTTTGTTTCAAAGAAATTTCAGCTCCGGAGGTTAATTCAAAAACCAGAAGAAAACGACAGGTCGCGGGTTGAAAGAATGGTCAAAATTTAAAGGGCGTCACATATTCCCCATAACCTGATAAAATTACAATGGGGTGGGTATTAATTGAGAAATTGCTGAGATTAGAAAGAATTATCCTTGTTCCAAAGAAATTTCAGCTCCGGAGGTCACGCCAAAAACCAGAAAAAAACAACAGATTGTGGGTTGATAAAATGGTCAAAGTTTAAAGGGCGTCAGATCTTCCCCTAAACCAGATAAAATTACAATGGGGTGGGTATTAATCGAGAAATTGCTGAGATTAGAAAGAATTGTCTTTTCTCCAAAGACATTTCAGCTCCGGAGGTTAATTCAAAAACCAGAAGAAAACGACAGGTCGCGGGTTGAAAAAATGGTCAAAATTTAAAGGGCGTAAGATCTTCCCCAAAACCTGATAAAATGACAACGGGGTGGGTATTAGTCGAGAAATTGCTGAGATTAGAAAGAATAATCTTTTCTCCAAAGACATTTCAGCTCCGGAGGTTAATTCAAAAACCAGAAAAAAACGACAGGTCGCGGGTTGAAAAAATGGTCAAAATTTAAAGGGCGTCACATCTTTCCCTAAACCTGATAAAAATGACAACGGGTTGGGTATTAATCGAGAAATTGCTGAGATCAGAAAGAATTATCCTTGTTCCAAAGAAATTTCAGCTCCGGAGGTTACTCTAAAAACCAGAAAGAAGCGACAGGTCGCGGGTTGAAAAAATGGTCAAAATCTAAAGTACGTCAGATCTTCCCCAAAACCTGATAAAATGACAATGGGGTGGGTATTAATCGAGAAATTGCTGCGATTAGAAAGAATTATCTTTGTTCCAAAGAAATTTCAGCTCCGTAGGCTACGCCAAAAAGCAGAAAAAAGCGACAGGTCGCGGGTTGAAAAAATGGTCAAAATTTAAAGGGCGTCAGATCTTCCCCGTAACCTGATAAAATGACAATGGGGTGGGTATTAATCAAGAAATTGCTGAGATTAGAAAGAATTATATTTGTTTCAAAGAAATTTCAATTCTGGAGGTTACCCAAAAACCAGAAAAAAACGACAGGTCGCGGGTTGATTAAATGGTCAAAATTTAAAGGGCGTCAGATCTTCCCCATAACCTGATAAAATGACAACGTGGTGGGCATTAATCGAGAAATTGCTTAGATAATAAAGAATTATTCTTGTTTCAAAGAAATTTCAGCTCCGGAGGTTACCCAAAAACCAGAAAAAAACGACAGTTCGCGGGTTGATAAAATGGTCAAAATTTAAAGGGCGTCAGATCTTCCCCAAAACCTGATAAAATGAAAACGGGGTGGGTATTAATCGAGAAATTGCTGAGATTATAAAGAATTATCCTTGTTTCAAAGGAATTTCACCTCTGGAGGTTACCCAAAAACCAGAAAAAAACGACAGGTCGCAGGTTGAAAAAATGGTCAAAATTTAAAGGGCGTCAGATGTTCCCCAAAACCTGATAAAATGACAACAGGGTGGGTATTAATCGAGAAATTGCTGAGATTATAAAGAATTATCTTTGTTCCAAAGAAATTTCAGCTCCGTAGGCTACGCCAAAAAGCAGAAAAAAGCGACAGGTCGCGGGTTGAAAAAATGGTCAAAATTTAAAGGGCGTCAGATCTTCCCCAAAACCTGATAAAATGACAACGGGGTGGGCATTAATCGAGAAATTGCTGAGATTATAAAGAATTATCTTTGTTCCAAAGAAATTTCAGCTCCGTAGGCTACGCCAAAAAGCAGAAAAAAGCGACAGGTCGCGGGTTGAAAAAATGGTCAAAATTTAAAGGGCGTCAGATCTTCCCCAAAACCTGATAAAATCACAACGGGGTGGGTATTAATCGAGAAATTGCTGAGATTAGAAAGAATTATCTTTGTTCCAAAGAAATTTCAATTCCGGAGGTTACCTAAAAAGCAGAAAAAAACGACAGGTCGCGTTTTGAAAAAATGGTCAAAATTTAAAGGGCGTCACATATTCCCCAAAACCTGATAAAATGACAACGGGGTGGGTATTAATCGAGAAATTGCTGAGATTAGAAAGAATTATCCTTGTTTCAAAGAAATTTCATCTCCAGAGGTTACCCAAAAAGCAGAAAAAAACAACAGGTCGCGGGTTGAAAAAATGGTCAAAATTTAAAGGGCGTCAGATCTTCCCCGTAACCTGATAAAATGACAATGGAGTGGGTATTAATCAAGAAATTGCTGAGATTAGAAAGAATTATATTTGTTTCAAAGAAATTTCAATACCGGAGGTTACCCAAAAACCAGAAAAAAACGACAGGTCGCGGGTTGAAAAAATGGTCAAAATTTAAAGGGCGTCAGATCTTTCCTAATACCTGATCAAATTACAATGGGGTGGGTATTAATAGAGAAATTGCAGAGATTAGAAAGAATTAACTTTTTTCCAAAGACATTTCAGCTCCTGAGGTTAATTCAAAAAGCAGAAAAAAACGACAGGTCGCGGGCTGAAAAAATGGTCAAAATTTAAAGGGCGTCAGATCTTTCCTAAAACCTGATAAAATGATGATGGGGTGGGTATTAATCGAGAAATTGCAGAGATTAGAAAGAATTATCTTTGTTCCAAAGAAATTTCAGCTTCGGAGGTTACATCAAAGATCAGAAAAAAGCGACAGGTCGCAAGTTGAAAAAATGGTCAAAATTTAAAGGGCGTCAGATCTTTCCCAAAACCTGATAAAATGACAACGGGGTGGGTATTAATCGAGAAATTGCAGAGATTAGAAAGAATCATCTTTGTTCCAAAGAATTTTCAGCTCCGGAGGTTAATTCAAAAACCAGAAAAAAACGACAGGTCGCGGGTTGAAAAAATGGTCAAAATTTAAAGGGCGTCAGATCTTTCCTAAAACCTGATAAAATGACATTGGGGTGGATATTGATCGAGAAATTGCAGAGATTAGAAAGAATCATCTTTGTTTCAAAGAAATTTCAGCTCCGGAGGTTAATTCAAAAACCAGAAAAAAACGACAGGTCGCGGGCTGAAAAAATGGTCAAAATTTAAAGGGCGTCAGATCTTTCCTAAAACCTGATAAAATGACGATGGGGTGGGTATTGATCGAGAAATTGCAGAGATTAAAAAGAATTATCTTTGTTTCAAAGAATTTTCAGCTCCGGAGGTGATGCCAAAAACCAGAAAAAAACGACAGGTCGCGGGTTGAAAAAATGGTCAAAATTTAAAGAGCTTCAGATCTTTCTTAAAGAGTGATAAAATGACGATGGTGTGGGTATTAATCGAGAAATTGCAGAGATTAGAAAGAATTATCTTTGTTTCAAAGAAATTTCAGCTCCGGAGGTTAATTCAAAAACCAGAAAAAAACGACAGGTCGCGGGTTGAAAAAATGGTCAAAATTTAAAGAGCTTCAGATCTTTCTTAAAGAGTGATAAAATGACGATGGTGTGGGTATTAATCGAGAAATTGCAGAGATTAGAAAGAATTATCTTTGTTTCAAAGAAATTTCAGCTCCGGAGGTGATGCCAAAAACCAGAAAAAAACGACAGGTCGCGGGTTGAAAAAATGGTCAAAATTTAAAGAGCTTCAGATCTTTCTTAAAGAGTGATAAAATGACGATGGTGTGGGTATTAATCGAGAAATTGCAGAGATTAGAAAGAATTATCTTTGTTTCAAAGAAATTTCAGCTCCGGAGGTTAATTCAAAAACCAGAAAAAAACGACAGGTCGCGGGTTGAAAAAATGGTCAAAATTTAAAGAGCTTCAGATCTTTCTTAAAGAGTGATAAAATGACGATGGTGTGGGTATTAATCGAGAAATTGCAGAGATTAGAAAGAATTATCTTTGTTTCAAAGAAATTTCAGCTCCGGAGGTCACGCCAAAAACCAGAAAAAAACAACAGGTCGTGGGTTGATAAAATGGTCAAAGTTTAAAGGGCGTCAGATCTTCCCCTAAACCAGATAAAATTACAATAGGGTGGGTATTAATCGAGAAATTGTTGAGATTAGAAAGAATGATCTTTTCTCCAAAGACATTTCAGCTCCAGAGGTTACCCAAAAAGCAGAAAAAAACGACAGGTCGCGGGTTGAAAGAATGGTCAAAATTTAAAGGGCGTCACATCTTCCCCATAACCTGATAAAATGACAACGGGGTGGGTATTAATCGAGAAATTGCTTAGATAATAAAGAATTATTCTTGTTTCAAAGAAATTTCAGCTCCGGAGGTTACCCAAAAACCAGAAAAAAACGACAGGTCGCGGGTTGAAAGAATGGTCAAAATTTAAAGGGCGTCAGATCTTCCCCAAAACCTGGTAAAATGACAACGGGGTGGGTATTGATCGAGAAATTGCTGAGATCAGAAAGAATTATCTTTGTTCCAAAGAAATTTCAGCTTCGGAGGTTACATCAAAGATCAGAAAAAAGCGACAGGTCGCAAGTTGAAAAAATGGTCAAAATTTAAAGGGCGTCAGATCTTTCCCAAAACCTGATAAAATGACAACGGGGTGGGTATTAATCGAGAAATTGCAGAGATTAGAAAGAATCATCTTTGTTCCAAAGAATTTTCAGCTCCGGAGGTTAATTCAAAAACCAGAAAAAAACGACAGGTCGCGGGTTGAAAAAATGGTCAAAATTTAAAGGGCGTCAGATCTTTCCTAAAACCTGATAAAATGACATTGGGGTGGATATTGATCGAGAAATTGCAGAGATTAGAAAGAATCATCTTTGTTTCAAAGAAATTTCAGCTCCGGAGGTTAATTCAAAAACCAGAAAAAAACGACAGGTCGCGGGCTGAAAAAATGGTCAAAATTTAAAGGGCGTCAGATCTTTCCTAAAACCTGATAAAATGACGATGGGGTGGGTATTAATCGAGAAATTGCAGAGATTAGAAAGAATCATCTTTGTTCCAAAGAATTTTCAGCTCCGGAGGTTAATTCAAAAACCAGAAAAAAACGACAGGTCGCGGGTTGAAAAAATGGTCAAAATTTAAAGGGCGTCAGATCTTTCCTAAAACCTGATAAAATGACATTGGGGTGGATATTGATCGAGAAATTGCAGAGATTAGAAAGAATCATCTTTGTTTCAAAGAAATTTCAGCTCCGGAGGTTAATTCAAAAACCAGAAAAAAACGACAGGTCGCGGGCTGAAAAAATGGTCAAAATTTAAAGGGCGTCAGATCTTTCCTAAAACCTGATAAAATGACGATGGGGTGGGTATTGATCGAGAAATTGCAGAGATTAAAAAGAATTATCTTTGTTTCAAAGAATTTTCAGCTCCGGAGGTGATGCCAAAAACCAGAAAAAAACGACAGGTCGCGGGTTGAAAAAATGGTCAAAATTTAAAGAGCTTCAGATCTTTCTTAAAGAGTGATAAAATGACGATGGTGTGGGTATTAATCGAGAAATTGCAGAGATTAGAAAGAATTATCTTTGTTTCAAAGAAATTTCAGCTCCGGAGGTTAATTCAAAAACCAGAAAAAAACGACAGGTCGCGGGTTGAAAAAATGGTCAAAATTTAAAGAGCTTCAGATCTTTCTTAAAGAGTGATAAAATGACGATGGTGTGGGTATTAATCGAGAAATTGCAGAGATTAGAAAGAATTATCTTTGTTTCAAAGAAATTTCAGCTCCGGAGGTGATGCCAAAAACCAGAAAAAAACGACAGGTCGCGGGTTGAAAAAATGGTCAAAATTTAAAGAGCTTCAGATCTTTCTTAAAGAGTGATAAAATGACGATGGTGTGGGTATTAATCGAGAAATTGCAGAGATTAGAAAGAATTATCTTTGTTTCAAAGAAATTTCAGCTCCGGAGGTTAATTCAAAAACCAGAAAAAAACGACAGGTCGCGGGTTGAAAAAATGGTCAAAATTTAAAGAGCTTCAGATCTTTCTTAAAGAGTGATAAAATGACGATGGTGTGGGTATTAATCGAGAAATTGCAGAGATTAGAAAGAATTATCTTTGTTTCAAAGAAATTTCAGCTCCGGAGGTCACGCCAAAAACCAGAAAAAAACAACAGGTCGTGGGTTGATAAAATGGTCAAAGTTTAAAGGGCGTCAGATCTTCCCCTAAACCAGATAAAATTACAATAGGGTGGGTATTAATCGAGAAATTGTTGAGATTAGAAAGAATGATCTTTTCTCCAAAGACATTTCAGCTCCAGAGGTTACCCAAAAAGCAGAAAAAAACGACAGGTCGCGGGTTGAAAGAATGGTCAAAATTTAAAGGGCGTCACATCTTCCCCATAACCTGATAAAATGACAACGGGGTGGGTATTAATCGAGAAATTGCTTAGATAATAAAGAATTATTCTTGTTTCAAAGAAATTTCAGCTCCGGAGGTTACCCAAAAACCAGAAAAAAACGACAGGTCGCGGGTTGAAAGAATGGTCAAAATTTAA
This sequence comes from Euthynnus affinis, assembly GCA_029490765.1. Classification (NCBI taxonomy): domain Eukaryota; kingdom Metazoa; phylum Chordata; class Actinopteri; order Scombriformes; family Scombridae; genus Euthynnus; species Euthynnus affinis. The sequence continues at coordinate 410,279 of JARJJI010000028.1, forward strand.
AGGGCGTCACATATTCCCCATAATCTGATAAAATTACAACGGGGTGGGTATTAATTGAGAAATTGCTGAGATTAGAAAGAATTATCCTTGTTCCAAAGAAATTTCAGCTCCGGAGGTCACGCCAAAAACCAGAAAAAAACAACAGATTGTGGGTTGATAAAATGGTCAAAGTTTAAAGGGCGTCAGATCTTCCCCTAAACCAGATAAAATTACAATGGGGTGGGTATTAATCGAGAAATTGCTGAGATTAGAAAGAATTGTCTTTTCTCCAAAGACATTTCAGCTCCGGAGGTTAATTCAAAAACCAGAAGAAAACGACAGGTCGCGGGTTGAAAAAATGGTCAAAATTTAAAGGGCGTCAGATCTTTCCTAAAACCTGATAAAATGACATTGGGGTGGGTATTGATCGAGAAATTGCAGAGATTAGAAAGAATTATCTTTGTTTCAAAGAAATTTCAGCTCCGGAGGTTAATTCAAAAACCAGAAGAAAACGACAGGTCGCGGGTTGAAAGAATGGTCAAAATTTAAAGGGCGTCACATATTCCCCATAACCTGATAAAATTACAATGGGGTGGGTATTAATTGAGAAATTGCTGAGATTAGAAAGAATTATCCTTGTTCCAAAGAAATTTCAGCTCCGGAGGTCACGCCAAAAACCAGAAAAAAACAACAGATTGTGGGTTGATAAAATGGTCAAAGTTTAAAGGGCGTCAGATCTTCCCCTAAACCAGATAAAATTACAATGGGGTGGGTATTAATCGAGAAATTGCTGAGATTAGAAAGAATTGTCTTTTCTCCAAAGACATTTCAGCTCCGGAGGTTAATTCAAAAACCAGAAGAAAACGACAGGTCGCGGGTTGAAAAAATGGTCAAAATTTAAAGGGCGCAAGATCTTCCCCAAAACCTGATAAAATGACAACGGGGTGGGTATTAGTCGAGAAATTGCTGAGATTAGAAAGAATAATCTTTTCTCCAAAGACATTTCAGCTCCGGAGGTTAATTCAAAAACCAGAAAAAAACGACAGGTCGCGGGTTGAAAAAATGGTCAAAATTTAAAGGGCGTCACATCTTTCCCTAAACCTGATAAAAATGACAACGGGTTGGGTATTAATCGAGAAATTGCTGAGATCAGAAAGAATTATCCTTGTTCCAAAGAAATTTCAGCTCCGGAGGTTACTCTAAAAACCAGAAAGAAGCGACAGGTCGCGGGTTGAAAAAATGGTCAAAATCTAAAGTACGTCAGATCTTCCCCAAAACCTGATAAAATGACAATGGGGTGGGTATTAATCGAGAAATTGCTGCGATTAGAAAGAATTATCTTTGTTCCAAAGAAATTTCAGCTCCGTAGGCTACGCCAAAAAGCAGAAAAAAGCGACAGGTCGCGGGTTGAAAAAATGGTCAAAATTTAAAGGGCGTCAGATCTTCCCCGTAACCTGATAAAATGACAATGGGGTGGGTATTAATCAAGAAATTGCTGAGATTAGAAAGAATTATATTTGTTTCAAAGAAATTTCAATTCTGGAGGTTACCCAAAAACCAGAAAAAAACGACAGGTCGCGGGTTGATTAAATGGTCAAAATTTAAAGGGCGTCAGATCTTCCCCATAACCTGATAAAATGACAACGTGGTGGGCATTAATCGAGAAATTGCTTAGATAATAAAGAATTATTCTTGTTTCAAAGAAATTTCAGCTCCGGAGGTTACCCAAAAACCAGAAAAAAACGACAGTTCGCGGGTTGATAAAATGGTCAAAATTTAAAGGGCGTCAGATCTTCCCCAAAACCTGATAAAATGAAAACGGGGTGGGTATTAATCGAGAAATTGCTGAGATTATAAAGAATTATCCTTGTTTCAAAGGAATTTCACCTCTGGAGGTTACCCAAAAACCAGAAAAAAACGACAGGTCGCAGGTTGAAAAAATGGTCAAAATTTAAAGGGCGTCAGATGTTCCCCAAAACCTGATAAAATGACAACAGGGTGGGTATTAATCGAGAAATTGCTGAGATTATAAAGAATTATCTTTGTTCCAAAGAAATTTCAGCTCCGTAGGCTACGCCAAAAAGCAGAAAAAAGCGACAGGTCGCGGGTTGAAAAAATGGTCAAAATTTAAAGGGCGTCAGATCTTCCCCAAAACCTGATAAAATGACAACGGGGTGGGCATTAATCGAGAAATTGCTGAGATTATAAAGAATTATCTTTGTTCCAAAGAAATTTCAGCTCCGTAGGCTACGCCAAAAAGCAGAAAAAAGCGACAGGTCGCGGGTTGAAAAAATGGTCAAAATTTAAAGGGCGTCAGATCTTCCCCAAAACCTGATAAAATCACAACGGGGTGGGTATTAATCGAGAAATTGCTGAGATTAGAAAGAATTATCTTTGTTCCAAAGAAATTTCAATTCCGGAGGTTACCTAAAAAGCAGAAAAAAACGACAGGTCGCGTTTTGAAAAAATGGTCAAAATTTAAAGGGCGTCACATATTCCCCAAAACCTGATAAAATGACAACGGGGTGGGTATTAATCGAGAAATTGCTGAGATTAGAAAGAATTATCCTTGTTTCAAAGAAATTTCATCTCCAGAGGTTACCCAAAAAGCAGAAAAAAACAACAGGTCGCGGGTTGAAAAAATGGTCAAAATTTAAAGGGCGTCAGATCTTCCCCGTAACCTGATAAAATGACAATGGAGTGGGTATTAATCAAGAAATTGCTGAGATTAGAAAGAATTATATTTGTTTCAAAGAAATTTCAATACCGGAGGTTACCCAAAAACCAGAAAAAAACGACAGGTCGCGGGTTGAAAAAATGGTCAAAATTTAAAGGGCGTCAGATCTTTCCTAATACCTGATAAAATTACAATGGGGTGGGTATTAATAGAGAAATTGCAGAGATTAGAAAGAATTAACTTTTTTCCAAAGACATTTCAGCTCCTGAGGTTAATTCAAAAAGCAGAAAAAAACGACAGGTCGCGGGCTGAAAAAATGGTCAAAATTTAAAGGGCGTCAGATCTTTCCTAAAACCTGATAAAATGATGATGGGGTGGGTATTAATCGAGAAATTGCAGAGATTAGAAAGAATTATCTTTGTTCCAAAGAAATTTCAGCTTCGGAGGTTACATCAAAGATCAGAAAAAAGCGACAGGTCGCAAGTTGAAAAAATGGTCAAAATTTAAAGGGCGTCAGATCTTTCCCAAAACCTGATAAAATGACAACGGGGTGGGTATTAATCGAGAAATTGCAGAGATTAGAAAGAATCATCTTTGTTCCAAAGAAATTTCAGCTCCGGAGGTTAATTCAAAAACCAGAAAAAAACGACAGGTCGCGGGTTGAAAAAATGGTCAAAATTTAAAGGGCGTCAGATCTTTCCTAAAACCTGATAAAATGACATTGGGGTGGATATTGATCGAGAAATTGCAGAGATTAGAAAGAATCATCTTTGTTTCAAAGAAATTTCAGCTCCGGAGGTTAATTCAAAAACCAGAAAAAAACGACAGGTCGCGGGCTGAAAAAATGGTCAAAATTTAAAGGGCGTCAGATCTTTCCTAAAACCTGATAAAATGACGATGGGGTGGGTATTGATCGAGAAATTGCAGAGATTAAAAAGAATTATCTTTGTTTCAAAGAATTTTCAGCTCCGGAGGTGATGCCAAAAACCAGAAAAAAACGACAGGTCGCGGGTTGAAAAAATGGTCAAAATTTAAAGAGCTTCAGATCTTTCTTAAAGAGTGATAAAATGACGATGGTGTGGGTATTAATCGAGAAATTGCAGAGATTAGAAAGAATTATCTTTGTTTCAAAGAAATTTCAGCTCCGGAGGTTAATTCAAAAACCAGAAAAAAACGACAGGTCGCGGGTTGAAAAAATGGTCAAAATTTAAAGAGCTTCAGATCTTTCTTAAAGAGTGATAAAATGACGATGGTGTGGGTATTAATCGAGAAATTGCAGAGATTAGAAAGAATTATCTTTGTTTCAAAGAAATTTCAGCTCCGGAGGTGATGCCAAAAACCAGAAAAAAACGACAGGTCGCGGGTTGAAAAAATGGTCAAAATTTAAAGAGCTTCAGATCTTTCTTAAAGAGTGATAAAATGACGATGGTGTGGGTATTAATCGAGAAATTGCAGAGATTAGAAAGAATTATCTTTGTTTCAAAGAAATTTCAGCTCCGGAGGTTAATTCAAAAACCAGAAAAAAACGACAGGTCGCGGGTTGAAAAAATGGTCAAAATTTAAAGAGCTTCAGATCTTTCTTAAAGAGTGATAAAATGACGATGGTGTGGGTATTAATCGAGAAATTGCAGAGATTAGAAAGAATTATCTTTGTTTCAAAGAAATTTCAGCTCCGGAGGTCACGCCAAAAACCAGAAAAAAACAACAGGTCGTGGGTTGATAAAATGGTCAAAGTTTAAAGGGCGTCAGATCTTCCCCTAAACCAGATAAAATTACAATAGGGTGGGTATTAATCGAGAAATTGTTGAGATTAGAAAGAATGATCTTTTCTCCAAAGACATTTCAGCTCCAGAGGTTACCCAAAAAGCAGAAAAAAACGACAGGTCGCGGGTTGAAAGAATGGTCAAAATTTAAAGGGCGTCACATCTTCCCCATAACCTGATAAAATGACAACGGGGTGGGTATTAGTCGAGAAATTGCTGAGATTAGAAAGAATAATCTTTTCTCCAAAGACATTTCAGCTCCGGAGGTTAATTCAAAAACCAGAAAAAAACGACAGGTCGCGGGTTGAAAAAATGGTCAAAATTTAAAGGGCGTCACATCTTTCCCTAAACCTGATAAAAATGACAACGGGTTGGGTATTAATCGAGAAATTGCTGAGATCAGAAAGAATTATCCTTGTTCCAAAGAAATTTCAGCTCCGGAGGTTACTCTAAAAACCAGAAAGAAGCGACAGGTCGCGGGTTGAAAAAATGGTCAAAATCTAAAGTACGTCAGATCTTCCCCAAAACCTGATAAAATGACAATGGGGTGGGTATTAATCGAGAAATTGCTGCGATTAGAAAGAATTATCTTTGTTCCAAAGAAATTTCAGCTCCGGAGGTCACGCCAAAAACCAGAAAAAAACAACAGGTCGTGGGTTGAAAAAATCGTCAAAATTTAAAGGGCGTCAGATCTTCCCCAAAACCTGATAAAATGACAACGGGGTGGGTATTAGTCGAGAAATTGCTGAGATTAGAAAGAATTATCCTTGTTCCAAAGAAATTTCAATTCCGGTGGTTACCTAAAAAGCAGAAAAAAACGACAGGTCGCGGGTTGAAAAAATGGTCAAAATTTAAAGGGCGTCAGATCTTCCCCAAAACCTGATAAAATGACAACGGGGTGGGTATTAATCGAGAAATTGCTGAAATTATAAAGAATAATCCTTGTTTCAAAGAAATTTCATCTCCGGACGTTACCCAAAAAGCAGAAAAAAACGACAGGTCGCGGGTTGAAAGAATGGTCAAAATTCAAAGGGCGTCACATATTCCCCATAACCTGATAAAATTACAATGGGGTGGGTATTAATTGAGAAATTGCTGAGATTAGAAAGAATTATCCTTGTTCCAAAGAAATTTCAGCTCCGGAGGTCACGCCAAAAACCAGAAAAAAACAACAGGTTGTGGGTCGATAAAATGGTCGAAATTTAAAGGGCGTCAGATCTTCCCCAAAACCTGATAAAATGACAACGGGGTGGGTATTAGTCGAGAAATTGCTGAGATTAGAAAGAACTATCTTTTCTCCAAAGACATTTCAGCTCCGGAGGTTAATTCAAAAACCAGAAAAAAACGACAAGTCGCGGACTGAAAAAATGGTCAAAATTTAAAGGGCATCAGATCTTCCCCAAAACCTGATAAAATGACAACGGGGTGGGTATTAATCGAGAAATTGCAGAGATTAGAAAGAATTATCCTTGTTTCAAAGAAATTTCATCTCCGGAGGTTACCCAAAAACCAGAAAAAAACGACAGGTCGCGGGTTGAAAGAATGGTCAAAATTTAAAGGGCGTCACATATTCCCCATAACCTGATAAAATTACAAAGGGGTGGGTATTAATTGAGAAATTGCTGAGATTAGAAAGAATTATCCTTGTTCCAAAGAAATTTCAGCTCCGGAGGTCACGCCAAAAACCAGAAAAAAACAACAGGTTGTGGGTTGATAAAATGGTCAAAATTTAAAGAGCTTCAGATCTTTCTTAAAGAGTGATAAAATGACGATGGTGTGGGTATTAATCGAGAAATTGCAGAGATTAGAAAGAATTATCTTTGTTTCAAAGAAATTTCAGCTCCGGAGGTTAATTCAAAAACCAGAAAAAAACGACAGGTCGCGGGTTGAAAAAATGGTCAAAATTTAAAGAGCTTCAGATCTTTCCTAAAGAGTGATAAAATGACGATGGTGTGGGTATTAATCGAGAAATTGCAGAGATTAGAAAGAATTATCTTTGTTTCAAAGAAATTTCAGCTCCGGAGGTTAATTCAAAAACCAGAAAAAAACGACAGGTCGCGGGTTGAAAAAATGGTCAAAATTTAAAGGGCGTCAGATCTTTCCTAAAACCTCATAAAATGACATCGGGGTGGGTATTGATCGAGAAATTGCAGAGATTAGAAAGAATTATCTTTGTTTCAAAGAAATTTCAGCTCCTGAGGTTAATTCAAAAACCAGAAAAAAACGACAGGTTGCGGGTTGAAAAAATGGTCAAAATTTAAATGGCGTCAGATCTTTCCTAAAACCTCATGAAAATGACGATGGGGTGGGTATTGATCGAGAAATTGCAGAGATTAGAAAGAATTATCTTTGTTTCAAAGAATTTTCAGCTCCGGAGGTGATGCCAAAAACCAGAAAAAAACGACAGGTCGCGGGTTGAAAAAATGGTCAAAATTTAAAGGGCGTCAGATCTTTCCTAAAACCTCATAAAATGACGATGGGGTGGGTATTGATCGAGAAATTGCAGAGATTAGAAAGAATTATCTTTGTTTCAAAGAAATTTCAGCTCCGGAGGTGATGCCAAAAACCAGAAAAAAACGACAGGTCGCGGGTTGAAAAAATGGTCAAAATTTAAAGAGCTTCAGATCTTTCTTAAAGAGTGATAAAATGACGATGGTGTGGGTATTAATCGAGAAATTGCAGAGATTAGAAAGAATTATCTTTGTTTCAAAGAAATTTCAGCTCCGGAGGTTAATTCAAAAACCAGAAAAAAAACGACAGGTCGCGGGTTGAAAAAATGGTCAAAATTTAAAGGGCGTCAGATCTTTCCTAAAACCTCAAAATGACATCGGGGTGGGTATTGATCGAGAAATTGCAGAGATTAGAAAGAACTATCTTTGTTTCAAAGAAATTTCAGCTCCTGAGGTTAATTCAAAAACCAGAAAAAAACGACAGGTCGCGGGTTGAAAAAATGGTCAAAATTTAAAGGGCGTCAGATCTTTCCTAAAACCTGATAAAATGACGATGGGGTGGGTATTGATCGAGAAAATGCAGAGATTAGAAAGAATTATCTTTGTTTCAAAGAAATTTCAGCTCCTGAGGTTAATTCAAAAACCAGAAAAAAACGACAGGTCGCGGGTTGAAAAAATGGTCAAAATTTAAAGGGCGTCAGATCTTTCCTAAAACCTCATAAAATGACATTGGGTTGGGTATTGATCGAGAAATTGCAGAGATTAGAAAGAATTATCTTTGTTTCAAAGAAATTTCAGCTCCGGAGGTGATGCCAAAAACCAGAAAAAAACGACAGGTCGCGGGTTGAAAAAATGGTCAAAATTTAAAGGGCGTCAGATCTTTCCTAAAACCTGATAAAATGACGATGGGGTGGGTATTGATCGAGAAATTGCAGAGATTAGAAAGAATCATCTTTGTTTCAAAGAAATTTCAGCTCCGGAGGTTAATTCAAAAAGCAGAAAAAGACGACAGGTCGCGGGTTGAAAAAATGGTCAAAATTTAAAGGGCGTCAGATCTTTCCTAAAACCTCATAAAATGACATTGGGGTGGGTATTGATCGAGAAATTGCAGAGATTAGAAAGAATTATCTTTGTTTCAAAGAAATTTCAGCTCCGGAGGTGATGCCAAAAACCAGAAAAAAACGACAGGTCGCGGGTTGAAAAAATGGTCAAAATTTAAAGGGCGTCAGATCTTTCCTAAAACCTGATAAAATGACATTGGGGTGGGTATTGATCGAGAAATTGCAGAGATTAGAAAGAATTATCTTTGTTTCAAAGAAATTTCAGCTCCGGAGGTGATGCCAAAAACCAGAAAAAAACGACAGGTCGCGGGTTGAAAAAATGGTCAAAATTTAAAGAGCTTCAGATCTTTCTTAAAGAGTGATAAAATGACGATGGTGTGGGTATTAATCGAGAAATTGCAGAGATTAGAAAGAATTATCTTTGTTTCAAAGAAATTTCAGCTCCGGAGGTCACGCCAAAAACCAGAAAAAAACAACAGGTCGTGGGTTGATAAAATGGTCAAAGTTTAAAGGGCGTCAGATCTTCCCCTAAACCAGATAAAATTACAATAGGGTGGGTATTAATCGAGAAATTGTTGAGATTAGAAAGAATGATCTTTTCTCCAAAGACATTTCAGCTCCAGAGGTTACCCAAAAAGCAGAAAAAAACGACAGGTCGCGGGTTGAAAGAATGGTCAAAATTTAAAGGGCGTCACATCTTCCCCATAACCTGATAAAATGACAACGGGGTGGGTATTAATCGAGAAATTGCTTAGATAATAAAGAATTATTCTTGTTTCAAAGAAATTTCAGCTCCGGAGGTTACCCAAAAACCAGAAAAAAACGACAGGTCGCGGGTTGAAAGAATGGTCAAAATTTAAAGGGCGTCAGATCTTCCCCAAAACCTGGTAAAATGACAACGGGGTGGGTATTGATCGAGAAATTGCTGAGATCAGAAAGAATGATCCTTGTTCCAAAGAAATTTCAGCTCCGGAGGTTACCCAAAAACCAGAAAAAAACGACAGGTCGCGGGTTGAAAGAATGGTCAAAATTTAAAGGGCGTCACATATTCCCCATAATCTGATAAAATTACAATGGGGTGGGTATTAATTGAGAAATTGCTGAGATTAGAAAGAATTATCCTTGTTCCAAAGAAATTTCAGCTCCGGAGGTCACGCCAAAAACCAGAAAAAAACAACAGATTGTGGGTTGATAAAATGGTCAAAGTTTAAAGGGCGTCAGATCTTCCCCTAAACCAGATAAAATTACAATTGGGTGGGTATTAATCAAGAAATTGCTGAGATTAGAAAGAATTGTCTTTTCTCCAAAGACATTTCAGCTCCGGAGGTTAATTCAAAAACCAGAAGAAAACGACAGGTCGCGGGTTGAAAAAATGGTCAAAATTTAAAGGGCGTCAGATCTTTCCTAAAACCTGATAAAATGACATTGGGGTGGGTATTGATCGAGAAATTGCAGAGATTAGAAAGAATTATCTTTGTTTCAAAGAAATTTCAGCTCCGGAGGTTAATTCAAAAACCAGAAGAAAACGACAGGTCGCGGGTTGAAAGAATGGTCAAAATTTAAAGGGCGTCACATATTCCCCATAACCTGATAAAATTACAATGGGGTGGGTATTAATTGAGAAATTGCTGAGATTAGAAAGAATTATCCTTGTTCCAAAGAAATTTCAGCTCCGGAGGTCACGCCAAAAACCAGAAAAAAACAACAGATTGTGGGTTGATAAAATGGTCAAAGTTTAAAGGGCGTCAGATCTTCCCCTAAACCAGATAAAATTACAATGGGGTGGGTATTAATCGAGAAATTGCTGAGATTAGAAAGAATTGTCTTTTCTCCAAAGACATTTCAGCTCCGGAGGTTAATTCAAAAACCAGAAAAAAACGACAGGTCGCGGGTTGAAAAAATGGTCAAAATTTAAAGGGCGTCACATCTTTCCCTAAACCTGATAAAAATGACAACGGGTTGGGTATTAATCGAGAAATTGCTGAGATCAGAAAGAATTATCCTTGTTCCAAAGAAATTTCAGCTCCGGAGGTTACTCTAAAAACCAGAAAGAAGCGACAGGTCGCGGGTTGAAAAAATGGTCAAAATTTAAAGTACGTCAGATCTTCCCCAAAACCTGATAAAATGACAATGGGGTGGGTATTAATCGAGAAATTGCTGCGATTAGAAAGAATTATCTTTGTTCCAAAGAAATTTCAGTTCCGGAGGTCACGCCAAAAACCAGAAAAAAACAACAGGTCGTGGGTTGAAAAAATCGTCAAAATTTAAAGGGCGTCAGATCCTCCCCAAAACCTGATAAAATGACAACGGGGTGGGTATTAGTCGAGAAATTGCTGAGATTAGAAAGAATTATCCTTGTTCCAAAGAAATTTCAATTCCGGTGGTTACCTAAAAAGCAGAAAAAAACGACAGGTCGCGGGTTGAAAAAATGGTCAAAATTTAAAGGGCGTCAGATCTTCCCCAAAACCTGATAAAATGACAACGGGGTGGGTATTAATCGAGAAATTGCTGAAATTATAAAGAATAATCCTTGTTTCAAAGAAATTTCATCTCCGGACGTTACCCAAAAAGCAGAAAAAAACGACAGGTCGCGGGTTGAAAGAATGGTCAAAATTCAAAGGGCGTCACATATTCCCCATAACCTGATAAAATTACAATGGGGTGGGTATTAATTGAGAAATTGCTGAGATTAGAAAGAATTATCCTTGTTCCAAAGAAATTTCAGCTCCGGAGGTCACGCCAAAAACCAGAAAAAAACAACAGGTTGTGGGTTGATAAAATGGTCAAAATTTAAAGGGCGTCAGATCTTCCCCAAAACCTGATAAAATGACAACGGGGTGGGTATTAGTCGAGAAATTGCTGAGATTAGAAAGAACTATCTTTTCTCCAAAGACATTTCAGCTCCGGAGGTTAATTCAAAAACCAGAAAAAAACGACAAGTCGCGGACTGAAAAAATGGTCAAAATTTAAAGGGCATCAGATCTTCCCCAAAACCTGATAAAATGACAACGGGGTGGGTATTAATCGAGAAATTGCAGAGATTAGAAAGAATTATCCTTGTTTCAAAGAAATTTCATCTCCGGAGGTTACCCAAAAACCAGAAAAAAACGACAGGTCGCGGGTTGAAAGAATGGTCAAAATTTAAAGGGCGTCACATATTCCCCATAACCTGATAAAATTACAAAGGGGTGGGTATTAATTGAGAAATTGCTGAGATTAGAAAGAATTATCCTTGTTCCAAAGAAATTTCAGCTCCGGAGGTCACGCCAAAAACCAGAAAAAAACAACAGGTTGTGGGTTGATAAAATGGTCAAAGTTTAAAGGACGTCAGATCTTCCCCAAAACCTGATAAAATGACGATGGGGTGGGTATTGATCGAGAAAATGCAGAGATTAGAAAGAATTATCTTTGTTTCAAAGAAATTTCAGCTCCTGAGGTTAATTCAAAAACCAGAAAAAAACGACAGGTCGCGGGTTGAAAAAATGGTCAAAATTTAAAGGGCATCAGATCTTCCCCAAAACCTGATAAAATGACAACGGGGTGGGTATTAATCGAGAAATTGCAGAGATTAGAAAGAATTATCCTTGTTTCAAAGAAATTTCATCTCCGGAGGTTACCCAAAAACCAGAAAAAAACGACAGGTCGCGGGTTGAAAGAATGGTCAAAATTTAAAGGGCGTCACATATTCCCCATAACCTGATAAAATTACAAAGGGGTGGGTATTAATTGAGAAATTGCTGAGATTAGAAAGAATTATCCTTGTTCCAAAGAAATTTCAGCTCCGGAGGTCACGCCAAAAACCAGAAAAAAACAACAGGTTGTGGGTTGATAAAATGGTCAAAGTTTAAAGGACGTCAGATCTTCCCCAAAACCTGATAAAATGACGATGGGGTGGGTATTGATCGAGAAAATGCAGAGATTAGAAAGAATTATCTTTGTTTCAAAGAAATTTCAGCTCCTGAGGTTAATTCAAAAACCAGAAAAAAACGACAGGTCGCGGGTTGAAAAAATGGTCAAAATTTAAAGGGCGTCAGATCTTTCCTAAAACCTCATAAAATGACATTGGGGTGGGTATTGATCGAGAAATTGCAGAGATTAGAAAGAATTATCTTTGTTTCAAAGAAATTTCAGCTCCGGAGGTGATGCCAAAAACCAGAAAAGAACGACAGGTCGCGGGTTGGAAAAATGGTCAAAATTTAAAGGGCGTCAGATCTTTCCTAAAACCTGATAAAATGACGATGGGGTGGGTATTGATCGAGAAATTGCAGAGATTAGAAAGAATCATCTTTGTTTCAAAGAAATTTCAGCTCCGGAGGTTAATTCAAAAAGCAGAAAAAGACGACAGGTCGCGGGTTGAAAAAATGGTCAAAATTTAAAGGGCGTCAGATCTTTCCTAAAACCTCATAAAATGACATTGGGGTGGGTATTGATCGAGAAATTGCAGAGATTAGAAAGAATTATCTTTGTTTCAAAGAAATTTCAGCTCCGGAGGTGATGCCAAAAACCAGAAAAAAACGACAGGTCGCGGGTTGAAAAAATGGTCAAAATTTAAAGGGCGTCAGATCTTTCCTAAAACCTGATAAAATGACATTGGGGTGGGTATTGATCGAGAAATTGCAGAGATTAGAAAGAATTATCTTTGTTTCAAAGAAATTTCAGCTCCGGAGGTGATGCCAAAAACCAGAAAAAAACGACAGGTCGCGGGTTGAAAAAATGGTCAAAATTTAAAGAGCTTCAGATCTTTCTTAAAGAGTGATAAAATGACGATGGTGTGGGTATTAATCGAGAAATTGCAGAGATTAGAAAGAATTATCTTTGTTTCAAAGAAATTTCAGCTCCGGAGGTCACGCCAAAAACCAGAAAAAAACAACAGGTCGTGGGTTGATAAAATGGTCAAAGTTTAAAGGGCGTCAGATCTTCCCCTAAACCAGATAAAATTACAATAGGGTGGGTATTAATCGAGAAATTGTTGAGATTAGAAAGAATGATCTTTTCTCCAAAGACATTTCAGCTCCAGAGGTTACCCAAAAAGCAGAAAAAAACGACAGGTCGCGGGTTGAAAGAATGGTCAAAATTTAAAGGGCGTCACATCTTCCCCATAACCTGATAAAATGACAACGGGGTGGGTATTAATCGAGAAATTGCTTAGATAATAAAGAATTATTCTTGTTTCAAAGAAATTTCAGCTCCGGAGGTTACCCAAAAACCAGAAAAAAACGACAGGTCGCGGGTTGAAAGAATGGTCAAAATTTAAAGGGCGTCAGATCTTCCCCAAAACCTGGTAAAATGACAACGGGGTGGGTATTGATCGAGAAATTGCTGAGATCAGAAAGAATGATCCTTGTTCCAAAGAAATTTCAGCTCCGGAGGTTACCCAAAAACCAGAAAAAAACGACAGGTCGCGGGTTGAAAGAATGGTCAAAATTTAAAGGGCGTCACATATTTCCCATAATCTGATAAAATTACAATGGGGTGGGTATTAATTGAGAAATTGCTGAGATTAGAAAGAATTATCCTTGTTCCAAAGAAATTTCAGCTCCGGAGGTCACGCCAAAAACCAGAAAAAAACAACAGATTGTGGGTTGATAAAATGGTCAAAGTTTAAAGGGCGTCAGATCTTCCCCTAAACCAGATAAAATTACAATGGGGTGGGTATTAATCAAGAAATTGCTGAGATTAGAAAGAATTGTCTTTTCTCCAAAGACATTTCAGCTCCGGAGGTTAATTCAAAAACCAGAAGAAAACGACAGGTCGCGGGTTGAAAAAATGGTCAAAATTTAAAGGGCGTCAGATCTTTCCTAAAACCTGATAAAATGACATTGGGGTGGGTATTGATCGAGAAATTGCAGAGATTAGAAAGAATTATCTTTGTTTCAAAGAAATTTCAGCTCCGGAGGTTAATTCAAAAACCAGAAGAAAACGACAGGTCGCGGGTTGAAAGAATGGTCAAAATTTAAAGGGCGTCACATATTCCCCATAACCTGATAAAATTACAATGGGGTGGGTATTAATTGAGAAATTGCTGAGATTAGAAAGAATTATCCTTGTTCCAAAGAAATTTCAGCTCCGGAGGTCACGCCAAAAACCAGAAAAAAACAACAGATTGTGGGTTGATAAAATGGTCAAAGTTTAAAGGGCGTCAGATCTTCCCCTAAACCAGATAAAATTACAATGGGGTGGGTATTAATCGAGAAATTGCTGAGATTAGAAAGAATTGTCTTTTCTCCAAAGACATTTCAGCTCCGGAGGTTAATTCAAAAACCAGAAGAAAACGACAGGTCGCGGGTTGAAAAAATGGTCAAAATTTAAAGGGCGTAAGATCTTCCCCAAAACCTGATAAAATGACAACGGGGTGGGTATTAGTCGAGAAATTGCTGAGATTAGAAAGAATAATCTTTTCTCCAAAGACATTTCAGCTCCGGAGGTTAATTCAAAAACCAGAAAAAAACGACAGGTCGCGGGTTGAAAAAATGGTCAAAATTTAAAGGGCGTCACATCTTTCCCTAAACCTGATAAAAATGACAACGGGTTGGGTATTAATCGAGAAATTGCTGAGATCAGAAAGAATTATCCTTGTTCCAAAGAAATTTCAGCTCCGGAGGTTACTCTAAAAACCATAAAGAAGCGACAGGTCGCGGGTTGAAAAAATGGTCAAAATTTAAAGTACGTCAGATCTTCCCCAAAACCTGATAAAATGACAATGGGGTGGGTATTAATCGAGAAATTGCTGCGATTAGAAAGAATTATCTTTGTTCCAAAGAAATTTCAGTTCCGGAGGTCACGCCAAAAACCAGAAAAAAACAACAGGTCGTGGGTTGAAAAAATCGTCAAAATTTAAAGGGCGTCAGATCTTCCCCAAAACCTGATAAAATGACAACGGGGTGGGTATTAATCGAGAAATTGCTGAAATTATAAAGAATAATCCTTGTTTCAAAGAAATTTCATCTCCGGAGGTTACCCAAAAACCAGAAAAAAACGACAGGTCGCGGGTTGAAAGAATGGTCAAAATTTAAAGGGCGTCACATATTCCCCATAACCTGATAAAATTACAAAGGGGTGGGTATTAATTGAGAAATTGCTGAGATTAGAAAGAATTATCCTTGTTCCAAAGAAATTTCAGCTCCGGAGGTCACGCCAAAAACCAGAAAAAAACAACAGGTTGTGGGTTGATAAAATGGTCAAAGTTTAAAGGACGTCAGATCTTCCCCAAAACCTGATAAAATGACGATGGGGTGGGTATTGATCGAGAAAATGCAGAGATTAGAAAGAATTATCTTTGTTTCAAAGAAATTTCAGCTCCTGAGGTTAATTCAAAAACCAGAAAAAAACGACAGGTCGCGGGTTGAAAAAATGGTCAAAATTTAAAGGGCATCAGATCTTCCCCAAAACCTGATAAAATGACAACGGGGTGGGTATTAATCGAGAAATTGCAGAGATTAGAAAGAATTATCCTTGTTTCAAAGAAATTTCATCTCCGGAGGTTACCCAAAAACCAGAAAAAAACGACAGGTCGCGGGTTGAAAGAATGGTCAAAATTTAAAGGGCGTCACATATTCCCCATAACCTGATAAAATTACAAAGGGGTGGGTATTAATTGAGAAATTGCTGAGATTAGAAAGAATTATCCTTGTTCCAAAGAAATTTCAGCTCCGGAGGTCACGCCAAAAACCAGAAAAAAACAACAGGTTGTGGGTTGATAAAATGGTCAAAGTTTAAAGGACGTCAGATCTTCCCCAAAACCTGATAAAATGACGATGGGGTGGGTATTGATCGAGAAAATGCAGAGATTAGAAAGAATTATCTTTGTTTCAAAGAAATTTCAGCTCCTGAGGTTAATTCAAAAACCAGAAAAAAACGACAGGTCGCGGGTTGAAAAAATGGTCAAAATTTAAAGGGCGTCAGATCTTTCCTAAAACCTCATAAAATGACATTGGGGTGGGTATTGATCGAGAAATTGCAGAGATTAGAAAGAGTTATCTTTGTTTCAAAGAAATTTCAGCTCCGGAGGTGATGCCAAAAACCAGAAAAAAACGACAGGTCGCGTGTTGGAAAAATGGTCAAAATTTAAACGGCGTCAGATCTTTCCTAAAACCTGATAAAATGACGATGGGGTGGGTATTGATCGAGAAATTGCAGAGATTAGAAAGAATCATCTTTGTTTCAAAGAAATTTCAGCTCCGGAGGTTAATTCAAAAAGCAGAAAAAGACGACAGGTCGCGGGTTGAAAAAATGGTCAAAATTTAAAGGGCGTCAGATCTTTCCTAAAACCTCATAAAATGACATTGGGGTGGGTATTGATCGAGAAATTGCAGAGATTAGAAAGAATTATCTTTGTTTCAAAGAAATTTCAGCTCCGGAGGTGATGCCAAAAACCAGAAAAAAACGACAGGTCGCGGGTTGAAAAAATGGTCAAAATTTAAAGGGCGTCAGATCTTTCCTAAAACCTGATAAAATGACATTGGGGTGGGTATTGATCGAGAAATTGCAGAGATTAGAAAGAATTATCTTTGTTTCAAAGAAATTTCAGCTCCGGAGGTGATGCCAAAAACCAGAAAAAAACGACAGGTCGCGGGTTGAAAAAATGGTCAAAATTTAAAGAGCTTCAGATCTTTCTTAAAGAGTGATAAAATGACGATGGTGTGGGTATTAATCGAGAAATTGCAGAGATTAGAAAGAATTATCTTTGTTTCAAAGAAATTTCAGCTCCGGAGGTCACGCCAAAAACCAGAAAAAAACAACAGGTCGTGGGTTGATAAAATGGTCAAAGTTTAAAGGGCGTCAGATCTTCCCCTAAACCAGATAAAATTACAATGGGGTGGGTATTAATCGAGAAATTGTTGAGATTAGAAAGAATGATCTTTTCTCCAAAGACATTTCAGCTCCAGAGGTTACCCAAAAAGCAGAAAAAAACGACAGGTCGCGGGTTGAAAGAATGGTCAAAATTTAAAGGGCGTCACATCTTCCCCATAACCTGATAAAATGACAACGGGGTGGGTATTAATCGAGAAATTGCTTAGATAATAAAGAATTATTCTTGTTTCAAAGAAATTTCAGCTCCGGAGGTTACCCAAAAACCAGAAAAAAACGACAGGTCGCGGGTTGAAAGAATGGTCAAAATTTAAAGGGCGTCAGATCTTCCCCAAAACCTGGTAAAATGACAACGGGGTGGGTATTGATCGAGAAATTGCTGAGATCAGAAAGAATGATCCTTGTTCCAAAGAAATTTCAGCTCCGGAGGTTACCCAAAAACCAGATAAAAACGACAGGTCGCGGGTTGAAAGAATGGTCAAAATTTAAAGGGCGTCACATATTCCCCATAATCTGATAAAATTACAATGGGGTGGGTATTAATTGAGAAATTGCTGAGATTAGAAAGAATTATCCTTGTTCCAAAGAAATTTCAGCTCCGGAGGTCACGCCAAAAACCAGAAAAAAACAACAGATTGTGGGTTGATAAAATGGTCAAAGTTTAAAGGGCGTCAGATCTTCCCCTAAACCAGATAAAATTACAATGGGGTGGGTATTAATCAAGAAATTGCTGAGATTAGAAAGAATTGTCTTTTCTCCAAAGACATTTCAGCTCCGGAGGTTAATTCAAAAACCAGAAGAAAACGACAGGTCGCGGGTTGAAAAAATGGTCAAAATTTAAAGGGCGTCAGATCTTTCCTAAAACCTGATAAAATGACATTGGGGTGGGTATTGATCGAGAAATTGCAGAGATTAGAAAGAATTATCTTTGTTTCAAAGAAATTTCAGCTCCGGAGGTTAATTCAAAAACCAGAAGAAAACGACAGGTCGCGGGTTGAAAGAATGGTCAAAATTTAAAGGGCGTCACATATTCCCCATAACCTGATAAAATTACAATGGGGTGGGTATTAATTGAGAAATTGCTGAGATTAGAAAGAATTATCCTTGTTCCAAAGAAATTTCAGCTCCGGAGGTCACGCCAAAAACCAGAAAAAAACAACAGATTGTGGGTTGATAAAATGGTCAAAGTTTAAAGGGCGTCAGATCTTCCCCTAAACCAGATAAAATTACAATGGGGTGGGTATTAATCGAGAAATTGCTGAGATTAGAAAGAATTGTCTTTTCTCCAAAGACATTTCAGCTCCGGAGGTTAATTCAAAAACCAGAAGAAAACGACAGGTCGCGGGTTGAAAAAATGGTCAAAATTTAAAGGGCGTAAGATCTTCCCCAAAACCTGATAAAATGACAACGGGGTGGGTATTAGTCGAGAAATTGCTGAGATTAGAAAGAATAATCTTTTCTCCAAAGACATTTCAGCTCCGGAGGTTAATTCAAAAACCAGAAAAAAACGACAGGTCGCGGGTTGAAAAAATGGTCAAAATTTAAAGGGCGTCACATCTTTCCCTAAACCTGATAAAAATGACAACGGGTTGGGTATTAATCGAGAAATTGCTGAGATCAGAAAGAATTATCCTTGTTCCAAAGAAATTTCAGCTCCGGAGGTTACTCTAAAAACCAGAAAGAAGCGACAGGTCGCGGGTTGAAAAAATGGTCAAAATTTAAAGTACGTCAGATCTTCCCCAAAACCTGATAAAATGACAATGGGGTGGGTATTAATCGAGAAATTGCTGCGATTAGAAAGAATTATCTTTGTTCCAAAGAAATTTCAGTTCCGGAGGTCACGCCAAAAACCAGAAAAAAACAACAGGTCGTGGGTTGAAAAAATCGTCAAAATTTAAAGGGCGTCAGATCTTCCCCAAAACCTGATAAAATGACAACGGGGTGGGTATTAATCGAGAAATTGCTGAAATTATAAAGAATAATCCTTGTTTCAAAGAAATTTCATCTCCGGAGGTTACCCAAAAACCAGAAAAAAACGACAGGTCGCGGGTTGAAAGAATGGTCAAAATTTAAAGGGCGTCACATATTCCCCATAACCTGATAAAATTACAAAGGGGTGGGTATTAATTGAGAAATTGCTGAGATTAGAAAGAATTATCCTTGTTCCAAAGAAATTTCAGCTCCGGAGGTCACGCCAAAAACCAGAAAAAAACAACAGGTTGTGGGTTGATAAAATGGTCAAAGTTTAAAGGACGTCAGATCTTCCCCAAAACCTGATAAAATGACGATGGGGTGGGTATTGATCGAGAAAATGCAGAGATTAGAAAGAATTATCTTTGTTTCAAAGAAATTTCAGCTCCTGAGGTTAATTCAAAAACCAGAAAAAAACGACAGGTCGCGGGTTGAAAAAATGGTCAAAATTTAAAGGGCATCAGATCTTCCCCAAAACCTGATAAAATGACAACGGGGTGGGTATTAATCGAGAAATTGCAGAGATTAGAAAGAATTATCCTTGTTTCAAAGAAATTTCATCTCCGGAGGTTACCCAAAAACCAGAAAAAAACGACAGGTCGCGGGTTGAAAGAATGGTCAAAATTTAAAGGGCGTCACATATTCCCCATAACCTGATAAAATTACAAAGGGGTGGGTATTAATTGAGAAATTGCTGAGATTAGAAAGAATTATCCTTGTTCCAAAGAAATTTCAGCTCCGGAGGTCACGCCAAAAACCAGAAAAAAACAACAGGTTGTGGGTTGATAAAATGGTCAAAGTTTAAAGGACGTCAGATCTTCCCCAAAACCTGATAAAATGACGATGGGGTGGGTATTGATCGAGAAAATGCAGAGATTAGAAAGAATTATCTTTGTTTCAAAGAAATTTCAGCTCCTGAGGTTAATTCAAAAACCAGAAAAAAACGACAGGTCGCGGGTTGAAAAAATGGTCAAAATTTAAAGGGCGTCAGATCTTTCCTAAAACCTCATAAAATGACATTGGGGTGGGTATTGATCGAGAAATTGCAGAGATTAGAAAGAGTTATCTTTGTTTCAAAGAAATTTCAGCTCCGGAGGTGATGCCAAAAACCAGAAAAAAACGACAGGTCGCGTGTTGGAAAAATGGTCAAAATTTAAAGGGCGTCAGATCTTTCCTAAAACCTGATAAAATGACGATGGGGTGGGTATTGATCGAGAAATTGCAGAGATTAGAAAGAATCATCTTTGTTTCAAAGAAATTTCAGCTCCGGAGGTTAATTCAAAAAGCAGAAAAAGACGACAGGTCGCGGGTTGAAAAAATGGTCAAAATTTAAAGGGCGTCAGATCTTTCCTAAAACCTCATAAAATGACATTGGGGTGGGTATTGATCGAGAAATTGCAGAGATTAGAAAGAATTATCTTTGTTTCAAAGAAATTTCAGCTCCGGAGGTGATGCCAAAAACCAGAAAAAAACGACAGGTCGCGGGTTGAAAAAATGGTCAAAATTTAAAGGGCGTCAGATCTTTCCTAAAACCTGATAAAATGACATTGGGGTGGGTATTGATCGAGAAATTGCAGAGATTAGAAAGAATTATCTTTGTTTCAAAGAAATTTCAGCTCCAGAGGTGATGCCAAAAACCAGAAAAAAACGACAGGTCGCGGGTTGAAAAAATGGTCAAAATTTAAAGAGCTTCAGATCTTTCTTAAAGAGTGATAAAATGACGATGGTGTGGGTATTAATCGAGAAATTGCAGAGATTAGAAAGAATTATCTTTGTTTCAAAGAAATTTCAGCTCCGGAGGTCACGCCAAAAACCAGAAAAAAACAACAGGTCGTGGGTTGATAAAATGGTCAAAGTTTAAAGGGCGTCAGATCTTCCCCTAAACCAGATAAAATTACAATGGGGTGGGTATTAATCGAGAAATTGTTGAGATTAGAAAGAATGATCTTTTCTCCAAAGACATTTCAGCTCCAGAGGTTACCCAAAAAGCAGAAAAAAACGACAGGTCGCGGGTTGAAAGAATGGTCAAAATTTAAAGGGCGTCACATCTTCCCCATAACCTGATAAAATGACAACGGGGTGGGTATTAATCGAGAAATTGCTTAGATAATAAAGAATTATTCTTGTTTCAAAGAAATTTCAGCTCCGGAGGTTACCCAAAAACCAGAAAAAAACGACAGGTCGCGGGTTGAAAGAATGGTCAAAATTTAAAGGGCGTCAGATCTTCCCCAAAACCTGGTAAAATGACAACGGGGTGGGTATTGATCGAGAAATTGCTGAGATCAGAAAGAATGATCCTTGTTCCAAAGAAATTTCAGCTCCGGAGGTTACCCAAAAACCAGATAAAAACGACAGGTCGCGGGTTGAAAGAATGGTCAAAATTTAAAGGGCGTCACATATTCCCCATAATCTGATAAAATTACAATGGGGTGGGTATTAATTGAGAAATTGCTGAGATTAGAAAGAATTATCCTTGTTCCAAAGAAATTTCAGCTCCGGAGGTCACGCCAAAAACCAGAAAAAAACAACAGATTGTGGGTTGATAAAATGGTCAAAGTTTAAAGGGCGTCAGATCTTCCCCTAAACCAGATAAAATTACAATGGGGTGGGTATTAATCAAGAAATTGCTGAGATTAGAAAGAATTGTCTTTTCTCCAAAGACATTTCAGCTCCGGAGGTTAATTCAAAAACCAGAAGAAAACGACAGGTCGCGGGTTGAAAAAATGGTCAAAATTTAAAGGGCGTCAGATCTTTCCTAAAACCTGATAAAATGACATTGGGGTGGGTATTGATCGAGAAATTGCAGAGATTAGAAAGAATTATCTTTGTTTCAAAGAAATTTCAGCTCCGGAGGTTAATTCAAAAACCAGAAGAAAACGACAGGTCGCGGGTTGAAAGAATGGTCAAAATTTAAAGGGCGTCACATATTCCCCATAACCTGATAAAATTACAATGGGGTGGGTATTAATTGAGAAATTGCTGAGATTAGAAAGAATTATCCTTGTTCCAAAGAAATTTCAGCTCCGGAGGTCACGCCAAAAACCAGAAAAAAACAACAGATTGTGGGTTGATAAAATGGTCAAAGTTTAAAGGGCGTCAGATCTTCCCCTAAACCAGATAAAATTACAATGGGGTGGGTATTAATCGAGAAATTGCTGAGATTAGAAAGAATTGTCTTTTCTCCAAAGACATTTCAGCTCCGGAGGTTAATTCAAAAACCAGAAGAAAACGACAGGTCGCGGGTTGAAAAAATGGTCAAAATTTAAAGGGCGTAAGATCTTCCCCAAAACCTGATAAAATGACAACGGGGTGGGTATTAGTCGAGAAATTGCTGAGATTAGAAAGAATAATCTTTTCTCCAAAGACATTTCAGCTCCGGAGGTTAATTCAAAAACCAGAAAAAAACGACAGGTCGCGGGTTGAAAAAATGGTCAAAATTTAAAGGGCGTCACATCTTTCCCTAAACCTGATAAAAATGACAACGGGTTGGGTATTAATCGAGAAATTGCTGAGATCAGAAAGAATTATCCTTGTTCCAAAGAAATTTCAGCTCCGGAGGTTACTCTAAAAACCAGAAAGAAGCGACAGGTCGCGGGTTGAAAAAATGGTCAAAATTTAAAGTACGTCAGATCTTCCCCAAAACCTGATAAAATGACAATGGGTTGGGTATTAATCGAGAAATTGCTGCGATTAGAAAGAATTATCTTTGTTCCAAAGAAATTTCAGTGCCGGAGGTCACGCCAAAAACCAGAAAAAAACAACAGGTCGTGGGTTGAAAAAATCGTCAAAATTTAAAGGGCGTCAGATCTTCCCCAAAACCTGATAAAATGACAACGGGGTGGGTATTAGTCGAGAAATTGCTGAGATTAGAAAGAATTATCCTTGTTCCAAAGAAATTTCAATTCCGGTGGTTACCTAAAAAGCAGAAAAAAACGACAGGTCGCGGGTTGAAAAAATGGTCAAAATTTAAAGGGCGTCAGATCTTCCCCAAAACCTGATAAAATGACAACGGGGTGGGTATTAATCGAGAAATTGCTGAAATTATAAAGAATAATCCTTGTTTCAAAGAAATTTCATCTCCGGACGTTACCCAAAAAGCAGAAAAAAACGACAGGTCGTGGGTTGAAAGAATGGTCAAAATTCAAAGGGCGTCACATATTCCCCATAATCTGATAAAATTACAATGGGGTGGGTATTAATTGAGAAATTGCTGAGATTAGAAAGAATTATCCTTGTTCCAAAGAAATTTCAGCTCCGGAGGTCACGCCAAAAACCAGAAAAAAACAATAGGTTGTGGGTCGATAAAATGGTCAAAATTTAAAGGGCGTCAGATCTTCCCCAAAACCTGATAAAATGACAACGGGGTGGGTATTAGTCGAGAATTTGCTGAGATTAGAAAGAACTATCTTTTCTCCAAAGACATTTCAGCTCCGGAGGTTAATTCAAAAACCAGAAAAAAACGACAAGTCGCGGACTGAAAAAATGGTCAAAATTTAAAGGGCATCAGATCTTCCCCAAAACCTGATAAAATGACAACGGGGTGGATATTAATCGAGAAATTGCAGAGATTAGAAAGAATTATCCTTGTTTCAAAGAAATTTCATCTCCGGAGGTTACCCAAAAACCAGAAAAAAACGACAGGTCGCGGGTTGAAAGAATGGTCAAAATTTAAAGGGCGTCACATATTCCCCATAACCTGATAAAATTACAAAGGGGTGGGTATTAATTGAGAAATTGCTGAGATTAGAAAGAATTATCCTTGTTCCAAAGAAATTTCAGCTCCGGAGGTCACGCCAAAAACCAGAAAAAAACAACAGGTTGTGGGTTGATAAAATGGTCAAAGTTTAAAGGACGTCAGATCTTCCCCTAAACCAGATAAAATTACAATGGGGTGGGTATTAATCGAGAAATTGCTGTGATTAGAAAGAATTATCCTTGTTCCAAAGAAATTTCAGCTCCAGAGGTCACGCCAAAAACCAGAAAAAAACAACAGGTTGTGGGTTGAAAAAATGGTCAAAATTTAAAGAGCTTCAGATCTTTCTTAAAGACTGATAAAATGACGATGTTGTGGGTATTAATCGAGAAATTGCAGAGATAAGAAAGAATTATCTTTGTTCCAAAGAATTTTAATCTTCGGAGGTTACTTCAAAAACCAGAAAAAAACGACAGGTCGCGGGTTGAAAAAATGGTCAAAATTTAAAGGGCATCAGATCTTTCCTAAAATCTGATAAAATGACAACGGGGTGGGTATTAGTCGAGAAATCGCTGAGATTAGAAAGAATTATCCTTGTTCCAAAGAAATTTGAATTCCGGAGGTTACCTAAAAAGCAGAAAAAAACGACAGGTAGCGAGTTGAAAAAATGGTCAAAATTTAAAGGGCGTCACATCTTCCCCAAAACCTGATAAAATGACAACGGGGTGGGTATTAATCGAGAAATTGCTGAGATTATAAAGAATTATCCTCGTTTTAAATAAATTTTATCTCCGGAGGTTACCCAAAAACCAGAAAAAAACGACAGGTCGCGGGTTGAAAGAATGGTCAAAATTCAAAGGGCGTCACATATTCCCCATAACCTGATAAAATTACAATGGGGTGGGTATTAATTGAGAAATTGCTGAGATTAGAAAGAATTATCCTTGTTCCAAAGAAATTTCAGCTCCAGAGGTCACGCCAAAAACCAGAAAAAAACAACAGATTGTGGGTTGATAAAATGGTCAAAGTTTAAAGGGCGTCAGATCTTCCCCTAAACCAGATAAAATTACGATGGGGTGGGTATTAATTGAGAAATTGCTGAGATTAGAAAGAATGATCTTTTCTCCAAAGACATTTCAGCTCCAGAGGTTACCCAAAAAGCAGAAAAAAACGACAGGTCGCGGGTTGAAAGAATGGTCAAAATTTAAAGGGCGTCACATCTTCCCCATAACCTGATAAAATGACAACGGGGTGGGTATTAATCGAGAAATTCCTTAGATAATAAAGAATTATTCTTGTTTCAAAGAAATTTCACCTCCGGAGGTTACCCAAAAACCAGAAAAAAACGACAGGTCGCGGGTTGAAAGAATGGTCAAAATTTAAAGGGCGTCAGATCTTCCCCAAAACCTGATAAAATGACAACGGGGTGGGTATTAATCGAGAAATTGTTGAAATTATAAAGAATAATCCTTGTTTCAAAGAAATTTCATCTCCGGACCTTACCCAAAAAGCAGAAAAAAACGACAGGTCGCGGGTTGAAAGAATGGTCAAAATTCAAAGGGCGTCACATATTCCCCATAACCTGATAAAATTACAATGGGGTGGGTATTAATTGAGAAATTGCTGAGATTAGAAAGAATTATCCTTGTTCCAAAGAAATTTCAGCTCCGGAGGTCACGCCAAAAACCAGAAAAAAACAACAGGTTGTGGGTCGATAAAATGGTCAAAATTTAAAGGGCGTCAGATCTTCCCCAAAACCTGATAAAATGACAACGGGGTGGGTATTAGTCGAGAAATTGCTGAGATTAGAAAGAACTATCTTTTCTCCAAAGACATTTCAGCTCCGGAGGTTAATTCAAAAACCAGAAAAAAACGACAAGTCGCGGACTGAAAAAATGGTCAAAATTTAAAGGGCATCAGATCTTCCCCAAAACCTGATAAAATGACAACGGGGTGGGTATTAATCGAGAAATTGCAGAGATTAGAAAGAATTATCCTTGTTTCAAAGAAATTTCATCTCCGGAGGTTACCCAAAAACCAGAAAAAAACGACAGGTCGCGGGTTGAAAGAATGGTCAAAATTTAAAGGGCGTCACATATTCCCCATAACCTGATAAAATTACAAAGGGGTGGGTATTAATTGAGAAATTGCTGAGATTAGAAAGAATTATCCTTGTTCCAAAGAAATTTCAGCTCCGGAAGTCACGCCAGAAACCAGAAAAAAACAACAGGTTGTGGGTTGAAAAAATGGTCAAAATTTAAAGAGCTTCAGATCTTTCTTAAAGACTGATAAAATGACGATGTTGTGGGTATTAATCGAGAAATTGCAGAGATAAGAAAGAATTATCTTTGTTCCAAAGAATTTTAATCTTCGGAAGTTACTTCAAAAACCAGAAAAAAACGACAGGTCGCGGGTTGAAAAAATGGTCAAAATTTAAAGGGCATCAGATCTTTCCTAAAACCTGATAAAATGACAACGGGGTGGGTATTAGTCGAGAAATCGCTGAGATTAGAAAGAATTATCCTTGTTCCAAAGAAATTTGAATTCCGGAGGTTACCTAAAAAGCAGAAAAAAACGACAGGTAGCGAGTTGAAAAAATGGTCAAAATTTAAAGGGCGTCAGATCTTCCCCAAAACCTGATAAAATGACAACGGGGTGGGTATTAATCGAGAAATTGCTGAGATTATAAAGAATTATCCTCGTTTCAAATAAATTTCAGCTCCGGAGGTTACCCAAAAAGCAGAAAAAAACGACAGGTAGCGGGTTGAAAGAATGGTCAAAATTCAAAGGGCGTCACATATTCCCCATAACCTGATAAAATTACAATGGGGTGGGTATTAATTGAGAAATTGCTGAGATTAGAAAGAATGATCTTTTCTCCAAAGACATTTCAGCTCCAGAGGTTACCCAAAAAGCAGAAAAAAACGACAGGTCGCGGGTTGAAAGAATGGTCAAAATTTAAAGGGCGTCACATCTTCCCCATAACCTGATAAAATGACAACGGGGTGGGTATTAATCGAGAAATTCCTTAGATAATAAAGAATTATTCTTGTTTCAAAGAAATTTCACCTCCGGAGGTTACCCAAAAACCAGAAAAAAACGACAGGTCGCGGGTTGAAAGAATGGTCAAAATTTAAAGGGCGTCAGATCTTCCCCAAAACCTGATAAAATGACAACGGGGTGGGTATTAATCGAGAAATTGCTGAGATCAGAAAGAATGATCCTTGTTCCAAAGAAACTTCAGCTCCAGAGGTTACCCAAAAAGCAGAAAAAAACGACAGGTCGCGGGTTGAAAAAATGGTCAAAATTTAAAGGGCGTCACATCTTTCCCTAAACCTGATAAAAATGACAACGGGGTGGGTATTAATCGAGAAATTGCTGAGATCATAAAGAATTATCCTTGTTCCAAAGAAATTTCAGCTCCGGAGGTTACTCTAAAAACCAGAAAGAAGCGACAGGTCGCGGGTTGAAAAAATGGTCAAAATTTAAAGTACGTCAGATCTTCCCCAAAACCTGATAAAATGACAATGGGGTGGGTATTAATCGAGAAATTGCTGCGATTAGAAAGAATTATCTTTGCTCCAAAGAAATTTCAGCTCCGGAGGTCACGCCAAAAACCAGAAAAAAACAACAGGTCGTGGGTTGAAAAAATCGTCAAAATTTAAAGGGCGTCAGATCTTCCCCAAAACCTGATAAAATGACAACGGGGTGGGTATTAGTCGAGAAATTGCGGAGATTAGAAAGAACTATCCTTGTTCCAAAGAAATTTCAATTCCGGAGGTTACCTAAAAAGCAGAAAAAAAAGACAGGTCGCGGGTTGAAAAAATGCTCAAAATTTAAAGGGCGTCAGATCTTCCCCAAAACCTGATAAAATGACAACGGGGTGGGTATTAATCGAGAAATTGCTGAGATTATAAAGAATTATCCTTGTTTCAAAGAAATTTTCTCTCCGGAGGTTCCCCAAAAACCAGAAAAAAACGACAGGTCGCGGGTTGAAAAAATGGTCAAAATTTAAAGGGCGTCAGATCTTCCCCAAAACCTGATAAAATGACAACGGGGTGGGTATTAATCGAGAAATTGCTGAGATTATAAAGAATTATCCTTGTTTCAAAGAAATTTTATCTCCGGAGGTTACCCAAAAACCAGAAAAAAACGACAGGTCGCGGGTTGAAATAATGGTCAAAATTCAAAGGGCGTCACATATTCCCCATAACCTGATAAAATGACAACGGGGTGGGTATTAATTGAGAAATTGCTGAGATTAGAAAGAATTATCCTTGTTCCAAAGAAATTTCAGCTCCGGAGGTCACGCCAAATACCAGAAAAAAACAACAGGTCGTGGGTTGATAAAATGGTCAAAGTTTAAAGGACGTCAGATCTTCCCCTAAACCAGATAAAATGACAATGGGGTGGGTATTAATCGAGAAATTGCTGAGATTAGAAAGAATGATCTTTTCTCCAATGACATTTCAGCTCCAGAGGTTACCCAAAAAGCAGAAAAAAACGACAGGTCGCGGGTTGAAAGAATGGTCAAAATTTAAAGGGCGTCACATCTTCCCCATAACCTGATAAAATGACAACGGGGTGGGTATTAATCGAGAAATTGCTTAGATAATAAAGAATTATTCTTGTTTCAAAGAAATTTCAGCTCCGGAGGTTACCCAAAAAGCAGAAAAAAACGACAGGTTGCGGGTTGAAAGAATGGTCAAAATTTAAAGGGCGTCAGATCTTCCCCAAAACCTGATAAAATGACAACGGGGTGGGTATTAATCGAGAAATTCCTTAGATCAGAAAGAATGATCCTTGTTCCAAAGAAACTTCAGCTCCAGAGGTTACCCAAAAAGCAGAAAAAAACGACAGGTCGCGGGTTGAAAAAATTGTCAAAATTTAAATGGCGTCACATCTTTCACTAAACCTGATAAAAATGACAACGGGGTGGGTATTAATCGAGAAATTGCTGAGATCATAAAGAATTATCCTTGTTCCAAAGAAATTTCAGCTCCGGAGGTTACTCTAAAAACCAGAAAGAAGCGACAGGTCGCGGGTTGAAAAAATGGTCAAAATTTAAAGTACGTCAGATCTTCCCCAAAACCTGATAAAATGACAATGGTGTGGGTATTAATCGAGAAATTGCTGAGATTAGAAAGAATTATCTTTGTTCCAAAGAAATTTCAATTCCGGTGGTTACCTAAAAAGCAGAAAAAAACGACAGGTTGCGGGTTGAAAGAATGGTCAAAATTTAAAGGGCGTCAGATCTTTCCCAAAACCTGATAAAATGACAACGGGGTGGGTATTAATCGAGAAATTTCAGAGATTAGAAAGAATTATCTTTGTTCCAAAGAAATTTCAGCTTCTGAGGTTATATCAAAGATCAGAAAAAAACGACAGGTCGCAGGTTGAAAAAATGGTCAAAATTTAAAGGGCGTCAGATCTTTCCTAAAACCTGATAAAATGACATTGGGGTGGGTATTGATCGAGAAATTACAGAGATTAGAAAGAATTATCTTTGTTTCAAAGAAATTTCAGCTCCTGAGGTTAATTCAAAAACCAGAAAAAAACGACAGGTCGCGGGTTGAAAAAATGGTCAAAATTTAAAGGGCGTCAGATCTTTCCTAAAACCTGATAAAATGACATTGGGGTGGGTATTGATCGAGAAATTGCAGAGATTAGAAAGAATCATCTTTGTTTCAAAGACATTTCAGCTCCGGAGGTTAATTCAAAAACCAGAAAAAAACGACAGGTCGCGGGTTGAAAAAACGGTCAAAATTTAAAGGGCGTCAGATCTTTCCTAAAACCTGATAAAATGACATTGGGGTGGGTATTGATCGAGAAATTGCAGAGATTCGAAAGAATTATCTTTTTTTCAAAGAAATTTCAGCTCCTGAGGTTAATTCAAAAACCAGAAAAAAACGACAGGTCGCGGGTTGAAAAAATGGTCAAAATTTAAAGGGCGTCAGATCTTTCCTAAAACCTGATAAAATTACAATGGGGTGGGTATTAATAGAGAAATTGCAGAGATTAGAAAGAATTAACTTTTTTCCAAAGACATTTCAGCTCCTGAGGTTAATTCAAAAAGCAGAAAAAAACGACAGGTCGCGGGTTGAAAAAATGGTCAAAATTTAAAGGGCGTCAGATCTTTCCTAAAACCTGATAAAATGACATTGGGGTGGGTATTGATCGAGAAATTGCAGAGATTAGAAAGAATTATCTTTTTTCCAAAGACATTTCAGCTCCTGAGGTTAATTCAAAAACCAGAAAAAAACGACAGGTCGCGGGCTGAAAAAATGGTCAAAATTTAAAGGGCGTCAGATCTTTCCTAAAACCTGATAAAATGATGATGGGGTGGGTATTAATCGAGAAATTGCAGAGATTAGAAAGAATTATCTTTGTTTCAAAGAAATTTCAGCTCCGGAGGTTAATTCAAAAAGCAGAAAAAAACGACAGGTCGCGGGTTGAAAAAATGGTCAAAATTTAAAAGGCGTCAGATCTTTCCTAAAACCTCATAAAATGACGATGGGGTGGGTATTGATCGAGAAATTGCAGAGATTAGAAAGAATTATCTTTGTTTCAAAGAAATTTCAGCTCCGGAGGTGATGCCAAAAACCAGAAAAAAACGACAGGTCGCGGGTCGAAAAACTGGTCAAAATTTAAAGAGCTTCAGATCTTTCTTAAAGAGTGATAAAATGACGATGGTGTGGGTATTAATCGAGAAATTGCAGAGATTAAAAAGAATTATCTTTGTTTCAAAGAAATTTCAGCTCCGGAGGTTAATTCAAAAACCAGAAAAAAACGACAGGTCGCGGGTTGAAAAAATGGTCAAAATTTAAAGGGCGTCAGATCTTTCCTAAAACCTGATAAAATGACATCGGGGTGGGTATTGATCGAGAAATTGCAGAGATTAGAAAGAATTATCTTTGTTTCAAAGAAATTTCAGCTCCTGAGGTTAATTCAAAAACCAGAAAAAAACGACAGGTCGCGGGTTGAAAAAATGGTCAAAATTTAAAGGGCGTCAGATCTTTCCTAAAACCTGATAAAATGACATTGGGGTGGGTATTGATCGAGAAATTGCAGAGATTAGAAAGAATTATCTTTGTTTCAAAGAAATTTCAGCTCCGGAGGTGATGCCAAAAACCAGAAAAAAACGACAGGTCGCGGGTTGAAAAAATGGTCAAAATTTAAATGGCGTCAGATCTTTCCTAAAACCTGATAAAATGACGATGGGGTGGGTATTGATCGAGAAATTGCAGAGATTAGAAAGAATTATCTTTGTTTCAAAGAATTTTCAGCTCCGGAGGTGATGCCAAAAACCAGAAAAAAACGACAGGTCGCGGGTTGAAAAAATGGTCAAAATTTAAAGGGCGTCAGATCTTTCCTAAAACCTCATAAAATGACGATGGGGTGGGTATTGATCAAGAAATTGCAGAGATTAGAAAGAATTATCTTTGTTTCAAAGAAATTTCAGCTCCGGAGGTGATGCCAAAAACCAGAAAAAAACGACAGGTCGCGGGTTGAAAAAATGGTCAAAATTTAAAGAGCTTCAGATCTTTCTTAAAGAGTGATAAAATGACGATGGTGTGGGTATTAATCGAGAAATTGCAGAGATTAGAAAGAATTATCTTTGTTTCAAAGAAATTTCAGCTCCGGAGGTTAATTCAAAAACCAGAAAAAAACGACAGGTCGCGGGTTGAAAAAATGGTCAAAATTTAAAGGGCGTCAGATCTTTCCTAAAACCTGATAAAATGACATTGGGGTGGGTATTGATCGAGAAAATGCAGAGATTAGAAAGAATTATCTTTGTTTCAAAGAAATTTCAGCTCCTGAGGTTAATTCAAAAACCAGAAAAAAACGACAGGTCGCGGGTTGAAAAAATGGTCAAAATTTAAAGGGCGTCAGATCTTTCCTAAAACCTGATAAAATGACATTGGGGTGGGTATTGATCGAGAAATTGCAGAGATTAGAAAGAATTATCTTTGTTTCAAAGAAATTTCAGCTCCGGAGGTGATGCCAAAAACCAGAAAAAAACGACAGGTCGCGGGTTGAAAAAATGGTCAAAATTTAAAGGGCGTCAGATCTTTCCTAAAACCTGATAAAATGACGATGGGGTGGGTATTAATCGAGAAATTGCAGAGATTAGAAAGAATTGTCTTTGTTTCAAAGAAATTTCAGCTCCGGAGGTGATGCCAAAAACCAGAAAAAATGACAGGTCGCGGGTTGAAGAAATGGTCAAAATTTAAAGGGCATCAGATCTTCCCCAAAACCTGATCAAATGACAATGGGGTGGGTATTAATCGAGAAATTTCAGAGATTAGAAAGAATTATCTATGGTTGAAAGAAATTTCAGCTCCGGAGGTTAATTCAAAAACCAGAAAAAAACGACAGGTCGCGGGCTGAAAAAATGGTAAAAATTTAAAGGGCGTCAGATCTTTCCTAAAACCTGATAAAATTACAATGGGGTGGGTATTAATAGAGAAATTGCAGAGATTAGAAAGAATTAACTTTTTTCCAAAGACATTTCAGCTCCTGAGGTTAATTCAAAAAGCAGAAAAAAACGACAGGTCGCGGGTTGAAAAAATGGTCAAAATTTAAAGGGCGTCAGATCTTTCCTAAAACCTGATAAAATGACATTGGGGTGGGTATTGATCGAGAAATTGCAGAGATTAGAAAGAATTATCTTTTTTCCAAAGACATTTCAGCTCCTGAGGTTAATTCAAAAACCAGAAAAAAACGACAGGTCGCGGGCTGAAAAAATGGTCAAAATTTAAAGGGCGTCAGATCTTTCCTAAAACCTGATAAAATGATGATGGGGTGGGTATTAATCGAGAAATTGCAGAGATTAGAAAGAATTATCTTTGTTTCAAAGAAATTTCAGCTCCGGAGGTTAATTCAAAAACCAGAAAAAAACGACAGGTCGCGGGCTGAAAAAATGGTCAAAATTTAAAGGGCGTCAGATCTTTCCTAAAACCTGATAAAATGACGATGGGGTGGGTATTGATCGAGAAATTGCAGAGATTAAAAAGAATTATCTTTGTTTCAAAGAATTTTCAGCTCCGGAGGTGATGCCAAAAACCAGAAAAAAACGACAGGTCGCGGGTTGAAAAAATGGTCAAAATTTAAAGGGCGTCAGATCTTTCCTAAAACCTCATAAAATGACGATGGGGTGGGTATTGATCGAGAAATTGCAGAGATTAGAAAGAATTATCTTTGTTTCAAAGAAATTTCAGCTCCGGAGGTGATGCCAAAAACCAGAAAAAAACGACAGGTCGCGGGTTGAAAAAATGGTCAAAATTTAAAGAGCTTCAGATCTTTCTTAAAGAGTGATAAAATGACGATGGTGTGGGTATTAATCGAGAAATTGCAGAGATTAGAAAGAATTATCTTTGTTTCAAAGAAATTTCAGCTCCGGAGGTTAATTCAAAAACCAGAAAAAAAACGACAGGTCGCGGGTTGAAAAAATGGTCAAAATTTAAAGGGCGTCAGATCTTTCCTAAGACCTGATAAAATGAGGATGGGGTGGGTATTAATCGAGAAATTGCAGAGATTAGAAAGAATTATCTTTGTTCCAAAGAAATTTCAGCTTCAGAGGTTACATCAAAGATCAGAAAAAAACGACAGGTCGCAAGTTGAAGAAATGGTCAAAATTTAAAGGACGTCAGATCTTTCCCAAAACCTGATAAAATGACAACGGGGTGGGTATTAATCGAGAAATTGCAGAGATTAGAAAGAATCATCTTTGTTCCAAAGAAATTTCAACTCCGGAGGTTAATTCAAAAACCAGAAAAAAACGACAGGTCGCGGGCTGAAAAAATGGTCAAAATTTAAAGGGCGTCAGATCTTTCCTAAAACCTGATAAAATGACGATGGGGTGGGTATTGATCGAGAAATTGCAGAGATTAAAAAGAATTATCTTTGTTTCAAAGAATTTTCAGCTCCGGAGGTGATGCCAAAAACCAGAAAAAAACGACAGGTCGCGGGTTGAAAAAATGGTCAAAATTTAAAGGGCGTCAGATCTTTCCTAAAACCTCATAAAATGACGATGGGGTGGGTATTGATCGAGAAATTGCAGAGATTAGAAAGAATTATGTTTGTTTCAAAGAAATTTCAGCTCCGGAGGTGATGCCAAAAACCAGAAAAAAACGACAGGTCGCGGGTTGAAAAAATGGTCAAAATTTAAAGAGCTTCAGATCTTTCTTAAAGAGTGATAAAATGACGATGGTGTGGGTATTAATCGAGAAATTGCAGAGATTAGAAAGAATTATCTTTGTTTCAAAGAAATTTCAGCTCCGGAGGTTAATTCAAAAACCAGAAAAAAACGACAGGTCGCGGGTTGAAAAAATGGTCAAAATTTAAAGGGCGTCAGATCTTTCCTAAAACCTGATAAAATGACATTGGGGTGGGTATTGATCGAGAAATTGCAGAGATTAGAAAGAATTATCTTTGTTTCAAAGAAATTTCAGCTCCGGAGGTGATGCCAAAAACCAGAAAAAAACGACAGGTCGCGGGTTGAAAAAATGGTCAAAATTTAAAGGGCGTCAGATCTTTCCTAAAACCTGATAAAATGACGATGGGGTGGGTATTGATCGAGAAATTGCAGAGATTAGAAAGAATCATCTTTGTTTCAAAGAAATTTCAGCTCCGGAGGTTAATTCAAAAAGCAGAAAAAGACGACAGGTCGCGGGTTGAAAAAATGGTCAAAATTTAAAGGGCGTCAGATCTTTCCTAAAACCTCATAAAATGACATTGGGGTGGGTATTGATCGGGAAATTGCAGAGATTCGAAAGAATTATCTTTGTTTCAAAGAAATTTCAGCTCCGGAGGTGATGCCAAAAACCAGAAAAAAACGACAGGTCGCGGGTTGAAAAAATGGTCAAAATTTAAAGGGCGTCAGATCTTTCCTAAAACCTGATAAAATGACATTGGGGTGGGTATTGATCGAGAAATTGCAGAGATTAGAAAGAATTATCTTTGTTTCAAAGAAATTTCAGCTCCGGAGGTGATGCCAAAAACCAGAAAAAAACGACAGGTCGCGGGTTGAAAAAATGGTCAAAATTTAAAGAGCTTCAGATCTTTCTTAAAGAGTGATAAAATGGCGATGGTGTGGGTATTAATCGAGAAATTGCAGAGATTAGAAAGAATTATCTTTGTTTCAAAGAAATTTCAGCTCCGGAGGTCACGCCAAAAACCAGAAAAAAACAACAGGTCGTGGGTTGATAAAATGGTCAAAGTTTAAAGGGCGTCAGATCTTCCCCTAAACCAGATAAAATTACAATAGGGTGGGTATTAATCGAGAAATTGTTGAGATTAGAAAGAATGATCTTTTCTCCAAAGACATTTCAGCTCCAGAGGTTACCCAAAAAGCAGAAAAAAACGACAGGTCGCGGGTTGAAAGAATGGTCAAAATTTAAAGGGCGTCACATCTTCCCCATAACCTGATAAAATGACAACGGGGTGGGTATTAATCGAGAAATTGCTTAGATAATAAAGAATTATTCTTGTTTCAAAGAAATTTCAGCTCCGGAGGTTACCCAAAAACCAGAAAAAAACGACAGGTCGCGGGTTGAAAGAATGGTCAAAATTTAAAGGGCGTCACATATTCCCCATAACCTGATAAAATTACAAAGGGGTGGGTATTAATTGAGAAATTGCTGAGATTAGAAAGAATTATCCTTGTTCCAAAGAAATTTCAGCTCCGGAGGTCACGCCAAAAACCAGAAAAAAACAACAGGTTGTGGGTTGAAAAAATGGTCAAAGTTTAAAGGACGTCAGATCTTCCCCTAAACCAGATAAAATTACAATGGGGTGGGTATTAATCGAGAAATTGCTGTGATTAGAAAGAATTATCCTTGTTCCAAAGAAATTTCAGCTCCGGAGGTCACGCCAAAAACCAGAAAAAAACAACAGATTGTGGGTTGATAAAATGGTCAAAGTTTAAAGGGCGTCAGATCTTCCCCTAAACCAGATAAAATTACAATGGGGTGGGTATTAATCGAGAAATTGCTGAGATTAGAAAGAATTGTCTTTTCTCCAAAGACATTTCAGCTCCGGAGGTTAATTCAAAAACCAGAAGAAAACGACAGGTCGCGGGTTGAAAAAATGGTCAAAATTTAAAGGGCGTCAGAATCTCTAAACCTGATAAAAATGACAACGGGGTGGGTATTAATCGAGAAATTGCTGAGATCAGAAAGAATTATCCTTGTTCCAAAGAAATTTCAGCTCCGGAGGTTACTCTAAAAACCAGAAAGAAGCGACAGGTCGCGGGTTGAAAAAATGGTCAAAATTTAAAGTACGTCAGATCTTCCCCAAAACCTGATAAAATGACAATGGGGTGGGTATTAATCGAGAAATTGCTGCGATTAGAAAGAATTATCTTTGTTCCAAAGAAATTTCAGCTCCGGAGGTCACGCCAAAAACCAGAAAAAAACAACAGGTCGTGGGTTGAAAAAATGGTCAAAATTTAAAGGGCGTCAGATCTTCCCCAAAACCTGATAAAATGACAACGGGGTGGGTATTAGTCGAGAAATTGCTGAGATTAGAAAGAATTATCCTTGTTCCAAAGAAATTTCAATTCCGGTGGTTACCTAAAAAGCAGAAAAAAACGACAGGTCGCGGGTTGAAAAAATGGTCAAAATTTAAAGGGCGTCAGATCTTCCCCAAAACCTGATAAAATGACAACGGGGTGGGTGTTAATCGAGAAATTGCTGAAATTATAAAGAATAATCCTTGTTTCAAAGAAATTTCATCTCCGGAGGTTACCCAAAAACCAGAAAAAAACGACAGGTCGCGGGTTGAAATAATGGTCAAAATTCAAAGGGCGTCACATATTCCCCATAACCTGATAAAATGACAACGGGGTGGGTATTAATTGAGAAATTGCTGAGATTAGAAAGAATTATCCTTGTTCCAAAGAAATTTCAGCTCCGGAGGTCACGCCGAATACCAGAAAAAAACAACAGGTCGTGGGTTGATAGAATGGTCAAAGTTTAAAGGACGTCAGATCTTCCCCTAAACCAGATAAAATTACAATGGGGTGGGTATTAATCGAGAAATTGCTGAGATTAGAAAGAATGATCTTTTCTCCAATGACATTTCAGCTCCAGAGGTTACCCAAAAAGCAGAAAAAACGACAGGTCGCGGGTTGAAAGAATGGTCAAAATTTAAAGGGCGTCACATCTTCCCCATAACCTGATAAAATGACAACGGGGTGGGTATTAATCGAGAAATTGCTGAGATTATAAAGAATTATCCTTGTTTCAAAGAAATTTTCTCTCCGGAGGTTACCCAAAAACCAGAAAAAAACGACAGGTCGCGGGTTGAAAAAATGGTCAAAATTTAAAGGGCGTCACATCTTTCCCTAAACCTGATAAAAATGACAACGGGGTGGGTATTAATCGAGAAATTGCTGAGATCATAAAGAATTATCCTTGTTCCAAAGAAATTTCAGCTCCGGAGGTTACTCTAAAAACCAGAAAGAAGCGACAGGTCGCGGGTTCAAAAAATGGTCAAAATTTAAAGTACGTCAGATCTTCCACAAAACCTGATAAAATGACAATGGGGTGGGTATTAATCGAGAAATTGCTGCAATTAGAAAGAATTATCTTTGTTCCAAAGAAATTTCAGCTCCGGAGGTCACGCCAAAAACCAGAAAAAAACAACAGGTCGTGGGTTGAAAAAATGGTCAAAATTTAAAGGGCGTCAGATCTTCCCCAAAACCTGATAAAATGACAACGGGGTGGGTATTAGTTGAGAAATTGCTGAGATTAGAAAGAATTATCCTTGTTCCAAAGAAATTTCAATTCCGGAGGTTACCTAAAAAGCAGAAAAAAAAGACAGGTCGCGGGTTGAAAAAATGTTCAAAATTTAAAGGGCGTCAGATCTTCCCCAAAACCTGATAAAATGACAACGGGGTGGGTATTAATCGAAAAATTGCTGAGATTATAAAGAATTATCCTTGTTTCAAAGAAATTTTCTTTCCGGAGGTTCCCCAAAAACCAGAAAAAAACGACAGGTCGCGGGTTGAAAAAATGGTCAAAATTTAAAGGGCGTCAGATCTTCCCCAAAACCTGATAAAATGACAACGGGGTGGGTATTAATCGAGAAATTGCTGAGATTATAAAGAATTATCCTTGTTTCAAAGAAATTTTATCTCCGGAGGTTACCCAAAAACCAGAAAAAAACGACAGGTTGCGGGTTGAAAAAATGGTCAAAATTCAAAGGGCGTCAAATCTTCCCCTAAACCTGATAAAATGACAACGGGGTGGGTATTAATTGAGAAATTGCTGAGATTAGAAAGAATTATCCTTGTTCCAAAGAAATTTCAGCTCCGGAGGTCACGCCAATTACCAGAAAAAAACAACAGGTCGTGGGTTGATAAAATGGTCAAAGTTTAAAGGACGTCAGATCTTCCCCTAAACCAGATAAAATTACAATGGGGTGGGTATTAATCGAGAAATTGCTGAGATTAGAAAGAATGATCTTTTCTCCAATGACATTTCAGCTCCAGAGGTTACCCAAAAAGCAGAAAAAAACGACAGGTCGCGGGTTGAAAGAGTGGTCAAAATTTAAAGGGCGTCACATCTTTCCCTAAACCTGATAAAAATGACAACGGGGTGGGTATTAATCGAGAAATTGCTTAGATAATAAAGAATTATTCTTGTTTCAAAGAAATTTCAGCTCCGGAGGTTACCCAAAAAGCAGAAAAAAACGACAGGTTGCGGGTTGAAAGAATGGTCAAAATTTAAAGGGCGTCAGATCTTCCCCAAAACCTGATAAAATGACAACGGGGTGGGTATTAATCGAGAAATTGCTGAGATCAGAAAGAATGATCCTTGTTCCAAAGAAACTTCAGCTCCAGAGGTTACCCAAAAAGCAGAAAAAAACGACAGGTCGCGGGTTGAAAAAATTGTCAAAATTTAAAGGGCGTCACATCTTTCACTAAACCTGATAAAAATGACAACGGGGTGGGTATTAGTCGAGAAATTGCTGAGATCAGAAAGAATTATCCTTGTTCCAAAGAAATTTCAGCTCCGGAGGTTACTCTAAAAACCAGAAAGAAGCGACAGGTCGCGTGTTGAAAAAATGGTCAAAATTTAAAGTACGTCAGATCTTCCCCAAAACCTGATAAAATGACAATGGGGTGGGTATTAATCGAGAAATTGCTGAGATTAGAAAGAATTATCTTTGTTCCAAAGAAATTTCAGCTCCGGAGGTCACGCCACAAACCAGAAAAAAACAACAGGTCGTGGGTTGAAAAAATGGTCAAAATTTAAAGGGCGTCAGATCTTCCCCAAAACCTGATAAAATGACAACGGGGTCGGTATTAGTCGAGAAATTGCTGAGATTAGAAAGAATTATCCTTGTTCCAAAGAAATTTCAATTTCGGTGGTTACCTTAAAAGCAGAAAAAAACGACAGGTCGCGGGTTGAAAAAATGATCAAAATTTAAAGGGCGTCAGATCTTCCCCAAAACCTGATAAAATGACAACGGGGTGGGTATTAATCGAGAAATTGCTGAAATTATTAAGAATAATCCTTGTTTCAAAGAAATTTCATCTCCGGACGTTACCCAAAAAGCAGAAGAAAACGACAGGTCGCGGGTTGAAAGAATGGTCAAAATTCAAAGGGCGTCACATATTCCCCATAACCTGATAAAATTACAATGGGGTGGGTATTAATTGAGAAATTGCTGAGATTAGAAAGAATTATCCTTGTTCCAAAGAAATTTCAGCTCCGGAGGTCACGCCAAAAACCAGAAAAAAACAACAGGTTGTGGGTCGATAAAATGGTCAAAATTTAAAGGGCGTCAGATCTTCCCCAAAACCTGATAAAATGACAACGGGGTGGGTATTAGTCGAGAAATTGCTGAGATTAGAAAGAACTATCTTTACTCCAAAGACATTTCAGCTCCGGAGGTTAATTCAAAAACCAGAAAAAAACGACAAGTCGCGGACAAAAAAATGGTCAAAATTTAAAGGGCATCAGATCTTCCCCAAAACCTGATAAAATGACAACGGGGTGGGTATTAATCGAGAAATTGCAGAGATTAGAAAGAATTATCCTTGTTTCAAAGAAATTCCATCTCCGGAGGTTACCCAAAAACCAGAAAAAAACGACAGGTCGCGGGTTGAAAGAATGGTCAAAATTTAATGGGCGTCACATATTCCCCATAACCTGATAAAATTACAAAGGGGTGGGTATTAATTGAGAAATTGCTGAGATTAGAAAGAATTATCCTTGTTCCAAAGAAATTTCAGCTCCGGAGGTCACGCCAAAAACCAGAAAAAAACAACAGGTTGTGGGTTGATAAAATGGTCAAAGTTTAAAGGACGTCAGATCTTCCCCTAAACCAGATAAAATTACAATGGGGTGGGTATTAATCGAGAAATTGCTGTGATTAGAAAGAATTATCCTTGTTCCAAAGAAATTTCAGCTCCGGAGGTCACGCCAAAAACCAGAAAAAAACAACAGGTTGTGGGTTGAAAAAATGGTCAAAATTTAAAGAGCTTCAGATCTTTCTTAAAGACTGATAAAATGACGATGTTGTGGGTATTAATCGAGAAATTGCAGAGATTAGAAAGAATTATCTTTGTTCCAAAGAATTTTAATCTTCGGAGGTTACTTCAAAAACCAGAAAAAAACGACAGGTCGCGGGTTGAAAAAATGGTCAAAATTTAAAGGGCATCAGATCTTTCCTAAAACCTGATAAAATGACAACGGGGTGGGTATTAGTCGAGAAATCGCTGAGATTAGAAAGAATTATCCTTGTTCCAAAGAAATTTGAATTCCGGAGGTTACCTAAAAAGCAGAAAAAAACGACAGGTAGCGAGTTGAAAAAATGGTCAAAATTTAAAGGGCGTCAGATCTTCCCCAAAACCTGATAAAATGACAACGGGGTGGGTATTAATCGAGAAATTGCTGAGATTATAAAGAATTATCCTCGTTTCAAATAAATTTTATCTCCGGAGGTTACCCAAAAACCAGAAAAAAACGACAGGTCGCGGGTTGAAAGAATGGTCAAAATTCAAAGGGCGTCACATATTCCCCATAACCTGATAAAATTACAATGGGGTGGGTATTAATTGAGAAATTGCTGAGATTAGAAATAATTATCCTTGTTCCAAAGAAATTTCAGCTCCGGAGGTCACGCCAAAAACCAGAAAAAAACAACAGGTCGTGGGTTGATAAAATGGTCAAAGTTTAAAGGACGTCAGATCTTCCCCAAAACCAGATAAAATTACAATGGGGTGGGTATTAATCGAGAAATTTCTGAGATTAGAAAGAATGATCTTTTCTCCAAAGACATTTCAGCTCCAGAGGTTACCCAAAAAGCAGAAAAAAACGACAGGTCGCGGGTTGAAAGAATGGTCAAAATTTAAAGGGCGTCACATCTTCCCCATAACCTGATAAAATGACAACGGGGTGGGTATTAATCGAGAAATTCCTTAGATAATAAAGAATTATTCTTGTTTCAAAGAAATTTCACCTCCGGAGGTTACCCAAAAAGCAGAAAAAAACGACAGGTCGCGGGTTGAAAGAATGGTCAAAATTTAAAGGGCGTCAGATCTTCCCCAAAACCTGATAAAATGACAACGGGGTGGGTATTAATCGAGAAATTGCTGAGATT
Organism: Euthynnus affinis; assembly: GCA_029490765.1. NCBI lineage: Eukaryota > Metazoa > Chordata > Actinopteri > Scombriformes > Scombridae > Euthynnus > Euthynnus affinis. The sequence goes on from JARJJI010000028.1 coordinate 451,297, forward strand.
ATAAAGAATTATCCTTGTTTCAAAGAAATTTTATCTCCGGAGGTTACCCAAAAACCAGAAAAAAACGACAGGTCGCGGGTTGAAATAATGGTCAAAATTCAAAGGGCGTCACATATTCCACATAACCTGATAAAATGACAACGGGGTGGGTATCAATTGAGAAATTGCTGAGATTAGAAAGAATTATCCTTGTTCCAAAGAAATTTCAGCTCCGGAGGTCACGCCAAATACCAGAAAAAAACAACAGGTCGTGGGTTGATAAAATGGTCAAAGTTTAAAGGACGTCAGATCTTCCCCTAAACCAGATAAAATTACAATGGGGTGGGTATTAATCGAGAAATTGCTGAGATTAGAAAGAATGATCTTTTCTCCAAAGACATTTCAGCTCCAGAGGTTACCCAAAAAGCAGAAAAAAACGACAGGTCGCGGGTTGAAAGAATGGTCAAAATTTAAAGGGCGTCACATCTTCCCCATAACCTGATAAAATGACAACGGGGTGGGTATTAATCGAGAAATTCCTTAGATAATAAAGAATTATTCTTGTTTCAAAGAAATTTCACCTCCGGAGGTTACCCAAAAAGCAGAAAAAAACGACAGGTCGCAGGTTGAAAGAATGGTCAAAATTTAAAGGGCGTCAGATCTTCCCCAAAACCTGATAAAATGACAACGGGGTGGGTATTAATCGAGAAATTGCTGAGATTATAAAGAATTATCCTTGTTTCAAAGAAATTTTATCTCCGGAGGTTACCCAAAAACCAGAAAAAAACGACAGGTCGCGGGTTGAAATAATGGTCAAAATTCAAAGGGCGTCACATATTCCCCATAACCTGATAAAATGACAACGGGGTGGGTATTAATTGAGAAATTGCTGAGATTAGAAAGAATTATCCTTGTTCCAAAGAAATTTCAGCTCCGGAGGTCACGCCAAATACCAGAAAAAAACAACAGGTCGTGGGTTGATAAAATGGTCAAAGTTTAAAGGACGTCAGATCTTCCCCTAAACCAGATAAAATTACAATGGGGTGGGTATTAATCGAGAAATTGCTGAGATTAGAAAGAATGATCTTTTCTCCAAAGACATTTCAGCTCCAGAGGTTACCCAAAAAGCAGAAAAAAACGACAGGTCGCGGGTTGAAAGAATGGTCAAAATTTAAAGGGCGTCACATCTTCCCCATAACCTGATAAAATGACAACGGGGTGGGTATTAATCGAGAAATTGCTTAGATAATAAAGAATTATTCTTGTTTCAAAGAAATTTCAGCTCCGGAGGTTACCCAAAAAGCAGAAAAAAACGACAGGTTGCGGGTTGAAAGAATGGTCAAAATTTAAAGGACGTCAGATCTTCCCCAAAACCTGATAAAATGACAACGGGGTGGGTATTAATCGAGAAATTGCTGAGATCAGAAAGAATGATCCTTGTTCCAAAGAAACTTCAGCTCCAGAGGTTACCCAAAAAGCAGAAAACAACGACAGGTCGCGGGTTGAAAAAATTGTCAAAATTTAAAGGGCGTCACATCTTTCACTAAACCTGATAAAAATGACAACGGGGTGGGTATTAATCGAGAAATTGCTGAGATCAGAAAGAATTATCCTTGTTCCAAAGAAATTTCAGCTCCGGAGGTTACTCTAAAAACCAGAAAGAAGCGACAGGTCGCGGGTTGAAAAAATGGTCAAAATTTAAAGTACGTCAGATCTTCCCCAAAACCTGATAAAATGACAATGGGGTGGGTATTAATCGAGAAATTGCTGAGATTAGAAAGAATTATCTTTGTTCCAAAGAAATTTCAGCTCCGGAGGTCACGCCACAAACCAGAAAAAAACAACAGGTCGTGGGTTGAAAAAATGGTCAAAATTTAAAGGGCGTCAGATCTTCCCCAAAACCTGATAAAATGACAACGGGGTCGGTATTAGTCGAGAAATTGCTGAGATTAGAAAGAATTATCCTTGTTCCAAAGAAATTTCAATTCCGGTGGTTACCTAAAAAGCAGAAAAAAACGACAGGTCGCGGGTTGAAAAAATGATCAAAATTTAAAGAGCGTCAGATCTTCCCCAAAACCTGATAAAATGACAACGGGGTGGGTATTAATCGAGAAATTGCTGAAATTATAAAGAATAATCCTTGTTTCAAAGAAATTTCATCTCCGGACGTTACCCAAAAAGCAGAAAAAAACGACAGGTCGCGGGTTGAAAGAATGGTCAAAATTCAAAGGGCGTCACATATTCCCCATAACCTGATAAAATTACAATGGGGTGGGTATTAATTGAGAAATTGCTGAGATTAGAAAGAATTATCCTTGTTCCAAAGAAATTTCAGCTCCGGAGGTCACGCCAAAAACCAGAAAAAAACAACAGGTTGTGGGTCGATAAAATGGTCAAAATTTAAAGGGCGTCAGATCTTCCCCAAAACCTGATAAAATGACAACGGGGTGGGTATTAGTCGAGAAATTGCTGAGATTAGAAAGAACTATCTTTTCTCCAAAGACATTTCAGCTCCGGAGGTTAATTCAAAAACCAGAAAAAAACGACAAGTCGCGGACTGAAAAAATGGTCAAAATTTAAAGGGCATAAGATCTTCCCCAAAACCTGATCAAATGACAATGGGGTGGGTATTAATCGAGAAATTGCTGAGATTAGAAAGAATTATCTTTGTTCCAAAGAAATTTCAGCTCCGGAGGTCACGCCAAAAACCAGAAAAAAACAACAGGTCGTGGGTTGAAAAAATGGTCAAAATTTAAAGGGCGTCAGATCTTCCCCAAAACCTGATAAAATGACAACGGGGTCGGTATTAATCGAGAAATTGCTGAGATTAGAAAGAATTATCCTTGTTCCAAAGAAATTTCAATTCCGGTGGTTACCTAAAAAGCAGAAAAAAACGACAGGTCGCGGGTTGAAAAAATGATCAAAATTTAAAGGGCGTCAGATCTTCCCCAAAACCTGATAAAATGACAACGGGGTGGGTATTAATCGAGAAATTGCTGAAATTATAAAGAATAATCCTTGTTTCAAAGAAATTTCATCTCCGGACGTTACCCAAAAAGCAGAAAAAAACGACAGGTCGCGGGTTGAAAGAATGGTCAAAATTCAAAGGGCGTCACATATTCCCCATAACCTGATAAAATTACAATGGGGTGGGTATTAATTGAGAAATTGCTGAGATTAGAAAGAATTATCCTTGTTCCAAAGAAATTTCAGCTCCGGAGGTCACGCCAAAAACCAGAAAAAAACAACAGGTTGTGGGTCGATAAAATGGTCAAAATTTAAAGGGCGTCAGATCTTCCCCAAAACCTGATAAAATGACAACGGGGTGGGTATTAGTCGAGAAATTGCTGAGATTAGAAAGAACTATCTTTTCTCCAAAGACATTTCAGCTCCGGAGGTTAATTCAAAAACCAGAAAAAAACGACAAGTCGCGGATTGAAAAAATGGTCAAAATTTAAAGGGCATAAGATCTTCCCCAAAACCTGATCAAATGACAATGGGGTGGGTATTAATCGAGAAATTGCTGAGATTAGAAAGAATTATCTTTGTTCCAAAGAAATTTCAGCTCCGGAGGTCACGCCAAAAACCAGAAAAAAACAACAGGTCGTGGGTTGAAAAAATGGTCAAAATTTAAAGGGCGTCAGATCTTCCCCAAAACCTGATAAAATGACAACGGGGTCGGTATTAGTCGAGAAATTGCTGAGATTAGAAAGAATTATCCTTGTTCCAAAGAAATTTCAATTCCGGTGGTTACCTAAAAAGCAGAAAAAAACGACAGGTCGCGGGTTGAAAAAATGATCAAAATTTAAAGGGCGTCAGATCTTCCCCAAAACCTGATAAAATGACAACGGGGTGGGTATTAATCGAGAAATTGCTGAAATTATAAAGAATAATCCTTGTTTCAAAGAAATTTCATCTCCGGACGTTACCCAAAAAGCAGAAAAAAACGACAGGTCGCGGGTTGAAAGAATGGTCAAAATTCAAAGGGCGTCACATATTCCCCATAACCTGATAAAATTACAATGGGGTGGGTATTAATTGAGAAATTGCTGAGATTAGAAAGAATTATCCTTGTTCCAAAGAAATTTCAGCTCCGGAGGTCACGCCAAAAACCAGAAAAAAACAACAGGTTGTGGGTCGATAAAATGGTCAAAATTTAAAGGGCGTCAGATCTTCCCCAAAACCTGATAAAATGACAACGGGGTGGGTATTAGTCGAGAAATTGCTGAGATTAGAAAGAACTATCTTTTCTCCAAAGACATTTCAGCTCCGGAGGTTAATTCAAAAACCAGAAAAAAACGACAAGTCGCGGACTGAAAAAATGGTCAAAATTTAAAGGGCGTCACATCTTCCCCATAACCTGATAAAATGACAACGGGGTGGGTATTAATCGAGAAATTCCTTAGATAATAAAGAATTATTCTTGTTTCAAAGAAATTTCACCTCCGGAGGTTACCCAAAAACCAGAAAAAAACGACAGGTCGCGGGTTGAAAGAATGGTCAAAATTTAAATGGCGTCAGATCTTCCCCAAAACCTGATAAAATGACAACGGGGTGGGTATTAATCGAGAAATTGCTGAGATCAGAAAGAATGATCCTTGTTCCAAAGAAACTTCAGTTCCAGAGGTTACCCAAAAAGCAGAAAAAAACGACAGGTCGCGGGTTGAAAAAATGGTCAAAATTTAAAGGGCGTCACATCTTTCCCTAAACCTGATAAAAATGACAACGGGGTGGGTATTAATCGAGAAATCGCTGAGATCAGAAAGAATTATCCTTGTTCCAAAGAAATTTCAGCTCCGGAGGTTACTCTAAAAACCAGAAAGAAGCGACAGGTCGCGGGTTGAAAAAATGGTCAAAATTTAAAGTACGTCAGATCTTCCCCAAAACCTGATAAAATGACAATGGGGTGGGTATTAATCGAGAAATTGCTGCGATTAGAAAGAATTATCTTTGTTCCAAAGAAATTTCAGCTCCGGAGGTCACGCCAAAAACCAGAAAAAAACAACAGGTCGTGGGTTGAAAAAATGGTCAAAATTTAAAGGGCGTCAGATCTTCCCCAAAACCTGATAAAATGACAACGGGGTGGGTATTAGTCGAGAAATTGCTGAGATTAGAAAGAATTATCTTTTCTCCAAAGACATTTCAGCTCCGGAGGTTAAATCAAAAACCAGAAAAAAACGACAGGTCGCGGGTTGAAAAAATGGTCAAAATTTAAAGGGCGTCACATCTTTCCCTAAACCTGATAAAATGACAACGGGGTGGGTATTAATCGAGAAATTGCTGAGATTAGAAAGAATTATCTTTGTTCCAAAGAAATTTCAATTCCGGAGGTTACCTAAAAAGCAGAAAAAAACGACAGGTCGCAGGTTGAAAAAATGGTCAAAATTTAAAGGGCGTCACATCTTCCTCAAAACCTGATGAAATGACAACGGGGTGGGTATTAATCGAGAAATTGCTGAGATTATAAAGAATTATCCTTGTTTCAAAGAAATTTCATCTCCGGAGGTTACCCAAAAACCAGAAAAAAACGACAGGTCGCAGGTTGAAAGAATGGTCAAAATTTAAAGGGCGTCACATATTCCCCATAACCTGATAAAATTACAATGGGGTGGGTATTAATTGAGAAATTGCTGAGATTAGAAAGAATTATCCTTGTTCCAAAGAAATTTCAGCTCCGGAGGTCACGCCAAAAACCAGAAAAAAACAACAGGTCGCGGGTTGAAAAAATGGTCAAAATTTAAAGGGCGTCAGATCTTCCCCAAAACCTGATAAAATGACAACGGGGTGGGTATTAATCGAGAAATTGCTGAGATTACAAAGAATTATCTTTGCTCCAAAGACATTTTAGCTCCAGAGGTTACCCAAAAAGCAGAAAAAAACGACAGGTCGCGGGTAGAAAAAATGGTCAAAATTTAAAGGGCGTCAAATCTTCCCCTAAACCTGATAAAATGACAACGGGGTGGGTATTAATCGAGAAATTGCTGAGATTAGAAAGAATTATCTTTGTTCCAAAGAAATTTCAATTCCGGAGATTACCTAAAAAGTAGAAAAAAACGACAGGTCGCGGGTTGAAAAAATGGTCAAAATTTAAAGAGCTTCAGATCTTTCTTAAAGAGTGATAAAATGACGATGGTGTGGGTATTAATCGAGAAATTGCAGAGATTAGAAAGAATTATCTTTGTTTCAAAGAAATTTCAGCTCCGGAGGTCACGCCAAAAACCAGAAAAAAACAACAGGTCGTGGGTTGATAAAATGGTCAAAGCTTAAAGGACGTCAGATCTTTCCCTAAACCAGATAAAATTACAATAGGGTGGGTATTAATCGAGAAATTGTTGAGATTAGAAAGAATGATCTTTTCTCCAAAGACATTTCAGCTCCAGAGGTTACCCAAAAAGCAGAAAAAAACGACAGGTCGCGGGTTGAAAGAATGGTCAAAATTTAAAGGGCGTCACAGTTTACCCATAACCTGATAAAATGACAACGGGGTGGGTATTAATCGAGAAATTGCTTAGATAATAAAGACTTATTCTTGTTTCAAAGAAATTTCAGCTCCGGAGGTTACCCAAAAACCAGAAAAAAACGACAGGTCGCGGGTTGAAAGAATGGTCAAAATTTAAAGGGCGTCAGATCTTCCCCAAAACCTGATAAAATGACAACGGGGTGGGTATTAATCGAGAAATTGCTGAGATCAGAAAGAATGATCCTTGTTCCAAAGAAATTTCAATTCCGGAGGTTACCTAAAAAGCAGAAAAAAACGACAGGTCGCAGGTTGAAAAAATGGTCAAAATTTAAAGGGCGTCACATCTTCCCCAAAACCTGATAAAATGACAACGGGGTGGGTATTAATCGAGAAATTGCTGAGATTATAAAGAATTATCCTTGTTTCAAAGAAATTTCATCTCCGGAGGTTACCCAAAAACCAGAAAAAAACGACAGGTCGCAGGTTGAAAGAATGGTCAAAATTTAAAGGGCGTCACATATTCCCCATAACCTGATAAAATTACAATGGGGTGGGTATTAATTGAGAAATTGCTGAGATTAGAAAGAATTATCCTTGTTCCAAAGAAATTTCAGCTCCGGAGATCACGCCAAAAACCAGAAAAAAACAACAGGTCGCGGGTTGAAAAAATGGTCAAAATTTAAAGGGCGTCAGATCTTCCCCAAAACCTGATAAAATGACAACGGGGTGGGTATTAATCGAGAAATTGCTGAGATTACAAAGAATTATCTTTGCTCCAAAGACATTTTAGCTCCAGAGGTTACCCAAAAAGCAGGAAAAAACGACAGGTCGCGGGTAGAAAAAATGGTCAAAATTTAAAGGGCGTCAAATCTTCCCCTAAACCTGATAAAATGACAACGGGGTGGGTATTAATCGAGAAATTGCTGAGATTAGAAAGAATGATCCTTGTTCCAAAGAAATTTCAATTCCGGAGGTTACCTAAAAAGTAGAAAAAAACGAAAGGTCGCGGGTTGAAAAAATGGTCAAAATTTAAAGAGCTTCAGATCTTTCTTAAAGAGTGATAAAATGACGATGGTGTGGGTATTAATCGAGAAATTGCAGAGATTAGAAAGAATTATCTTTGTTTCAAAGAAATTTCAGCTCCGGAGGTCACGCCAAAAACCAGAAAAAAACAACAGGTCGTGGGTTGATAAAATGGTCAAAGCTTAAAGGACGTCAGATCTTCCCCTAAACCAGATAAAATTACAATAGGGTGGGTATTAATCGAGAAATTGTTGAGATTAGAAAGAATGATCTTTTCTCCAAAGACATTTCAGCTCCAGAGGTTACCCAAAAAGCAGAAAAAAACGACAGGTCGCAGGTTGAAAGACTGGTCAAAATTTAAAGGGCGTCACATCTTACCCATAACCTGATAAAATGACAACGGGGTGGGTATTAATCGAGAAATTGCTTAGATAATAAAGAATTATTCTTGTTTCAAAGAAATTTCAGCTCCGGAGGTTACCCAAAAACCAGAAAAAAACGACAGGTCGCGGGTTGAAAGAATGGTCAAAATTTAAAGGGCGTCAGATCTTCCCCAAAACCTGATAAAATGACAACGGGGTGGGTATTAATCGAGAAATTGCTGAGATCAGAAAGAATTATCCTTGTTCCAAAGAAATTTCAGCTCCGGAGGTTACTCTAAAAACCAGAAAGAAGCGACAGGTCGCGGGTTGAAAAAGTGGTCAAAATTTAAAGTACGTCAGATCTTCCCCAAAACCTGATAAAATGACAATGGGGTGGGTATTAATCGAGAAATTGCTGCGATTAGAAAGAATTATCTTTGTTCCAAAGAAATTTCAGCTCCGGAGGTCACGCCAAAAACCAGAAAAAAACAACAGGTCGTGGGTTGAAAAAATGGTCAAAATTTAAAGGGCGTCAGATCTTCCCCAAAACCTGATAAAATGACAACGGGGTGGGTATTAGTCGAGAAATTGCTGAGATTAGAAAGAATTATTTTTTCTCCAAAGACATTTCAGCTCCGGAGGTTAATTCAAAAATCAGAAAAAAACGACAGGTCGCGGGTTGAAAAAATGGTCAAAATTTAAAGGGCGTCACATCTTTCCCTAAACCTGATAAAAATGACAACGGGGTGGGTATTAATCAAGAAATTGCTGAGATTAGAAAGAATTATCCTTGTTCCAAAGAAATTTCAATTCCGGAGGTTACCTAAAAAGCAGAAAAAAACGACAGGTCGCGGGTTGAAAAAATGGTCAAAATTTAAAGGGCGTCAGATCTTCCCCAAAACCTGATAAAATGACAACGGGGTGGGTATTAATCGAGAAATTGCTGAGATTATAAAGAATTATCCTTGTTTCAAAGAAATTTCATCTCCGGAGGTTACCCAAAAACCAGAAAAAAACGACAGGTCGCGAGTTGAAAGAATGGTCAAAATTCAAAGGGCGTCACATATTCCCCATAACCTGATAAAATTACAATGGGGTGGGTATTAATTGAGAAATTGCTGAGATTAGAAAGAATTATCCTTGTTCAAAAGAAATTTCAGCTCCGGAGGTCACGCCAAAAACCAGAAAAAAACGACAGGTCGCGGGTTGAAAAAATGGTCAAAATTTAAACAGCGTCAGATCTTTCCTAAAACCTGATAAAATGACGATGGGGTGGGTATCAATCGAGAAATTGCAGAGATTAGAAAGAATCATCTTTGTTCCAAAGAATTTCAGCTCCGGAGGTTAATTCAAAAACAGAAAAAAACGACAGGTCGCGGGTTGAAAAAAACGGTCAAAATTTAAATGGCGTCAGATCTTTCCTAAAACCTGATAAAATGACATTGGGGTGGGTATTGATCGAGAAATTGCAGAGATTAGAAAGAATCATCTTTGTTTCAAAGAAATTTCAGCTCCGGAGGTGATGCCAAAAACCAGAAAAAAACGACAGGTCGCGGGTTGAAAAAATGGTCAAAATTTAAAGGGCATCAGATCTTTACTAAAACCTGATAAAATGACATTGGGGTGGGTATTGATCGAGAAATTGCAGAGATTAGAAAGAATTATCTTTGTTTCAAAGAAATTTCAGCTCCTGAGGTTAATTCAAAAACCAGAAAAAAACGACAGGTCGCGGGTTGAAAAAATGGTCAAAATTTAAAGGGCGTCAGATCTTCCCCAAAACCTGATCAAATGACAATGGGGTGGGTATTAATCGAGAAATTTCAGAGATTAGAAAGAATTATCTTTGTTCGAAAGAAATTTCAGCTCCGGAGGTTAATTCAAAAACCAGAAAAAAACGATAGGTCGCGGGCTGAAAAAATGGTCAAAATTTAAAGGGTGTCAGATCTTTCCTAAAACCTGATAAAATGATGATGGGGTGGGTATTAATCGAGAAATTTCAGAGATTAGAAAGAATTATCTTTGTTCGAAAGAAATTTCAGCTCCGGAGGTTAATTCAAAAACCAGAAAAAAACGATAGGTCGCGGGCTGAAAAAATGGTCAAAATTTAAAGGGTGTCAGATCTTTCCTAAAACCTGATAAAATGATGATGGGGTGGGTATTAATCGAGAAATTTCAGAGATTAGAAAGAATTATCTTTGTTCCAAAGAAATTTCAGCTCCGGAGGTCACGCCAAAAACCAGAAAAAAACAACAGGTCGTGGGTTGAAAAAATCATCAAAATTTAAAGGGCGTCAGATCTTCCCCAAAACCTGATAAAATGACAACGGGGTGGGTATTAGTCGAGAAATTGCTGAGATTAGAAAGAATTATCCTTGTTCCAAAGAAATTTCAATTCCGGAGGTTACCTAAAAAGCAGAAAAAAACGACAGGTCGCGGGTTGAAAAAATGCTCAAAATTTAAAGGGCGTCAGATCTTCCCCAAAACCTGATAAAATGACAACGGGGTGGGTATTAATCGAGAAATTGCTGAGATTATAAAGAATTATCCTTGTTTCAAAGAAATTTTATCTCCGGAGGTTCCCCAAAAACCAGAAAAAAACGACAGGTCGCGGGTTGAAAAAATGGTCAAAATTTAAAGAGCTTCAGATCTTTCTTAAAGAGTGATAAAATGGCGATGGTGTGGGTATTAATCGAGAAATTGCAGAGATTAGAAAGAATTATCTTTGTTTCAAAGAAATTTCAGCTCCGGAGGTCACGCCAAAAACCAGAAAAAAACGACAGGTCGTGGGTTGATAAAATGGTCAAAGTTTAAAGGACGTCAGATCTTCCCCTAAACCAGATAAAATTACAATGGGGTGGGTATTAATCGAGAAATTGCTGAGATTAGAAAGAATGATCTTTTCTCCAAAGACATTTCAGCTCCAGAGGTTACCCAAAAAGCAGAAAAAAACGACAGGTCGCGGGTTGAAAGAATGGTCAAAATTTAAAGGTGTCACATCTTCCCCATAACCTGATAAAATGACAACGGGGTGGGTATTAATCGAGAAATTGCTTAGATAGTAAAGAATTATTCTTGTTTCAAAGAAATTTCAGCTCCGGAGGTTACCCAAAAACCAGAAAAGAACGACAGGTCGCGGGTTGAAAGAATGGTCAAAATTTAAAGGGCGTCAGATCTTCCCCAAAACCTGATAAAATGACAACGGGGTGGGTATTAATCGAGAAATTGCTGAGATCAGAAAGAATGATCCTTGTTCCAAAGAAACTTCAGCTCCAGAGGTTACCCAAAAAGCAGAAAAAAAAGATAGGTCGCGGGTTGAAAAAATGGTCAAAATTTAAAGGGCGTCACATCTTTCCCTAAACCTGATAAAAATGACAACGGGGTGGGTATTAATCGAGAAATTGCTGAGATCATAAAGAATTATCCTTGTTCCAAAGAAATTTCAGCTCCGGAGGTTACTCTAAAAACCAGAAAGAAGCGACAGGTCGCAGGTTGAAAAAATTGTCAAAATTTAAAGTACGTCAGATCTTCCCCAAAACCTGATAAAATGACAATGGGGTGGGTATTAATCGAGAAATTTCTGCGATTATAAAGAATTATCTTTGTTCCAAAGAAATTTCAGCTCCGGAGGTCACGCCAAAAACCAGAAAAAAACAACAGGTCGTGGGTTGAAAAAATGGTCAAAATTTAAAGGGCGTCAGATCTTCCCCAAAACCTGATAAAATGACAACGGGGTGGGTAGTAGTCGAGAAATTGCTGAGATTAGAAAGAATTATCCTTGTTCCAAAGAAATTTCAATTCCGGAGGTTACCTAAAAAGTAGAAAAAAACGACAGGTCGCGGGTTGAAAAAATGGTCAAAATTTAAAGAGCTTCAGATCTTTCTTAAAGAGTGATAAAATGACGATGGTGTGGGTATTAATCGAGAAATTGCAGAGATTAGAAAGAATTATCTTTGTTTCAAAGAAATTTCAGCTCCGGAGGTCACGCCAAAAACCAGAAAAAAACAACAGGTCGTGGGTTGATAAAATGGTCAAAGCTTAAAGGACGTCAGATCTTTCCCTAAACCAGATAAAATTACAATAGGGTGGGTATTAATCGAGAAATTGTTGAGATTAGAAAGAATGATCTTTTCTCCAAAGACATTTCAGCTCCAGAGGTTACCCAAAAAGCAGAAAAAAACGACAGGTCGCGGGTTGAAAGAATGGTCAAAATTTAAAGGGCGTCACAGTTTACCCATAACCTGATAAAATGACAACGAGGTGGGTATTAATCGAGAAATTGCTTAGATAATAAAGACTTATTCTTGTTTCAAAGAAATTTCAGCTCCGGAGGTTACCCAAAAACCAGAAAAAAACGACAGGTCGCGGGTTGAAAGAATGGTCAAAATTTAAAGGGCGTCAGATCTTCCCCAAAACCTGATAAAATGACAACGGGGTGGGTATTAATCGAGAAATTGCTGAGATCAGAAAGAATGATCCTTGTTCCAAAGAAATTTCAATTCCGGAGGTTACCTAAAAAGCAGAAAAAAACGACAGGTCGCAGGTTGAAAAAATGGTCAAAATTTAAAGGGCGTCACATCTTCCCCAAAACCTGATAAAATGACAACGGGGTGGGTATTAATCGAGAAATTGCTGAGATTATAAAGAATTATCCTTGTTTCAAAGAAATTTCATCTCCGGAGGTTACCCAAAAACCAGAAAAAAACGACAGGTCGCAGGTTGAAAGAATGGTCAAAATTTAAAGGGCGTCACATATTCCCCATAACCTGATAAAATTACAATGGGGTGGGTATTAATTGAGAAATTGCTGAGATTAGAAAGAATTATCCTTGTTCCAAAGAAATTTCAGCTCCGGAGATCACGCCAAAAACCAGAAAAAAACAACAGGTCGCGGGTTGAAAAAATGGTCAAAATTTAAAGGGCGTCAGATCTTCCCCAAAACCTGATAAAATGACAACGGGGTGGGTATTAATCGAGAAATTGCTGAGATTACAAAGAATTATCTTTGCTCCAAAGACATTTTAGCTCCAGAGGTTACCCAAAAAGCAGGAAAAAACGACAGGTCGCGGGTAGAAAAAATGGTCAAAATTTAAAGGGCGTCAAATCTTCCCCTAAACCTGATAAAATGACAACGGGGTGGGTATTAATCGAGAAATTGCTGAGATTAGAAAGAATGATCCTTGTTCCAAAGAAATTTCAATTCCGGAGGTTACCTAAAAAGTAGAAAAAAACGAAAGGTCGCGGGTTGAAAAAATGGTCAAAATTTAAAGAGCTTCAGATCTTTCTTAAAGAGTGATAAAATGACGATGGTGTGGGTATTAATCGAGAAATTGCAGAGATTAGAAAGAATTATCTTTGTTTCAAAGAAATTTCAGCTCCGGAGGTCACGCCAAAAACCAGAAAAAAACAACAGGTCGTGGGTTGATAAAATGGTCAAAGCTTAAAGGACGTCAGATCTTCCCCTAAACCAGATAAAATTACAATAGGGTGGGTATTAATCGAGAAATTGTTGAGATTAGAAAGAATGATCTTTTCTCCAAAGACATTTCAGCTCCAGAGGTTACCCAAAAAGCAGAAAAAAACGACAGGTCGCAGGTTGAAAGACTGGTCAAAATTTAAAGGGCGTCACATCTTACCCATAACCTGATAAAATGACAACGGGGTGGGTATTAATCGAGAAATTGCTTAGATAATAAAGAATTATTCTTGTTTCAAAGAAATTTCAGCTCCGGAGGTTACCCAAAAACCAGAAAAAAACGACAGGTCGCGGGTTGAAAGAATGGTCAAAATTTAAAGGGCGTCAGATCTTCCCCAAAACCTGATAAAATGACAACGGGGTGGGTATTAATCGAGAAATTGCTGAGATCAGAAAGAATTATCCTTGTTCCAAAGAAATTTCAGCTCCGGAGGTTACTCTAAAAACCAGAAAGAAGCGACAGGTCGCGGGTTGAAAAAGTGGTCAAAATTTAAAGTACGTCAGATCTTCCCCAAAACCTGATAAAATGACAATGGGGTGGGTATTAATCGAGAAATTGCTGCGATTAGAAAGAATTATCTTTGTTCCAAAGAAATTTCAGCTCCGGAGGTCACGCCAAAAACCAGAAAAAAACAACAGGTCGTGGGTTGAAAAAATGGTCAAAATTTAAAGGGCGTCAGATCTTCCCCAAAACCTGATAAAATGACAACGGGGTGGGTATTAGTCGAGAAATTGCTGAGATTAGAAAGAATTATTTTTTCTCCAAAGACATTTCAGCTCCGGAGGTTAATTCAAAAATCAGAAAAAAACGACAGGTCGCGGGTTGAAAAAATGGTCAAAATTTAAAGGGCGTCACATCTTTCCCTAAACCTGATAAAAATGACAACGGGGTGGGTATTAATCAAGAAATTGCTGAGATTAGAAAGAATTATCCTTGTTCCAAAGAAATTTCAATTCCGGAGGTTACCTAAAAAGCAGAAAAAAACGACAGGTCGCGGGTTGAAAAAATGGTCAAAATTTAAAGGGCGTCAGATCTTCCCCAAAACCTGATAAAATGACAACGGGGTGGGTATTAATCGAGAAATTGCTGAGATTATAAAGAATTATCCTTGTTTCAAAGAAATTTCATCTCCGGAGGTTACCCAAAAACCAGAAAAAAACGACAGGTCGCGAGTTGAAAGAATGGTCAAAATTCAAAGGGCGTCACATATTCCCCATAACCTGATAAAATTACAATGGGGTGGGTATTAATTGAGAAATTGCTGAGATTAGAAAGAATTATCCTTGTTCAAAAGAAATTTCAGCTCCGGAGGTCACGCCAAAAACCAGAAAAAAACGACAGGTCGCGGGTTGAAAAAATGGTCAAAATTTAAACAGCGTCAGATCTTTCCTAAAACCTGATAAAATGACGATGGGGTGGGTATCAATCGAGAAATTGCAGAGATTAGAAAGAATCATCTTTGTTCCAAAGAAATTTCAGCTCCGGAGGTTAATTCAAAAACCAGAAAAAAACGACAGGTCGCGGGTTGAAAAAAACGGTCAAAATTTAAATGGCGTCAGATCTTTCCTAAAACCTGATAAAATGACATTGGGGTGGGTATTGATCGAGAAATTGCAGAGATTAGAAAGAATCATCTTTGTTTCAAAGAAATTTCAGCTCCGGAGGTGATGCCAAAAACCAGAAAAAAACGACAGGTCGCGGGTTGAAAAAATGGTCAAAATTTAAAGGGCATCAGATCTTTACTAAAACCTGATAAAATGACATTGGGGTGGGTATTGATCGAGAAATTGCAGAGATTAGAAAGAATTATCTTTGTTTCAAAGAAATTTCAGCTCCTGAGGTTAATTCAAAAACCAGAAAAAAACGACAGGTCGCGGGTTGAAAAAATGGTCAAAATTTAAAGGGCGTCAGATCTTCCCCAAAACCTGATCAAATGACAATGGGGTGGGTATTAATCGAGAAATTTCAGAGATTAGAAAGAATTATCTTTGTTCGAAAGAAATTTCAGCTCCGGAGGTTAATTCAAAAACCAGAAAAAAACGATAGGTCGCGGGCTGAAAAAATGGTCAAAATTTAAAGGGTGTCAGATCTTTCCTAAAACCTGATAAAATGATGATGGGGTGGGTATTAATCGAGAAATTTCAGAGATTAGAAAGAATTATCTTTGTTCCAAAGAAATTTCAGCTCCGGAGGTCACGCCAAAAACCAGAAAAAAACAACAGGTCGTGGGTTGAAAAAATCATCAAAATTTAAAGGGCGTCAGATCTTCCCCAAAACCTGATAAAATGACAACGGGGTGGGTATTAGTCGAGAAATTGCTGAGATTAGAAAGAATTATCCTTGTTCCAAAGAAATTTCAATTCCGGAGGTTACCTAAAAAGCAGAAAAAAACGACAGGTCGCGGGTTGAAAAAATGCTCAAAATTTAAAGGGCGTCAGATCTTCCCCAAAACCTGATAAAATGACAACGGGGTGGGTATTAATCGAGAAATTGCTGAGATTATAAAGAATTATCCTTGTTTCAAAGAAATTTTATCTCCGGAGGTTCCCCAAAAACCAGAAAAAAACGACAGGTCGCGGGTTGAAAAAATGGTCAAAATTTAAAGAGCTTCAGATCTTTCTTAAAGAGTGATAAAATGGCGATGGTGTGGGTATTAATCGAGAAATTGCAGAGATTAGAAAGAATTATCTTTGTTTCAAAGAAATTTCAGCTCCGGAGGTCACGCCAAAAACCAGAAAAAAACGACAGGTCGTGGGTTGATAAAATGGTCAAAGTTTAAAGGACGTCAGATCTTCCCCTAAACCAGATAAAATTACAATGGGGTGGGTATTAATCGAGAAATTGCTGAGATTAGAAAGAATGATCTTTTCTCCAAAGACATTTCAGCTCCAGAGGTTACCCAAAAAGCAGAAAAAAACGACAGGTCGCGGGTTGAAAGAATGGTCAAAATTTAAAGGTGTCACATCTTCCCCATAACCTGATAAAATGACAACGGGGTGGGTATTAATCGAGAAATTGCTTAGATAGTAAAGAATTATTCTTGTTTCAAAGAAATTTCAGCTCCGGAGGTTACCCAAAAACCAGAAAAGAACGACAGGTCGCGGGTTGAAAGAATGGTCAAAATTTAAAGGGCGTCAGATCTTCCCCAAAACCTGATAAAATGACAACGGGGTGGGTATTAATCGAGAAATTGCTGAGATCAGAAAGAATGATCCTTGTTCCAAAGAAACTTCAGCTCCAGAGGTTACCCAAAAAGCAGAAAAAAAAGATAGGTCGCGGGTTGAAAAAATGGTCAAAATTTAAAGGGCGTCACATCTTTCCCTAAACCTGATAAAAATGACAACGGGGTGGGTATTAATCGAGAAATTGCTGAGATCATAAAGAATTATCCTTGTTCCAAAGAAATTTCAGCTCCGGAGGTTACTCTAAAAACCAGAAAGAAGCGACAGGTCGCAGGTTGAAAAAATTGTCAAAATTTAAAGTACGTCAGATCTTCCCCAAAACCTGATAAAATGACAATGGGGTGGGTATTAATCGAGAAATTGCTGCGATTATAAAGAATTATCTTTGTTCCAAAGAAATTTCAGCTCCGGAGGTCACGCCAAAAACCAGAAAAAAACAACAGGTCGTGGGTTGAAAAAATGGTCAAAATTTAAAGGGCGTCAGATCTTCCCCAAAACCTGATAAAATGACAACGGGGTGGGTAGTAGTCGAGAAATTGCTGAGATTAGAAAGAATTATCCTTGTTCCAAAGAAATTTCAATTCCGGAGGTTACCTAAAAAGCAGAAAAAAACGACAGGTCGCGGGTTGAAAAAATGGTCAAAATTTAAAGGGCGTCAGATCTTCCCCAAAACCTGATAAAATGACAACGGGGTGGGTATTAATCGAGAAATTGCTGAGATTATAAAGAATTATCCTTGTTTCAAACAAATTTCATCTCCTGAGGTTACCCAAAAAGCAGAAAAAAACGACAGGTCGCGGGTTGAAAGAATGGTCAAAATTCAAAGGGCGTCACATATTCCCCATAACCTGATAAAATTACAATGGGGTGGGTATTAATTGAGAATTTGCTGAGATTAGAAAGAATTATCCTTGTTCCAAAGAAATTTTAGCTCCAGAGGTTACCCAAAAACCAGAAAAAAACGACAGGTCGCGGGTTGAAAGAATGGTCAAAATTTAACGGGTGTCAGATCTTCCCCAAAACCTGATAAAATGACAACGGGGTGGGTATTAATCGAGAAATTGCTGAGATCAGAAAGAATGATCCTTGTTCCAAAGAAACTTCAGCTCCAGAGGTTACCCAAAAAGCAGAAAAAAACGACAGGTCGCGGGTTGAAAAAATGGTCAAAATTTAAAGGGCGTCACATCTTTCCCTAAACCTGATAAAAATGACAACGGGGTGGGTATTAATCGAGAAATTGCTGAGATCATAAAGAATTATCCTTGTTCCAAAGAAATTTCAGCTCCGGAGGTTACTCTAAAAACCAGAAAGAAGCGACAGGTCGCAGGTTGAAAAAATGGTCAAAATTTAAAGTACGTCAGATCTTCCCCAAAACCTGATAAAATGACAATGGGGTGGGTATTAATCGAGAAATTGCTGCGATTAGAAAGAATTATCTTTGTTCCAAAGAAATTTCAGCTCCGGAGGTCACGCCAAAAACCAGAAAAAAACAACAGGTCGTGGGTTGAAAAAATGGTCAAAATTTAAAGGGCGTCAGATCTTCCCCAAAACCTGATAAAATGACAACGGGGTGGGTATTAGTCGAGAAATTGCTGAGATTAGAAAGAATTATCCTTGTTCCAAAGAAATTTCAATTCCGGAGGTTACCTAAAAAGCAGAAAAAAACGACAGGTCGCGGGTTGAAAAAATGCTCAAAATTTCAAGGGCGTCAGATCTTCCCCAAAACCTGATAAAATGACAACGGGGTGGGTATTAATCGAGAAATTGCTGAGATTATAAAGAATTATCCTTGTTTCAAAGAAATTTTATCTCCGGAGGTTCCCCAAAAACCAGAAAAAAACGACAGGTCGCGGGTTGAAAAAATGGTCAAAATTTAAAGAGCTTCAGATCTTTCTTAAAGAGTGATAAAATGGCGATGGTGTGGGTATTAATCGAGAAATTGCAGAGATTAGAAAGAATTATCTTTGTTTCAAAGAAATTTCAGCTCCGGAGGTCACGCCAAAAACCAGAAAAAAACGACAGGTCGTGGGTTGATAAAATGGTCAAAGTTTAAAGGACGTCAGATCTTCCCCTAAACCAGATAAAATTACAATGGGGTGGGTATTAATCGAGAAATTGCTGAGATTAGAAAGAATGATCTTTTCTCCAAAGACATTTCAGCTCCAGAGGTTACCCAAAAAGCAGAAAAAAACGACAGGTCGTGGGTTGAAAGAATGGTCAAAATTTAAAGGGCGTCACATCTTCCCCATAACCTGATAAAATGACAACGGGGTGGGTATTAATCGAGAAATTGCTTAGATAGTAAAGAATTATTCTTGTTTCAAAGAAATTTCAGCTCCGGAGGTTACCCAAAAACCAGAAAAGAACGACAGGTCGCGGGTTGAAAGAATGGTCAAAATTTAAAGGGCGTCAGATCTTCCCCAAAACCTGATAAAATGACAATGGGGTGGGTATTAATCGAGAAATTGCTGCGATTAGAAAGAATTATCTTTGTTCCAAAGAAATTTCAGCTCCGGAGGTCACGCCAAAAACCAGAAAAAAACAACAGGTCGTGGGTTGAAAAAATGGTCAAAATTTAAAGGGCGTCAGATCTTCCCCAAAACCTGATAAAATGACAACGGGGTGGGTAGTAGTCGAGAAATTGCTGAGATTAGAAAGAATTATCCTTGTTCCAAAGAAATTTCAATTCCGGAGGTTACCTAAAAAGCAGAAAAAAACGACAGGTCGCGGGTTGAAAAAATGGTCAAAATTTAAAGGGCGTCAGATCTTCCCCAAAACCTGATAAAATGACAACGGGGTGGGTATTAATCGAGAAATTGCTGAGATTATAAAGAATTATCTTTGTTTCAAAGAAATTTCATCTCCGGAGGTTACCCAAAAAGCAGAAAAAAACGACAGGTCGCGGGTTGAAAGAATGGTCAAAATTCAAAGGGCGTCACATATTCCCCATAACCTGATAAAATTACAATGGGGTGGGTATTAATTGAGAATTTGCTGAGATTAGAAAGAATTATCCTTGTTCCAAAGAAATTTCAGCTCCGGAGGTCACGCCAAAAACCAGAAAAAAACAACAGGTTGTGGGTTGATAAAATGGTCAAAGTTTAAAGGACGTCAGATCTTCCCCTAAACCAGATAAAATTACAATGGGGTGGGTATTAATCGAGAAATTGCTGAGATTAGAAAGAATTATCTTTTCTCCAAAGACATTTCAGTTCCAGAGGTTACCCAAAAAGCAGAAAAAAACGACAGGTTGCGGGTTGAAAAAATGGTCAAAATTTAAAGGGAGTCACATCTTTCCCTAAACCTGATAAAATGACAACGGGGTGGGTATTAATCGAGAAATTGCTGAGATTATAAAGAATTATCCTTGTTTCAAAGAAATTTCATCTCCGGAGGTTACCCAAAAAGCAGAAAAAAACGACAGGTCGCGGGTTGAAAGAATGGTCAAAATTCAAAGGGCGTCACATATTCCCCATAACCTGATAAAATTACAATGGGGTGGGTATTAATTGAGAATTTGCTGAGATTAGAAAGAATTATCCTTGTTCCAAAGAAATTTCAGCTCCGGAGGTCACGCCAAAAACCAGAAAAAAACAACAGGTTGTGGGTTGATAAAATGGTCAAAGTTTAAAGGACGTCAGATCTTCCCCTAAACCAGATAAAATTAAAATGGGGTGGGTATTAATCGAGAAATTGCTGAGATTAGAAAGAATTATCTTTTCTCCAAAGACATTTCAGTTCCAGAGGTTACCCAAAAAGCAGAAAAAAACGACAGGTCGCAGGTTGAAAGAATGGTCAAAATTTAAAGGGCGTCACATCTTCCCCATAACCTGATAAAATGACAACGGGGTGGGTATTAATCGAGAAATTGCTTAGATAATAAAGAATTATTCTTGTTTCAAAGAAATTTCAGCTCCGGAGGTTACCCAAAAACCAGAAAAAAACGACAGGTCGCGGGTTGATAAAATGGTCAAAATTTAAAGGGCGTCAGATCTTCCCCAAAACCTGATAAAATGACAACGGGGTGGGTATTAATCGAGAAATTGCTGAGATCAGAAAGAATGATCCTTGTTCCAAATAAACTTCAGCTCCGGAGGTTACCCAAAAAGTAGAAAAAAACGACAGTAGGGCTGTAGGCTGTTTGTCGACTAGTCGATTAATTGGTCGATACTCTCCCATCCGACTAAATTCTCATTGGTCGAATAATCTCCGTGTATCTCTATCTCTACTTTCATGAAAGAGAAAAGTACTACATCAGTAGCTTTCTGGGACTAATCCATTATTTTCCTGCAGCGGGGGGGACAGACCAACAAACTACCTTTTGAAAACAGTGCATTCAAAACACCCCCGCTGTTTACACAACTTTGGACTCTTCCAAACTCTGGAGGTCTAACTCCGTTACAGAGCGTTTCTCCTACAGTTATATCAACAAGAACCCCCGCCAGGCCAAAAAATATTTTTTAATACTAGAGTTAACGCCAAATATCCACTCATTCAGAAATATTTAGCGTTTGGGAGTCTGTGCAGCGCGTGAGTCAACCACTGTGTTGTTGCCTGGGAAACGAGCAACTGTGTTATACGTCATTGCGTAGTATGTTTGCTTAGCAATTTGGACACAGAGAAAGTGACGGTGGATATGAGTGGAGCAGAGGAAAGGGTTAGCGGTAAGTTGTCAGTCTGGCAGTAAATGTACAGCACAGACTACAGTGTGTCAGTTAAATGATGAAAAGTCACGTCTGTTGTTTCTCCAAGTGCTGGAAAAGTGAAGGGAGTTAGCTCCAAGGTTAGCAACGATGGATTAGCCTAGCCTGAAGACGCTAAACAGAGAAATACAGAATTCATTGTAACATACCACCCCCCCCCCCCCGCGCGCGCGACTAATCGATTAGTCGCTGATTATTTACAATTTTAGTCGACCAAGGTTTTCTTTGGTTGACTACAGCCCTAAACGACAGGTCGCGGGTTGAAAAACTGGTCAAAATTTAAAGTGGTCAGATCTTCCCCAAAACCTGATGAAATGACTACGGGGTGGGTATTAATCGAGAAATTGCTGAGATTATAAAGAATTATCCTTGTTTCAAAGGTATTTCATCTCTGGAGGTTACCCAAAAACCAGAAAAAAACGACAGGTCGCGGGTTGAAAAACTGGTCAAAATTTAAAGTGCGTCAGATCTTCCCCAAAACCTGATAAAATGACTACGGGGTGGGTATTAATCGAGAAATTGCTGCGATGAGAAAGAATTATCCTTGTTCCAAAGAAATTTCAGCTCCAGAGGTTACCCAAAAAGCAGAAAAAAACGACAGGTCGCGGGTTGAAAGAATGGTCAAAATTTAAAGGGTGTCACATCTTTCCCTAAACCTGATAAAATGACTACGGGGTGGGTATTAATCGAGAAATTGCTGAGATTAGAAAGAATTATCTTTGTTCCAAAGAAATTTCAGCTCCGGAGGTTACCCAAAAAGCAGAAAAAAAACGACAGGTCGCGGGTTGAAAGAATGGTCAAAATTTAAAGGGCGTCACATCTTCCCCATAACCTGATAAAATGACAACGGGGTGGGTATTAATCGAGAAATTGCTTATACAATAAAGAATTATTCTTGTTTCAAAGAAATTTCAGCTCCGAAGGTTACCCAAAAACCAGAAAAAAACGACAGGTCGCGGGTTGAAAAAATGGTCAAAATTTAAAGGGCGTCAGATCTTCCCCAAAACCTGATAAAATGACAACGGGGTGGGTATTAATCGAGAAATTGCTGAGATTATAAAGAATTATCCTTGTTTCAAAGAAATTTTATCTCCGGAGGTTACCCAAAAACCAGAAAAAAACGATGGTCAAAATTCAAAGGGCGTCACATATTCCCCATAACCTGATAAAATTACAATGGGGTGGGTATTAATTGAGAAATTGCTGAGATTAGAAAGAATTATCCTTGTTCCAAAGAAATTTCAACTCCGGAGGTCACGCCAAAAACCAGAAAAAAACAACAGATCGTGGGTTGATAAAATGGTCAAAGTTTAAAGGACGTCACATCTTCCCCATAACCAGATAAAATTACAATGGGGTGGGTATTAATCGAGAAATTGCTGAGATTAGAAAGAATGATCTTTTCTCCAAAGACATTTCAGCTCCAGAGGTTACCCAAAAACCAGAATAAAACGACAGGTCGCGGGTTGAAAGAATGGTCAAAATTTAACGGGTGTCAGATCTTCCCCAAAACCTGATAAAATGACAACGGGGTGGGTATTAATCGAGAAATTGCTGAGATCAGAAAGAATGATCCTTGTTCCAAAGAAACTTCAGCTCCAGAGGTTACCCAAAAAGCAGAAAAAAAACGACAGGTCGCGGGTTGAAAAAATGGTCAAAATTTAAAGGGCGTCACATCTTTCCCTAAACCTGATAAAAATGACAACGAGGTGGGTATTAATCGAGAAATTGCTGAGATCATAAAGAATTATCCTTGTTCCAAAGAAATTTCAGCTCCGGAGGTTACTCTAAAAACCAGAAAGAAGCGACAGGTCGCAGGTTGAAAAAATGGTCAAAATTTAAAGTACGTCAGATCTTCCCCAAAACCTGATAAAATGACAATGGGGTGGGTATTAATCGAGAAATTGCTGCGATTAGAAAGAATTATCTTTGTTCCAAAGAAATTTCAGCTCCGGAGGTCACGCCAAAAACCAGAAAAAAACAACAGGTCGCGGGTTGAAAGAATGGTCAAAATTTAAAGGGCGTCACATCTTCCCCATAACCTGATAAAATGACAACGGGGTGGGTATTAATCGAGAAATTGCTTATACAATAAAGAATTATTCTTGTTTCAAAGAAATTTCAGCTCCGAAGGTTACCCAAAAACCAGAAAAAAACGACAGGTCGCGGGTTGATAAAATGGTCAAAATTTAAAGGGCGTCAGATCTTCCCCAAAACCTGATAAAATGACTACGGGGTGGGTATTAATCGAGAAATTGCTGAGATTAGAAAGAATTATCCTTGTTCCAAAGAAATTTCAGCTCCAGAGGTTACCCAAAAAGCAGAAAAAAACGACAGGTCGCGGGTTGAAAAAATGGTCAAAATTTAAAGGGTGTCACATCTTTCCCTAAACCTGATAAAATGGCTACGGGGTGGGTATTAATCGAGAAATTGCTGAGATTAGAAAGAATTATCTTTGTTCCAAAGAAATTTCAGCTCCGGAGGTTACCCAAAAAGCAGAAAAAAACGACAGGTCGCGGGTTGAAAGAATGGTCATAAATTTAAAGGGCGTCACATCTTCCCCATAACCTGATAAAATGACAACGGGGTGGGTATTAATCGAGAAATTGCTTATATAATAAAGAATTATTCTTGTTTCAAAGAAATTTCAGCTCCGGAGGTTACCCAAAAACCAGAAAAAAACGACAGGTCGCGGGTTGATAAAATGGTCAAAATTTAAAGGGTGTCAGATCTTCCCCAAAACCTGATAAAATGACAATGGGGTGGGTATTAATCGAGAAATTGCTGAGATTACAAAGAATTATCTTTGCTCCAAAGACATTTCAGCTCCAGAGGTTACCCAAAAATCAGAAAAAAACAACAGGTCGTTGGTTGAAAAAATGGTTAAAATTTAAAGGGCGTCAGATCTTCCCCAAAACCTGATAAAATGACAACGGGGTGGGTATTAATCGAGAAATTGCTGAGATTATAAAGAATTATCCTTGTTTCAAAGAAATTTCATCTCCGGAGGTTACCCAAAAAGCAGAAAAAAACGACAGGTCGCAGGTTGATAAAATGGTCAAAATTTAAAGGACGTCAGATCTTCCCCTAAACCTGATAAAATGACAACGGGGTGGGTATTAATCGAGAAATTGTTGCGATTAGAAAGAATTATCCTTGTTCCAAAGAAATTTCAGCTCCGGAGGTTACCAAAAAACCAAAAAAAAAACGACAGGTCGCGGGTTGATAAAATGGTCAAAGTTTAAAGGACGTCAGATCTTCCCCTAAACCAGATAAAATTACAATGGGGTGGGTATTAATCGAGAAATTGCTGAGATTAGAAAGAATTATCTTTTCTCCAAAGACATTTCAGCTCCAGAGGTTACCCAAAAAGCAGAAAAAAACGACAGGTCGCGGGTTGAAAAAATGGTCAAAATTTAAAGGGCGTCACATCTTTCCCTAAACCTGATAAAATGACAACGGGGTGGGTATTAATCGAGAAATTGCTGAGATTAGAAAGAATTATCTTTGTCCCAAAGAAATTTCAGTTCCGGAGGTTACCCAAAAAGCAGAAAAGAACGACAGGTCGCGGGTTGAAAGAATGGTCAAAATTTAAAGGGCGTCACATCTTCCCCATAACCTGATAAAATGACAACGGGGTGGGTATTAATCGAGAAATTGCTTAGACAATAAAGAATTATTCTTGTTTCAAATAAATTTCATTCCGGAGGTTACCCAAAAACCAGAAAAAAACAACAGGTCGCGGGTTGAAAAAATGGTCAAAATTTAAAGGGCGTCAGATCTTCCCCAAAACCTGATAAAATGACAACGGGGTGGGCATTAATCGAGAAATTGCTGAGATTATAAAGAATTATCTTTGTTCCAAAGAAATTTCAGCTCCGTAGGCTACGCCAAAAAGCAGAAAAAAGCGACAGGTCGCGGGTTGAAATAATGGTCAAAATTTAAAGGGCGTCAGATCTTCCCCAAAACCTGATAAAATGACAACGGGGTGGGTATTAATCGAGAAATTGCTGAGATTAGAAAGAATTATCTTTGTTCCAAAGAAATTTCAATTCCGGAGGTTACCTAAAAAGCAGAAAAAAACGACAGGTCGCGTTTTGAAAAAATGGTCAAAATTTAAAGGGCGTCACATCTTCCCCAAAACCTGATAAAATGACAACGGGGTGGGTATTAATCGAGAAATTGCTGAGATTAGAAAGAATTATCCTTGTTTCAAAGAAATTTCATCTCCAGAGGTTACCCAAAAAGCAGAAAAAAACGACAGGTCGCGGGTTGAAAAAATGGTCAAAATTTAAAGGGCGTCAGATCTTCCCCGTAACCTGATAAAATGACAATGGGGTGGGTATTAATCAAGAAATTGCTGAGATTAGAAAGAATTATATTTGTTTCAAAGAAAGTTCAATTCCGGAGGTTACCCAAAAACCAGAAAAAAACGACAGGTCGCGGGTTGATAAAATGGTCAAAATTTAAAGGGCGTCAGATCTTCCCCATAACCTGATAAAATGACAACGGGGTGGGTATTAATCGAGAAATTGCTTAGATAATAAAGAATTATTCTTGTTTCAAAGAAATTTCAGCTCCGGAGGTTACCCAAAAACCAGAAAAAAACGACAGGTCGCGGGTTGATAAAATGGTCAAAATTTAAAGGGCGTCAGATCTTCCCCAAAACCTGATAAAATGAAAACGGGGTGGGTATTAATCGAGAAATTGCTGAGATTATAAAGAATTATCCTTGTTTCAAAGGAATTTCACCTCTGGAGGTTACCCAAAAACCAGAAAAAAACGACAGGTCGCAGGTTGAAAAAATGGTCAAAATTTAAAGGGCGTCAGATGTTCCCCAAAACCTGATAAAATGACATTGTGGTGGGTATTAATCGAGAAATTGCTGAGATTATAAAGAATTATCTTTGTTCCAAAGAAATTTCAGCTCCGTAGGCTACGCCAAAAAGCAGAAAAAAGCGACAGGTCGCGGGTTGAAAAAATGGTCAAAATTTAAAGGGTGTCACATCTTCCCCATAACCTGATAAAATGACAATGGGGTGGGTATTAATCAAGAAATTGCTGAGATTAGAAAGAATTATATTTGTTTCAAAGAAATTTCAATTCTGGAGGTTACCCAAAAACCAGAAAAAAACGACAGGTCGCGGGTTGATAAAATGGTCAAAATTTAAAGGGCGTCAGATCTTCCCCATAACCTGATAAAATGACAACGGGGTGGGTATTAATCGAGAAATTGCTTAGATTATAAAGAATTATCCTTGTTTCAAAGGTATTTCATCTCTGGAGGTTACCCAAAAACCAGAAAAAAACGACAGGTCGCGGGTTGAAAAAATGGTCAAAATTTAAAGGGCGTCAGATCTTCCCCAAAACCTGATAAAATGACAACGGGGTGGGTATTGATCGAGAAATTGCTGAGATTAGAAAGAATTATCTTTGTTCCAAAGAAATTTCAGCTCCGGAGGTTACACCAAAAAGCAGAAAAAAACGACAGGTCGCGGGTTAAAAAAATGGTCAAAATTTAAAGGGCGTCACATCTTCCCCATAACCTGATAAAATTACAATGGGGGTGGGTATTAATTGAGAAATTGCTGAGATTACAAAGAATTATCTTTGCTCCAATGAAATTTCAATTCCGGAGGTTACCCAAAAAGCAGAAAAAAACGACAGGTTGCGGGTTGAAATAATGGTCAAAATTTAAAGGGCGTCAGATCTTCCCCAAAACCTGATAAAATGACAACGGGGTGGGTATTAATCGAGAAATTGCTGAGATTATAAAGAATTATCTTTGTTCCAAAGAATTTTCAGCTCCGGAGGTTACCCAAAAAGCAGAAAAAAACGACAGGTCGCAGGTTGAAAAAATGGTCAAAATTTAAAGGGCGTGACATCTTTCCCTAAACCTGATAAAATGACAACGGGGTGGGTATTAATCGAGAAATTGCTGAGATTACAAAGAATTATCTTTGCTCCAAAGACATTTCAGCTCCAGAGGTTACCTAAAAAGCAGAAAAAAACGACAGGTCGCGGGTTGAAAAAATGGTCAAAATTTAAAGGGCGTCAGATCTTCCCCAAAACCTGATAAAATGACAACGGGGTGGGTATTAATCGAGAAATTGCTGAGATTATAAAGAATTATCCTTGTTTCAAAGAAATTTCATCTCCGGAGGTTACCCAAAAACCAGAAAAAAAAGGTCGTAGGTTGAAAGAATGGTCAAAATTTAAAGGGCGTCACATCTTCCCCATAACCTGATAAATTGACAACGGGGTGGGTATTAATCGAGAAATTGCTGAGATAATAAAGAATTATCTTTGTTCCAAAGAATTTTCAGCTCCGGAGGTTACCCAAAAAGCAGAAAAAAACGACAGGTCGCAGGTTGAAAGAATGGTCAAAATTTAAAGGGCGTGACATCTTTCCCTAAACCTGATAAAATGACAACGGGGTGGGTATTAATCGAGAAATTGCTGAGATAATAAAGAATTATCTTTGTTCCAAAGAAATTTCAGCTCCGGAGGTTACCCAAAAAGCAGAAAAAAACGACAGGTCGCGGGTTGAAAAAATGGTCAAAATTCAAAGGGCGTCACGTCTTTCCCAAACTGATAAAATGACAACGGGGTGGGTATTAATCGAGAAATTGCTGAGATTAGAAAGAATTATCCTTGTTCCAAAGAAATTTCAGCTCCGGAGGTCACACCAAAAACCAGAAAAAAACGACAGGTCGCGGGTTGAAAAAATGGTGAAAATTTTAAGGGTGTGACATCTTTCCCTAAACCTGATAAAATGACAACGGGGTGGGTATTAATCAAGAAATTGCTGCACTTAGAAAGAATTATCCTTGTTCTAAAGAAATTTCAGCTCCGGAGATTACCCAAAAAGCAGAAATCGAGAAATTGCTGAGATTAGAAAGAATTATCTTTGTTCCAAAGAGATTTCAACTCCGGAGGTTACCCAAAAAGCAGAAAAAAACGACAGGTCGCGGGTTGAAAGAATGGTCAAAATTTAAAGGGCGTGACATCTTCCCCTAAACCTGATAAAATGACAACGGGGTGGGTATTAATCGAGAAATTGCTGAGATCACGAAGAATTATCTTTGCTCCAAAGACATTTCAGCTCCAGAGGTTACCCAAACAGCAGAAAAAAACGACAGGTCGCGGGTTGAAAGAATGGTCAAAATTTAAAGGGCGTCAGATCTTCCCCTAAACCTGATAAAATGACAACGGGGTGGGTATTAATCGAGAAATTGCTGAGATCAGAAAGAATTATCCTTGTTCCAAAGAAACTTCAGCTCCGGAGGTTACGCTAAAAACCAGAAAGAAATGACAGGTCGCGGGTTGAAAAAAAGGTCAAAATTTAAAGGGCGTCAGATCTTCCCCTAAACCAGATAAAATTACAATGGGGTGGGTATTAATTGAGAAATTGCTGAGATTAGAAAGAATTATCTTTGATCCAAAGAAATTTCAGCTCCGGAGGTTACCCAAAAACCAGAAAAAAACGACAGGTTGAAAAAAACCGAAAACCAAAAAGAAACGGCAGGTCGCGGGTTGAAAAAATGGTCAAAATTTAAAGGGCGTCACATCTTCCCCTAAGCCTGATAAAATGACAACGGGGTGGGTATTAATCGAGAAATTGCTGAGATTATAAAGAATTATCGTTGTTCCAAAGAAATTTCAGCTCCGGAGGTTATCCAAAAAGCAGAAAAAAACGACAGGTCGCGGGTTGAAAAGATGGTCAAAATTTAAAGGGCGTCACATCTTCCCCATAACCTGATAAAATTACAATGCGATGGGTATTAATTGAGAAATTGCTGAGATTACAAAGAATTATCTTTGCTCCAAAGATATTTCAATTCCGGAGGTTACCTAAAAAGCAGAAAAAAAAGACTGGTTGCGGGTTGAAATAATTGTCAAAATTTAAAGGGCGTCAGATCTTCCCCAAAACCTGATAAAATGACAACGGGGTGGGTATTAATCGAGAAATTGCTAAGATTATAAAGAATTATCCTTTTTTCAAAGAAATTTCATCTCCGGAGGTTACCCAAAAACCAGAAAAAAACGACAGGTCGTAGGTTGAAAGAATGGTCAAAATTTAAAGGGCATCACATCTTCCCCATAACCTGATAAAATGACAACGGGGTGGGTATTAATCGAGAAATTGCTGAGATAATAAAGAATTATCTTTGTTCCAAAGAATTTTCAGCTCCGGAGGTTACCCAAAAAGCAGAAAAAAACAACAGGTCGCAAGTTGAAAAAATGGTCAAAATTTAAAGGGCGTGACATCTTTCCCTAAACCTGATAAAATGACATTGGGGTGGGTATTAATCGAGAAATTGCTGAGATTAGAAAGAATTGTCTTTGTTCCAAAGACATTTCAGCTCCGGAGGTTACCCAAAAAGCAAAAAAAAAACGACAGGTCGCGGGTTGAAAGAATGGTCAAAATTTAAAGGGCGTCACATCTTCCCCATAACCTGATAAAATGACAACGGGGTGGGTATTAATCGAGAAATTGCAGAGAAAATAAAGAATTATCTTTGTTCCAAAGAAATTTCAGCTCCGGAGGTTACCCAAAAAGCAGAAAAAAACGACAGGTCGCGGGTTGAAAAAATGGTCAAAATTCAAAGGGCGTCACATCTTTCCCAAACTGATAAAATGACAACGGGGTGGGTATTAATGGAGAAATTGCTGAGATTAGAAAGAATTATCCTTGTTCCAAAGAAATTTCAGCTCTGGAGTACACGCCAAAAACCAGAAAAAAACGACAGGTCGCGGGTTGAAAAAATGGTGAAAATTTTAAGGGTGTGACATCTTTCCCTAAACCTGATAAAATGACAACGGGGTGGGTATCAATCAAGAAATTGCTGCACTTAGAAAGAATTATCCTTGTTCTAAAGAAATTTCAGCTCCGGAGGTTACCCAAAAAGCAGAAATCGAGAAATTGCTGAGATTAGAAAGAATTATCTTTGTTCTAAAGAAATTTCAATTCCGGAGGTTATCTAAACAGCAGAAAAAAACGACAGGTCGCGGGTTGAATAAATGGTCAAAATTTAAAGGGCGTCAGATCTTCCCCAAAACCAGATAAAATTGCAAAGGGGTGGGTATTGATCGAGAAATTGCTGCGATTAGAAAGAATTATCTTTGTTCCAAAGAAATTTCAGCTTCAGAGGTCACGCCAAAGACCGGAAAAAAACGACAGGTCGCGGGTTGAAAAAATGGTCAAAATTTAAAGGGCGTCACATCTTCCCCTAAACCTGATAAAATGACAACGGGGTGGGTATTAATCGAGAAATTGCTGAGATTAGAAAGAATTATCTTTGTTCCAAAGAAATTTCAGCTCCGGAGGTTACCCAAAAAGCAGAAAAAAACGACAGGTCGCGGGTTGAAAAAATGGTCAAAATTTAAAGGCCGTCACATCTTTCCCAAACTGATAAATTGACAACGGGGTGGGTATTAATCGAGAAATTGCTGAGATTAGAAAGAATTATCCTTGTTCCAAAGAAATTTCAGCTCCGGAGGTCACGCCAAAAACCAGAAAAAAACGACAGGTCGCGGGTTGAAAAAATGGTGAAAATTTTAAGGGTGTGACATCTTTCCCTAAACCTGATAAAATGACAACGGGGTGGGTATTTATCAAGAAATTGTTGCACTTAGAAAGAATTATCCTTGTTCTAAAGAAATTTCAGCTCCGGAGGTTACCCAAAAAGCAGAAATCGAGAAATTTCTGAGATTAGAAAGAATTATCTTTGTTCCAAAGAAATTTCAATTCCGGAGGTTATCTAAACAGCAGAAAAAAACGACAGGTCGCGGGTTGAATAAATGGTCAAAATTTAAAGGGCGTCAGATCTTCCCCAAAACCAGATAAAATTACAAAGGGGTGGGTATTAATTGACAAATTGCTGAGATTACAAAGAATTATCTTTGCTCCAAAGAAATTTCAATTCCGGAGGTTACCCAAAAAGCAGAAAAAAACGACAGGTTGTGGGTTGAAATAATGGTCAAAATTTAAAGGGCGTCAGATCTTCCCCAA
This sequence comes from Euthynnus affinis, assembly GCA_029490765.1. NCBI lineage: Eukaryota > Metazoa > Chordata > Actinopteri > Scombriformes > Scombridae > Euthynnus > Euthynnus affinis. Next base: position 482,494 of record JARJJI010000028.1, read on the forward strand.
AACCTGATAAAATGACAACGGGGTGGGTATTAATCGAGAAATTGCTGAGATTAGAAAGAATTATCTTTGTTCCAAAGAATTTTCAGCTCCGGAGGTTACCCAAAAATCAGAAAAAAACGACAGGTCGCGGGTTGAAAAAATGGTCAAAATTTAAAGGGCGTGACATCTTTCCCTAAATCTAATAAAATGACAACGGGGTGGGTATTAATCGAGAAATTGCTGAGATTAGAAAGAATTATCTTTGTTCCAAAGAGATTTCAACTCCGGAGGTTACCCAAAAAGCAGAAAAAAACGACAGGTCGCGGGTTGAAAGAATGGTCAAAATTTAAAGGGCGTCACATCTTCACCATAACCGATAAAATGACAACGGGGTGGGTATTAATTGAGAAATTGCTGAGATTACAAAGAATTATCTTTGCTCCAAAGACATTTCAGCTCCAGAGGTTATCTAAAAAGCAGAAAAAAACGACAGGTCGCGGGTTGAAAAAATGGTCAAAATTTAAAGGGTGTCACATCTTCCCCTAAACCTGATAAAATGACAACGGGGTGGGTATCAATCGAGAAATTGCTGAGATTAGAAAGAACTATCCTTGTTCCAAAGAAATTTCAGCTCTGGAGGTTACCCAAAAAGCAGAAAAAAACGACAGGTCGCGGGTTGATTAAATGGTCAAAATTTAAAGGGCGTCAGATCTTCCCCTAAACCTGATAAAATGACAACGGGGTGGGTTTTAATCGAGAAATTGCTGAGATCACGAAGAATTATCTTTGCTCCAAAGACATTTCAGCTCCAGAGGTTACCCAAACAGCAGAAAAAAACGACAGGTCGCGGGTTGAAAGAATGGTCAAAATTTAAAGGGCGTCAGATCTTCCCCAAAACCTGATAAAATGAAAACGGGGTGGGTATTAATCGAGAAATTGCTGAGATTAGAAAGAATTATCTTTGTTCCAAAGAAATTTCAGCTCCGGAGGTTACGCCAAAAAGCAGAAAAAAACGACAGGTCGCGGGTTAAAAAAATGGTCAAAATTTAAAGGGCGTCACATCTTCCCCATAACCTGATAAAATTACAATGGGGGTGGGTATTAATTGAGAAATTGCTGAGATTACAAAGAATTATCTTTGCTCCAAAGAAATTTCAATTCCGGAGGTTACCCAAAAAGCAGAAAAAAACGACAGGTTGCGGGTTGAAATAATGGTCAAAATTTAAAGGGTGTCAGATCTTCCCCAAAACCTGATAAAATGACAACGGGGTGGGTATTAATCGAGAAATTGCTGAGATTATAAAGAATTATCTTTGTTCCAAAGAATTTTCAGCTCCGGAGGTTACCCAAAAAGCAGAAAGAAACGACAGGTCGCAGGTTGAAAAAATGGTCAAAATTTAAAGGGCGTGACATCTTTCCCTAAACCTGATAAAATGACAACGGGGTGGGTATTAATCGAGAAATTGCTGAGATTACAAAGAATTATCTTTGCTCCAAAGACATTTCAGCTCCAGAGGTTACCTAAAAAGCAGAAAAAAACGACAGGTCGCGGGTTGAAAAAATGGTCAAAATTTAAAGGGCGTCACATCTTCCCCTAAACCTGATAAAATGACAACGGGGTGGGTATTAATCGAGAAATTGCTGAGATTAGAAAGAATTATCCTTGTTCCAAAGAAATTTCAGCTCTGGAGGTTACCCAAACAGCAGAAAAAAACGACAGGTCGCGGGTTGAAAGAATGGTCAAAATTTAAAGGGCGTCAGATCTTCCCCTAAACCTGATAAAATGACAACGGGGTGGGTATTAATCGAGAAATTGCTGAGATCAGAAAGAATTATCCTTGTTCCAAAGAAACTTCAGCTCCGGAGGTTACGCTAAAAACCAGAAAGAAGTGACAGGTCGCGGGTTGAAAAAAAGGTCAAAATTTAAAGGGCGTCAGATCTTCCCCTAAACCAGATAAAATTACAATGGGGTGGGTATTAATTGAGAAATTGCTGAGATTATAAAGAATTATCCTTGATTCAAAGAAATTTCAGCTCCGGAGGTTACCCAAAAAGCAGAAAAAAACGACAGGTCGCGGGTTGATAAAATGGTCAAAATTTAAAGGGCGTCACATATTCCCCATAACCTGATAAAATTACATTGGGGTGGGTATTAATTGAGAAATTGCTGAGATTACAAAGAATTATCTTTGCTCCAAAGACATTTCATCTCCGGAGGTCACCCAAAAACCAGAAAAAAACGACAGGTTGAAAAAAACCGAAAACCAAAAAGAAACGGCAGGTCGCGGGTTGAAAAAATGGTCAAAATTTAAAGGGCGTCACATCTTCCCCTAAGCCTGATAAAATGACAACGGGGTGGGTATTAATCGAGAAATTGCTGAGATTATAAAGAATTATCGTTGTTCCAAAGAAATTTCAGCTCCGGAGGTTATCCAAAAAGCAGAAAAAAACGACAGGTCGCGGGTTGAAAAGATGGTCAAAATTTAAAGGGCGTCACATCTTCCCCATAACCTGATAAAATTACAATGGGATGGGTATTAATTGACAAATTGCTGAGATTACAAAGAATTATCTTTGCTCCAAAGAAATTTCAATTCCGGAGGTTACCTAAAAAGCAGAAAAAAAAGATTGGTTGCGGGTTGAAATAATTGTCAAAATTTAAAGGGCGTCAGATCTTCCCCAAAACCTGATAAAATGACAACGGGGTGGGTATTAATCGAGAAATTGCTGAGATTATAAAGAATTATCCTTTTTTCAAAGAAATTTCATCTCCGGAGGTTACCCAAAAACCAGAAAAAAACGACAGGTCGTAGGTTGAAAGAATGGTCAAAATTTAAAGGGCATCACATCTTCCCCATAACCTGATAAAATGACAACGGGGTGGGTATTAATCGAGAAATTGCTGAGATAATAAAGAATTATCTTTGTTCCAAAGAATTTTCAGCTCCGGAGGTTACCCAAAAAGCAGAAAAAAACAACAGGTCGCAGGTTGAAAAAATGGTCAAAATTTAAAGGGCGTGACATCTTTCCCTAAACCTGATAAAATGACAACGGGGTGGGTATTAATCGAGAAATTGCTGCGATTAGAAAGAATTATCTTTGTTCCAAAGAAATTTCAGCTTCAGAGGTCACGCCAAAGACCGGAAAAAAACGACAGGTCGCGGGTTGAAATAATGGTCAAAATTTAAAGGGCGTCACATCTTCCCCTAAACCTGATAAAATGACAACGGGGTGGGTATTAATCGAGAAATTGCTGAGATTAGAAAGAATTATCTTTGTTCCAAAGAAATTTCAGCTCCGGAGGTTACACAAAAAGCAGAAAAAAACGACAGGTCACGGGTTGAAAGAATGGTCAAAATTTAAAGGCCGTCACATCTTCCCAATAACCTGATAAAATTACAATGGGGAGGGTATTAATTGAGAAATTGCTGAGATTACAAAGAATTATCTTTTCTCCAAAGACATTTCAGCTCCAGAATTTACCCAAAAAGCAGGAAAAAACGACAGGTCGTGGGTTGAAAGAATGGTCAAAATTTAAAGGGCGTCACATCTTCCCCTAAACCTGATAAAATGACAACGGGGTGGGTATTAATCGAGAAATTGCTGAGATTAGAAAGAATTATCTTTGTTCCAAAGAAATTTCAGATTCAGAGGTCACGCCAAAGACCGGAAAAAAACGACAGGTCGCGGGTTGAAAAAATGGTCAAAATTTAAAGGGCATCACATCTTCCCCATAACCTGATAAAATGACAACGGGGTGGGTATTAATCGAGAAATTGCTGAGATTAGAAAGAATTATCTTTGTTCCAAAGAAATTTCAATTCCGGAGGTTACCCAAAAAGCAGAAAAAAACGACAGGTCGCGGGTTGAAAAAATTGTCAAAATTTAAAGGGCGTCACATCTTCCCCTAAACCTGATAAAATGACAACGGGGTGGGTATTAATCAAGATATTGCTGCGATTAGAAAGAATTATCCTTGTTCTAAAGAAATTTCAGCTCCAGAGGTTACCCAAAAAGCAGAAAAAAAACGACAGGTCGCGGGTTGAAAAAATGGTCAAAATTTAAAGGGCGTCAGATCTTCCCCATAACCTGATAAAATTACAACGGGGTGGGTATTAATCGAGAAATTGCTGAGATTAGAAAGACTTATCCTTGTTTCAAAGAAATTTCAGCTCCAGAGGTTACCCAAAAACGAAAAAAAAACGACAGGTCGCGGGCTGAAAAAATGGTCAAAGTTTAAAGGGCGTCAGATCTTCCCCTAAACCAGATAAAATTACAATGGGTTGGGTATTAATTGAGAAATTGCTGATATTAGAAAGAATTATCTTTGTTCCAAAGAAATTTCAGCTCCGGAGGTTACCCAAAAAGCAGAAAAACGACAGGTTGAAAAAAACTGAAAATCAAAAAGAAACGACAGGTCGCGGGTTGAAAAAATGGTCAAAATTTAAAGAGCGTCAGATCTTCCCCAAAACCTGATAAAATGACAACGGGGTGGGTATTAATCGAGAAATTGCTGAGATTATAAAGAATTATCTTTGTTCCAAAGAAATTTCAGCTCCAGAGGTCACGCTGAAAACCAGAAAGAAGCAACAGGTCGCGGTTGAAAAAATGTTCAAAATGTAAAGGGCGTCACATCTTCCTTATAACCTGATAAAATTACAATGGGGTGGGTATTAATCGAGAAATTGCTGCCATTAGAAAGAACTATCCTTGTTACAAAGAAATTTCAGCTCCGGAGGTCACGCCAAAAAGCAGAAAAAAACGACAGGTCGTGGGTTGAAAAAATGGTCAAAATTCAAAGGGCGTCAGATCTTCCCCTAAACCTGATAAAATGACAACGGGGTGGGTATTAATCGAGAAATTGTTGAGATCAGAAAGAATTATCCTTGTTCCAAAGGAATTTCAATTCTGGAGGTTACCTAAAAAGCAGAAGAAAACGACAGGTCGCGGGTTGAAAAAATGGTCAAAATTTAAAGGGCGTCACATCTTCCCCAAAACCTGATAAAATGACAACGGGGTGGGTATTAATCGAGAAATTGCTGAGATTATAAAGAATTGTCCTTGTTTCAAAGAAATTTCATCTCCGGAGGTTACCCAAAAACCAGAAAAAAACGACAGGTCGCGGGTTGAAAGGATGGTCAAAATTTAAAGGGCGTCACATCTTCCCTATAACCTGATAGAATTACAATGGGGTGGGTATTAATCGAGAAATTGCTGCGATTAGAAAGAACTATCCTTGTTACAAAGAAATTTCAGCTCCGGAGGTCACGCCAATAAGCAGAAAAAACGACAGGTTGTGGGTTGAAAAAATGGTCAAAATTTAAAGGGCGTCAGATCTTCCCCTAAACCTGATAAAATGACAAAGGGGTGGGTATTGATCGAGAAATTGCTGCGATTAGAAAGAATTATCTTTGTTCCAAAGAAATTTCAGCTCCGGAGGTTACGCCAAAAACCAGAAAAAAACGACAGGTCGCGGGTTGAAAAAATGGTCAAAATTTAAAGGGCGTCACATCTTCCCCATAACCTGATAAAATGACAACGGGGTGGGTATTAATCGGAAAATTGCTGAGATTATATAGAATTATCCTTGTTTCAAAGAAATTTCAGCTCCTGAGGTTACGCAAAAAGCAGAAAAAAACGACAGGTCGCGGGTTAAAAAAATGGTCAAAATTTAAAGGGCGTCAGATCTTCCCCAAAACCTGATAAAATGACAATGGGGTGGGTATTAATTGAGAAATTGCTGAGATTAGAAAGAATTATCTCTTCTCCAAAGAAATTTCAATTGCGGAGGTTACCTAAAAAGCAGAAAAAAACGACAGGTCGCGGGTTGAAAAAATGGTCAAAATTTAAAGGGCGTCACATTTTCCCCTAAACCTGATAAAATGACAACGGGGTGGGTATTAATCGAGAAATTGCTGAGATTAGAAAGAATTATCTTTTCTCCAAAGACATTTCAGCGCCAGAATTTACCCAAAAAGCAGGAAAAAACGACAGGTCACGGGTTGATAAAATGGTCAAAATTTAAAGGGCGTCAGATCTTCCCCAAAACCTGATAAAATTACAATGGAGTGGGTATTAATTGAGAAATTGCTGAGATTACAAAGAATTATCCTTGTTCCAAAGAAATTTCAGCTCCGGAGGTTACGCCAAAAACCAGAAAAAAACAACAGGTCGTGGGTTGAAAAAATGGTCAAAATTTAAAGGGCGTCACATCTTTCCCTGAACCTGATAAAATGACAACGGGGTGGGTATTAATCGAGAAATTGCTGAGATTAGAAAGAATTATCTTTGTTCCAAAGAAATTTCAGCTCCGGAGGTTACCCAAAAAGCAGAAAAAAACGACAGGTCGCGGGTTGAAAAAATGGTCAAAATTTAAAGGGCGTCACATCTTCCCCTAAACCTGATAAAATGACAATGGGGTGGGTATTAATCAAGATATTGCTGCGATTAGAAAGAATTATCCTTGTTCTAAAGAACTTTCAGCTCCGGAGGTTACCCAAAAAGCAGAAAAAAACGACAGGTCGCGGGTTGAAAAAATGGTCAAAATTTAAAGGGCGTCAGATCTTCCCCATAACCTGATAAAATTACAACGGGGTGGGTATTAATCGAGAAATTGCTGAGATTAGAAAGACTTATCCTTGTTTCAAAGAAATTTCAGCTCCAGAGGTTACCCAAAAACGAAAAAAAACGACAGGTCGCGGGTTGAAAAAATGGTCAAAGTTTAAAGGGCGTCAGATCTTCCCCTAAACCAGATAAAATTACAATGGGTTGGGTATTAATTGAGAAATTGCTGATATTAGAAAGAATTATCTTTGTTCCAAAGAAATTTCAGCTCCGGAGGTTACCCAAAAAGCAGAAAAACGACAGGTTGAAAAAAACCGAAAATCAAAAAGAAACGACAGGTCGCGGGTTGAAAAAATGGTCAAAATTTAAAGAGCGTCAGATCTTCCCCAAAACCTGATAAAATGACAACGGGGTGGGTATTAATCGAGAAATTGCTGAGATTATAAAGAATTATCTTTGTTCCAAAGAAATTTCAGCTCCAGAGGTCACGCTGAAAACCAGAAAGAAGCAACAGGTCGCGGTTGAAAAAATGTTCAAAATTTAAAGGGCGTCACATCTTCCTTATAACCTGATAAAATTACAATGGGGTGGGTATTAATCGAGAAATTGCTGCCATTAGAAAGAACTATCCTTGTTACAAAGAAATTTTAGCTCCGGAGGTCACGCCAAAAAGCAGAAAAAAACGACAGGTCGTGGGTTGAAAAAATGGTCAAAATTCAAAGGGCGTCAGATCTTCCCCTAAACCTGATAAAATGACAACGGGGTGGGTATTAATCGAGAAATTGCTGAGATCAGAAAGAATTATCCTTGTTCCAAAGGAATTTCAATTCTGGAGGTTACCTAAAAAGCAGAAGAAAACGACAGGTCGCGGGTTGAAAAAATGGTCAAAATTTAAAGGGCGTGACATCTTTCCCTAAACCTGATAAAATGACAACGGGGTGGGTATTAATCGAGAAATTGCTGCGATTAGAAAGAATTATCTTTGTTCCAAAGAAATTTCAGCTTCAGAGGTCACGCCAAAGACCGGAAAAAAACGACAGGTGGCGGGTTGAAATAATGGTCAAAATTTAAAGGGCGTCACATCTTCCCCTAAACCTGATAAAATGACAACGGGGTGGGTATTAATCGAGAAATTGCTGAGATTAGAAAGAATTATCTTTGTTCCAAAGAAATTTCAGCTCCGGAGGTTACACAAAAAGCAGAAAAAAACGACAGGTCACGGGTTGAAAGAATGGTCAAAATTTAAAGGCCGTCACATCTTCCCAATAACCTGATAAAATTACAATGGGGAGGGTATTAATTGAGAAATTGCTGAGATTACAAAGAATTATCTTTTCTCCAAAGACATTTCAGCTCCAGAATTTACCCAAAAAGCAGGAAAAAACGACAGGTCGTGGGTTGAAAGAATGGTCAAAATTTAAAGGGCGTCACATCTTCCCCTAAACCTGATAAAATGACAACGGGGTGGGTATTAATCGAGAAATTGCTGAGATTAGAAAGAATTATCTTTGTTCCAAAGAAATTTCAGATTCAGAGGTCACGCCAAAGACCGGAAAAAAACGACAGGTCGCGGGTTGAAAAAATGGTCAAAATTTAAAGGGCATCACATCTTCCCCATAACCTGATAAAATGACAACGGGGTGGGTATTAATCGAGAAATTGCTGAGATTAGAAAGAATTATCTTTGTTCCAAAGAAATTTCAATTCCGGAGGTTACCTAAAAACCAGAAAAAAACGACAGGTCGCGGGTTGAAAAAATGGTCAAAATTTAAAGGGCGTCAGATCTTCCCCAAAACCAGATAAAATTACAATGGGGAGGGTATTAATCGAGAAATTGCTGAGATTACAAAGAATTATCTTTTCTCCAAAGACATTTCAGCGCCAGAATTTACCCAAAAAGCAGGAAAAAACGACAGGTCACGGGTTGATAAAATGGTCAAAATTTAAAGGGCGTCAGATCTTCCCCAAAACCTGATAAAATTACAATGGAGTGGGTATTAATTGAGAAATTGCTGAGATTACAAAGAATTATCCTTGTTCCAAAGAAATTTCAGCTCCGGAGGTTACGCCAAAAACCAGAAAAAAACAACAGGTCGTGGGTTGAAAAAATGGTCAAAATTTAAAGGGCGTCACATCTTTCCCTGAACCTGATAAAATGACAACGGGGTGGGTATTAATCGAGAAATTGCTGACATTAGAAAGAATTATCTTTGTTCCAAAGAAATTTCAGCTCCGGAGGTTACCCAAAAAGCAGAAAAAAACGACAGGTCGCGGGTTGAAAAAATTGTCAAAATTTAAAGGGCGTCACATCTTCCCCTAAACCTGATAAAATGACAACGGGGTGGGTATTAATCAAGATATTGCTGCGATTAGAAAGAATTATCCTTGTTCTAAAGGAATTTCAGCTCCAGAGGTTACCCAAAAAGCAGAAAAAAAACGACAGGTCGCGGGTTGAAAAAATGGTCAAAATTTAAAGGGCGTCAGATCTTCCCCATAACCTGATAAAATTACAACGGGGTGGGTATTAATCGAGAAATTGCTGAGATTAGAAAGACTTATCCTTGTTTCAAAGAAATTTCAGCTCCAGAGGTTACCCAAAAACGAAAAAAAAACGACAGGTCGCGGGCTGAAAAAATGGTCAAAGTTTAAAGGGCGTCAGATCTTCCCCTAAACCAGATAAAATTACAATGGGTTGGGTATTAATTGAGAAATTGCTGATATTAGAAAGAATTATCTTTGTTCCAAAGAAATTTCAGCTCCGGAGGTTACCCAAAAAGCAGAAAAACGACAGGTTGAAAAAAACTGAAAATCAAAAAGAAACGACAGGTCGCGGGTTGAAAAAATGGTCAAAATTTAAAGAGCGTCAGATCTTCCCCAAAACCTGATAAAATGACAACGGGGTGGGTATTAATCGAGAAATTGCTGAGATTATAAAGAATTATCTTTGTTCCAAAGAAATTTCAGCTCCAGAGGTCACGCTGAAAACCAGAAAGAAGCAACAGGTCGCGGTTGAAAAAATGTTCAAAATGTAAAGGGCGTCACATCTTCCTTATAACCTGATAAAATTACAATGGGGTGGGTATTAATCGAGAAATTGCTGCCATTAGAAAGAACTATCCTTGTTACAAAGAAATTTCAGCTCCGGAGGTCACGCCAAAAAGCAGAAAAAAACGACAGGTCGTGGGTTGAAAAAATGGTCAAAATTCAAAGGGCGTCAGATCTTCCCCTAAACCTGATAAAATGACAACGGGGTGGGTATTAATCGAGAAATTGTTGAGATCAGAAAGAATTATCCTTGTTCCAAAGGAATTTCAATTCTGGAGGTTACCTAAAAAGCAGAAGAAAACGACAGGTCGCGGGTTGAAAAAATGGTCAAAATTTAAAGGGCGTCACATCTTCCCCAAAACCTGATAAAATGACAACGGGGTGGGTATTAATCGAGAAATTGCTGAGATTATAAAGAATTGTCCTTGTTTCAAAGAAATTTCATCTCCGGAGGTTACCCAAAAACCAGAAAAAAACGACAGGTCGCGGGTTGAAAGGATGGTCAAAATTTAAAGGGCGTCACATCTTCCCTATAACCTGATAGAATTACAATGGGGTGGGTATTAATCGAGAAATTGCTGCGATTAGAAAGAACTATCCTTGTTACAAAGAAATTTCAGCTCCGGAGGTCACGCCAATAAGCAGAAAAAACGACAGGTTGTGGGTTGAAAAAATGGTCAAAATTTAAAGGGCGTCAGATCTTCCCCTAAACCTGATAAAATGACAAAGGGGTGGGTATTGATCGAGAAATTGCTGCGATTAGAAAGAATTATCTTTGTTCCAAAGAAATTTCAGCTCCGGAGGTTACGCCAAAAACCAGAAAAAAACGACAGGTCGCGGGTTGAAAAAATGGTCAAAATTTAAAGGGCGTCACATCTTCCCCATAACCTGATAAAATGACAACGGGGTGGGTATTAATCGGAAAATTACTGAGATTATATAGAATTATCCTTGTTTCAAAGAAATTTCAGCTCCTGAGGTTACGCAAAAAGCAGAAAAAAACGACAGGTCGCGGGTTAAAAAAATGGTCAAAATTTAAAGGGCGTCAGATCTTCCCCAAAACCTGATAAAATGACAATGGGGTGGGTATTAATTGAGAAATTGCTGAGATTAGAAAGAATTATCTCTTCTCCAAAGAAATTTCAATTGCGGAGGTTACCTAAAAAGCAGAAAAAAACGACAGGTCGCGGGTTGAAAAAATGGTCAAAATTTAAAGGGCGTCACATCTTCCCCTAAACCTGATAAAATGACAACGGGGTGGGTATTAATCGAGAAATTGCTGAGATTAGAAAGAATTATCTTTTCTCCAAAGACATTTCAGCGCCAGAATTTACCCAAAAAGCAGGAAAAAACGACAGGTCACGGGTTGATAAAATGGTCAAAATTTAAAGGGCGTCAGATCTTCCCCAAAACCTGATAAAATTACAATGGAGTGGGTATTAATTGAGAAATTGCTGAGATTACAAAGAATTATCCTTGTTCCAAAGAAATTTCAGCTCCGGAGGTTACGCCAAAAACCAGAAAAAAACAACAGGTCGTGGGTTGAAAAAATGGTCAAAATTTAAAGGGCGTCACATCTTTCCCTGAACCTGATAAAATGACAACGGGGTGGGTATTAATCGAGAAATTGCTGAGATTAGAAAGAATTATCTTTGTTCCAAAGAAATTTCAGCTCCGGAGGTTACCCAAAAAGCAGAAAAAAACGACAGGTCGCGGGTTGAAAAAATGGTCAAAATTTAAAGGGCGTCACATCTTCCCCTAAACCTGATAAAATGACAATGGGGTGGGTATTAATCAAGATATTGCTGCGATTAGAAAGAATTATCCTTGTTCTAAAGAACTTTCAGCTCCGGAGGTTACCCAAAAAGCAGAAAAAAACGACAGGTCGCGGGTTGAAAAAATGGTCAAAATTTAAAGGGCGTCAGATCTTCCCCATAACCTGATAAAATTACAACGGGGTGGGTATTAATCGAGAAATTGCTGAGATTAGAAAGACTTATCCTTGTTTCAAAGAAATTTCAGCTCCAGAGGTTACCCAAAAACGAAAAAAAAACGACAGGTCGCGGGTTGAAAAAATGGTCAAAGTTTAAAGGGCGTCAGATCTTCCCCTAAACCAGATAAAATTACAATGGGTTGGGTATTAATTGAGAAATTGCTGATATTAGAAAGAATTATCTTTGTTCCAAAGAAATTTCAGCTCCGGAGGTTACCCAAAAAGCAGAAAAACGACAGGTTGAAAAAAACCGAAAATCAAAAAGAAACGACAGGTCGCGGGTTGAAAAAATGGTCAAAATTTAAAGAGCGTCAGATCTTCCCCAAAACCTGATAAAATGACAACGGGGTGGGTATTAATCGAGAAATTGCTGAGATTATAAAGAATTATCTTTGTTCCAAAGAAATTTCAGCTCCAGAGGTCACGCTGAAAACCAGAAAGAAGCAACAGGTCGCGGTTGAAAAAATGTTCAAAATTTAAAGGGCGTCACATCTTCCTTATAACCTGATAAAATTACAATGGGGTGGGTATTAATCGAGAAATTGCTGCCATTAGAAAGAACTATCCTTGTTACAAAGAAATTTTAGCTCCGGAGGTCACGCCAAAAAGCAGAAAAAAACGACAGGTCGTGGGTTGAAAAAATGGTCAAAATTCAAAGGGCGTCAGATCTTCCCCTAAACCTGATAAAATGACAACGGGGTGGGTATTAATCGAGAAATTGCTGAGATCAGAAAGAATTATCCTTGTTCCAAAGGAATTTCAATTCTGGAGGTTACCTAAAAAGCAGAAGAAAACGACAGGTCGCGGGTTGAAAAAATGGTCAAAATTTAAAGGGCGTCACATCTTCCCCAAAACCTGATAAAATGACAACGGGGTGGGTATTAATCGAGAAATTGCTGAGATTATAAAGAATTGTCCTTGTTTCAAAGAAATTTCATCTCCGGAGGTTACCCAAAAACCAGAAAAAAACGACAGGTCGCGGGTTGAAAGAATGGTCAAAATTTAAAGGGCGTCACATCTTCCCTATAACCTGATAGAATTACAATGGGGTGGGTATTAATCGAGAAATTGCTGCGATTAGAAAGAACTATCCTTGTTACAAAGAAATTTCAGCTCCGGAGGTCACGCCAATAAGCAGAAAAAACGACAGGTCGCGGGTTGAAAAGATGGTCAAAATTTAAAGGGCGTCAGATCTTCCCCTAAACCTGATAAAATGACAAAGGGGTGGGTATTGATCGAGAAATTGCTGCGATTAGAAAGAATTATCTTTGTTCCAAAGAAATTTCAGCTCCGGAGGTTACGCCAAAAACCAGAAAAAAACGACAGGTCGCGGGTTGAAAAAATGGTCAAAATTTAAAGGGCGTCACATCTTCCCCATAACCTGATAAAATGACAACGGGGTGGGTATTAATCGGAAAATTGCTGAGATTATATAGAATTATCCTTGTTTCAAAGAAATTTCAGCTCCTGAGGTTACGCAAAAAGCAGAAAAAAACGACAGGTCGCGGGTTGAAAAAATGGTCAAAATTTGAAGGGCGTCACATCTTCCCCTAAACCTGATAAAATGACAACGGGGTGGGTATTAATCGAGAAATTGCTGAGATTAGAAAGAATTATCTTTTCTCCAAAGACATTTCAGCGCCAGAATTTACCCAAAAAGCAGGAAAAAACGACAGGTCACGGGTTGATAAAATGGTCAAAATTTAAAGGGCGTCAGATCTTCCCCAAAACCTGATAAAATTACAATGGAGTGGGTATTAATTGAGAAATTGCTGAGATTACAAAGAATTATCCTTGTTCCAAAGAAATTTCAGCTCCGGAGGTTACGCCAAAAACCAGAAAAAAACAACAGGTCGTGGGTTGAAAAAATGGTCAAAATTTAAAGGGCGTCACATCTTTCCCTGAACCTGATAAAATGACAACGGGGTGGGTATTAATCGAGAAATTGCTGAGATTAGAAAGAATTATCTTTGTTCCAAAGAAATTTCAGCTCCGGAGGTTACCCAAAAAGCAGAAAAAAACGACAGGTCGCGGGTTGAAAAAATTGTCAAAATTTAAAGGGCGTCACATCTTCCCCTAAACCTGATAAAATTACAACGGGGTGGGTATTAATCGAGAAATTGCTGAGATTAGAAAGACTTATCCTTGTTTCAAAGAAATTTCAGCTCCAGAGGTTACCCAAAAACGAAAAAAAAACGACAGGTCGCGGGTTGAAAAAATGGTTAAAGTTTAAAGGGCGTCAGATCTTCCCCTAAACCAGATAAAATTACAATGGGTTGGGTATTAATTGAGAAATTGCTGATATTAGAAAGAATTATCTTTGTTCCAAAGAAATTTCAGCTCCGGAGGTTACCCAAAAAGCAGAAAAACGACAGGTTGAAAAAAACCGAAAATCAAAAAGAAACGACAGGTCGCGGGTTGAAAAAATGGTCAAAATTTAAAGAGCGTCAGATCTTCCCCAAAACCTGATAAAATGACAACGGGGTGGGTATTAATCGAGAAATTGCTGAGATTATAAAGAATTATCTTTGTTCCAAAGAAATTTCAGCTCCAGAGGTCACGCTGAAAACCAGAAAGAAGCAACAGGTCGCGGTTGAAAAAATGTTCAAAATTTAAAGGGCGTCACATCTTCCTTATAACCTGATAAAATTACAATGGGGTGGGTATTAATCGAGAAATTGCTGCCATTAGAAAGAACTATCCTTGTTACAAAGAAATTTCAGCTCCGGAGGTCACGCCAAAAAGCAGAAAAAAACGACAGGTCGTGGGTTGAAAAAATGGTCAAAATTCAAAGGGCGTCAGATCTTCCCCTAAACCTGATAAAATGACAACGGGGTGGGTATTAATCTAGAAATTGCTGAGATCAGAAAGAATTATCCTTGTTCCAAAGGAATTTCAATTCTGGAGGTTACCCAAAAAGCAGAAAAAAACGACAGGTCGCGGGTTGAAAGAATGGTCAAAATTTAAAGGGCGTCACATCTTCCCCATAACCTGATAAAATGACAACGGGGTGGGTATTAATCGAGAAATTGCTGAGATCAGAAAGAATTATCCTTGTTCCAAAGGAATTTCAATTCTGGAGGTTACCTAAAAAGCAGAAGAAAACGACAGGTCGCGGGTTGAAAAAATGGTCAAAATTTAAAGGGCGTCACATCTTCCCCAAAACCTGATAAAATGACAACGGGGTGGGTATTAATCGAGAAATTGCTGAGATTATAAAGAATTGTCCTTGTTTCAAAGAAATTTCATCTCCGGAGGTTACCCAAAAACCAGAAAAAAACGACAGGTCGCGGGTTGAAAGAATGGTCAAAATTTAAAGGGCGTCACATCTTCCCTATAACCTGATAGAATTACAATGGGGTGGGTATTAATCGAGAAATTGCTGCGATTAGAAAGAACTATCCTTGTTACAAAGAAATTTCAGCTCCGGAGGTCACGCCAATAAGCAGAAAAAACGACAGGTCGTGGGTTGAAAAAATGGTCAAAATTTAAAGGGCGTCAGATCTTCCCCTAAACCTGATAAAATGACAAAGGGGTGGGTATTGATCGAGAAATTGCTGCGATTAGAAAGAATTATCTTTGTTCCAAAGAAATTTCAGCTCCGGAGGTTACGCCAAAAACCAGAAAAAAACGACAGGTCGCGGGTTGAAAAAATGGTCAAAATTTAAAGGGCGTCACATCTTCCCCATAACCTGATAAAATGACAACGGGGTGGGTATTAATTGGAAAATTGCTGAGATTATATAGAATTATCCTTGTTTCAAAGAAATTTCAGCTCCTGAGGTTACGCAAAAAGCAGAAAAAAACGACAGGTCGCGGGTTGAAAAAATGGTCAAAATTTGAAGGGCGTCACATCTTCCCCTAAACCTGATAAAATGACAACGGGGTGGGTATTAATCGAGAAATTGCTGAGATTAGAAAGAATTATCTTTTCTCCAAAGACATTTCAGCGCCAGAATTTACCCAAAAAGCAGGAAAAAACGACAGGTCACGGGTTGATAAAATGGTCAAAATTTAAAGGGCGTCAGATCTTCCCCAAAACCTGATAAAATTACAATGGAGTGGGTATTAATTGAGAAATTGCTGAGATTACAAAGAATTATCCTTGTTCCAAAGAAATTTCAGCTCCGGAGGTTACGCCAAAAACCAGAAAAAAACAACAGGTCGTGGGTTGAAAAAATGGTCAAAATTTAAAGGGCGTCACATCTTTCCCTGAACCTGATAAAATGACAACGGGGTGGGTATTAATCGAGAAATTGCTGAGATTAGAAAGAATTATCTTTGTTCCAAAGAAATTTCAGCTCCGGAGGTTACCCAAAAAGCAGAAAAAAACGACAGGTCGCGGGTTGAAAAAATTGTCAAAATTTAAAGGGCGTCACATCTTCCCCTAAACCTGATAAAATTACAACGGGGTGGGTATTAATCGAGAAATTGCTGAGATTAGAAAGACTTATCCTTGTTTCAAAGAAATTTCAGCTCCAGAGGTTACCCAAAAACGAAAAAAAAACGACAGGTCGCGGGTTGAAAAAATGGTCAAAGTTTAAAGGGCGTCAGATCTTCCCCTAAACCAGATAAAATTACAATGGGTTGGGTATTAATTGAGAAATTGCTGATATTAGAAAGAATTATCTTTGTTCCAAAGAAATTTCAGCTCCGGAGGTTACCCAAAAAGCAGAAAAACGACAGGTTGAAAAAAACCGAAAATCAAAAAGAAACGACAGGTCGCGGGTTGAAAAAATGGTCAAAATTTAAAGAGCGTCAGATCTTCCCCAAAACCTGATAAAATGACAACGGGGTGGGTATTAATCGAGAAATTGCTGAGATTATAAAGAATTATCTTTGTTCCAAAGAAATTTCAGCTCCAGAGGTCACGCTGAAAACCAGAAAGAAGCAACAGGTCGCGGTTGAAAAAATGTTCAAAATTTAAAGGGCGTCACATCTTCCTTATAACCTGATAAAATTACAATGGGGTGGGTATTAATCGAGAAATTGCTGCCATTAGAAAGAACTATCCTTGTTACAAAGAAATTTCAGCTCCGGAGGTCACGCCAAAAAGCAGAAAAAAACGACAGGTCGTGGGTTGAAAAAATGGTCAAAATTCAAAGGGCGTCAGATCTTCCCCTAAACCTGATAAAATGACAACGGGGTGGGTATTAATCTAGAAATTGCTGAGATCAGAAAGAATTATCCTTGTTCCAAAGGAATTTCAATTCTGGAGGTTACCTAAAAAGCAGAAGAAAACGACAGGTCGCGGGTTGAAAAAATGGTCAAAATTTAAAGGGCGTCACATCTTCCCCAAAACCTGATAAAATGACAACGGGGTGGGTATTAATCGAGAAATTGCTGAGATTATAAAGAATTGTCCTTGTTTCAAAGAAATTTCATCTCCGGAGGTTACCCAAAAACCAGAAAAAAACGACAGGTCGCGGGTTGAAAGAATGGTCAAAATTTAAAGGGCGTCACATCTTCCCTATAACCTGATAGAATTACAATGGGGTGGGTATTAATCGAGAAATTGCTGCCATTAGAAAGAACTATCCTTGTTACAAAGAAATTTCAGCTCCGGAGGTCACGCCAATAAGCAGAAAAAACGACAGGTCGTGGGTTGAAAAAATGGTCAAAATTTAAAGGGCGTCAGATCTTCCCCTAAACCTGATAAAATGACAAAGGGGTGGGTATTGATCGAGAAATTGCTGCGATTAGAAAGAATTATCTTTGTTCCAAAGAAATTTCAGCTCCGGAGGTTACGCCAAAAACCAGAAAAAAACGACAGGTCGCGGGTTGAAAAAATGGTCAAAATTTAAAGGGCGTCACATCTTCCCCATAACCTGATAAAATGACAACGGGGTGGGTATTAATCGGAAAATTGCTGAGATTATATAGAATTATCCTTGTTTCAAAGAAATTTCAGCTCCTGAGGTTACGCAAAAAGCATAAAAAAACGACAGGTCGCGGGTTAAAAAAATGGTCAAAATTTAAAGGGCGTCAGATCTTCCCCAAAACCTGATAAAATGACAATGGGGTGGGTATTAATCGAGAAATTGCTGAGATTAGAAAGAATTATCTCTTCTCCAAAGAAATTTCAATTGCGGAGGTTACCTAAAAAGCAGAAAAAAACGACAGGTCGCGGGTTGAAAAAATGGTCAAAATTTAAAGGGCGTCACATCTTCCCCTAAACCTGATAAAATGACAACGGGGTGGGTATTAATCGAGAAATTGCTGAGATTAGAAAGAATTATCTTTGTTCCAAAGAAATTTCAGCTCCGGAGGTTATCCAAAAAGCAGAAAAAAACGACAGGTCGTGGGTTGAAAAAACGGTCAAAATTTAAACCTCACACTACCCTCTCAGTCCCGTACACGCTGAGCGTCCTTCGGGTCAGGCCGTCCCCAATCGTCGACGCGTCCCACACCCCCGTACCACAGACACCCTCCTCCTCCTCCTCCTCCTCCTCCTCCTCAATACAAGCATTCACATACAAACACACACACACACACACACACGGGCGCACACACTCACACACACACACAGGCGCACGCGCACACACACACACACACGGGCGCACGCATGCGCACGCATGCGCAGATGCCACCCCTACGTCCAGGTGTCAATACATGCACATGCACAGCTGCAGTGTAGACCGCCGTCTTCTACGCCACGTTTGTTCCGACGTACGAAGAGCAGTACACGAGCGCGCACCCTCTACATACGTACTTATCGCACCCTCAGCATAAAGTACTCGTTTTAGAGTCTCTCTTGAGCGGAAATCTCTGACACCTCTTCTTCTTGCTCGCGGAGGGAGCCCCCTTGCCGGCGCCCTCGTCGGCGCCCCCGTTGGCGCCCTCGTCGGCGCATCATATCGACCGTCGCAGTCACCGCCGCGGCCGTCATCGCGGTCGTCACTGCCGTCGTCTCCATCTCCGGCCCTCTTCTTCCTCTTCTCCCGCCCCGGCCGCCCCCGCTGGACGGCTTTCACGACCGAGGCGGACGCCTCCATGCGGGGGAGATGAGCCCTCCTTTCGATCAACGGGGTCGCTCCAGGAACACCCTCCTCCTGTTCCGCCTGCGAGACATCCAGTCGAGGTTGAGCTCTCTCCAGATGACGAAGGCGTTGTAGCACGAGACGTCGATCATGTTGTGGAAGACGACCAGGGGCCAGCGGGCGGTCATCCTCCTGCAACCTTGTCCAGGTTGTCCACGCCTCCTTTGTTGCGGTTGTAGTCCAGCACGACGGCGGGCTTCTTGTCCTCACAGTCGCCGCTGACCCGAGCGGCGGCGGCGCGCGCTTGGTGCTCAGGAGCAGCACGTTCTTGTTCCTCTTGGGAACGTAAGACACCACGTCCTCGTCGCTCTCGTCCCGGACGTCGCTCCAGTCGACCTCGTTGCGGACGCCACCCTCGCCGCTCTTGCGCCGGACGTAGCTCCGATCGCTCTCGTCCTGGACGTCGCTCTCGTCGCTCTCCTCCCGGACGTCACTCTCGTCCCGGACGTCGCTCTCGTCGCTCTCCTCCCGGAAGTCGCTCTCTTCCCGGTCCTCGTCCCGGCCCCCGCGTCGCGCTTCGACTTCGGCTTTCGACGGCGCCTTTCTTCGATCCATCGTACTGTCGTCGCCTGCCAAGAGGGATGACGACGACGACGACCGCGTAGGTTTTCTGTTCTTTGACAAAGCGAGTCTCATTTCTCTTTCGCCTTTTTTTCCGCGTTTTTCTTTTCCTCCTTCTTCTTCTTCTTCTTCCTCATCTCTTTCTTCTTCCGACGTCGTGACGTCGTGCTCCGGGTTGTATTCCTCGCAGTCTTCTTCTTCCGAGGTGTCCTCAGATTCTTCTTCGGAACCGTCGTGGTAGTAGTCGGCGTGGCGGTAGCGTTCTCCCCGGGCGTCTGAAGAAACCTTTTCCACGACCCGCTCCGCAGTTAAACGCGTCGGTGTCGTCGTCATGGACGCTGCCGCTGGTGACAGCGACGGCAGAGGCGGTGGACAGACAGAGACTGCGGGTCTATCTGACCCGTATCGAGCCGGGGAGACGGGAGGGTAGCGTGAGGGTTAAAAAGCGGTCATAATGCGCAAATCATCACATGTCAGTGGAGATACAAGATACACAGCAATTATAAATCAATCCATTAATTAAAATGAGTACCGTCACGTTGAAAAAGGACAAATCCAGGTTTGTTAAGAAAAACGCGCAAGCCTGTAACCAATATATGTATGTTGAAGTAGAGAAAGGTTGTTCGAATTAAAATAGCGAATAGCATTGTAGGAAAGCAAAGATATGTTGATTAGAAACGTATTCGTGATACGTTACAAACAAACATAATCGCGGACAAAATACTTTTTCAAGAAACGTAATTGAGAATGCAATCTAGTTGTGTGGGAACGTAATTTTGAGGAGACAGGGTTGCCTTGTGTGGTGTCAGTGGGGGACTTGTCCCTGTGGACATTGGTCTTCCCATCAGCACCTCGTGAGGACTCAGTCCTGTTGTTGTACTTTGTGCACTTCGAATGGAGTGCAGCACAATCGGCAGTGCATCAGGCCATTTCAGGCCTGTAGTAAGTACAGTCTTGGTCAATCTGTCTTTGATAGTAGCATTCATTCTCTCAACTTGACCTGAACTCTGTTGGTGATAAGGAACATGTAACTGCCACTGAAATCCTAAGATTTCTGACAGTCCCTGAGTGATTTTTGACACAAAAGCTGGACCTCTGTCGCTATCAATTCCCTGTAGCACTCTGTACCTAGGGATTACCTCTTTCAGCAGGCACTTTTCGTTGGAAAAGCTTCCACCCACTTCGAGAATCTGTCGGTAAAAACTAGCAGGTATCTGAAACCTTGAGAGCTTGGCATATGTACAAAATCTGTTTGCATATTTACAAAGGGACCTGATGGGGGTTACAAATGGTCATGTCTCACTGAACTATTCTTCTCTCTGGTCTGTTGACAAATCATACAACCATCCACAAGTGTTTGTGACACTTGGGTAATGTCTGGTGCAAACCACTGAGAGCGAATATCATTCATCACCCCTCTCCCAACATGTGCTAGACCATGTGTCACACGTGCCAGTACATGTAGGAGAGCCCGAGGACAGACCGGTCGACCATCAGGGTGGAGCCACAAGCCAGACTCCGCGTCAACTTTACAACCTTTACGCAACCAAAGACTTCGCTCCCTGTCATCAGCGTGACTTTGCATCATCACAACATCATTAGCGGAAGGTACTGGCATTGGATTGGTGGGTTGTGTGGAGGCACATTGGAGTACCATAGAGGGAGAGGAAAGTGCTGCTTGTCTGGCTGCAACATCAGCCGTAGCATTTCCTCGTGAAACAGGATAAGTTCCATTCATGTGAGCAGCACATTTAATGATCGCAAGCTGAGATGGGCGCAAAATAGCATCTAACAGGTTGTTAACCAAAATGTGATGCTGTAGCGGTTTTCCAGAAGATGACACAAAACCTCTCATCTTCCATAACTGGCCAAAATCATGAGCAGCACCAAATGCATATCGTGAGTCAGTGTAGATAGTAGCCACCTTACTAGAAGCAAGAATACAAGCCCTTGTTAGAGCATATAGTTCTGCTGCTTGAGATGAAGTACCTGGAGGCAGTGCTTTTGCCTTTACAACCTCCCAATCGTTTACTACTGCATAGCCCGCTAGACGTGTGTTATCAGATGGTCTGCTAGCTGAACCATCAGTGTAAAGAATCATATCAGAATTGGGAATGGGTGTCTGCAACAAGTCTGGCCTTGGGGATGTACACAGGTCAATAGTTGTGATGCAATCATGCTCATCATCTGTGTCAATCAGTGGAAGAAGAGTAGCTGGATTCAATGGAGGTGAGCGCTTTAAGGTGATGTGTGGACTATGAAGAATGATTGCTTCATAGCCTGAACGACGTGCAGCTGTCATGTGTTGAGTAGCAGATGTGTTCAAGATATGAAGTGCTGCATGAGGAACGTGCACAACACAGTCATGAGCCAGTACAATTGGAGAAGATTTCAAAACGGGTGTGTTGCATGGACTAGTTGTTTGAACCAACACACCTTGATCCAAAAGAGACTGAATTACACCTTCAATACCAGCAATTGACTTGTGAGGCAAATTGTATTGGTTAACCATTGGTAGCTTAGCACCAGGTTTGAGTTTGACTTTGTGAGGTGGAGCTGAATTTACAAAACAACATGGTTTTTATGTTTTGCCCATAAAATAGATGGAACCTCAGAAAGCTCTGATGGAGGCCCATAATGTGTGGGGAGGGGTGGATCTTTATCATTAAACAATTTACACTGTGAGTCAGATAACTGAATTGGAATTGCACATCCCTGTGGACCAACAAACAAACATTATTCACACTCCAACCCCTCTTGTGTATTCAAAAACACATCAGCTAATTGTTTGTACACCTCTGCAGGGTTAAATGCTGCTGTACAGTGACACTGTAGTACAGGCCTCATGGCAGACATCTGTGTTGCACACGCTAGTGAAATTTGGGCAATTTTTTGAATGCTAGAGACTGTGAAACTGGAAGCCATGTTAAAATCAGTCAATGTCCAACAATACAAACAATCAGCAATAGTCTTCAAAAACTGAAATGCACGATCAGCCTTCACATCAGGTAAGCTTAAAAACAATCCGTCAGGTGTGCATTGACTGGTGGCATGTAATTTGTAAAGCAAATCTCGTCCCATGAGATTAATTGGGCTTTTTTCGGAAATCACAAAAGAATGTTGCATATCTGAACCTTCAACAGTAATTTTAGCTCTCTGTGATAGTGGCTCAACAATAGGAACGCCAGAAACACCTACAGTGGTGACAAAATTTGGTGTTGGTGTACATACATGCTCATCAGCTTTAACAGTGGAAATTGTGGCCCCACTATCTACCAAAGTGTCAACTCTATTACCATTTACTTCAACAGGCATTGTTGGATCTTCTGAAGGTTCTTTTGAAAGTCGAATTACAGCTGCTTGAATGGGAAATTGTTGCTCTGATCCTGCCCCTCTATGGACTCCCTAAGCTTGATTGTAATATTGGGCATAGCTTGCATTAGCAACCTGTTGAGGGGGTGGTGGTGGTGGTAAAGCAGGGGGGGTTGTTTGTTGAAAATCCCCGGCTTGGCGATCTTGGTTCGGATTTTTTTGTTTGTTCTGACGACGACCACTTCTACAGTCTTTAGCCCAATGTCCCGCTCTCCCACATTTGTGACAATGCCCCCATTTTCGCTTGTTATTGTTGTTGTACTGCTGTCCACCTCCCTGTCGTGCATGCTGTAACATTTGTTTTGGGAAGGAGGCAGATTTGTCTTCAGCAAAAACTTCACACCTGTTTAGCGCCATTATTTTGTTAATTGTTGCTTTCCAGTCTTTGGTTTGCCAGTCAGTGACAGCTAATTTGTATGCAGCTCCAACATTTGGTTTTAGGTTTTGCACAAAAGTGAAGACAAGAAAAAATTAATTTCCTTCTCGTCCTATTCCTGCATTGCTATCCCAAGTTCATGTAAATCTGGTAACAAACTCAGGTACAGTTTCATTTGCTTCTTGGACACAGTGGATTACTTTTGTGAAGTCAGTGTGCTGTTGTGCACACTTTCTTATAACTGTTTTAACTGTTTTAATCAGTCATGGTCTTATTAGGAGGCCACTGGCCATTCTCTGTCAGGGCAGGGAAAAGAAAGTCCTCTTTGCACAAATCCCACTCATTTCTGTATGAGCCAGCAAGTAATTGTTGAACATCAGGCATAAGACAGTTATACACAGTGCAAACATGTCTTAACCATCCCCAGTATTCATCTGGGTTTGTGGTTAGATTGGGGGCATTTTGTGTCATTCCGATTATCTCAGCAGGAGTCCATGGTTTGCAGACAGCTGTGTTGCCAACCATGATTTTTGGAGCATTTATTGAGGCAGATGTAGAGTTTGGAGGTGGCTCTAAAATGTCAGTTTTTGATGTCTTGTGTCCTCTCGCCTTTGATTGTGTTATTCTAGATGTACCTCGTCCGTGAGTCCTGCTACTTGCAGTGGATAGTCTCTGTGTCGTCTTTGGTCTGACTGCAGGTTCTATGTCGTCATACTGGTCTGTGACAGACTCCTCCCCCTTGCCTCTGGCTCCTCTTAACTCAAGTTCTAACTCACTTTCTCCTGAGCTGTCCTGAATGTCTGTCTCTGTCTCTTCAGCAACAGCGGCAAACTGTGTTTCCTCTCTTTCTTTTAATTTTGGGAATTTCTTCCATATGAGTGTCGAATCAGCTTTCTCTTCTTTCTCTGCAGCTTTCCTAGCTCTGTCCTCATCGGCTCTATCTTTCTTTCCCTGTTTAATCCTTTCCCTTTCTCTGGCTGCTATCTGTTCTTTCTCCTTCTCTCTGGCTGCTATCTGCTCTTCTCTTTCTCTAGCTGCTTCAGTCTGTAGTCTCTGTCCCTCCACAGCTGCAGCTAGTAAGAGAATCTCATCGTCAGTGTTAGCTTGTTGTGAAATAGTTTGGTCAGTCAGATTAGTTGAAAAGGGGTTTGAAGGTGAAAGTTGTGGATAGGTTGAAATCGCTGTTTTGTTTGTGTGTGATCTTTGCAAAGGCACTCCAGCTTTGGATACAATGGTCAACAAAGTTTGCGGAGAGGGAGCATCTGCTTGCTGTTTTGCCCAAACATATATAATAGCTTTTGAAATGGCTTTCACATTCTCACCATGTTTCTGTTTAATTTTCATCATTTCTGTAGCTCTGGTTTGCAATTCTGCTTCCAACATTGGCAAATGACATGCTGTCATACATTTAGCACAGTCTTCCACTGCTGCCTTGAATTCATCAGAAAAACGATCAACTCTTTTTTCATCCAGACTCACTCCACACCTCTGTTGAGCAACAGATAACCAAACATTCACACAATCTTTCATATACACTCTGTTCCAAGATGGACTTCCAAAACTCGAATCAACGTTGTACTCAGCAATCTGAAGCTTATCTCTATCAAACGCTCCTTCGTATGGCCACTCGCCATCTGTCCACTGATTCATAAGGGACGAGAAAGGGAAGACAAAATTCCATCCTTTCAGTCTACCAACAATTCCCACCGGAGATTGGGGAGAAAACATTGCTCTATATTGTGCATCTGTGAGTGTGGTTTGTTTCTGAAAACTGGCAGATTGACCTTCTAGTTCCGAATTGGTGCATTTGTTTTCTTCTGAAACAGATTTGTTCTTTCTCTTGTGTTTTGGTGAATGTATTAATTTTGTAGTAGATTGTGTTCTACTCACTGCTTTGGACGTGTTGTTGCCCATTTTAACACATTAACATTGAAACATCACACAAGCAAACACATAAAAACACAAAACGGACACATCAGAACTTTCCAGCATCAACCAAAGTTCTCTCTACAACTCTCTCCTTGGTGCAATAGCAGTGGTTTGAAGCCAAACCGACGAAACAACAGTTCGTCTTGTGTATACACTATTTATAGTTTGAAAATTTAACCGGCGCCCGACTCTAGGACTTACAATCCCAAGGCTCAAAACATTTCTCAAAAGACACAGAGTGGATGATCCCCGGTCATCCACTCTGAATCCCAGACACTTTCTGTGGCACTGAAGGAGTTAAGACACACTCAACTCTGCTTTTTTCCTCTTCACAACGCACATGCTCTGCACCTGCCTTATCACTGCACAGTTTTCAACACACTTTTTCTCTCATGTGTTTAGTTTCTTTTTTACTCTCAAACATCAGCTTTTTCAAACATTAGCTTTTTTTAAGCATTTTTGTTCACTTTCTGACCACATTTAAGGTGAAATTGATACACAGTTTCTTTGTGATTTCGTCAAACGCAGACATGGTAAGGCACAATAATAATAATAAAATTATGCACTTACCACGTCTTTGTTGTGTTGAAATCCTGTTCTCGTGACACCAAATTGTTGTGGAATTTTGGAGCTGATTTCACTGGCAGTTTTCAGGTTGAAGAAGAGAGAAGAATCAGAGAGGAGTCTGTTTGGATTTTATCTGGAACGCTTTAATGAAAACCTTATAAGGGAGATAGACTGTGAAACATCCTCTGTTGATCAGACAATGTCCCAAACTCATCTGAACCCCTGACAGTCCAAAACCCAGCCTTTAAGCGAGTCAATGCATTTAGATCATCAGTCCCGAATCAAAACCCTTTGACCTGAATTCGTATCTTTGCTTTTGCCTCGTCTTGTCTGGCGACGCCTGCATCTGGCCTTCATTCGCCATGAGGCTCCTGGTTTATTAAACAATGCATGTTATCTTCTGTCTGAGAGAACAGAAGAGTACAGCTTGACATTTTGTTGTCCTGGTCAGTTATGGATTTATCCATATCACAGGCGACATGGAGATTCGTATCGAGAGGGCGCATTGCTCTTTGATGGCTAAACCCAAAGATAGCACAGCCCCTCCGTGGGCCAGCATTGTTCACTTTCTGGACTGCAGGGTGAAGGAATATGTGATAATGCAAGCCTGGAAACAGAAGACGACATACGAGGGACAGACCATATACTTTAATCAGGACTACACAGCACAGGTTTAAAGAAAGAGGAAACAAGTGAGGGATGTCATCAAAAAGTTGAAGGAAAAAGATGTGAAGGCGCATTCCCCCTACCTGGCTCAGCTTAAAGTGTTTTTGAACTCAGGGACAAAGACATTTTCTACACTAATGGTGTAATGGTGGTTTCTACACACTGATGCTGAAAAACATGGGGATTGACGTGGAGGAGGACGGGACGGAGAGGCTGCAGAGAGTGATGATGCAGGGCAGCTGGACCACAGTGACAGGACAGAAAGGAAGGCAGAAGCGGCCACGCATCACAGAAGTCGACCTACAGGCTCTCATGGAGTGAATTCTACACCCTGTAGGTATGGTAAAGAATAATAGGAAAAAAGTAATATTCAAGTGTAAATATGAACACTCAGCTATAGATGGCAATTATATCTGCCTTTTTTTTCTTTTCTTCTTTTGATTGATAAATATGATAGGAGCAAAGTTATGCACTACTGAATAGACTAATAGATTATTGGTTTAATGAGGAGCAAAATTAAAACTTAATAGTTCTTGGTAACTTGTAACAACTGTTAAAAAGTTGTAGTCGCACATAGTGCTTTTTTCCCAGAGAGGAAACGCCGCAACTCTCTGACACTGGGACTTTTGGAAGTCACCTTAAACCTATATGAATAAGTTGAATTTCGTGTCATACAATGTACATGGTCTGAATCATCCCATTAAGAGGAAGAAGATACCTAGCCAACTGAAAAAAATGCACTGCTCTATAGTATTACTGCAAGAGACGCATCTGATGGAGACTGAGCATAGAAAATTAAAAAGGGAATGGGTGAACCAAGTATTTTATGCCTCATATGGCAAAAGAAGGGGAGTGGCTATTTTAGTCAGTAAAGGTATAGCTTTCAGAATTGATAAAGAAATAAAGGACAATATGGGGCGATACGTTATGGTTGTAGGATCTATAGGGGATGTGAATATTTCAATACTGAATGTATATGCACCAAATGAGGAAAAAGAGTAATTTTTTAAATTGATTGCCAAATTAATTTCTAGTGAAGCAAAAGGGATAATACTAATGGGGCGTGATTTCAACATAGTGCAAAATGGTAGATATGACAGGTTACCTTCAGATCGGGGGCCGAGCACAAAGATATCTAGAGTCTTGAATAATGTTACGAAAGAGCTTGGACTTATTGATCCATGGAGAGAACAACCCAAAAAGTAAAGA
The DNA here is from genome assembly GCA_029490765.1 of Euthynnus affinis. NCBI lineage: Eukaryota > Metazoa > Chordata > Actinopteri > Scombriformes > Scombridae > Euthynnus > Euthynnus affinis. The sequence goes on from JARJJI010000028.1 coordinate 509,795, forward strand.
CTATACGTTCTATTCAAATCCACATGGTAGTTACTCGAGGATAGATTTTTTTTATGTTTCACAACAGCATATACACAAGGTTCTGAAATGTGACATACACAATATAACTATTAGTGATCATGCCCCTATTATACTAACTATGGCCCTGGATAATGAATCCATGTTTAGATATTGGAGACTGAATGTATCACTGTTGTCCTCTGATACTGTAGTACAGGAAATAAAGCATACTTTCAAATTAACGATCATGGTGAGGTGTCACCATCAATATTATGGGAGGGAGGGAGGGAAAGCAGTGATACAAGGGAAAATAATAGAAAATTCATCTAGGTTGAAAAGGGCTAGGCTAAAAAAACAAAAAGAATTGGAGGACAAGATCAAAGAATTAGAGAGAAAACACAAAAGAACATCAGATAAGTCCACTTTTGGTGAGTTAAAAACAGCTAGAGACGAACTGGATGAATTCCTAACATTTAAAGGGGAAGGATCTTTACGCTTTTTAAATCAGAGATATTATGAAATGAGTAACAGAGCCAGTCGGCTATTAGCATTCCAACTTAGAAAGGCCCAAACAAACAGAATAATCCCAAAAATAAAATATCCCACATCTAAACAAATCCTGAGGAAACCAGAAGAAATTTCTGAAGCATTTCCAGATTACTATAACTATAACTATAATGACTATATGACTATAACTATATGACTATAACTATAATGACCCTGAAGCTGATCTTGGTGAGAGTGAAACAAAAGCCTTCCTGAGAAAGACAAACTTACCAACTCTGTCAGAAGAAGAGTCATCTGAAATGATTGAGCCAATCTCTACACAAGAACTATCAGACACTATAAATATAAAAACCTATCTAAAATCACCGGGGACGGATGGGTTTCCGGGGGGGATTTTATAAAAGCTTCAGGGAGGAGATCACGCCTGTGTTAAATAAAGTATTTAACTATGCTCTAACTTCGGGAGACCCTCCTAAGTCATGGTCAGAAGCCATCATATCTGTTCTGCACAAGGAGGGAAAGGACCCACTCTTATGCGAGTTTACTATGCAATGATTTAAAAATTCTTACGAGTATAATAGCAAAAAGAATGCAAAAACGCATAACTAAATTGATTAAAACTGATCAAACTGGGTTCATCCCAGGAAGGCAGGGAGCAAACAACATAAGGAGGATATTAAATATTATTTCAAACACAAAATATAGATCTATGCTACTTAGCTTAGATGCCCAGAAGGCTTTCGATAGAGTGAGGTGGAGCTTTCTATATCAGACACTATCATCGTTTGGGTTTCACCAGGATTTTATCAAGTGGGTAAGAATTATTTGTGATCCCAAATCACGAATTAGAATTAATAGTTGCTGCTCAGACTTCCTCCTCAGAAGAGGAGTCAGACAAGGTGATTCTTTGAGTCTGTGTCTGTTTGCTCTAAGTATTGAACCATTAGCTGAATCAATAAGATAACACAATCGAATTATGGGAATAAGGTATGAAGGGGGGAGGGAACATAAAACATCTTTGTTTGCAGATGACTTATAAGTGCTTTTGAACAACCCATCCCTATCAGTACCAGCACTGTTGGAGAATCTCAGGGAATATGGAGGACTCTCAGGCTATCTGACCAATGAAATCAGTTGCAATGAGGTGAATGTCCAGCAGAACTAAAAGAAAAGGTTGATTTTTAAATGGACTGAGAAAGGGTTCAGATACCTAGGTGTTATTTCACACCTCATGTCTCACAGTTATACGATGCTAATTATGTGAAATTGATAGATGAAATTAAGAAAGATCTGGAAAGATGGGAGATTTTACCCCTGACTCGCACAAGGAGGATGGAAACAATTAGAATGAATATCTTGCCTTGATTATTATTCCTGTTCCTGTCACTTCCAATTATGGTTCCTGGTTCCACTTTTAAAATATTAGACAAAAGCATAGTAAAATTTCTATGGCAAAACAAGAAAGCCAGAATTAAATATAAATGACTCCTTTCCCCTAAAGACAAAGGAGGTTTAAATCTGCCTAATTTAAAGAACTATTTTTGGGCAGCTCAACTTAGAGCACTCATACTGTGGATGACTAAAGACAAAGATACAATTTGGGTGGAAATGGAGCAAAGGGCATGTCCAAATGTGCCCTTAGAATCGCTACCATTTTTGCCCAGGGTGATGCAAAAGAAGTTCAAGATAAAGAATGATTGGGTCATAGAAACGATGAGAACATGGACAACAATACAAAATGGGATATTTGTAGATCTGTAAGCAGAGCAACGAAAATTGCAAAAAACCCAGATTTCACACCATGTACTCTAGACTCAGGATTTGAGAAATGGACAGAGGAAGGGCTGATATTTATAGCACAAATGTTTAAAGGGCAGATTTTGAAATCATTTGAACAGCTCAAACATAAATTTAATTTAACAAGTAAGGATTTTTATAAATATTTGTAATTAAGACACTACCTCCACACACACAGTGATTGGGAGAAATTATCCCAGGAACCAACTAAGGGGTTTTGGGTATCAACCTACAGCTTGATCAATCCGCATATATACTTGATATAATGCCTGGTGATCTGATGGACAGTGAATGCATCTACTTGTTGAGAGTCTTGCTCCTAATAGCAAAGAAAACTATCACAACCTCTTGGTTGAAACCACAGCCTCCCACTATAAAACAATGGAGAGACAGAGTAAGACAGGTGACCATCATGGAAAGAACTACAGCTAGTCTACAATTGAAATTAGATACATTTTAGAAAAGATGGGAACCAATAATACAAATTATATCAGGAACCTAAGCACCTCTGTTAATTTTGTTTACCTTGTCTATTTTTACCTCTTTGAAACTGTCTTTGTATATTAATTTGCCTTTTTTTCTTTCCTCCTTAAAAAGTCTGGGAGGGACAGTGTCATCTGGCAAACTTGAGGGTTTCAAATGATCAACAATCTCCTGAACAAAGGGCAGGGTCACAGGCTCAAAAGTGTCCAACCCAGCAGAGCAGGGGAGAGACACTGAAGGGTCAATGGCAGGAGGTGAAATAATAATTGCTCTGGTAGAAGTAACTTTGTCGGTGAAGAAGTTTAGAAACTTCTCACACACAGCCGGGGATGCCTCAATTCCAGCAGTCTGTGGTGCATTCAGAGCAGAGTTGATCACTTTAAACAATACACAAGGTTTGTGGCAGTTCAACAGGACAATATCAGAAAATATCTTTTAGCCTCTTTCACAGTGGATTGGTAGTGACACCAGGAATCCCTCATTATTTCAAAAGACACTTGCAGTTTGTCCTTTTTCCACTTCCGCTCAGCTCTTCAACAATCCCGCCTGGCAGCACGGGTTGTGTCATTCAGCCAGGGCTCCGCCTCCGATTTAGTTTTATGCTGTCGAGTCTTTATTGGAGCCGCAATGTCCATGGCAGTGTGACAGGTGGTGAGAAACCATGAGTTCAGAGCCTCTGTGTCCTCATATACAGATTCAGGCATAACGCAGTTTTGACTGAAGGCATCTGAGAAGTGAGCAGCAGTGGAAGGGTTAATAACTCAACATCTGCGAGTAGCAGTGCGAGGTTTAACTGTTTGACACCAAACAGCAGCTTCAAACAGTACAGGCATATGATCAGAGAAAAAAGCATCACAGATCTCCAAGTTAAAAACAGGCAAACCATGAGATAAAACAAGATCAAGAGTGTGACCACGTTCATGTGTAGGCCCAAGTACAAACTGTACAAGATTAAAAGAGTCAATGATGTTTAAAAATTCCCGCACCAGAGGATTTTCAGGGCAACACACATGAATATTGCAATCTCCAACAATGAGGAACTGGTCATACTTAGGCATTATGTCAGCCAAGAACACAGAAAAATCTGTTAAAAAGTCTCTGTTGTATTTGGGAGGGCGATAAACCACAGCACACAACACCGTGTGAAAATGCCCTGGCTCAAACAAACTCGATTCAAAGCTGGTGAAGGAGGATGACAGCGATATCTGTTTGCATTTAAAGTCACTCTTAAAAACAGTTGCGATTCCTCCTCCTCGGCCAGGCGTCCGAGGGCAATTAAAATAGCAGCACTCGTTAGGTAGAAGTTCTGTGAAGACACTGGACTCACCAACACTCAGCCAAGTCTCAGAGATAAAGAGGAAATCCAGTTCCTGGGATATGAAGAAGTCCTTAAGGATAAATGATTTATTCCCAAGCGATCTGGCGTTGATCAGACCAAACCTGGCAGGAGCTGGCGGATCAGGGCGAACAGCTGACAAGGAGGCCCGAAACAGAGGCCGCAGGATCCCCAGGTTCACTCCGTGCCAGCGGAGACAAGGAGAGCAGGGTCCACGGGGGAGGGAACGTCGAGAGACATACAGGCGAGGTCCAGCTCCATGTCCGCCTCGATCAGGATGTACCAACCCGGCCCTCAGCGGGGTTGGTACTCTGTGCATTACCTCTGTGTATTGCCTGTTGGCACCTACATCCTATCGGACTCAAACTTACCTTTATGGCACTTACTCATTTTCTTCTGTCCTGACTAGGTCCTTGCTTGTGTTGTATCAACTCTTAGATGTAAGTCGCTTTGGACAAAAGCGTCTGCTAAATGAAATTGTAATCTTGTGCCTTTATCAGCCATATGCTGATAATATCTAACATTTTCCAATATTTGGGAGAAATACTTATACTATGTGGAAACTATGCAGAATTTTTACTCCTACCGGCAAATTCCTTTAAAATAAAAGCCTCAACCTTAATATCAAATAAGGGGAGAAATAATAAATTAACTTTAAATAATTGCTTATAAGATGAATAAACATGAAAACAAATTGATTGATTGTTTGATTGATAATTTATTAATTCCCGAATGGAAATTCAAATTGTCCATAGCTCATCCAATTATAACAAAACAACAAACAAAAAACAAAAACTATCTAGTCAATTCAAGGAGTTGAAGAGTGTAATTGCTGTGGGGATGAAGGACCTTTTAGATCTCTCTGTTCTGCAGGACAAAGAGAGGAGGAGACTGCTGCAACTACTCCTCTGTTGTTTGAGGCGGCAATGGAGAGGGTGTCTGCTATTTTTCATTATAGCATTCAGTTGGTTCAGTGTGCCTCTTTCCACCACTGATCTTAGAGGGTCCAGTCTCCTGCCCAACACTGAGCCTGCTTTTTTAACCAGCTTGTCTAATCGCTTGGTGTTTTTGTCTGTAAGGCTGCCTCCCCAGCTTACTGCAGCAAAAAAGAGTGCACTGGCCCCTGCCGTGTGATAGAACATGGTCATCATTCCCACACACACATCACACAAGTGTCACGTCAGTGTCCGCAGGAAGAACAAGCACCTCTGCCCCTTCCTGTAGAGAGCGTCGGTGTCAGGGGACCTGTCCAGATTGTCATCCACAAGGACCCCTAGATATTTGTAGGTGTGCACCATTTCATTGTCCACCCCACAGATTATCACTGGTTACAGAGGGCTTAGACCTGGGCCATACTAAAGGTCATTTAGTTTTAGAGGTAATTAGTTAAGTACTGTTTTGAAGTCCAATAGAATCAAAAACTGGATTGTATCTAGAATTTTGCTAATACCGTGTTTCCACTGCAATAAAAAAGTTGTTTTCTTTGTCCTGGTAGCTTAGCTGTCTATGACACATACCCTCAGTGGTGGAAAGTAACTAAGTAAGTTCAATTTCAAGGTACTTCTACTTTACTTGCGTGTTTCCATTTAACGCTACTTCAGGGAAAGATGGTACTTTCTACTTACTACATTTATTTGACAGCGTTATATAACAATACATTTAATTTGTACCGCACTCTTCATTCATAGTGAAACTCAAAGTGCTACAGTATATCACTGGCCACTTTATTAGGTACATCTTACTAGAACTGGGCCTTCAGAACTGCTTTCATTCTTTTTGGCATTGATTCAACAAGGTGCTGGAAACATTCCTCATAGATTTATGTCCATATTGACATGATAGCATCACGCAGTTGCTGCAGATTTGTCAGCTGCACATCCGCAATGTGAATCTCCCGTTCCACCACATCACAAGAGTGCTATATCAGATTGAGATCTAGTGACTTTGGAGGACATTTGTGTACAGTGATCTCATTTTCATGTTCAAGAAACCAGTTTGATATGATTTGAGCTTTTTGTGACATAGTGCATTATCCTGCTGGAAGTAGACATTAGAAGATGGGTACATTGAGGTCACAAAGGTATGGACATGGTCAGCAATAACACTCAGGTAGGCCATGGCTTCTAAATGATGCTCAATTGCTCAAAGAGTGTGAAGAAAATATCTCGCAGACCATTACACTTCCACCACCAGCCTGAACTGCTGATACAAGGCAGGATGGATCCATGTAAGGCTGGGTGATATGACCAAAATTTCATATCCTGTTTTTCTAAATCTAACCCCCTAAACCCTAATCCCATACTCACACGATGACCTTTCTGGTGTTATTGGTCCAAAGCTGCTTCTCCATTTACAGGCACAGTGATTCCACATTCATCTAATGTAAATCTAAATCATCTCCTTGGCTTGTTCTTTTCAGGTGTTGAAAGATGGCATGTTGGAAAATATGACTCCTCAGCTCTTCCTTGATGTAAGCAAACCTAAATACGAAGGCACCATAAATCTGTAAGTAAGACACACACTCAATCATCCTGTTTAGATTAGGGAACTTTAATTAAGGGCTGCTATTTGCTTCTCTCTGGATCTTGATGCATTCACTTTATCATATTACCTCTCTAGAGTGACAAGAAAATTGTGTCCGGACCTCAGCTAGCTACTTTGTGGCCTTCTCCTCAGTCAGCTGTGGCTGTGGCAATGCTGGTCAAAGTAACTATTGTTTTGACAACTCAGCCATGGAGCATGTGTGTGAGAAGCGCCACTACGATAGCCTACCTGGACTGGCAGTCCAGTGGGGTGCCATTGGTGATGTGGGCGTGGTGCTAGAGACCATGGGTGGCAATGATACAGTAATTGGAGGCACCCTACCACAGCGCATCGCTTCATGCCTGGAGGTGCTCGACCTCTTCCTATGCCAACAGCGACCGGTGATGTCCAGCTTTGTGCTGGCAGAGAGGACAGTGGTGAAGAGTGAGCTAGGAAGCAAGAGGGACTTGGTGGATGCTGTAGTTCACATTCTGGGTAAGAGTGCAAAACCACGTCATCTGTCATCTATTGTGAATTTTGATAATGGACTTGCCCCTGCATCTTTAAGGAAAAGCCGAGCTGCTGTAGATCGATGACCTAAGTGACACAAGTCTCAAAAGTCTGCAAGTTGATTTTCACAATATACAGAGATGAGTGGAAAGTAATGCCTGAAAAATATATTTTGGAGTCTAAAATAGAAAACGTAAAGCATACAAGGAGTTGTATGTTGTTGTTGCTGTTGTTGTATGTTTCATGGAAAATTGATGTCAAGTTGCACAGCATTATTTTGTTGCCATTGATCAATTGCAAGTGCTGCAAGTATAATCAGCAAACAGCAACAGTCTACTTATAAAGTGTATATGTATAAAACCTGGTGACACATTGTTGGTGTGAATTTGGTTAGGCCATTCTCACAGAATTTTCACTGTTCCCTTAACCCTCAGGCATGCGGGATGTGAAAAGCTTAAAATTAATGCTGATGCCTCATTGGCCAACCTTGGCCTGGACTCCTTGATGAGTGTGGATGTTTGCCAGACTTTGGAGCATGACTATGACATTGTCATGGCCATGAGGGAAATCCGGCAGCTTATTATCAACAAGCTGCGAGACCTGGCCAATAGCAATCCAGGGGGATCAAATGGTATCATTAGGAGTTGCTTTCAAATCTGTATAAAAACTTATTAACATACATGTTAAAATTTAATAGAATAGAAATTTGATTTATGTTACATTGGTTTTAAATACAGATATTTCTACCTGCAGGTGCACTCAGAACAGAAATATTTTTTTGTCATTGCTACCTTTACAATTGCTGTTTGCTGATTCTATCCAGAATCTCACCATGCCACAGTTAAGAGGCACCAGGCAAAGAGTCTGAGGCTGAAACTGAAGCGCTGTGTGCCTTCATCTAGCAGTTCACTGGCATTGAATACAACAAGGTAAATCCACAGTCACAGTCAGCTGGGCTTGGTGAAGCGCTGTCGTGACAGAAGTATATACCTTTTGGTTGTCCCATGCCACTTTACAATGTTTTTAAAAAAATCCGAAATCAATGCCAATTCATTCTGATAATGAACGTCTAGAGCTTTGACAGATACTAGAAGCACATTCATGGCCCTTAGTAAAAGTTTTTGTGTGGGTACCTGTGTATGCATCTGTCAGTACATAGCCATACTCCTGCTGTTTATCATGGTTAGTGTAACCGTTGTCAACCCAGAATATCCTCTTAAGCTCTGAATATGTACAAAATCATCTTCCTGCTGTGTCTTATCAGGCCTGCTAACACTACTAGCAGCTAGCGTCTTGGACAACAATGGCTTTCCTCTGAGCTAATGGTGTAAGACATGGTGTAGACATGACATAATTCAGTGGAGCACTCTTCTTCATTTCGTTATTCTCATGCAGACAGGAGACTATATAATTCTTTCAAATTCATTAACTAAATTAAGTTAATTCAGTCAACTTCTGGTTATTTTATCTATCAGTTATGATATCAGCATGATAAACAGTGGAGATAAAGCCTGTGTAGGCCTCCTTTTTTCCACACAGAAATCAGGAACTGAGGAAAATTGATCAGGAGTAAAAATCAATGTATTTATCACACTGATAAGCAGATAGATAATGTCATTGGCATCAATAAAATTTTATCAATTCCCATCCCAAGTGACAAACGGTTATTACATTTTACAGTTTACAATTATTATCAGTCCTGTAGTACGTTAAATAAGATTTGTTGAAATGAAGATGTTACATTTGCTGGATATTTTTTTACCATTCTTTCTGTCATAAAAAAAACTTCATGGAATAGGATCACACCAATTGGCAAACAAGGAAATTTAGATGAAGATAGAAGAGTCAATCCAGGCCAACTTTTCCCAGCTGACAAACTTGCTGATGGAAAGTATTGTTGAGATACAGTGTTGAGAGATCTGCCCTGTGACTGACTTTTGTGTGACACATTTGTCAAGGTACTTTGAGGGCATCTGTTAGGGTAGTTTGATATACGTGTGACGCTCATGAAATGTAGGTCACATTTTATGTAAATTTGTTTGTTTTATTTTGAAAGTATCATTTCTAGTCAGAAAATGTGTTACGATGCACCGCAGGGTCAATTATTACCTCTTTTAGAGTTATTCAGCCTCACCAGCAGGCGGCAGTGTGGCGCTCCGCTTCTACTCGCGAACGGACTCTTGTTTACTTCCTCATTCTACTGAGCGAAGCTGCACTGAACAGAAGCGAGCGCAACTGTCTCATTCTTCCTCCTGTTTATACAGGACATATATATCTGTTATAGGGTGCTGCAGCCCGGTACCTGTAACATACACATAGTGTTGTTTTGATTAGCTCTGATAGGTAAATGTCTCATTAAAAGTTGCATTGTTTCCTAAATCAACTAACTGAGCTAATCAGTAGACCCCTCACAAGTAGGGAATCCCCTTGGTATTGAGATGTTTGGTGAAGGCTGTATTTTCCCAGAGCTGTCTGACTCACATTGCCTCACCAGGTTTTATGACCCCCTGCAAGCAGTCCATTCCCTCAGTACAACAGCCAGCCTGATCTCTGAGACCTCTAATCTGGTCTATGAAGGGTCAGGTGACTGGAGGCAAGTTATGGTTATAAATTACGGTGAAAAGGAGGACGTGACAGTGTTTGTGTGATAATATTGTATTATTTATGGTATACATTGTTACAACTAATAAAGGCCTCTCACACATTATTTTCTGAGTATTTTGTGTTTTTCTGTGAGTCCATCATGTGAAAGATAGTGATAAACATATATAGAAATGTCTTGATTTATGTCTGATTTATGTCTAAAGACAAATTCCGTAGGTTAGGCTATATGAAAGCCTAATAACATTATATTATTCCGAAAAAACCCCAAAACAAAACAAACAAACGAAAAAACAGCATAACATATAGGCAAAGTAACGTCACACAATAAGGCTATTTAAAAACTGTTCATCTTGCCAAAATGGTTGATAACTGTATAGTAGCTGAACACTGTCAACTATGCAGGAACCCACCTGCTGACATACTGCATCCTTGTTCACGTCTGACAGGATTTAGAGTTCCAAATAAGACGTTATTTTTTGTTAGCTTGGAAGAAAATTACTCAGATTTCTCTTTGTTGTGCCGCTTTTGGGCACCACTCAGATATTTTCGTTTCATTTTGTCTCTGACAGCGACAGCGGTGCTAATGCTAATGTATTAATTGGACCAAAAGTCCCTAAACATCAAACAGTAAAATTTTGATTTTAATTTAAAATATTTGCTTTATGTGTATGTTCAAAATACAGAAAAGATAATGACCGGACCTGGGGGGAAAAAAATAAAGTTTTAAAGGCGACCCTCCCCACCCCCCATTCATATAAGGATATAGTATACTCAGTAAAGTATACGCTGCGGGGGTATACTTTACAGCCCAGATGCATAAGGTGCATAAGGAAGAAAATAGAGAAAACAGGAGAAGGAAAGAACGCCAATCTACAAGTATGTCCTCTTTTGTTAACATTAAAAAGCCGTTTTGTGTGTAACCTTAGACGTTTCATCTGTAGCAGCTAATGATGCTAGCTAGCTACTAGCCAGTAGCAGCTATTTGGATAACTGCTCCTTCCTACAACATAAGGCACTGTGCTGAAATTTTACTGACCAATATCAGACCAACGCTATAAATAATGATTTCTGCATTGGGTTGCACCAGCTGTGTGTAAGCTAGCCACTTGGTATCGTAGTTTGCTTATAACAGGGTCTACTCTGTAACCATCCAGATGCACCCAGGAAATATCTGAAGAGGCCTCCAGTTATATATATATATGTATATATATATATATATATATATCAGTGGCGTGCGGTCAGGTGAGGCAGGGGAGGCCGTGCCTCTCCTGCCATCATGGAAAGAAAGAAATGTAAAATGAAAACAAAATAAATGCATTTTTATATTTATCCAGTGATTTGTACTATAAAGTAATTTTCCATTTAAATTCACCATTTTTAGATTATTTTTTATTCAAAATCGCCGAATTTTCACATTTACCGTTCAAATACTGAGAAGAGACGGGCGGTGAGGCAACGCCCTGCTGAGCCTCACCTTGGATTGCGCAATGACTGGCTAACTGTGCTGCCATGCTATGCAGTGAGACCAGATCGCTGTCTCTTTGTATGCCGCTATTAAAATGTTCAAACACGTTTGCTATATGAAATAAGTTTCCATAGTTTAGCTGATTTATATAATGAACAGCAACTATATGTGTGTAATGTGTTTCTTGTGCTGGCGCAATCATAAAACGGCTGATAAGAGGCACGGGGTAAGGCACGCACTTCTCCTGCCTCACGGTAGGGGGCACTAGTGATCCCAGGGATTCTTCTTGCGACTCATTGGCTGCAGAATAAGTGACAGCAAGCGGGAGTTTACAGTTAGCAAGTCAAGTGCAGTCATCAATTTTCTTCTCGCCTGGCCTTACTTTCAGAATGGAGGATTACATTTCTAAACTGAAGCAATTTTCTAAATTGGATTTTCAATCGAAGCAGGAGCTAAAAGGTTTGCTTCAGACTACGGGACAGAAGACCCGCTCTTTCCAAACGGAGTGGTACACACGAAAAGGCTGGCTGTGTGGATGTCCCATGGATGTATTAAGAGAGGGTTGTAGGGGGCGGACATGGGGGGCGGGGTCGGGGGGTTCATTTTGTGGGACAATATGACGTCACTGGGAATTCCCTTTGACACGTTTAGGATTTCTTTCTTTTTTCAGTCCCTTCTTATGAGGTTAGACAACAATGGCCAGATAATTTGAGTTCGTCATGTCTTTGATTTTATTCCTCACAGCAATGGCAGGCGGTTACTTAAAAACCGGCCATAATGCGTATTTGTGGTACGTTACAAACAAACGTAATCGCGGACAAAATACGTTTTCTGAGAAACGTAATTGAGAATGCAAATTAGTTGTGGGGGGACGTAATTTTGAGGAGACAGGGTTGTTTTTTTTAAAGGAGCGATGGAGTTGAGCGTTTGCTGTAGAGTACCTGCAGCAGTGTCAACAAAATTATCAAATTGGGAAGGACTAAAATTATCATAAGAGTCCTCTGCAGTATTGATAGAATTCAGCGCTAATGGAACTGTTTCCTTAAATTTATCTACAGCACTATCAGTAAGACATCTAGTGAAAACAATTTTGTCTAATGGTGTGTAATCTACCAATAAAAATTCAAAAATTATCAAATGGTGGTCTGATAAAATAGGATTTTGAGGAGAAACTATCAAATGTTCAATTTCTATGCCATAAGTCAGCACAAGATCCAGGGTGTGATTATGACAGTGAGTGGGTTTATTTACACACTGAGAGAAGCCAATTGAGTCTAATAATGAAATAAAGGCAGTACAGAGACTATCGTTATCGACGTCCACATGAATGTTAAAGTCACCTGCTATAATTACTTTATCAGTACTGAGGACTAAGTTTGATAAAAACTCTGAGAATTCAGATAAGAATTCAGAGTACGGGCCAGGAGGACGGTACACTATAACAAATAGAACTGGCTGTACAGTTTTCCAGGTTGGATGGGAAATACAGAGAACAAGGCATTCAAAAGAATTATAATTAAATTTAGATTTAGGTCTAGGGCTGACAATAAGGCTGGAGTTGAAAATGGCTGCAACTCCACCTCCTCGGCCAGTGTCTCGAGGAATGTGAGTATTAATATGACTGGGAGGAGTGGATTCATTAAGGCTAACATATTCTTCATGACATAGCCAGATTTCTGTAAGACAAAATAAATCAAAATGCTGGTCTGAGATTAGCTCATTTACTAATAAAGCTTTAGAAGATAATGATCTAATGTCTAAGAGACCGCATTTAATTTTTTTATTTTGCTGAGCAATTCCAGACTTAATGTTAATATGTTTTAGATTTTTATGATTGATACTTCTGCTATTAGTTTTCGATTTAATTGATTTAAATGGTCGGGGGACAGACACAGTCTCTATGTGGTTTAGGGCGGGTAACTGATCTAATGGAAGCACAGAGAAGTGTGTAAGACTACAACTCTGCCTCCTGGTCTCGACTCTGGGTTGTCATGGTTTAGGTTTTCTTATGAATTCAGCCATATTTGAGATATGAGAGCTGCTCCATCCAAAGTGGGATGTATGCCGTCTCTCCTAATCAGACCAGGTTTTCCCCAGAAAGTCTGCCAATTATCAATGAAGCCCACGTTGTTTGCTGGACACCACCTCGACAGCCAGCGGTTAAACTGTGACATGCGGCTATACATGTCGTCACTGGTCAGATTGGGCAGGGGTCCAGAGAAAACTACGGAGTCCGACATTGTCTTTGCAAATGTACACACCGACTCCACATTAATTTTTGTGACCTCCGATTGGCGTAACCGGGAGTCATTACCGCCGACATGAATAACAATATTACCATATCTACGTTTACTCTTAGCCAGCAGTTTTAAGTTTGACTCTATGTCACCCGCTCTGGCCCCAGGAATACATTTGACTATGGTTGCCGGTGTCGTTAACTTCACGTTTCTGACTATGGAGCTGCCAATAACCAGAGTCTGTTTCTCAGCGGGTGTGTCGCTGAGCGGGGAAAATCTGTTTGAAACGTGAACGGGTTGATGGTGAACCGCGGGCTTCTGCTTAGGCTTCTGATTCTTCCTTCGAACAGTCACCCAGCCAGAACCCTGTTTTCCTGCTCGGGAACTACCGGGGGAGTAGGGGCTACGCTAAGTTGGTCCGCACCGACTACAGGGGGCTTGCTAACTACATTAGCTACTGATTGTTTGCTTGTTTCCACGGTGCGGAGCCGCGCCTCCAATTCACTTAGCCTCGCCTCCAGCACTGCAAATAAACTACATTTATTACATCTCCCATTATCGTTAAAGGAGGCAGAGGAGTAACTAAACATGAGGTACACTGAGCAGGAGAGAGCAGGAGAGCGAGAGGGGGAGAGAGAAGCCATGGCTAACGGTTTGGCTAAGTTTAGCTGTTTATGCCAGCTGCAGAGCTCAAATAACTAACCGCTGTGCGATTAGCAGGAAAAGGTCACCAAGCGAAAAAACACTATAAGAATGCTTAAGTGTGACTAATGAAGAACTCACAGAATTAACAAATTTAGTAGGTGTAAATCACAATATGGTATCACAATCGTATTAACAAGCAGCAACAACACTATCAGTAGACACAGTCGACAACCGGAAGTGACGGAATACGCTTACCGTAGCACGTCAGCACGTCACCAGCAAAGGCATTTTCCAGATGACTGATGACTTTGTGGTTGGAGCAGCACCCTCTGATTCAGGCAGATTAGCTAGTGCACTTAGCTCCGTGCACGTAGCTTCACACACACCGGGACACTCGCACGCAGGCACGCCCACACGCAACCCCACACACATACACAGAGATTTACTCTGCTCCCCATGGCAACCCGTGCATGTGTGCGTGCTCGTACGCGTGCGTGTTGGTGTGTAAATTTGTCAAAGTAACTAAAAATGTTAGCTCCGTGAGCCTGTCAAAAAAGGCATTTTTGTGAAGGAACCGTAAGTCCTATCAGAAATCTGAGCAGACCAGGACCACCGCAAGATCTTTCTGCACAATATTGGTGATCTTCAAGTCCCTAGACTCAAAAATGTTGACAGGAGAGTGAGAGAAAAAAGGGTGTTGGTTCATCTCTCCTCCTGAAATCTCCTCAATTAATATGGGAGTCTATGGGACAGTTGGCCGGTAAACCCTTCACAAAAGGGCTGACAGTTCAAATTCTGTTTGTGTCTGAGCTACGATTGGTGATTTAAAGGACAGAGAACAAGTGTGCCTACTACTGTGGAAAAAATTATTTGTGTAGACCAAAATATGTGGCTGAAAGGACGATTTATCCAGAAATTTTTCAGAAAAATTTAAACAGCTTCTTCCACTCTAAGCGATGACATCACGCACTCTAGCTCTGAACATTCCATTGCTATTGCATAGCTATGGAGCGTAGTGACTCGTGCGTTACCCCGTGTCACTAATTAATGCTGTGCATTGAGAATGAGGGGGAGATACTGATAAATGTTTGAGCATTCATGTTTTTGTAGTTCAATGAAATGCTCACAAGTAAATCTGTTGAAATGTCATGTGTTAATTGTTTTATTTAGCATAGACAAAACAAAATTCATTTATGTTTGTTCATGATACAGTTTAATTGCCCCCCCATTTCCAGGAAATTCCCCCAAATTCATATACATTCCCATAACTCCTAATTAAAAAAAAGTTATTAAAATATTTTTCTATCTATTAACAGAAAGCAAAGCAGAACAGAACATTATTCTCATCATTTAGGCAGGTAGGAAAAAAAATGTATACATGATATAATGTTTTGTTATTTTCCCTTATTCATCCATCATAACATAATATTAAAATTGTGGCTGAATGTTTTAGACTATTGTTTTAATAACACAAATTGTGTCTCTTCATTTTCAGGGTGCCCTTTGGAGGAGCCTGTGGACCGTTGGAGTTGAGGTCTAGTGAGGAGAAGAAATTCATCAGGGAGAAAGAGTAGGCCCCTTGTGATATGAGATGGTCATGCAAGAAATGCAATTTTCGGTCATCAAAACGTTTAGAGCTCATAAAACATTACAGGTTGAAGCATCCACACACTAGTCACTGCCGGTCACTACCCTGCTTGTACTCAGATTGTCCTTGTTTATTTAAAAACTGGGGGGCACTTCATGCACATTTGTCTAGAAATCATACACAGACTCAACAGTCAGGGCAGATAGTTTCATTTTCATGTCTTGTATGTAATTCATGTAGTTTTAACACAGAGAGGCAATATTTTGAACACCTTGGGACTCATCTGAGAAAGCACGGGACTGTTAATTGTGTTTTTAAAGATTGTGACTACAGTACGAATATATATTCAACTTTTGCCTCACATAAAAGTAGGAAGCACAATCCTCCCTGCATTGAAGATTTTAAAAATACTGTATTCCAGGCACATTCAAGTCAGGCAAGTGAAGTAACAGATGATAGTAGTTTGATTGAAAGTGAAGGTAATTCTGATGAAACATTTGTCCAAGAGGGTGAAGACTTAGTCCAGGTTATTGTTGATGAGCTTGGTTCCTTATTGCTTAAATTAGACTGTATATTCAATGTGCCTAGAAGATGTATAGATGAGATTGTAGAGGAGCTTCAGTTTATTACTTGTTCAGCATCTGCTTCTGTTATTAAAAATATTGTCCATAGCACATTACAAACCCATAACTGCATTGTTGAAGAAGGGGTGATCACAGATTTAGTAAAAAACCTTTGCCAGTTAAATCCTCTTAGTGTAGCATTTAGTGAAGAAGGCCCTCTTGGCACGTCATACAAGAGAAATAGTTACTTAAAAGAACATTTCTCTGTTGTTGAGCCTGTTGAGTATATACTAGATGTGAAAGAAGGAAAGACCTTTCAGTATATACCTATTTTGCAATCCTTGTCACAAGTTCTGAAAAATAGTGACATCCAGGAAAAGGTTTTGAAAAATGTAAGACATTGTGGTTCTTCATGTCAGTACACTAGTTTTCATGATGGTTCCCACTTCAAGGAAAACACATTTCTTTGTGGAGAAGAGTTAAGGCTTTCACTTTTACTTTACTGTGATGACTTCGAAATATGCAATCCCTTAGGAACCTCTCGTAAGAAGCATAAGGTAACAGGTGTTTACTGGGTGTTTGCTGATATTCCATCTGTATTGAGGTCTACATTATCATCTATTTACTTATCTGTTTTGTGCAAGGCTGATGACATTAAGAAATTTGGTTATTCCCAAGTGCTAGATCCACTGTTAAGTGATTTGAAAAGACTTGAAGAAGATGGTCTTTTTGTGCTCTGTTTAGGAAAAATAATAAAGGGCACTGTATTCTCTGTGATTGCTCTAATTTAGGTAACAAATTTTTAGGAGTTCTTGTGTCTATTCTTTTTTTAAGAATTTAATATTTTGCAGATATAATAGTGATATGATCAGCACTGTCATTAAGGTAATTTTAATCATAAATCTGCCATACAGATCATTAAAAAGTTTTAAGATATATTATACAAAACTCCAACCTGTGTTGAGTTGTACCTCAAAACAGGGGTTTCAACTTTTTGTAGCTTTCTTCTTGATCACTGACCTCCATCAGACCTGCTCCTTCAGTCCTCCATCTTCCTCCTCTCCCTCTCTGTTTTATGTTTTTTTTATTCGTATTTGTCTCAATTGGCAAAATCTTCTGACTTGACTGGCCTTTGGCAGAGCTGCCACCTTCTCAGAAGAAATTTCATACATCCATCTACAGGCTGAGTAATTGAGGGATGTAAAATTTCGTTATGATCAACACAATGTGACCTTTTCAATGACATGAACTGATTATGAAGAATAATCTATGCCTACTGATGTTTCGAAATACTTAAGAGGCACACACAAAAAGCTGTTCAACATACCCAGGACATACAGATAGACCCCAGACAGCACTGAGAAATACCAAGAGGCCAGCAATAGTGAGGAGATTCAATATTACTACAAAAGTATACAGAATACCCAGACCCTCCCATCCTCCCAAGGCATATGTGAGACTGTCCAAAATATAAATTACATCTTCAACAGAACATCAAATAAAGATAAATTGAAACATACGTACAAATAAAAGAAAAACAACAAAAAAGAACCAATGGTTTGACAAAGAATGTCAACACCT
The DNA here is from genome assembly GCA_029490765.1 of Euthynnus affinis. Taxonomy (NCBI): domain Eukaryota; kingdom Metazoa; phylum Chordata; class Actinopteri; order Scombriformes; family Scombridae; genus Euthynnus; species Euthynnus affinis. The sequence continues at coordinate 527,634 of JARJJI010000028.1, forward strand.
GAAAAATGAAGCTAGAAAATGATCTAACCTCAAACACAGAGCCTTCGCCTTCAGTACTGTGAAGCACTCAAGACATATCAAAATACAATCAAAACCAAAAAGATAAACCATACTGAGGAACAGCTGTGATTACTTGAAGAGAGTATAGAGTCTAACTCCTTATGGGACCAGTGGAACTCTGCACTGAAAAAAATAACTCATAAGATTTACTTAAAAAATATATCGTAAGTATTTGCACGCAAATGATTTAAGTAAAATTTAATGCTGCAATATCAAGTAACACTCACTTGCCAGTATCAAGTAAAATTTACTTAACATAAAACATAACAGTTCTGACGATATTAAGTAACGTTTACTTAATTATATCCCAGTTTTAAGTTATATTTATTTAAACAAATTAAGTAAAATCTACTTGTTTTTCATAGAAAGGAACATCATTTTCCCCAAAATTTTAAGTAAATTTTATATATCTGTAGTATTTGCTGTTATGGGGTAATTTAGTAGATTTTAATTATTTTCTTGTGCTTGACATTTTAATGTACTTGCTTGCATTACCTTACCAAATAAATTTACTCTATGCATTTAATATATATTTATCACATATCACAAGACTAAATTACAATGCAATTAATGTGTTTATTTTTCATGTTAAACAGTTCAACAAACAAGTACCATCAATATTGTGGATTGAATTCCCCAATCTTTTATGGGGCAGCCATAAATTTAACATTGGCATGACTGACAAACTGAACAAACAGACAGTATTACACAGTATACACTACATTCAATATACACTATTGCGGCAAAATACTAGGAACACTGTCGACACTGTCACTGTCACAGTGAGCAAGCTTTCGCAGGACTATCGCACCCTGGCAAAATCTCATGGCCTTCGACAAGGATGGAGACATCGACTGGATCCTCATCAGCACCATGGACGACGAGTATCTTGAGGATGTAGTTACTGACATCACTCCGACTGTCCTCCTGCATACAACGTACAACAAAAAAGAAGAAAGTTATTGAGAAACAAATACTAGAATTCATGAATCATTCAAAGTGACTTCATTATCAGGGAAGAATGAACAGAAGAATATGTCTGTTCCTTTGTCTGCTTTCCTCTCAACATTAAATTAACCCGTTTCATTAAATAAATTTTTTTAAATGATTAAAATCATGCTATACCAAGCAGTCTTCAAAAAGTTCCTCATCCTTCTCGCCAAGGTACAGTATAAGGCTGCGGATAACGGTTTCACGTCTCATCTCAATGCTCTGTTTCTGTGAACATGAACATAACCATTATACATACACAATGAACTGCCAAATGAAAACACAAGTGCATATGTTTGCTATTGTGTTTCAAGTTCATGGACCCAGAATGTGCAGGGGCACTGAATCTACCAAGTGTGACACTTGTGCTGTATGTGTGTATACGTGTGTGTGAGTGAGGAAAAAAAAGTAGGCCCATCTCCCTGTAAAACATATGAACAAACAAAACAAGCACACCTGACTCAGTCTGTCCAGGAGCGTCCTCATCTTGATCCCCACGGCACCTCCTTTGGCTTTCATCAGCGTAATAAGTTTTGGTGTGTACTCGTCAAGTTTGCGCATGAAGGTTTGCTCCAGGGGAATGGTAGTTATTCTCCTGAATTCCTCCTTGATCTGAGAGGACAAAAGATTCACGAGTACATCAATATTTTTATATAAATTTACATGTTCGAAAAGAAAATTCATTAGTTCATTAAAAAAATCATTCAATAATTATTGTTACAGCTCAATAAAGCAAGTAAAATGTTTAAGGCTTTATAGATTCACCTACCTCAGCTTCACAAAACCTCTCTTCAGCAGCAGCGGGACTATCACTCACAACCTCCAGTCTTCGATAGGAAAATGTGTTGGCCATTTTTTCTTTAATTAATTTAGCATTGTTGTTCTTCTTAACCTCATTAAGGAGCTCTTGTCTGTCCCTCTCCAGACTGTCATTGGTTTCTCCACTTGGATGTGGAGGAAGGAAGTTGACCTCGGCTCTCGTTGGTTTCTTGCGTTTTTTTGCAGGATGTCTCTCACAAGGGGCCTTCCTTTTCAAGGAGTTGATGTGTAGCTCAGGACAAGGGACATTGCGCCTTTTCAGTTTACTTCGGTAATTGGCCATCTTCATTTTGAGACGATTCTGCCACCCATATGTGCCTGAATATGATGTTCCAGGCTCCCTCAAGCATGGGTGCTTGTTTAGTAGAGCTTCTACAACTTCCAGTTGTTGGAGAGCACTAGGATAGGCCTGGTAGTGGTAGATTGCTTCTGCAAGTTTCTCTAGAATGTCAGAGTAGATACTTGGATCTTGAAGGAGTGAGCCGTCACGTTCATAAGCTTGATTTCCAGCCTCAAGAATCATTTCGACACCATATGAAAAGATGGGTATCACAAAATTGGTTGGCCAACGCTCCGTTCAATACTCTGCTGAAGGTTGTAAAATGATGGTGTCTGATGAGCTAGCTGAGGAACTGTCATCTTGAGGAGGCAGATCCAGCAGCACTGTGGAGGAAGGAGTGGAGGACGCTGAAGACTCACTGATAGGAGTCAATGTCAAACTAACAGATGGTTCTGTTTGAACTAGTTTGATTGTGTCCTTGTCATTAACCACATCGGTTGATGTTAGTGTGAAGAATTGCTTATCGAAATCTTTGTCCATGTGCATTACAGTAAAACTCCCTTGAAGTCGAAAATGATTCTGCGCAGCTGCCAAAAGTTCGTCTACAGTGCTAGGGATTCCATCTGGTAGGGTTAACTTGTACACTTGTGTCTCTTCAATAACAACACGTAGTTGAGTTGGGGCAGACATGATCACAGTCTTGGGCAAGCAGAAATGCAAGAGAGAAAAAAAGAACAAAGACATCTGATTAATACATGACTTACACAAATCAGACAAAGTATAAAATAAATATATTTTTAAGAGGAAATCGTTAAATTTGTAATGATTTTGGATTTAATGAAACATTGTCTGAAAAGTGATAATTCTATCTTATGTTGATCATTGAGGCTGTAAAGAAAGAGTAGTGCTGGTGTGCACTATGACATCATTAATACACTTCAAGTAGAACTTTGGGGCAACGTCAACAAAAACAGAAAATAATATTAATTTGTGTCTGATGTTTTTGTTTTGTTTTTGTTTTTTTCACAAAAATTCCAGTATCTTGTTAAAAATCTTAAAATGGCATCTGCTTCTGCACATTGAAGCTCTAACAGTCAACTGAAGGAATAAGTAGAAAAACATGTTGGAAGGAGTTGGGTTATTTTACCTAGTTTGACAAGCAGATGTGGTGTTTCAGAGGAACCATGCGATCGCCTTCCACTGCATAGGTAGCCAATGGGTATGTGTCAGTGAGTTGTGACTGCTCAATTACTTTGATTACTCCTGTGAACTCCAACTTGAAACATCTAAAATGCTCAGAGTACCATGCACTTTGCAGTTTCACTACAAACACTAAGGTGTCATGAACAATGATGATTTGTAGGATTTCAGCAAAGTCAGGCAACCCAGCAGTGGAGCCATATACCACCATCATGCCAACACTGTAACTGGTGCCCTGAAATTCTGCTGTCAAATTAACACCTGTCTCTTGTGGATATTTCTGTAATAGAAATTCCTGTACGTTCTCATTTACAACTTCCAATGGAACTCTTGACATCTTTGATACAGACACAGCAGGCTTTTTTACAACTGAAGCATGGAGATGGCATGCGATCATGGACTGGTGTTTGTTTGCCATAGACTTCAGAATGTTATGAAAGCAGTTAGTCTGTCTTACAATCTTCTTAGAAAGCGGTGCTTTCCTTCGAACCACATAGTCCATAAGGACACTAGTGGCCCGAATGATTTAATGAGCTGTGGATAGTGCTCTATGAAATGGTGTTTTGGGATCAGGTTTGCTTTTGGAAGGACACTGGTAAACCTCTGCCTTTGCTCAGAAATCAGGCTATCCAGGAAACCAATGCTTTCATCTGTGTGAGTAGGTGACATAACCAGCTCAACGAGATCTTTAAGTGTCATCAACAACTGCCATGCTTGGTCTTCTTCCTGTACTTTGGAGCCAATCATAAGTGGAAGTAGCCTCAACAGGCACCAATTTTCAGTTGCATTACCACCAATGGTTTTCCGAGATGCAAAGTTTGGTAGTAAAGCTTGGGGACAATTTGTCCTGTCTTTCCACTTGTACGGAAACTGTTTGATTATTCTATTGAGCTCTTCAAGAGAGAAATATTTTTTCTTTATCAAAATATCTAAACACAATGCCAGTTCTAAAGGTACAATACCCTCCAGTAAATCATGGAGTACATCAGGTGGGTAACCTGTTGTCACATGAAAATGATTTAATCTTTCAGTAATTGTACACTGTCCTTTAACTCCACGACTATGAGTGTTACTAGCGAATGCTGCTTCAATGTCCAACTTGTGATGCTCTTTTGTTCTACCTGGGAATGCTCCTGTCCTGACCTCAAATTCCTGAAACTGGGATCTCTCTCCTACACAAAATCTACAAATGTGTGACCCACAGAAACTTTCAATAAACCCCCCAACTGAGTGGGCAACAAGGTTATCATGCCAAGTCAGTCTGTAATGGCACACAGGCTGTCCATAACATAGTTACATAGTTGACAAACTAACTAGCAAAAATATGTTTTCCCTTAAAATATCAAAAAAGTTGTAAGTGCTGAACAAATGAATGAATTTTAACTTAAACCTCTGATTGTTTTATTGAATAAACAAAACATCTGTATGTTTTTGTTTATGTGAAATATGTGATCTTAATTAGATATTCACGCATTCGTGTAATGTAAATATAAGTGGTGTAATCGTCATCATGGGGGCTTTTAAAACAATATGGTAGAGATTCAATGGTAACTAACTCGCTGAGAGAACGCCATTCTGACAGTTTCAGAACAGCAGCTGAAATAAAAAGCAGGACCAGGAACCCAAATACATATGCTTGTCTCTCTGAGCCTAACTAACTCACAGAAAGAACACTGTTCTGACAGTTTCAGAACATGAGCCAGTGTAAAAAGCAAGAGTTGTGACCCAAAAACATACGCTTGTCTCTCTGAGCCTTACTAATTGACAGAGAGGATACTCTTCTAACAGTTTCAATACCGGAGCCAGTGTAAAAAGCATGAGCAGGCGACCAAACACATACGCTTGTCTCTCTGAGCCATACTAACTAACTGGCCAAGAGAATGTCTTTCTGACAGTTTCAGAACAGGAGCCGGTGTAAAATGCAGGTGCGGACAAACAAACACATACGCTTGTCTCTCTGAGCCTAACTAATTCGCCAGAAGAATGCAGTTCTAACTGTTTCAGAAAAATGAACCTGTGTAAAAAGCAAGAGTTGTGACCCATACACATGCGCTTGTCTCTCTAAGCCTTACTAATTCACAGAGAGGACACTCTTCTGACAGTTTCAATACTGGAGCCAGTGTAAAAAGCATGAGCAGGCGACCAAACACATATGCTTATCTCTCTGAGCCTTACTAACTAACTGGCCAAGATGATGCCTTTCTCACAGTTTCAGAACAGGAGCCGGTGTAAAATGCAGGTGCGGACAAACAAACACATACGCTTGTCTCTCTGAACCTTACTAATTCACAGAGAGGACGCTCTTTTGACAGTTTCAATACCAGAGCCAGTATAAAAAGCATGAGCAGGCGACCAAACACATATGCTTATCTCTCTGTGCCTAAACAACTGGCCAAGAGAATGCCTTTTTGACACCTTCAGAACAGGAGCAGGTGTAAAATGCAGATGCGGAAAACCAAACACACACGCTTGTCTCTCTGAGCCTAACTAATTTGCAGAAAGAACGCAGTTCTAACTGTTTCAGAACTGAGCCGGTGTGAAAAGCAAGGGTTGTGACCCAAACACATACGCTTTTCTTTCTGAGCCTCACTAATTCACAGAGAGGACGCGTTCTGACAGTTTCAGAACATGAGCCGGTGTAAAATGCAGGTGCGGACAACCAAACACATACGCTTGTCTCTCTGAGCCTAACTAACTGGCCAAGAGAATGCCTTACTGACAGTTTCAGAACAGGAGCCAGTGTAAAATGCAGGTGCGGACAACCAAACACATACGCTTGTCTCTCTGAGCCTAACTAATTCGCAGAGACAACGCAGTTCTGTTTCAGAAAAGGATCCCGTGTAAAAAGCAAGAGTTGTGATCCAAACACATACGCTTGTCTCTCTAAGCCTTACTAATTCACAGAGAGGACATGCTCTGACAGTTTCAGAACATGAGCCGTTGTAAAAATCATGAGCAGGTGACCAAACACATACGCTTGTCTCTCAGAGCCTAACTAATGTTAGAAAAAGACATATACTTTATGTCTGACTTAAACTCGCTCAGAACACTTGTTTCTGACAGGTTTAGAGGATGAACAGGTGTAAATGAACAAGAAAATATATTTTAATTCAACACGATCTCATCCCTAACGCGTCAAATACTGCCGCTTGGTCAGTGGCCCCACACTTCAAAATATGACGCTCTAGGTACCCCTTTTGCATCAGTTCTGCACTCGCAGGGCTGTTCAACAAATTTCAACAGAGTAGTGACCCAGTCGAAATTATGCCGTTTATTCTTTCCCCTTGAAGTTCATAGACCAACGTAATAGTTTGTGGCCACTCTCAAAAGGTGCTAAACTAATGTCATGGCGCATTCTCCCTGTTTATTTTTATTACTTGTTTCTCTCTCTTTCTACCACTTCTGTGCTGTTTGCTCCCATTTTTACATGCATACACTGTCTTTTCAAAATACATTTCCGTGGTCACAGGAAACACCTATATAAGAGCAATACAAAAAATATATTACAAGCGCACAAGGACGAGGCTGCATCTAACCTATGCGACAATGCAATATCATATATATCATCATATATTTAAAAATATATGGAATGGGACGGACATGGGACCAACTGTTATAGAGAGCTCTGGGCCTCAGCTATCATGTGAATATAGTCAACAATTGGAGACGCTGTCAGATATGGGTAAAATATGGTTAAAATTAATTTTCACTCATAAAGCAATTACATATTTAAAATCTGATTACACAAATGTGTTTATCGTCCCCTTAAACTCTCTAGTGTACTCTCAGTTTAGTATTTACAACTTCCTAATATATTAAAAACGCTAATATGTATTTAAAACTACAATTCCCATGAGCCTCGCCATGTTTCTTGATACAAATAAGCACCACAGTTGTAGTTCTTCTGGTTGTAGAGTAGGGCAGTAAGATAGGGTTGTGAGAAGATCTATCTGTTGAATATATCAAACATTTAATACACCCGAACTAATAATCACACTGCATCTAAATTATCTATATCAACGAAAAGTTAAGATGTTGGTTTGTTTAAGATATTTTTGTGAGTGTTTCAAAAACATAAACGTTTTTGGGATGGCAGTTCTTCTGTTTTGTAAAGTAGTCGTAAAATAGGTTCATAAAACAACATAACTACTGAATATATCAAATATTTACAACAACTAGACTAATTACACTGAATCTAAATGATGTTGCTTTATTTTAGACGCGTGTGTGTGTGTGTGTGTGTGTGTGTGTGTGCGTGCGTGCGTGTGTGTTTGCGCGCGTGCCGACATTTTTTGACTCTTTTGGCGGACTGAAAACCCACCAACTCGTTTTGCTTGCAACCTCGGGTTTTCAAGAATGAAGATGTCATTTCAATGTAGACACACGTGGGGTCGCTAGTCTGTCTGGTTCGTTGAGCCATCCACTGTCTGTCAAAAGAGCGACGAAGAAGACGAAGTAACGTGATGTGTTTCCTGTCCGAATGTAAACATTCCCAGTTAACAGCATGCAAAGTGCATTGCGAATGATTATTTAAGCACAACTTTGAGGGGCTGTTTTCCCCCGAAATGAACAAAGAAAAGAAAAATCCTCTTGTTTTCATTCTAAAGTAAAAAGACAATTAAAGGGGGGGGGGGGGGGGGGGGGGTCATTTTGTGGGACCTTACTACGCATGACGTCACTGGGAATTCCCATTGACACATTTAGGATTTCTTTCGACACGCCACACGCGCATAATACAAAGACATCATGGTCACCATTTTTAATTACTTCTCATTTGATTTCGAGAAAAAACGATAGAAAGAGAGATCGTGATGCACTTCTTATGTTTATCAAAGTTAGCCATGGATGTATTATAAAAGTCCACCTCCAAAACAAACAACATTACCCGGCATGCACCACTTCTTCCGTCACCGCGATTAGCAACATACAAATAATAGCATATAAACTCATTATCTGCTGTAATTTTGCCTCAGTGTTGTCGGGGCCAAAGACGAACCCTATTTCTAAATATATGATTATTATTACATTGTCACATAGGTTAGATGCAGCCTCGTCCCTGTGCGCTTGTAATATATCTTTAGTATTGCGCTTATTTAGCTGTTTCCTGTGACCACGGAAATGTATTTTGAAAAGACAGTGTATGTATGTAAAAATGGGAGCAAACAGCACAGCAGTGGTAATACAAAGCACGGGGAGAGAAACAAGTGATAAATATAAACAAGGAGAATGCGCTATGACATTAGTTTAGCACCTTTCGAGAATGGCCACAAGCTATTACGTTGGTCTATGAACTTCAAGAGGAAAGAATAAACGGCATAATTTCGACTGAGTCACTACTCCGTTGATATATGTTGAACAGCCCTGCGCGCGCAGAACTGACCCGAAAGGGGTACCCAGAGCGTCATACGTTGAAATGTCGGGCCACTGACCAAGCGGCAGTATTGTTGGTAATACAGGGTCATATCGGCCAAGAAGTTCTATGACGGACAAAAAAGTTTCCGTTGTTGTTTCTCCCAATTTCGAACAACCTGCACGGAAACGGAGTTACTGGATGCAAGTGTCATGGTAACATCAACCATTCTTGTCAATACCTCGGACCAAAATTCCAGTTGTCCAGGCCAAATTATGACACACTGATTTCCTCTCACCAAAAAGCCAAACAGGGCTCACAATAGACACGATCCATTTTTGGGGAGTACCAAAAATGGATCGCCATTTGTGTGGTATCTATGAACCTTTTTGATATTCTGTTGTAATACTCGTTGGAAAAGCACCTGCCTTTTGTATCTCTAGGGTACGGACCTTCAAATCTGCATAGTCCCTGCCTCAAAATAAAAATGTTCACATTTGCATCTGTAATATCTACAGGGAAATTTGCCCTGTCCCTGGGGTAAGATATACCAGTTTTAAGAGCTGATTCCGGGCTAATTTGAGATGCAGAGCTATCTGAGGCTATGTCACTGCTGCTATTCGCTTTTGTTGGCTGGTTGGTTGTAGATAGGGGCGCTCTGGGTTCTCCTTCAACCGACACTGAATCGACTGAATGCTCCCCCTGACTGGATTGTGGTGACGCTGCGGGCCTGCGCTCTCCCTGTCCTAGCGCTGAAGCTAAACTTTTAATATTCCGTTAACATTTTTATTATAGCTTGTGTTTTTATTTATGAAATAGCCTATCCTGTATTTATGACACTTGTTTGGCAGCAACTTAGCAATATTTTTCTCTGTGTGTGGGCTGTAGTCGTTTTTGTGCCTAAAGACTACGATACCAAGTGGCTAGCTTACAAGACAGCTGGTGCAACCCAGTGCAGAAATAGTTATTTATAACCTAACCCCGTAGGTTAGGCTATATGAAAGCCTAATAACATTATATTATTCCGAAAAAAAACCCCAGCATAACATATAGGCAAAGTAACGTCACACAATAAGGCTATTTAAAAACTGTTCATCTTGGCAAAATGGTTGATAACTGTATAGTAGCTGAACAATGTCAACTATGCAGGAACCCACCTGCTGACATACTGCATCCTTGTTCACGTCTGACAGGATTTAGAGTTCCGAATAAGACGTTATTTTTGTTAGTTTGGAAGAAAATTCCTCAGATTTCTCTTTGTTATGTCGCTTTTGGGCACCGCTCAGATATTTTCGTTTCATTTTGTCTCTGACAGCGACAGCGGTGCTGATGCTAATGTATTAATTGGACCAAAAGTCCCCAAGTATCAAACAGTAAAATTTTAATTTAATTTAAAATATTTGTTTTATGTGTATGTTCAAAATACAGAAAAGATAATGACCGGACCTGGGGGGGGGGGGCCCTCCCCACCCCCCATTCATATAAGGGTATAGTATACTCCGTAAAGTATACGCTGCGGGGGCATCTTTAAGGCCCAGATGCACAAGGTGCATAAGGAAGAAAACAGAGAAAACAGGAGAAGGAAAGAACGCCAATCTACGGGTATGTCCTCTTTTGTTAACATTAAAAAGCTGTTTTGTGTGTAACCTTAGACGTTTCATCTGTAGCAGCTAATGATGCTAGCTAGCTATTAGAGCTGTTGAAATGGATATGAATCGAATTGATTGCCAGTAGCAGCTATTTGGATAACTGCTCCTTCCTACAACGTAAGGCACTGTGCTGAAATTTCACTGACCAATATCTATAAATAACGCTATAAATAATGATTTCTGCACTGGGTTGCACCAGCTGTGTGTAAGCTAGCCACTTGGTATCGTAGGTTGCTTATAACAGGCTAATAAGGCTAATATCTAACCATCCAGATGCACCCAGGAAATATCTGAAGAATATATATATATATATATATATATATGTGTGTGTGTGTGTGTGTGTGTGTGTGTGTGTGTGTGTGTGTGTGCGTGTGTGTGTGTGTGTAAATAAGAGACTGCATTTATACCTGTCATCTAGTCAAAGGACAATGCAAGACAAAGATGTTTATCTTTGATATTTATGTTGTACATTATAGAAAGTGTTTATTTAAATGTTAAACAAGATTTTGAAATAATCCTAAAGCTAATATATATATAAGCAAAGCGGTTGTTTTAATGTGAAGTTTAAGTATTCACAGTTAAGAATTAAATTACATTAAGAATCTGTAAGAAACCTTTATGTGGAACATTCCAGAGGGGGGAGATGTGATGAATGAAATGTGTTTTGTGACTTTAAGACCTGTGGGGATGCGCAAACGGTTGAAACAGTTGTAACATTTGTAACGGTTGTAACGGTTGTTGATAGTTTTTGACAAAGCAATAAAAGAGCAGTAAAAAGTTAAGCTCACGACAAGCGTCCGAGTTGGTCCTTTTATAACATACAGTAAGACTGAATACCCACAACATTACAGCATACAATAATAATAATTATATATATATATATGCCATGTGAAGCATGCTCGCTGGCAGGTTAGCTTCAACAAACCCTGAGTTTCTCTCTGTGTCCTCCCTCTTAACTCAGTCCGTATAAAAGCATTCAGTAGCGGAGGATTACTATCTAAATCCTGGTTGGATATTAATTAATTACTCAGAACTTTGTAAAGTTACCGCTTTTATGCACATCAGTCTTGTAAAGCGTTTTTTTTTTTCTCGCTTTCAGATATTAAACAGCGTGAGTTTAGCGTCAGCTCAGAATAAAATCGACAGCTCTTAGTTTGTAAGAGCAGCTCATGCACTGAAATCATTATAACATTGTGCTAATGTTTATTAGCAAATAATATGTAACCTCAATTTAAATTTGAAACATCAGGAAGAAGCTTGAGACACGTGGGCTCAATGAATAATATATCTATATATAATTTATAAAATATAAATAATAATATCTCCATCACTCATGATGTGATTGGTCGCACTGATCATTCCTATATTTTAACAGCATTTCAGTGTGACTATATACTACATTTGTTGAAGCAGCAGAAATAAAGTCACTGAATGCTGTTGAGCCGAAATACAAATAGATGTCTAAAAATTTGAAATAGTATTTTAATCTGGACGGCTTTTCAAGTACAAATCACCGAACACGTTATTACTGAATCAGATTGAGAGCTTACGGTCACGTCTCTGTGGTTTTGATCTATGATTTCAAGATAAAAGATGTGCAACATGTGGTGGGGGGAAGGGGGGATGTTTGCGCGCGCGCCAACATTTTACGAATTACTCTTTTGGTGGACTGAAACCCACCAACTCGCAACCTCGGGTTTTCAAGAATGAAGATGTCATTTCAATGTAGACACACGTGGGGTCGCTAGTCTGTCTGGTTCGTTGAGCCATCCACTGTCTGTCAAAAGAGCGATGAAGAAGAAGTCAAGCCAAAAAAAGGGGGTGTTGTAGGGGGCGGGGAGAGGGGGGGGGGGGGGGGGGGGGGTGTCCATTTTGTGGGACCTTACTACGCATGACGTCACTGGGAATTCCCTTTGACACATTTAGTATTTCTTTCTTTTTTCAGTCCCTTCTTATGAGGTTAGAAAACAATGGCCAGAAAATTTGAGTTCGTCATTTCTTTCTCTCATTTTATTCTTCACAGCAATGGCAGGCGGTTACTTAAAATAGCGGTCATAATGCGCAAATCATCAGATGTCAGTGGAGATACAAGATATACAGCAATTATAAATCAATCCATTAATTAAAATTAGTACCGGCACGTTGAAAAAGGACAAATCCAGGTGTGTTAAGAAAAACGCAGAATGCAATTTAGTTGTGTGGGAACGTAATTTTGAGGAGACAGGGTGACTCTGATCAGCTGTTCTGAAACCGAAAACTCAGAGTTTCCCATCTTGAGATTCATCCACTCAGAGTTCAGGGTTAGACTCAGAGTTTGCTAAACCTGCTTTCTGAAACAGGCCCCTGGTGTGTTCTTGGTTGACATACGGCTTGCCTGTGGCCCACATCTGGGAGCCAAGTGCCATCATTCCATGCGGCATGTGGGCTGGATGAAAGTGCTGAAAGTGTTGGGTGTGAGCCGGATCAGGTCCACAGAAATTTTGCTATCTGGGTATGGTATTAATATTAGCGACTGGGGCACAATTCAAATTCAAATAAGCTTTATTGGCATGACAGAAACCTACAGAAAAAGCACTACAGAAAATTATTGACACTGACAGATTAATATTCATACAATAATATGTAAATATAAACAATAATATTAAATACAATATAATAAAATGCATTTTTATAGAGTTCCACTGGTCCCAGAAGGAGTTAGACTCTCTTCAAGTAATCACAGCTGTTTCTCAGTATGGTTTATCTTTTTGGTTTTGATTGTATTGATATGTCTTGAGAGCTTCACAGTACTGAAGGTGAAGGCTCTGTGTTTGAGGTTATATCATTTTCTAGCTTCATTTTTCAGGTTTTGACATTCTTTGTCAAACTATTGGTTCTTGTCTGTTTTTCTTTTCCTTGTACGTAGTTTTATTTGCTGTTTTGTTGAAGATGTAATTTATATTTTGGACAGTCTGGGTATTCTGTATACTTTTGTAGTAATAATTGAATCTCCTCACTATTGCTGGCCTCTTGGTACGTCTCAGTGCCGTCTGGGGCCCATCTGTATGTCCTCAGTATTTTGAACAGCTTTTTGTGTGTGCCTCTTAAGTATTTCGAAACATCAGTAGGCATAGATTATTCTTTATAATCAGTTTATGTCAGTGAAAAGGTCACATTGTGTTGATCATAACAAAATTTTACATCCCTTAATAACTCAGCCTGTAGATGGATATATGAAATTGCAGAAGATTTTGCCAGTTGAGACAAATACAAATTCAAACTGGTTGACCACTCATTCTTGTAAATCTGAGTTTAATAAAACAACCTGTTACTAAAAACAGGAAAAGAGAGGGAGAGGAGGAAGATGGAGGAGACTGACAGGGCTGAAGGAGCAGGTCTGATGGAGGTCAGTGATCAAGAAGTACATTACATCCACACAGGTTGGAGTTTTGTATAACATATCTTAAAACGTCTTAATGATCTGTGAGGCGGATTTATGATTAAAAATACTTTAATCATTAAGAATTTTAAAGTCTTTAAAAAAATAAATAAATAAAATGGGAAAATAGACACAAGAACTCCTAAAAATTTGTTACCTAAATTAAAGCATTTAGTCAGTCTGTAATGGCATACAGGCTGTCCATAACATAGTTGACAAATTAACTAGCAAAAATATGTTATCAAAAAAGCTTAACAAATGAATATTTTAATTTAAACTGTTTTAAAACTGATCATTTTATTGAGTAAACAATACATCTGTATGTTTTTGTTTATGTGAAATATGTAATCCTAATTAGATATTCACTCATTCTTGTAATGTAACTAGTGGTGTAATCATCATTTTAGGGATCAAACAGATTTTGCAGCTCCAGGTGGGTTTTATATGGTGAGAAATGGGCTCAAATGGCTCTTTGTACGCTGAAGGTTGCTGTCCCCTGCTCTAGCAGAATCTAGAAAATGATGCAAGACAGGATTGAGCTGAAAGCTTGTTGAAAGCATTTTCCCACACCAATCTGATCATCCACATCCACAGACATCAACACTGCATAAAATACAGAATTATAAACACTAGATCCTGGAAAACATGTAAAATCAGATAATTTTTTTTTTACTTAGTTCATTTAAAGTTAATCTATTAAAAACAACAACAACAAAACAAAGTATGAACCAAACCATGGATTTGGAGAATTATACCCCTAATAAATAGCAGTATTTATGAATCCTAACCATAGCCATTAGAGTGCCATTTTCTCACGACATGGTTTGCCCTTTCTTAGTGTTAAAACATGGTGACTTGACTTGTGACTTAATTGACTTGTCATGCTTGATGTTTAGCAGTGACTTGACTTTACTTACTTGAGTCTAAAACACAGTGACTTAGGACTTTCGTCAGCCTTTAAAGTTAAGACTTGAGACTAGCTTGTGACTTGCACAACTGTGAGATGTGTAACTGTTATTTGTGAACATGAACTACTTCCTCCCATAGCCACAAACCAGAGGCGTGAGACTCAAATTTCTGAAGCCATCCGGAATAAAGTCTGGAGCTGCTTCATAGACAATGAATGTGAAGCTAATTTTATAGTAATTTTTAAAATACTCAAGTAAGCTTTATTCTATAGGTAACCTTTCATATCTGAAAAGAAAATGTTCCTGTATACTGGGGTTGGGTGAACTGGCATATTGTTTGATTGATTGAGTGATTGATTGATTGATTGATTGATACTTTATGAATCCCCGAAGGGAAATTCCAATTGTCCAAGCTCATCCAATTATCACGAATGAAACAAAAAACAAAAACTAGTCGGTTCAAAGAGTTGAAGAGTCTAATTGCTGTGGGGACAAAAGACCTCCTAAATCTATCTGTTCTGCAGCACAAAGAGAGCAGCCGACTGCAATGCTATTTTTTTATGACAATGTCCACAGTGAAAAATCATGATGGACAATGATATTAATCACTGCATTTTGCTGTCATTTAAGGTTCTCTCCTCTCCTTTGTTTCACCGCAGGCGGGACTGAGCGATCCTTGCTTGAGTGTATGTTCTCTGAGTGGAGCAGAGGATAGACAGTGAACTATAGTCCATCAACCCGGTCTGAGGGGTGTGACTTGGCAGCCATGTAAAGTGCAGTGTAGATTAGGAGCATGTACAGTAAAGTTATAGCAACTTCCCTGTCATAGCGAACATCAAATGTCAACGGTGTGAGAATGTTAGAATGTTTTTTGCAGAATGAGATGTGTGCGTGCCTCACAGCAGTGTTATCAAAATCAAGTAAATCAAGTATTGTGCCCCTTTACTGTAATCTGAATCAATATGTAGAAAACTTGTGATGATGTCTAAATTATGCAAGTATTTTGGCCCTTAAGTGTAATCTGAATCAATATGTCGAAAACTTGTGATGAGTTAAAGTATAAAAGATGATGTGTAAAAGAAATGAGTGTCCTAATTTTCCTCAAGTCCATGTTAGGTAAAGTAAAGAGTTTTAACCCACATTACCAGATAAAAGTTAGATTGAAATGTGTACTATGAAGTGTGCAGAGAAAAGAAGAAATTGCAGTTGGACACAGAGAAATAGTCGTATATTTCAATGGTCAGTGAGTCAAAAGCATATATATGTCTCCAGAGCTAGTATGAAAGATCTGAGTTCACCCCTCCCTGTCTGCCTCCTTTTCCTTGGCTGACAGGTCTGTGCGTGACAACCACTTCTTTTTTTTTCCTGTTTTGATCAGAACTCGCTTGGAAAAAAGCTATTCTGACTTGTATATAAGAGATTCTGATATAAAAAGAAGAAAAAGTTATAAAAAGACAAATACTTTATTTTTGAGTCTAACTTGCTCAGAAAAGTCGATTCAGACAGTTTATTAAGACAGACAGATGTAATAAACATGACACAAGCTTTAAAATACACACACTTCTTTTCTTTTCCTGTTTTGATCACAACTTGCTTGGAAAAAGCTATTCTGACTGTTAAATAAGAGTTTCTGATAAGAAAAAGATGAAAAAGTTATGGAAAAAAATACACACACTTCAAGATTTTATGTGATCCTTACAGACATCCAAATATCATATTAAAAGTTAAATACATAATGGACCAAGGTAAATTCAGAGGTTGAAATTTTGAGGCCTTTATGTCACAACGTCACACAAAGAAGTGTGTATTATGTGAATTTAGTATGTGAAGTATGTGATTAGTATATGAAAATAGTATATTCAGAAGCAGATTCTGAATATACTATTTTCATATAACTTGTGTCTATACATTGGTTTTCTAGGGCATTCTTTCACATACAACCATCAGATATGACCTGTTCTGAATGTCCATGTGCATTTTGGAGGCACCCTTATGCCAAAATGTCCTTTTTTGAATCCAGTATATTAGGTCATAAATCATTCATTATCATTTAATTTTCTGCACATCCAAATTTCTCTCTATATATAATGAAAACTGTTATGCATATCAGCACAGATTGCAGTGTTTCCCCTAGGTTGACTGACTTGGCCTGGCTGGGGAGGTCGATTAGCACATTTTTCTGTTCTCTGTTTAGCATCGTCAGGCTAGGCATTGTTGCTCACACCCTTCATTTTCCAGCAGTTGGGGAAACTGACATGACTTTTCTTGGTCTTGACAAGCTGCAGTACTTCACTGTACATTTACTACCAGATTGTGACAGCTTACTGCTAACCTTTTCCTCTGCTCCACTCACATTCACCATCACTTTTCTGATGCTCACTCTATTGCTTATCGCCATGAATGTATAAAGAGAACTGGATACAGCCTTTTTGCCTCCTAAATGCCACACACATTTGAATAGCAATTTCAGCATTTGATTAGTACTAATTCTTTTACAATTTGATTTATATTTGACTCCTGAAATTATGTCCAACAGCTCAAATTCCAACAGCTGCACACAACACTGGTTGATGTTACTGTGGCTAGCTAGCAAACATTAGCTAACTACTAATGTAGAGTGACCTAAGCAGTGAAAATGGAGACTAGTGATGATTATAAATGTGTTTTATAGTACTGAGTGGTAGAAGTAAAGAAATGTCTGACATATTCTTTGTTTGAACTACTGATGGGAAGTAAGACCCCAATAACAGGCTCTTGTCAGATTTTCACACACGCACTGTACCTGCATCATGTGCCACTGCTGAGGCCTGGGGAAGGGGGGAGGGGTTACAGTGAAAATATTATACTAATATTGTAATATATTATAATGTAAATCATATTTTGTCATCATAGATACTACACATATGTCTCAGGGGTAATTCATACCCATTTTAGATGCAAATAGACCTATAGGAGCATTTTGAAAGGAAAATCTGTCAAAAAAAATTAGGTTTATATGGGGCAGAACACTGACATTCACATTTTGGCATCGGAAATAAAATTTGCCATTGAAATCAAACCTTGCAATTGAAAAAAGTGTATTGTCATTGAAAAAAGCTCCACTGAAAAATAAAACACTTTAAAAAATTTAACATTTTAAAAAATTATATTCTGTCAATCTTATTATCTTATTTTATTTCAGTATTTTTGCATTAAGATTTGTTTTTCAATGTAAATCATTTTTCTTCATGTCTGTCTTTTTTTTTCAGTAAATATAAGTTTTTTTTAGTATCACCGGTTTTCAGTTTCAACTTTGTCTTTTTCAGTTTCAACTTTTTGAATGTGAAACTAATTTCATAGTAATTTTTAAAATACCCAAGTAAGCTTTTTCATATCTGAAAAACAAGATGTACCTGTACATAACTGGTATATGACAATGTCCACAGTGAAACATTGTATTGGACAATGATATTGAATGGGATATATTACTGTACTATATTACTTGTTGAGTTTCTCTCCTCTCTTCTGTTTCACCACAGGCGGGGCTGAGCGATCCTTGGAGGAGAGACTTCAGTGAAGCATGTGAAGTACTTGATTGATGACAACTACAGTCATTGCATTACTGCAATAAAATCTCTGTGAGTAAAAGGCCAATAAGAGTAATTTAATCCATGCAAAAGATGGCTAGACAATATTGGGGACTTTTAAAACAATATGTTAGAGATTCAATGGTAACTAAGTCACTGAGAGAACGCCACTCTGACAGTTTCAGAACAGGAGCTGGAGTGAAATCCAGGACCGGGCACCCAAACACATACGCTTGTCTCTCTGAGCCTAAGTAACACGCAAAAAAGAACGCAGATCTACCTGTTTCAGAAAAGGAACCTGTGTAAAAAGCAAGACTTGTGACCCAAACACATGCGCTTGTCTCTCTGAGCGTTACTAATTCACAGAGAGGACCCTCTTTTGAGAGTTTAAATACCGGAGCCAGTGTAAAAAATATGAGCAGGCGACCAAACACATACGCTTATCTCTCTGTGCCTAAATAACTGGCCAAGAGAATGCCTTTCTGACACTTTCAGAACAGGAGCCGGTGTAAAATGCAGGTACGGAAAACCAAACACACACACTTGTCTCTCCGATCCTTACTAATTCACATAGAAGACGCATTTTAACACTTTCAGAACATGAGCTGGTGTAAAAATCATGAGCAGGTGACCAAACACATACGCTTGTCTCTCTGAGCCTTACTAATTCAGAGAGAGGACGCTCTTTTGACAGTTTCAATACCGGAGCCAGTGTAAAAAGCAGGAGCAGGCGACATAGCACATATGCTTGTCTCTCTGAGCCTGGCTAACTAACTGGCCAAGAGAATGTCTTTCTGACAGTTTCAGAACAGGAGGCGGTGTAAAATGCAGGTGCGGACAACCAAAAACATACGCTTTTCTCTCTGAGCCTAACTAACTTGCAGAAAAAACGCAGTTCTAACTGTTTCAGAACTGAGCCGGTGTGAACAGCAAGAGTTGTGACCCAATCACATGCGCTTGTCTCTCTGAGCATCACTAATTCACAGAGAGGACGCTCTTTTGAAAGTTTCAATACCGGAGCCAGTGTAACATGCATGAGCAGGTGACCAAACACATACGCTTGTCTCTCTGAGCCTAACTAACTTGCAGAAAGAACGCAGTTCTAAGTGTTTCAGAACATGAGCCGGTGTGAAAAGCAAGAGTTGTGACTCAAACACATACACTTATCTCTCTAAGCCTTATTAATTCACAGGGAGGACGCTCTTTTGACCGTTTAAATACCGGAGCTAGTGTAAAAAGCATGAGCAGGCGACCAAGCACATACTCTTGTCTTTCTGTGCCTAAATAACTGGCCGAGAGAATTTCAGAACAGGAGCCGGTGTAAAATGCAGGTGCGGACAAACAAACATATACGCTTGTCTCTCTGAGCCTAACTAAATTGCAGAAAGAACGCAGTTTCACAACATGAGCCGGTGTGAAAAGCAAGGGTTGTGACCCAAACACATACGCTGTCTCTCTGATCCTTACTAATTCACAGAGAAGACGCTTTCGAACACTTTCAGAACATGAGCTGGTGAAAAAATCATGAGCAGGCGACCAAAAAAATACGCTTATCTCTCTGTGCCTGAATAACTGGCCAAGAGAATGCCTTTCTGATTCTTTCAGAACAGGAGCCGGTGTAAAATGCAGGTGAGGACAACCAAAAACATACGCTTGTCTCTCTGAGCCTAACTAACTTGTAGAAAGAATGCAGTTCTAACTGTTTCAGAACTGAGTGGGTGTGAAAAGCAAGAGTTGTGACTCAAACACATGCGCTTGTCTCTCTGAACCTTATTAATTCACAGGGAGGACACTCTTTTGACAGTTTCAATACCGGAGCCAGTGTAAAAAGCGTGAGCAGGCGACCAAAAAAAATACGCTTGTCCCTCTTAGCCTAACTAACTTGCAGAAAGAACGCAATTCTAACTGTTTCAGAACATGAGACGGTGTGAAAAGCAAGAGTTGTGACCCAAACACATGCGCTTGTCTCTATGATCCTCACTAATTCACAAAGAGGACACTCTTTTGAAAGTATCAATACTGGAGCCAGTGTAAAAAGCATGAGCAGGCAACCAATCACATACGCTTATGTCTCGTTGCCTAAATAACTGGCCAAGAGAATGCCTTTCTGATACTTTCAGAACAGGAGCCGGTGTAAAATGCAGGCGACAACCAAAAACATACGCTTGTCTCTCTGACCCTAACTAACTTGCAGAAAGAACGCAGTTCTAACTGTTTCAGAACATGAGCCGGTGTTAAAAGCAGGAGTTATGACCCAAACACATGCGCTTGTATCTCTGAGCCTTACTAATTCACAGAGAGGACGCTCTTTTGACAGTTTCAATACCGGAGCCAGTATGAAAAGCAGGAGCATTCACATTTTGGCATCGGAAATAAAATTTGCCATTGAAATCAAACCTTTCAATTGAAAAAAATGTATTGTCATTGAAAAAAAGCTGTTTCAGAACATGAGACGGTGTGAAAAGCAAGAGTTGTGACCCAAACACATGCGCTTGTCTCTATGATCCTCACTAATTCACAAAGAGGACACTCTTTTGAAAGTATCAATACTGGAGCCAGTGTAAAAAGCATGAGCAGGCGACCAATCACATACGCTTATGTCTCGTTGCCTAAATAACTGGCCAAGAGAATGCCTTTCTGATACTTTCAGAACAGGAGCCGGTGTAAAATGCAGGCGACAACCAAAAACATACGCTTGTCTCTCTGACCCTAACTAACTTGCAGAAAGAACGCAGTTCTAACTGTTTCAGAACATGAGCCGGTGTTAAAAGCAGGAGTTATGACCCAAACACATGCGCTTATATCTCTGAGCCTTACTAATTCACAGAGAGGACGCTCTTTTGAAAGTTTCAATACTGGAGCCAGTGTAAATGCATGAGCAGGCGACAAACCACAGACGCTTGTCTCTCTGTGCCTAAATAACTGACCAAGAGGATTTCAGAAAAGGAGCCGGTGTAAAATGCAAGTGCGGACAATCAAACATATACGCTTGTCTCTCTGAGCCTAACTAAATTGCAGAAAGAACGCAGTTTCAGAACATGAGCCGGTGTGAAAAGCAAGAGTTGTGACCCAAACACATGCGCTTGTCTCTCTGAGCCTTACTAATTGACAGGGAGGACACTCTTTTGACAGTTTCAATACCGGAGCCAGTGTGAAAAGCATGAGCAGGCGACAAAACATAAAAAATAACTGGCAAAGAGAATGCCTTTCTGATACTTTCAGAACAGTAGCCGGTGTAAAATGCAGGTGCGGACAACCAAACACACGCTTGTCTCTCTGAGCCTAACTAACTTGCAGAAAAAACGCAGTTTTAACTGTTTCAGAACTCAGCAGGTTTAAAAACCAAGGGTTGTGACCCAAACACATACGCCTGTCTCTCTGATCCTTACTAATTCACAGAAAAGACGCGTTCTAACACTTTCAGAACATGAGCTGGTGTAAAAATCATGAGCAGGCGACCAAACACATACGCTTATCTCTCTGTGCCTAATCAAATTGCAGAAAGAACGCAGTTCTAACTGTTTCAGAACATGAGCCGGTGTGAAAAGCAAGAGTTATGACCCAAACACATACGCTTGTCTCTCTGAGCCTTACTAATTCACAGAGAGGATGCTCTTTTGAAAGTTTCAATACTGGAGCCAGTGTAAAAGGCATGAGCAGGCGACCAAATACATACACTTGTCTCTCAGAGCCTACTTAATGTTAGAAAAAGACTTTTGATTCTGTGCGTTTCAGACGCTTAACAGGTGAAAATAAGCAAAGACAAGCTTTTCATTACCCACACTTGTCTTTTTGCCTGTTTTGATCATAATTCGCTTGGAAATGGCTATTCTCAATGTTTTATGTGAGATTCTAATAGAAATTGAAGAAAAACTTATACAAGCACATATATTGAATTTTTGAGTCTAACTCGCACTAAACAGTTGTTTCTGAGTGTTTCAGACGCTAAACAGGTGTAAATAAGCAAAAACAAGCTTTTCATTACACACACTTGTCTTTTTGCCTGTTTTGATCATAACTCACTTGGAAATGGCTATTCTCAATGTTCTATAATAGAATCTGATATAAAAAGAAGAAAAACTTATAAAAACACATATGCTTCAGTTTTGAGTCTCACTTGCCCTGAACAGTCGTTTCTGAGTGTTTCAGACGCTAAACAGGTGTAAATAAGCAAAAACAAGCTTTTCATGACACACACTTGTCTTTTTGCCTGTTTTGATCATAACTCGCTTGGAAATGGCTATTCTCAACGTTTTATGTGAGATTCTAATAGAAAAAGAAGAAAAACTTATAAAAACACATATATTGCATTTTTGAGTCTAATTTGCCCTGAACAGTCGTTTCTGAGTGTTTCAGACGCTAAACAGGTGTAAATAAGCAAAAACAAGCTTTTCATTACACACACTTGTCTTTTTGCCTGCTTTGATTATAACTCGCTTGGAAATGGCTATTCTCAACGTTCTATAATAGAATCTGATATAAAAAGAAGAAAAACTTATAAAAACACATATGCTTCAGATTTGAGTCTCACTTGCCCTGAACAGTCGTTTCTGAGTGTTTCAGACGCTAAACAGTTGAAATTAAGCCAAAACAAGCTTTTCATGACACACACTTGTCTTTTTGCCTGTTTTGATCATAACTCGCTTGGAAATGGCTATTCTCAACGTTCTATAATAGAATCTGATATAAAAAGAAGAAAAACTTATAAAAACACATATGCTTCAGTATTGAGTCTAACTTGCCCTGAACAGTCGTTTCTGAGTGTTTCAGACGCTAAACAGTTGAAAATAAGCAAAAACAAGCTTTTCATTACACACACTTGTCTTTTTGCCTGTTTTGATCATAACTCGCTTGGAAATGGCTATTCTCAACGTTTTATGTGAGATTCTAACAGAAAAAGAAGAAAAACTTATACAAACACATATATTGCCGTTTTGAGTCTAACTTGCCCTGAGCAGTCGTTTCTGGGTGTTTCAGAGGACAAACAAATGAAAATAAGCAAAAACAAGCTTTTAATTACACATACTTGCCTTTTTGCCTGTTTTGATCATAACTCGCTTGGAAGTGGCTATTCTCAACGTTTTATAATAAAATCTGATATAAAAAGAAGAAAAACTTATAAAAACACGTATGTTTCAGTATTGAATCTAACTTACCCTGAACAGTCGTTTCTGTGCGTTTGAGATGCTAAACAGGTGAAAATAAGCAAAAACAAGCTTTTCATTACACACACTTGTCTTTTTGCCTGTTTTGATCATAACTCGCTTGGAAATGGCTATTCTCAACGTTTTATGTGAGATTCTAATAGAAAAAGAAGAAAAACTTATAAAAACACATATATTGCCGTTTTGAGTCTAACTTGCCCTGAACAGTCGTTTCTGGGTGTTTCAGAGGACAAACAAATGAAAATAAGCAAAAACAAGCTTTTAATTACACACATTTGTCTTTTTTCCTGTTTTGATCATAACTCGCTTGGAAATGGCTATTCTCAACGTTTCATAAGAATTTCTGATTTAAAAAAAGAAGAAAACGTTATGAAAAAAATACACATACTTCAAGATTTTATGTGATCCTCCAATGATATCCATTCAAATAGCATATCATTATATACATAATGGATCAATTCAGAGGTTGAAATTTTGGGGCCTTTATGTCACAACGTCACACAAAGAAGTGTATATCTCTGCTTCTGAATATACTATTTTCCTATAACTTCTTTCACATTCACATACTGAATGTATATGTGCATTTTTGGGGCACCCTTATGCCAAAATGACCTTTTTTTGTAATCCATTATCATTTGATTTCCTGCATATTCAAATTATATATAATGAAAAGCATGCATATCAGCACAGATTGCAGTGTTTCCCTAGGTTGACTGACTTGGCCCTGGCTGGGGAGGTCTATTAGCACTCTGTTCTCTGTTTAGCATCTTCAGGCTCAATGCCTAGCAAGAGCAGTTGCTAGACATTACTTTTCTTGGTCTTGACAAGCTGCAGCATTTATTAACTGACACTGTACATTTACTAGCAGATTGTTACAGCTTACTGCTAACCTTTTCTTCTGCTCCGCTTGCATTCACCATCACTTTTCTGATGCTCGCTCTATCGCTTATCGCCATGGATGTATAAAGTCATTTTAGGGATCAAACAGATTTTGCGGCTCCAGGTGGTTTTAAATGGTGAGAAATGGGCTAAAATGGCTGAAGCTTGCTGACCCCTTGTCTAGCAGAACCTAGAAAATGAAGCAAGACAGGATTGAGCTGAGAGCTTGTTGAAAGCATTTTCCCACACCTGCACTGAGCTTGAGTTGAGCTTAATATTACCACACCAATCTGATCATCCACATCCACAGACATTAAGTAAAATACAAAATAGACTACTACACTAGATCCTGGAAAACATGTTAGATCAGATCATTTATTTTTGTTGACATAGTTAATTAATTCAAAGTTAATCTGTTTAAAACAACAACAATAAACAAGGTATGAGCCAAACCATAGATTTGGAGAATTGTTATACCCCTAATAAATAGTAGTATTTATAAGTCCTAACCATAGCGCCATTTTCTCATAACATGGCTTGAGACAACGAGTGTTAGAGTTTAAAGCGCTTCTTTCATGGTGACTTGACTTGACTTAATTGGCTTGTCTTGTTTGACGTTTAGCAGTGAATTGACTTTGCTTACTTGAGTCTTAAACACAGTGACTTAGGATTTGCTTCAGCTTTAAGGTTAAGACTTGAGACTAGCTTGTGACTTGCACATGTGTACCTCTCACATCTGTTATTTGTGAACATGAACTACTTCCTCCCAAAGCCACAAACCAGAGGCATGAGACTCAAATTTTCATAGACAATGAATGTGAAACAAATTTCAGTCATTTTTAAAATACCCAAGTAAGCTTTATTCTTGTCTTGCCTTTCATATCTGAAAAACAAGTTGTACCTGTACATAACTGGTATATGACAATGTCCACAGTGAAACATTATAATGGACAATGATATTGAATGGGATAAATTACTGCATTGTCTGTCATTTTGTTGAGTTTCTCTTCCCTCTTCTT
The DNA here is from genome assembly GCA_029490765.1 of Euthynnus affinis. NCBI lineage: Eukaryota > Metazoa > Chordata > Actinopteri > Scombriformes > Scombridae > Euthynnus > Euthynnus affinis. The sequence continues at coordinate 552,937 of JARJJI010000028.1, forward strand.
TTTCACCACAGACGGGCTAAGCGATCCTTGGAGGAGAGACTTCAGTGAAGCATGTGAAATACTTGAGTTGATAACAACTACAGTCATTGCATTACTGCAATTAAATCTCTGTGAGTAAAAGGCCAATAAGATTAATTTAATTCATGAAAAAGATAGGTAGACAATATTTGGGGCTTTTAAAAGAATATGGTAAAGATTCATTTGTCTCCACAGCTGCGTTCTCACTGAGAGAAAGCCACTCTGACAGTTTCAGAAGTAAAGTCCAGGACCGGAAACCCAAACACACACACTTGTCTCTCTGAGCCTAACTAACTTGCAGGAAGAACGCAGTTCTAACTGTTTCAGAACATAAGTCGGTGTGAAAAGCAAGAGTTGTGACCCAAACACATGCGCCTGTCTCTCTGAGCCTTACTAATTCACAGAGAGGACGCTCTTTTGACAGTTTCAATACCGGAGCCAGTGTAAAAAGCATGAGCAGGCGACCAAACACATACCCTTATCTGTATGCCTAAATAACTGGCCAAGAGAATGCCTTTCTGATACTTTCAGAACAGGAGCCGGTGTAAAATACAGGTGCGGAAAACCAAACACATGCGCTTGTCTCTCTGAGCCTTACTAATTCACAGGGAGGATGCACTTTTGGCAGTCTCAATACCAGAGCCAGTGCAAAAAGTATGAACAGGCTACAAAACACATACGCTTATCTCTCTGTGCCTAATTAACTGGCCAAGAGAATGCCTTTCTGATACTTTCAGAACAGCAGCCGGTGTAAAATGCAGGTGCGGACAACGAAAAACATACGCTTGTCTCTCTGAGCCTAACTAACTTGAAGAAAGAACGCAGTTCTAACTGTTTCAGAACTGAGCGGGTGTAAAATGCAAGACTTGTGACCCAAACACATACGCTCGTCTCTGTGAGCCTTACTAATTCACAGAGAGGACGCTCTTTTGACAGTTTCAATACCGGAGCCAGTGTAAAATGCAGGTGCGGACAACCAAAAACATACACTTGTCTCGCTGAGCCTAACTAACTTGCACAAAGAACGCAGTTCTAACTGTTTCCGAACATGAGCCGGTGTTAAAAGCAAGAGTTGTGACCCAAACACATGCACTTGTCTCTCTGAGCCTTACTAATTCACAGAGAGGACGCGCTTTTGAAAGTTTCAATACCAGAGTCAGTGTAAAAAGCATGAGCAGGCTACCAAACACATACGCTTATCTCTCTGTGCCTAAATAACTGGCCAAGAGAATGCCTTTCTGATACTTTCAGAACAGGAGCCGGTGTAAAATGCAGGTGCGGAATACCAAACATATACGCTTGTCTCTCTGAGCCTAACTAACTTGCAGAAAGAACGTAGTTTCAGAACATGAGCCGGTGTGAAAAGCAAGAGTTGTGACCCAAACACATGTGCTTGTCTCTCTGAGCCTTACTTATTCACAGAGAGGACGCTCTATTGACAGTTTCAATACCGGAGCCAGTGTAAAAAGCATGAGCAGGCGACAAAACACATACGCTTATCTCTCTGTGCCTAAATAACTGGCCAAGAGAATGCCTTTCTGATACTTTCAGAACAGGAGCCGGTGTAACATGCAGGTGCGGAATATCAAACATATACGTTTGTCTCTCTGAGCCTAACTGACTTGCAGAAAGAACGCAGTTTCAGAACATGAGCCGGTGTGAAAAGCAAGAGTTGTGACCCAAACACATGTGCTTGTCTCTCTGAGCCTTACTAATTCACAGAGAGGACGCTCTTTTGAATGTTTGAATACTGGAGCCAGTGTAAAATGCAGGTGTTGACAACCAAAAACATACACTTGTCTCTCTGAGCCCAACTAACTTGCAGAAAGAACGCAGTTTCAGAACATGAGCCGGTGTGAGAAGCAAGAGTTGTCACCCAAACACATGCGCTTGTTTCTCTGAGCCTAAATAATTTGCGGAAAGGACGCAGTTCTAACTGTTTCAGAACTGAGCGGGTGTAAAAAGCAAGACCTCTGACCCAAACACATACGCTTGTCTCTCTGAGCCTTACTAATACACAGAGAGGACGCTCTTTTGAATGTTTCAATACCGGAGCCAGTGTAAAATGCAGGTGCGGACAACCTAAAACATACACTTGTCTCTCTGAGCCTAACTAACTTGCAGAAAGAACGCAGTTCTAACTGTTTCAGAACATAAGCCGGTGTGAAAAACAAGAGTTGTGACCCAAACACATGTGCTTGTCTCTCTGAGCCTTACTAATTGACAGAGAGGACGCTCTTTTGACAGTTTCAATACGGAAACCAGTGTAAAAAGCATGAGCAGGCGACCAAACACATACGCTTATCGCTGTGTACCTAAATAACTGGCCAAGAGAATTCCTTTCTGACACTTTCAGAACAGGAGCCGGTGTAACATGCAGTTGCGGACAACCAAAAAAGTACACTTGTCTCTCTGAGCCTAACTAACTTGCGAAAGAACACAGTTCTAACTGTTTCAGAACATGAGCCAGTGTGAAAAGCAAGAGTTGTGACCCAAACACATGCGCTTATCGCTGTGTACCTAAATAAATGGCCAAGAGAATGCCTTTCTGACACTTTCAGAACAGGAGCCGGTGTAACATGCAGTTGCGGACAACCAAAAACATTCACTTGTCTCTCTGAGCCTAACTAACTTGCAGAAAGAACGCAGTTTCACAACATGAGCCGGTGTGAAAAGCAAGAGTTGTGACCCAAATACATGAGATTGTCTCTTTGAGCCTTACTAATTTACAGAGAGGACGCTCTTTTGACAGTTTCAATACCGGAGCCAGTGTAAAAAGTATAAGCAGGCGACTTTCTCATACTCTCAGAACAGGAGCCGGTGTAGAATGCAGGTGTGGACAACTAAAAACATACACTTGTCTCTCTGAGCCTAACTAACTTGCACAAAGAACGCAGTTCTAACTGTTTCAGAACATGAGCCGGTGTGAAAAGCAAGAGTTGTCACCCAAACACATGCGCTTGTCTCTCTGAGCCTAACTAACTTGCAGAAAGAACGCAGTTCTAACTGTTTCAGAACATGAGCCGGTGTGAAAAACAAGAGTTGTTACCCAAACACATGCGCCTGTCTCTCTGAGCCTTACTAATTCACAGGGAGGATGCTCTTTTTTACAGTTTCAATACCGGAGCCAGTGTAAAATGCAGGTGCGGAAAACCAAAAACATACACTTGTCTCGCTGAGCCTAACTAACTTGCAGAAAGAACGCAGTTGTAACTGTTTCAGAACATGAGCCGGTGTTAAAAGCAAGAGTTGTGACCCAAACACATGCGCTTGTCTCTCTGAGCCTTACTAATTCAAAGAGAGGACGCTCTTTTGAAAGTTTCAATACCGGAGCCAGTGTAAAAAGCATGAGCAGGCGACCAAACACATACGCTTATCTGTGTGCCTAAATAACTGGACAAGAGAATGCCTTTCTGATACTTTCAGAACAGCAGCCGGTGTAAAATGCAGGTGCGGACAACGAAAAACATACACTTGTCTCTCTGAGCCTAACTAACTTGAAGAAAGAACGCAGTTCTAACTGTTTCAGAACTGAGCGGGTGTAAAATGCAAGAGTTGTGACCCAAACACATACGCTCGTCTCTGTGAGCCTTACTAATTCACAGGGAGGACGCTCTTTTGACAGTTTCAATACCGGAGCCAGTGTGAAAAGTATGAGCATGGGACAAAACACATACGCTTATTTCTCTGTGCCTAACTAACTTGCAGAAAGAATGCAGTTCTAACTGTTTCAGAACATGAACCAGTGTTGAAAGCAAGAGTTCTGACCCAAACACATGCGCTTGTCTCTCTGAGACTTACTAATTCACAGGGAGGATGCACTTTTGGCAGTCTCAATACCAGAGCAGGCGACAAAACACATATGCTTGTCTCTCTGTGCCTAAATAACTGGACAAGAGAATGCCTTTCTGATACTTTCAGAACAGCAGCCGGTGTGAAGTGCAGGTGCGGATAACCAAACACACACGCTTGTCTCTCTGAGCCTAACTAATTTGCAGAAAGGATGCAATTCTAACTGTTTCAGAACTGAGCGGGTGTAAAAAGCAAGGGTTGTGACCCAAACACATACGCTTGTCACTCTGAGCCTTACTAATTCACAGAGAGGACGCTCTTTTGACAGTTTCAATACCGGAGCCAGTGTAAAATGCAGGTGCGGACAACCAAAAACATACACTTGTCTCTCTGAGCCTAACTAACTTGCAGAAAGAACGCAGTTCTAACTGTTTCAGAACATGAGCCGGTGTTAAAATCAAGAGTTGTGACCCAAACACATGTGCTTGTCTCTCTGAGCCTAAATAACTGGCCAAGAGAATGCCTTTCTGATACTTTCAGAACAGCAGCCGGTGTAAAATGCAGGTGCGGACAACCAAAAACATGCGTCTGTCTCTCTGAGCCTAACTAACTTGCAGAAAGAACGCAGTTCTAACTGTTTCAGAACATGAGCCGGTTTGAAAAGCAAGAGCTGTGACCCAAACACATGCTCTTGTCTCTCTGAGCCTCACTAATTCACAGAGAGGACGCTCTTTTGACAGTTTCAATACCGGAGCCAGTGTAAAAAGCATGTGCATGCGACCAAACACATACGCTTATCTCTCTGTGCCTAAGAAACTGGCCAAGAGAATGCCTTTCTGATACTTTGAGAACAGGAGCAGGTGTAAAATGCAGATGCGGAAAACCAAACACACACGCTTGTCTCTCTGAGCCTAACTAATTTGCAGAAAGAACGCAGTTCTAACTGTTTCAGAACTGAGCCGGTGTGAAAAGCAAGGGTTGTGACCCAAACACATACGCTTTTCTTTCTGAGCTTCACTAATTCACAGAGAGGACGTGTTCTAGCACTTTCAGAACATGAGCCGGTGTAAAATGCAGGTGCGGACAACCAAACACATACGCATGTCTCTCTGAGCCTAACTAACTGGCCAAGAGAATGCCTTACTGACAGTTTCAGAACAGGAGCCAGTGTAAAATGCAGGTGCGGACAACCAACACATACGCTTGTCTCTCTGAGCCTAACTAATTCGCAGAGACAACGCAGTTCTTTTTCAGAAAAGGATCCCGTGTAAAAAGCAAGAGTTGTGATCCAAACATATACGCTTGTCTCTCTGAGCCTTACTAATTCACATAGAGGACACGTTCTGACAGTTTCAGAACATAAGCCGTTGTAAAAATCATGAGCAGGTGACCAAACACATACGCTTGTCTCTCAGAGCCTAACTAATGTTAGAGAAAGACATATACTTTATGTCTGACTTAAACTCGCTCAGAACACTTGTTTCTGACAGGTTTAGAGGATGAACAGGTGTAAATGAACAAGAAAAAATATTTTAATTCAACACGATCTCATCCCTAACGCGTCAAATACTGCCGCTTGGTCAGTGGCCCCACACTTCAAAATATGACGCTCTAGGTACCCCTTTCGCATCAGTTCTGCATTCGCAGGGCTGTTCAACAAATTTCAACAGAGTAGTGACCCAGTCGAAATTATGCCGTTTATTCTTTCCCCTTGAAGTTCATAGACCAACGTAATAGTTTGTGGCCACTCTCAAAAGGTGCTAAACTAATGTCATGGCGCATTCTCCCTGTTTATTTTTATTACTTGTTTCTCTCTCTTTCTACCACTTCTGTGCTGTTTGCTCCCATTTTTACATGCATACACTGTCTTTTCAAAATACATTTCCGTGGTCACAGGAAACACCTAAATAAGAGCAATACCAAAAATATATTACAAGCGCACAAGGACGAGGCTGCATCTAACCTATGCGACAATGCAATATCATATATATCATCATATATTTAAAAATAGGGTTTGTCTTTGGCCCACTGAGGCAAAATTACAGCAGATAATGAGTTTATATGTTACTAATCGCGGTGACGGAAGAAGTGGTGCATGCAGGGTAATGTGGTTTGTTCTGGAGGTGGACTTTTGTCATACATCCATGGCTAACTTTGATAAACATGCATACAAATGCATCACGATATCTCTTTCTATCGTGTTCTGAACATAGATCATCTAGATGCATTAGTCTCTGTGATTAGTCTGGTTGTTGTAAATATTTGATATATTCAGTAGTTGTGTTGTTTTATGAACCTATTTTAGGACCCTACTTTACAAAACAGAAGAACTGCCATCCCAAAAACGCTGTTTATGAAACACTCACGAAAATATCTTAAACAAACCAACATCTTAACTTTTTGTTAACATAGACCATTTAGATGCAGAGTGATTATTAGTTCGGGTGTATTAAATGTTGATATATTCAACAGATAGACCTTTTCACGACCCTATCTTACCGCCCTACTCTACAACCAGAAGAACTACAACTGTGGTGCTTATTTGTATCAAGAAGCATGGCGAGGCTCATGGGAATTGTAGTTTTAAAAACATATTAGCGTTTTTAATATAATTGAAGTTGTAAATACTAAACTGAGAGTACACTAGGGAGTTTAAGGGGACGATAAACACATTTGTGTAATCAGATTTTAAATATCTAATTCCTTTATGAGTGTAAATTAATTTTAACCATATTTTACCCATATCTGACAGCGTCCCCAATTGTTGACTATATTCACCTGATAGCTGAGGCCCAGAGCTCTCTATAACAGTTGGTCCCATGTCTGTACCCCCTTTTGTTGATGAATTATAAGCCTTCAAATGTGCACTGAGGTCAAGGTTCAAAAGTCAGTTTTTCAAAGCAGGAGCCATGTGGAATCTTCATACTTACAAATGTTATTTTCCAAGTTGAGACCTTTCCAACAATGTATTTGATGAATATCTATGACAAAGTTTTAATTTTCACATTTCAAGGACACAAGCCGCCCAAGGCCTATTTTCAGAGAGCACAGGGTTATTAAACTGGAATTCACAATTAATCATATATGCGCATGTTAATTTTTGCTCTCTTCACCTCCATAAATTTCATACACTTCATTTATTTGTCCATAGCACAGACCATAGACTATTTCCTTTGTACAGTCACTTCAAGTTTTATAGCAATAAGCAATAAGGCATCATATCCTATCTCAAAACTATTAGCCTACTATTCCATACTGTAAATAGATCTAAAGTTTTCGGTTTAATTTTAATATTACTTTGTTTCATTATTATTATTAAGAATGATAATGGGGGAGCTAAGGCGCATTCTTTGTATGTGCGCATTGGCTAAAAAAAAAAAAGGATTCTGATCTGGTCATGCTGATATAGAATCCTAAAACCAAGAATCATGATAGAGCTACACCAAATACATTTTTGGAAAGGTCTCGGGTTGGAAAATAACATATGTAAGTATGAAGATACCACATGGCTCCTGCTTTGAAAAACTGACCTTTGAACCTTGACCTCCGTGCATATTTGAAGGCTTATAATTCATCAACAAAAGGGGGTACAGACATGGCACCAACTGTTATAGAGAACTCTGGGCCTCAGCTATCATGTGAATATAGTCAACAATTGGTGACGCTCTCATAAAAAGGGGTAAAATATGGTTAAAATTAATTTTCACTCATAAAGCAATTAGATATTTAAAATCTGATTACACAAATGTGTTTATCGTCCCCTTAAACTCTCTAGTGTACTCTCAGTTTAGTATTTACAACTTCCTAATATATTAAAAACGCTAATATGTATTTAAAACTACAATTCCCATGAGCCTCGCCATGTTTCTTGATACAAATAAGCACCACAGTTGTAGTTCTTCTGGTTGTAGAGTAGGGCAGTAAGATAGGGTTGTGAGAAGATCTATCTGTTGAATATATCAAACATTTAATACACCCGAACTAATAATCACACTGCATCTAAATGATCTATATCAACTAAAAGTTAAGATGTTGGTTTGTTTAAGATATTTTCGTGAGTGTTTCAAAAACATAAACGTTTTTGGGATGGCAGTTGTTCTGTTTTGTAAAGTAGTCGTAAAATAGGTTCATAAAACAACATAACTACTGAATATATCAAATATTTACAACAACTAGACTAATTACACTGAATCTAAATGATGTTGCTTTATTTTAGACGTGTGTGTGTGTGTGTGTGTGTGTGTGTGTGTGTGTGTGTCTGTGTGTCTGTGTGTGTCTGTGTGTGTGTGTGTGTGTGTTTGTGTGTGCGTGCGTGCGTGCGTGCGTGTGTGTTTGCGCGCGTGCCGACATTTTTTGACTCTTTTGGCGGACTGAAAACCCACCAACTCGTTTTGCTTGCAACCTCGGGTTTTCAAGAATGAAGATGTCATTTCAATGTAGACACACGTGGGGTCGCTAGTCTGTCTGGTTCGTTGAGCCACCCACTGTCTGTCAAAAGAGCGACGAAGAAGACGAAGTAACGTGATGTGTTTCCTGTCCGAGATGTAAACATTCCCAGTTAACAGCATGCAAAGTGCATTGCGAATGATTATTGAAGCACAACTCTGAGGGGCTGTTTTCCTCCTCCTCTTGTTTTCATTCTAAAGTAAAAAGACAATAAAAAAGGGGGTGTTATGGTGGGGGGGGGGGGGGGGGGTCATTTTGTGGGACCTTACTACGCATGACGTCACTGGGAATTCCCATTGACACATTTAGGATTTCTTTCGACACGCCACACGCGCATAATACAAAGACATCATGGTCACCATTTTTAATTACTTCTCATTTGATTTCGAGAAAAAACGATAGAAAGAGAGATCGTGATGCACTTCGTATGTTTATCAAAGTTAGCCATGGATGTATTATAAAAGTCCACCTCCAAAACAAACAACATTACCCGGCATGCACCACTTCTTCCGTCACCGCGATTAGCAACATACAAATAATAGCATATAAACTCATTATCTGCTGTAATTTTGCCTCAGTGTTGTCGGGGCCAAAGACAAACCCTATTTCTAAATATATGATTATTATTACATTGTCACATAGGTTAGATGCAGCCTCGTCCCTGTGCGCTTGTAATATATCTTTAGTATTGCGCTTATTTAGCTGTTTCCTGTGACCACGGAAATGTATTTTGAAAAGACAGTGTATGTATGTAAAAATGGGAGCAAACAGCACAGCAGTGGTAATACAAAGCACGGGGAGAGAAACAAGTGATAAATATAAACAAGGAGAATGCGCTATGACATTAGTTTAGCACCTTTCGAGAATGGCCACAAGCTATTACGTTGGTCTATGAACTTCAAGAGGAAAGAATAAACGGCATAATTTCGACTGAGTCACTACTCCGTTGATATATGTTGAACAGCCCTGCGCGCGCAGAACTGACCCGAAAGGGGTACCCAGAGCGTCATACGTTGAAATGTCGGGCCACTGACCAAGCGGCAGTATTGTTGGTAATACAGGGTCATATCGGCCAAGAAGTTCTATGACGGACAAAAAAGTTTCCGTTGTTGTTTCTCCCAATTTCGAACAACCTGCACGGAAACGGAGTTACTGGATGCAAGTGTCATGGTAACATCAACCATTCTTGTCAATACCTCGGACCAAATTTCCAGTTGTCCAGGCCAAATTATGACACACTGATTTCCTCTCACCAAAAAGCCAAACAGGGCTCACAATAGACACGATCCATTTTTGGGGAGTACCAAAAATGGATCGCCATTTGTGTGGTATCTATGAACCTTTTTGATATTCTGTTGTAATACTCGTTGGAAAAGCACCTGCCTTTTGTATCTCTAGGGTACGGACCTTCAAATCTGCATAGTCCCTGCCTCAAAATAAAAATGTTCACATTTGCATCTGTAATATCTACAGGGAAATTTGCCCTGTCCCTGGGGTAAGATATACCAGTTTTAAGAGCTGATTCCGGGCTAATTTGAGATGCAGAGCTATCTGAGGCTATGTCACTGCTGCTATTCGCTTTTGTTGGCTGGTTGGTTGTAGATAGGGGCGCTCTGGGTTCTCCTTCAACCGACACTGAATCGACTGAATGCTCCCCCTGACTGGATTGTGGTGACGCTGCGGGCCTGCGCTCTCCCTGTCCTAGCGCTGAAGCTAAACTTTTAATATTCCGTTAACATTTTTATTATAGCTTGTGTTTTTATTTATGAAATAGCCTATCCTGTATTTATGACACTTGTTTGGCAGCAACTTAGCAATATTTTTCTCTGTGTGTGGGCTGTAGTCGTTTTTGTGCCTAAAGACTACGATACCAAGTGGCTAGCTTACAAGACAGCTGGTGCAACCCAGTGCAGAAATAGTTATTTATAACCTAACCCCGTAGGTTAGGCTATATGAAAGCCTAATAACATTATATTATTCCGAAAAAAAAGAAAAAAAACCCCAGCATAACATATAGGCAAAGTAACGTCACACAATAAGGCTATTTAAAAACTGTTCATCTTGGCAAAATGGTTGATAACTGTATAGTAGCTGAACAATGTCAACTATGCAGGAACCCACCTGCTGACATACTGCATCCTTGATCACGTCTGACAGGATTTAGAGTTCCGAATAAGACGTTATTTTTGTTAGTTTGGAAGAAAATTCCTCAGATTTCTCTTTGTTATGTCGCTTTTGGGCACCGCTCAGATATTTTCGTTTCATTTTGTCTCTGACAGCGACAGCGGTGCTGATGCTAATGTATTAATTGGACCAAAAGTCCCCAAGTATCAAACAGTAAAATTTTAATTTAATTTAAAATATTTGTTTTATGTGTATGTTCAAAATACAGAAAAGATAATGACCGGACCTGGGGGGGGGGGCCCTCCCCACCCCCCATTCATATAAGGGTATAGTATACTCCGTAAAGTATACGCTGCGGGGGCATCTTTAAGGCCCAGATGCACAAGGTGCATAAGGAAGAAAACAGAGAAAACAGGAGAAGGAAAGAACGCCAATCTACGGGTATGTCCTCTTTTGTTAACATTAAAAAGCTGTTTTGTGTGTAACCTTAGACGTTTCATCTGTAGCAGCTAATGATGCTAGCTAGCTATTAGAGCTGTTGAAATGGATATGAATCGAATTGATTGCCAGTAGCAGCTATTTGGATAACTGCTCCTTCCTACAACGTAAGGCACTGTGCTGAAATTTCACTGACCAATATCTATAAATAACGCTATAAATAATGATTTCTGCACTGGGTTGCACCAGCTGTGTGTAAGCTAGCCACTTGGTATCGTAGGTTGCTTATAACAGGCTAATAAGGCTAATATCTAACCATCCAGATGCACCCAGGAAATATCTGAAGAATATATATATATATATATATATATATATATATATATATATATATATATATATATATATATATATATATATATATATATATGTGTGTGTGTGTGTGTGTGTGTGTGTGTGTGTGTGTGTGTGTGCGTGTGTGTGTGTGTGTAAATAAGAGACTGCATTTATACCTGTCATCTAGTCAAAGGACAATGCAAGACAAAGATGTTTATCTTTGATATTTATGTTGTACATTATAGAAAGTGTTTATTTAAATGTTAAACAAGATTTTGAAATAATCCTAAAGCTAATATATATATAAGCAAAGCGGTTGTTTTAATGTGAAGTTTAAGTATTCACAGTTAAGAATTAAATTACATTAAGAATCTGTAAGAAACCTTTATGTGGAACATTCCAGAGGGGGGAGATGTGATGAATGAAATGTGTTTTGTGACTTTAAGACCTGTGGGGATGCGCAAACGGTTGAAACAGTTGTAACATTTGTAACGGTTGTAACGGTTGTTGATAGTTTTTGACAAAGCAATAAAAGAGCAGTAAAAAGTTAAGCTCACGACAAGCGTCCGAGTTGGTCCTTTTATAACATACAGTAAGACTGAATACCCACAACATTACAGCATACAATAATAATAATTATATATATATATATGCCATGTGAAGCATGCTCGCTGGCAGGTTAGCTTCAACAAACCCTGAGTTTCTCTCTGTGTCCTCCCTCTTAACTCAGTCCGTATAAAAGCATTCAGTAGCGGAGGATTACTATCTAAATCCTGGTTGGATATTAATTAATTACTCAGAACTTTGTAAAGTTACCGCTTTTATGCACATCAGTCTTGTAAAGCGTTTTTTTTTTTCTCGCTTTCAGATATTAAACAGCGTGAGTTTAGCGTCAGCTCAGAATAAAATCGACAGCTCTTAGTTTGTAAGAGCAGCTCATGCACTGAAATCATTATAACATTGTGCTAATGTTTATTAGCAAATAATATGTAACCTCAATTTAAATTTGAAACATCAGGAAGAAGCTTGAGACACGTGGGCTCAATGAATAATATATCTATATATAATTTATAAAATATAAATAATAATATCTCCATCACTCATGATGTGATTGGTCGCACTGATCATTCCTATATTTTAACAGCATTTCAGTGTGACTATATACTACATTTGTTGAAGCAGCAGAAATAAAGTCACTGAATGCTGTTGAGCCGAAATACAAATAGATGTCTAAAAATTTGAAATAGTATTTTAATCTGGACGGCTTTTCAAGTACAAATCACCGAACACGTTATTACTGAATCAGATTGAGAGCTTACGGTCACGTCTCTGTGGTTTTGATCTATGATTTCAAGATAAAAGATGTGCAACATGTGGTGGGGGGAAGGGGGGATGTTTGCGCGCGCGCCAACATTTTACGAATTACTCTTTTGGTGGACTGAAACCCACCAACTCGCAACCTCGGGTTTTCAAGAATGAAGATGTCATTTCAATGTAGACACACGTGGGGTCGCTAGTCTGTCTGGTTCGTTGAGCCATCCACTGTCTGTCAAAAGAGCGATGAAGAAGAAGTCAAGCCAAAAAAAGGGGGTGTTGTAGGGGGCGGGGAGAGGGGGGGGGGGGGGGGGGGGGGGGGTGTCCATTTTGTGGGACCTTACTACGCATGACGTCACTGGGAATTCCCTTTGACACATTTAGTATTTCTTTCTTTTTTCAGTCCCTTCTTATGAGGTTAGAAAACAATGGCCAGAAAATTTGAGTTCGTCATTTCTTTCTCTCATTTTATTCTTCACAGCAATGGCAGGCGGTTACTTAAAATAGCGGTCATAATGCGCAAATCATCAGATGTCAGTGGAGATACAAGATATACAGCAATTATAAATCAATCCATTAATTAAAATTAGTACCGGCACGTTGAAAAAGGACAAATCCAGGTGTGTTAAGAAAAACGCAGAATGCAATTTAGTTGTGTGGGAACGTAATTTTGAGGAGACAGGGTGACTCTGATCAGCTGTTCTGAAACCGAAAACTCAGAGTTTCCCATCTTGAGATTCATCCACTCAGAGTTCAGGGTTAGACTCAGAGTTTGCTAAACCTGCTTTCTGAAACAGGCCCCTGGTGTGTTCTTGGTTGACATACGGCTTGCCTGTGGCCCACATCTGGGAGCCAAGTGCCATCATTCCATGCGGCATGTGGGCTGGATGAAAGTGCTGAAAGTGTTGGGTGTGAGCCGGATCAGGTCCACAGAAATTTTGCTATCTGGGTATGGTATTAATATTAGCGACTGGGGCACAATTCAAATTCAAATAAGCTTTATTGGCATGACAGAAACCTACAGAAAAAGCACTACAGAAAATTATTGACACTGACAGATTAATATTCATACAATAATATGTAAATATAAACAATAATATTAAATACAATATAATAAAATGCATTTTTATAGAGTTCCACTGGTCCCAGAAGGAGTTAGACTCTCTTCAAGTAATCACAGCTGTTTCTCAGTATGGTTTATCTTTTTGGTTTTGATTGTATTGATATGTCTTGAGAGCTTCACAGTACTGAAGGTGAAGGCTCTGTGTTTGAGGTTATATCATTTTCTAGCTTCATTTTTCAGGTTTTGACATTCTTTGTCAAACTATTGGTTCTTGTCTGTTTTTCTTTTCCTTGTACGTAGTTTTATTTGCTGTTTTGTTGAAGATGTAATTTATATTTTGGACAGTCTGGGTATTCTGTATACTTTTGTAGTAATAATTGAATCTCCTCACTATTGCTGGCCTCTTGGTACGTCTCAGTGCCGTCTGGGGCCCATCTGTATGTCCTCAGTATTTTGAACAGCTTTTTGTGTGTGCCTCTTAAGTATTTCGAAACATCAGTAGGCATAGATTATTCTTTATAATCAGTTTATGTCAGTGAAAAGGTCACATTGTGTTGATCATAACAAAATTTTACATCCCTTAATAACTCAGCCTGTAGATGGATATATGAAATTGCAGAAGATTTTGCCAGTTGAGACAAATACAAATTCAAACTGGTTGACCACTCATTCTTGTAAATCTGAGTTTAATAAAACAACCTGTTACTAAAAACAGGAAAAGAGAGGGAGAGGAGGAAGATGGAGGAGACTGACAGGGCTGAAGGAGCAGGTCTGATGGAGGTCAGTGATCAAGAAGTACATTACATCCACACAGGTTGGAGTTTTGTATAACATATCTTAAAACGTCTTAATGATCTGTGAGGCGGATTTATGATTAAAAATACTTTAATCATTAAGAATTTTAAAGTCTTTAAAAAAATAAATAAATAAAATGGGAAAATAGACACAAGAACTCCTAAAAATTTGTTACCTAAATTAAAGCATTTAGTCAGTCTGTAATGGCATACAGGCTGTCCATAACATAGTTGACAAATTAACTAGCAAAAATATGTTATCAAAAAAGCTTAACAAATGAATATTTTAATTTAAACTGTTTTAAAACTGATCATTTTATTGAGTAAACAATACATCTGTATGTTTTTGTTTATGTGAAATATGTAATCCTAATTAGATATTCACTCATTCTTGTAATGTAACTAGTGGTGTAATCATCATTTTAGGGATCAAACAGATTTTGCAGCTCCAGGTGGGTTTTATATGGTGAGAAATGGGCTCAAATGGCTCTTTGTACGCTGAAGGTTGCTGTCCCCTGCTCTAGCAGAATCTAGAAAATGATGCAAGACAGGATTGAGCTGAAAGCTTGTTGAAAGCATTTTCCCACACCAATCTGATCATCCACATCCACAGACATCAACACTGCATAAAATACAGAATTATAAACACTAGATCCTGGAAAACATGTAAAATCAGATAATTTTTTTTTTACTTAGTTCATTTAAAGTTAATCTATTAAAAACAACAACAACAAAACAAAGTATGAACCAAACCATGGGTTTGGAGAATTATACCCCTAATAAATAGCAGTATTTATGAATCCTAACCATAGCCATTAGAGTGCCATTTTCTCACGACATGGTTTGCCCTTTCTTAGTGTTAAAACATGGTGACTTGACTTGTGACTTAATTGACTTGTCTTGCTTGATGTTTAGCAGTGACTTGACTTCACTTACTTGAGTCTAAAACACAGTGACTTAGGACTTTCGTCAGCCTTTAAAGTTAAGACTTGAGACTAGCTTGTGACTTGCACAACTGTGAGATGTGTAACTGTTATTTGTGAACATGAACTACTTCCTCCCATAGCCACAAACCAGAGGCGTGAGACTCAAATTTCTGAAGCCATCCGGAATAAAGTCTGGAGCTGCTTCATAGACAATGAATGTGAAGCTAATTTTATAGTAATTTTTAAAATACTCAAGTAAGCTTTATTCTATAGGTAACCTTTCATATCTGAAAAGAAAATGTTCCTGTATACTGGGGTTGGGTGAACTGGCATATTGTTTGATTGATTGAGTGATTGATTGATTGATTGATTGATACTTTATGAATCCCCGAAGGGAAATTCCAATTGTCCAAGCTCATCCAATTATCACGAATGAAACAAAAAACAAAAACTAGTCGGTTCAAAGAGTTGAAGAGTCTAATTGCTGTGGGGACAAAAGACCTCCTAAATCTATCTGTTCTGCAGCACAAAGAGAGCAGCCGACTGCAATGCTATTTTTTTATGACAATGTCCACAGTGAAAAATCATGATGGACAATGATATTAATCACTGCATTTTGCTGTCATTTAAGGTTCTCTCCTCTCCTTTGTTTCACCGCAGGCGGGACTGAGCGATCCTTGCTTGAGTGTATGTTCTCTGAGTGGAGCAGAGGATAGACAGTGAACTATAGTCCATCAACCCGGTCTGAGGGGTGTGACTTGGCAGCCATGTAAAGTGCAGTGTAGATTAGGAGCATGTACAGTAAAGTTATAGCAACTTCCCTGTCATAGCGAACATCAAATGTCAACGGTGTGAGAATGTTAGAATGTTTTTTGCAGAATGAGATGTGTGCGTGCCTCAAAGCAGTGTTATCAAAATCAAGTAAATCAAGTATTGTGCCCCTTTACTGTAATCTGAATCAATATGTAGAAAACTTGTGATGATGTCTAAATTATGCAAGTATTTTGGCCCTTAAGTGTAATCTGAATCAATATGTCGAAAACTTGTGATGAGTTAAAGTATAAAAGATGATGTGTAAAAGAAATGAGTGTCCTAATTTTCCTCAAGTCCATGTTAGGTAAAGTAAAGAGTTTTAACCCACATTACCAGATAAAAGTTAGATTGAAATGTGTACTATGAAGTGTGCAGAGAAAAGAAGAAATTGCAGGTGGACACAGAGAAATAGTCGTATATTTCAATGGTCAGTGAGTCAAAAGCATATATATGTCTCCAGAGCTAGTATGAAAGATCTGAGTTCACCCCTCCCTGTCTGCCTCCTTTTCCTTGGCTGACAGGTCTGTGCGTGACAACCACTTCTTTTTTTTTCCTGTTTTGATCAGAACTCGCTTGGAAAAAAGCTATTCTGACTTGTATATAAGAGATTCTGATATAAAAAGAAGAAAAAGTTATAAAAAGACAAATACTTTATTTTTGAGTCTAACTTGCTCAGAAAAGTCGATTCAGACAGTTTATTAAGACAGACAGATGTAATAAACATGACACAAGCTTTAAAATACACACACTTCTTTTCTTTTCCTGTTTTGATCACAACTTGCTTGGAAAAAGCTATTCTGACTGTTAAATAAGAGTTTCTGATAAGAAAAAGATGAAAAAGTTATGGAAAAAAATACACACACTTCAAGATTTTATGTGATCCTTACAGACATCCAAATATCATATTAAAAGTTAAATACATAATGGACCAAGGTAAATTCAGAGGTTGAAATTTTGAGGCCTTTATGTCACAACGTCACACAAAGAAGTGTGTATTATGTGAATTTAGTATGTGAAGTATGTGATTAGTATATGAAAATAGTATATTCAGAAGCAGATTCTGAATATACTATTTTCATATAACTTGTGTCTATACATTGGTTTTCTAGGGCATTCTTTCACATACAACCATCAGATATGACCTGTTCTGAATGTCCATGTGCATTTTGGAGGCACCCTTATGCCAAAATGTCCTTTTTTGAATCCAGTATATTAGGTCATAAATCATTCATTATCATTTAATTTTCTGCACATCCAAATTTCTCTCTATATATAATGAAAACTGTTATGCATATCAGCACAGATTGCAGTGTTTCCCCTAGGTTGACTGACTTGGCCTGGCTGGGGAGGTCGATTAGCACATTTTTCTGTTCTCTGTTTAGCATCGTCAGGCTAGGCATTGTTGCTCACACCCTTCATTTTCCAGCAGTTGGGGAAACTGACATGACTTTTCTTGGTCTTGACAAGCTGCAGTACTTCACTGTACATTTACTACCAGATTGTGACAGCTTACTGCTAACCTTTTCCTCTGCTCCACTCACATTCACCATCACTTTTCTGATGCTCACTCTATTGCTTATCGCCATGAATGTATAAAGAGAACTGGATACAGCCTTTTTGCCTCCTAAATGCCACACACATTTGAATAGCAATTTCAGCATTTGATTAGTACTAATTCTTTTACAATTTGATTTATATTTGACTCCTGAAATTATGTCCAACAGCTCAAATTCCAACAGCTGCACACAACACTGGTTGATGTTACTGTGGCTAGCTAGCAAACATTAGCTAACTACTAATGTAGAGTGACCTAAGCAGTGAAAATGGAGACTAGTGATGATTATAAATGTGTTTTATAGTACTGAGTGGTAGAAGTAAAGAAATGTCTGACATATTCTTTGTTTGAACTACTGATGGGAAGTAAGACCCCAATAACAGGCTCTTGTCAGATTTTCACACACGCACTGTACCTGCATCATGTGCCACTGCTGAGGCCTGGGGAAGGGGGGAGGGGTTACAGTGAAAATATTATACTAATATTGTAATATATTATAATGTAAATCATATTTTGTCATCATAGATACTACACATATGTCTCAGGGGTAATTCATACCCATTTTAGATGCAAATAGACCTATAGGAGCATTTTGAAAGGAAAATCTGTCAAAAAAAATTAGGTTTATATGGGGCAGAACACTGACATTCACATTTTGGCATCGGAAATAAAATTTGCCATTGAAATCAAACCTTGCAATTGAAAAAAGTGTATTGTCATTGAAAAAAGCTCCACTGAAAAATAAAACACTTTAAAAAATTTAACATTTTAAAAAATTATATTCTGTCAATCTTATTATCTTATTTTATTTCAGTATTTTTGCATTAAGATTTGTTTTTCAATGTAAATCATTTTTCTTCATGTCTGTCTTTTTTTTTCAGTAAATATAAGTTTTTTTTAGTATCACCGGTTTTCAGTTTCAACTTTGTCTTTTTCAGTTTCAACTTTTTGAATGTGAAACTAATTTCATAGTAATTTTTAAAATACCCAAGTAAGCTTTTTCATATCTGAAAAACAAGATGTACCTGTACATAACTGGTATATGACAATGTCCACAGTGAAACATTGTATTGGACAATGATATTGAATGGGATATATTACTGTACTATATTACTTGTTGAGTTTCTCTCCTCTCTTCTGTTTCACCACAGGCGGGGCTGAGCGATCCTTGGAGGAGAGACTTCAGTGAAGCATGTGAAGTACTTGATTGATGACAACTACAGTCATTGCATTACTGCAATAAAATCTCTGTGAGTAAAAGGCCAATAAGAGTAATTTAATCCATGCAAAAGATGGCTAGACAATATTGGGGACTTTTAAAACAATATGTTAGAGATTCAATGGTAACTAAGTCACTGAGAGAACGCCACTCTGACAGTTTCAGAACAGGAGCTGGAGTGAAATCCAGGACCGGGCACCCAAACACATACGCTTGTCTCTCTGAGCCTAAGTAACACACAAAAAAGAACGCAGATCTAACTGTTTCAGAAAAGGAACCTGTGTAAAAAGCAAGACTTGTGACCCAAACACATGCGCTTGTCTCTCTGAGCGTTACTAATTCACAGAGAGGACCCTCTTTTGAGAGTTTAAATACCGGAGCCAGTGTAAAAAATATGAGCAGGCGACCAAACACATACGCTTATCTCTCTGTGCCTAAATAACTGGCCAAGAGAATGCCTTTCTGACACTTTCAGAACAGGAGCCGGTGTAAAATGCAGGTACGGAAAACCAAACACACACACTTGTCTCTCCGATCCTTACTAATTCACATAGAAGACGCATTTTAACACTTTCAGAACATGAGCTGGTGTAAAAATCATGAGCAGGTGACCAAACACATACGCTTGTCTCTCTGAGCCTTACTAATTCAGAGAGAGGACGCTCTTTTGACAGTTTCAATACCGGAGCCAGTGTAAAAAGCAGGAGCAGGCGACATAGCACATATGCTTGTCTCTCCGATCCTTACTAATTCACATAGAAGACGCATTTTAACACTTTCAGAACATGAGCTGGTGTAAAAATCATGAGCAGGTGACCAAACACATGCGCTTGTCTCTCTGAGACTTACTAATTCACAGGGAGAATGCACTTTTGGCAGTCTCAATACCAGAGCAGGCGACAAAACACATACGCTTGTCTCTCTGTGCCTAAATAACTGGACAAGAGAATGCCTTTCTGATACTTTCAGAACAGCAGCCGGTGTGAAATGCAGGTGTGGATAACCAAACACACACGCTTGTCTCTCTGAGCCTAACTAATTTGCAGAAAGGATGCAATTCTAACTGTTTCAGAACTGAGCGGGTGTAAAAAGCAAGGGTTGTGACCCAAACACATACGCTTGTCACTCTGAGCCTTACTAATTCACAGAGAGGACGCTCTTTTGACAGTTTCAATACCGGAGCCAGTGTAAAATGCAGGTGCGGACAACCAAAAACATACACTTGTCTCTCTGAGCCTAACTAACTTGCAGAAAGAACGCAGTTCTAACTGTTTCAGAACATGAGCCGGTGTTAAAATCAAGAGTTGTGACCCAAACACATGCGCTTGTCTCTCTGAGCCTAAATAACTGGCCAAGAGAATGCCTTTCTGATACTTTCAGAACAGCAGCCGGTGTAAAATGCAGGTGCGGACAACCAAAAACATGCGTCTGTCTCTCTGAGCCTAACTAACTTGCAGAAAGAACGCAGTTCTAACTGTTTCAGAACATGAGCCGGTTTGAAAAGCAAGAGCTGTGACCCAAACACATGCTCTTGTCTCTCTGAGCCTCACTAATTCACAGAGAGGACGCTCTTTTGACAGTTTCAATACCGGAGCCAGTGTAAAAAGCATGTGCATGCGACCAAACACATACGCTTATCTCTCTGTGCCTAAGAAACTGGCCAAGAGAATGCCTTTCTGATACTTTGAGAACAGGAGCAGGTGTAAAATGCAGATGCGGAAAACCAAACACACACGCTTGTCTCTCTGAGCCTAACTAATTTGCAGAAAGAACGCAGTTCTAACTGTTTCAGAACTGAGCCGGTGTGAAAAGCAAGGGTTGTGACCCAAACACATACGCTTTTCTTTCTGAGCCTCACTAATTCACAGAGAGGACGTGTTCTAGCACTTTCAGAACATGAGCCGGTGTAAAATGCAGGTGCGGACAACCAAACACATACGCATGTCTCTCTGAGCCTAACTAACTGGCCAAGAGAATGCCTTACTGACAGTTTCAGAACAGGAGCCAGTGTAAAATGCAGGTGCGGACAACCAACACATACGCTTGTCTCTCTGAGCCTAACTAATTCGCAGAGACAACGCAGTTCTTTTTCAGAAAAGGATCCCGTGTAAAAAGCAAGAGTTGTGATCCAAACATATACGCTTGTCTCTCTGAGCCTTACTAATTCACATAGAGGACACGTTCTGACAGTTTCAGAACATGAGCCGTTGTAAAAATCATGAGCAGGTGACCAAACACATACGCTTGTCTCTCAGAGCCTAACTAATGTTAGAGAAAGACATATACTTTATGTCTGACTTAAACTCGCTCAGAACACTTGTTTCTGACAGGTTTAGAGGATGAACAGGTGTAAATGAACAAGAAAAAATATTTTAATTCAACACGATCTCATCCCTAACGCGTCAAATACTGCCGCTTGGTCAGTGGCCCCACACTTCAAAATATGACGCTCTAGGTACCCCTTTCGCATCAGTTCTGCATTCGCAGGGCTGTTCAACAAATTTCAACAGAGTAGTGACCCAGTCGAAATTATGCCGTTTATTCTTTCCCCTTGAAGTTCATAGACCAACGTAATAGTTTGTGGCCACTCTCAAAAGGTGCTAAACTAATGTCATGGCGCATTCTCCCTGTTTATTTTTATTACTTGTTTCTCTCTCTTTCTACCACTTCTGTGCTGTTTGCTCCCATTTTTACATGCATACACTGTCTTTTCAAAATACATTTCCGTGGTCACAGGAAACACCTAAATAAGAGCAATACAAAAAATATATTACAAGCGCACAAGGACGAGGCTGCATCTAACCTATGCGACAATACAATATCATATATATCATCATATATTTAAAAATAGGGTTTGTCTTTGGCCCACTGAGGCAAAATTACAGCAGATAATGAGTTTATATGTTACTAATCGCGGTGACGGAAGAAGTGGTGCATGCAGGGTAATGTGGTTTGTTCTGGAGGTGGACTTTTGTCATACATCCATGGCTAACTTTGATAAACATGCATACAAATGCATCACGATATCTCTTTCTATCGTGTTCTGAACATAGATCGTCTAGATGCATTAGTCTCTGTGATTAGTCTGGTTGTTGTAAATATTTGATATATTCAGTAGTTGTGTTGTTTTATGAACCTATTTTAGGACCCTACTTTACAAAACAGAAGAACTGCCATCCCAAAAACGCTGTTTATGAAACACTCACTAAAATATCTTAAACAAACCAACATCTTAACTTTTTGTTAACATATACCATTTAGATGCAGAGTGATTATTAGTTCGGGTGTATTAAATGTTGATATATTCAACAGATAGACCTTTTCACGACCCTATCTTACCGCCCTACTCTACAACCAGAAGAACTACAACTGTGGTGCTTATTTGTATCAAGAAGCATGGCGAGGCTCATGGGAATTGTAGTTTTAAAAACATATTAGCGTTTTTAATATAATTGAAGTTGTAAATACTAAACTGAGAGTACACTAGGGAGTTTAAGGGGACGATAAACACATTTGTGTAATCAGATTTTAAATATCTAATTCCTTTATGAGTGTAAATTAATTTTAACCATATTTTACCCATATCTGACAGCGTCCCCAATTGTTGACTATATTCACATGATAGCTGAGGCCCAGAGCTCTCTATAACAGTTGGTCCCATGTCTGTACCCCCTTTTGTTGATGAATTATAAGCCTTCAAATGTGCACTGAGGTCAAGGTTCAAAAGTCAGTTTTTCAAAGCAGGAGCCATGTGGAATCTTCATACTTACAAATGTTATTTTCCAAGTTGAGACCTTTCCAACAATGTATTTGATGAATATCTATGACAAAGTTTTAATTTTCACATTTCAAGGACACAAGCCGCCCAAGGCCTATTTTCAGAGAGCACAGGGTTATTAAACTGGAATTCACAATTAATCATATATGCGCATGTTAATTTTTGCTCTCTTCACCTCCATAAATTTCATACACTTCATTTATTTGTCCATAGCACAGACCATAGACTATTTCCTTTGTACAGTCACTTCAAGTTTTATAGCAATAAGCAATATGGCATCATATCCTATCTCAAAACTATTAGCCTACTATTCCATACTGTAAATAGATCTAAAGTTTTCGGTTTAATTTTAATATTACTTTGTTTCATTATTATTATTAAGAATGATAATGGGGGAGCTAAGGCGCATTCTTTGTATGTGCGCATTGGCTAAAAAAAAAAAAGGATTCTGATCTGGTCATGCTGATATAGAATCCTAAAACCAAGAATCATGATAGAGCTACACCAAATACATTTTTGGAAAGGTCTCGGGTTGGAAAATAACATATGTAAGTATGAAGATACCACATGGCTCCTGCTTTGAAAAACTGACCTTTGAACCTTGACCTCCGTGCATATTTGAAGGCTTATAATTCATCAACAAAAGGGGGTACAGACATGGCACCAACTGTTATAGAGAACTCTGGGCCTCAGCTATCATGTGAATATAGTCAACAATTGGTGACGCTCTCATAAAAAGGGGTAAAATATGGTTAAAATTAATTTTCACTCATAAAGCAATTAGATATTTAAAATCTGATTACACAAATGTGTTTATCGTCCCCTTAAACTCTCTAGTGTACTCTCAGTTTAGTATTTACAACTTCCTAATATATTAAAAACGCTAATATGTATTTAAAACTACAATTCCCATGAGCCTCGCCATGTTTCTTGATACAAATAAGCACCACAGTTGTAGTTCTTCTGGTTGTAGAGTAGGGCAGTAAGATAGGGTTGTGAGAAGATCTATCTGTTGAATATATCAAACATTTAATACACCCGAACTAATAATCACACTGCATCTAAATGATCTATATCAACTAAAAGTTAAGATGTTGGTTTGTTTAAGATATTTTCGTGAGTGTTTCAAAAACATAAACGTTTTTGGGATGGCAGTTGTTCTGTTTTGTAAAGTAGTCGTAAAATAGGTTCATAAAACAACATAACTACTGAATATATCAAATATTTACAACAACTAGACTAATTACACTGAATCTAAATGATGTTGCTTTATTTTAGACGTGTGTGTGTGTGTGTGTGTGTGTGTGTGTGTGTGTGTGTGTGTCTGTGTGTGTGTGTGTCTGTGTGTGTGTGTGTGTGTGTTTGTGTGTGCGTGCGTGCGTGCGTGCGTGTGTGTTTGCGCGCGTGCCGACATTTTTTGACTCTTTTGGCGGACTGAAAACCCACCAACTCGTTTTGCTTGCATGTAGACACACGTGGGGTCGCTAGTCTGTCTGGTTCGTTGAGCCACCCACTGTCTGTCAAAAGAGCGACGAAGAAGACGAAGTAACGTGATGTGTTTCCTGTCCGAGATGTAAACATTCCCAGTTAACAGCATGCAAAGTGCATTGCGAATGATTATTGAAGCACAACTCTGAGGGGCTGTTTTCCTCCTCCTCTTGTTTTCATTCTAAAGTAAAAAGACAATAAAAAAGGGGGTGTTATGGTGGGGGGGGGGGGGGGGGGGGTCATTTTGTGGGACCTTACTACGCATGACGTCACTGGGAATTCCCATTGACACATTTAGGATTTCTTTCGACACGCCACACGCGCATAATACAAAGACATCATGGTCACCATTTTTAATTACTTCTCATTTGATTTCGAGAAAAAACGATAGAAAGAGAGATCGTGATGCACTTCGTATGTTTATCAAAGTTAGCAATGGATGTATTATAAAAGTCCACCTCCAAAACAAACAACATTACCCGGCATGCACCACTTCTTCCGTCACCGCGATTAGCAACATACAAATAATAGCATATAAACTCATTATCTGCTGTAATTTTGCCTCAGTGTTGTCGGGGCCAAAGACAAACCCTATTTCTAAATATATGATTATTATTACATTGTCACATAGGTTAGATGCAGCC
The DNA here is from genome assembly GCA_029490765.1 of Euthynnus affinis. NCBI lineage: Eukaryota > Metazoa > Chordata > Actinopteri > Scombriformes > Scombridae > Euthynnus > Euthynnus affinis. The sequence continues at coordinate 577,682 of JARJJI010000028.1, forward strand.
TCGTCCCTGTGCGCTTGTAATATATCTTTAGTATTGCGCTTATTTAGCTGTTTCCTGTGACCACGGAAATGTATTTTGAAAAGACAGTGTATGTATGTAAAAATGGGAGCAAAAAGCACAGCAGTGGTAATACAAAGCACGGGGAGAGAAACAAGTGATAAATATAAACAAGGAGAATGCGCTATGACATTAGTTTAGCACCTTTCGAGAATGGCCACAAGCTATTACGTTGGTCTATGAACTTCAAGAGGAAAGAATAAACGGCATAATTTCGACTGAGTCACTACTCCGTTGATATATGTTGAACAGCCCTGCGCGCGCAGAACTGACCCGAAAGGGGTACCCAGAGCGTCATACGTTGAAATGTCGGGCCACTGACCAAGCGGCAGTATTGTTGGTAATACAGGGTCATATCGGCCAAGAAGTTCTATGACGGACAAAAAAGTTTCCGTTGTTGTTTCTCCCAATTTCGAACAACCTGCACGGAAACGGAGTTACTGGATGCAAGTGTCATGGTAACATCAACCATTCTTGTCAATACCTCGGACCAAAATTCCAGTTGTCCAGGCCAAATTATGACACACTGATTTCCTCTCACCAAAAAGCCAAACAGGGCTCACAATAGACACGATCCATTTTTGGGGAGTACCAAAAATGGATCGCCATTTGTGTGGTATCTATGAACCTTTTTGATATTCTGTTGTAATACTCGTTGGAAAAGCACCTGCCTTTTGTATCTCTAGGGTACGGACCTTCAAATCTGCATAGTCCCTGCCTCAAAATAAAAATGTTCACATTTGCATCTGTAATATCTACAGGGAAATTTGCCCTGTCCCTGGGGTAAGATATACCAGTTTTAAGAGCTGATTCCGGGCTAATTTGAGATGCAGAGCTATCTGAGGCTATGTCACTGCTGCTATTCGCTTTTGTTGGCTGGTTGGTTGTAGATAGGGGCGCTCTGGGTTCTCCTTCAACCGACACTGAATCGACTGAATGCTCCCCCTGACTGGATTGTGGTGACGCTGCGGGCCTGCGCTCTCCCTGTCCTAGCACTGAAGCTAAACTTTTAATATTCCGTTAACATTTTTATTATAGCTTGTGTTTTTATTTATGAAATAGCCTATCCTGTATTTATGACACTTGTTTGGCAGCAACTTAGCAATATTTTTCTCTGTGTGTGGGCTGTAGTCGTTTTTGTGCCTAAAGACTACCATACCAAGTGGCTAGCTTACACACAACTGGTGCAACCCAGTGCAGAAATAGTTATTTATAACCTAACCCCGTAGGTTAGGCTATATGAAAGCCTAATAACATTATATTATTCCGAAAAAAAAGAAAAAAAAACCCCAGCATAACATATAGGCAAAGTAACGTCACACAATAAGGCTATTTAAAAACTGTTCATCTTGGCAAAATGGTTGATAACTGTATAGTAGCTGAACAATGTCAACTATGCAGGAACCCACCTGCTGACATACTGCATCCTTGTTCACGTCTGACAGGATTTAGAGTTCCGAATAAGACGTTATTTTTGTTAGTTTGGAAGAAAATTCCTCAGATTTCTCTTTGTTATGTCGCTTTTGGGCACCGCTCAGATATTTTCGTTTCATTTTGTCTCTGACAGCGACAGCGGTGCTGATGCTAATGTATTAATTGGACCAAAAGTCCCCAAGTATCAAACAGTAAAATTTTAATTTAATTTAAAATATTTGTTTTATGTGTATGTTCAAAATACAGAAAAGATAATGACCGGACCTGGGGGGGGGGGGTGGGGGGGGGACAAAGTTTTACAGGCGACCCTCCCCACCCCCCATTCATATAAGGGTATAGTATACTCCGTAAAGTATACGCTGCGGGGGCATCTTTAAGGCCCAGATGCACAAGGCGCATAAGGAAGAAAATAGAGAAAACAGGAGAAGGAAAGAACGCCAATCTACGGGTATGTCCTCTTTTGTTAACATTAAAAAGCTGTTTTGTGTGTAACCTTAGACGTTTCATCTGTAGCAGCTAATGATGCTAGCTAGCTATTAGAGCTGTTGAAATGGATATGAATCGAATTGATTGCCAGTAGCAGCTATTTGGATAACTGCTCCTTCCTACAACGTAAGGCACTGTGCTGAAATTTCACTGACCAATATCTATAAATAACGCTATAAATAATGATTTCTGCACTGGGTTGCACCAGCTGTGTGTAAGCTAGCCACTTGGTATCGTAGGTTGCTTATAACAGGCTAATAAGGCTAATATCTAACCATCCAGATGCACCCAGGAAATATCTGAAGAATATATATATATATATATATATATATATATATATATATATATATATATATATATATGTGTGTGTGTGTGTGTGTGTGTGTGTGTGTGTGTGTGTGCGTGTGTGTGTGTGTGTAAATAAGAGACTGCATTTATACCTGTCATCTAGTCAAAGGACAATGCAAGACAAAGATGTTTATCTTTGATATTTATGTTGTACATTATAGAAAGTGTTTATTTAAATGTTAAACAAGATTTTGAAATAATCCTAAAGCTAATATATATATAAGCAAAGCGGTTGTTTTAATGTGAAGTTTAAGTATTCACAGTTAAGAATTAAATTACATTAAGAATCTGTAAGAAACCTTTATGTGGAACATTCCAGAGGGGGGAGATGTGATGAATGAAATGTGTTTTGTGACTTTAAGACCTGTGGGGATGCGCAAACGGTTGAAACAGTTGTAACATTTGTAACGGTTGTAACGGTTGTTGATAGTTTTTGACAAAGCAATAAAAGAGCAGTAAAAAGTTAAGCTCACGACAAGCGTCCGAGTTGGTCCTTTTATAACATACAGTAAGACTGAATACCCACAACATTACAGCATACAATAATAATAATTATATATATATATATATATATATATATATATATATATATATATATATATATATATATGCCATGTGAAGCATGCTCGCTGGCAGGTTAGCTTCAACAAACCCTGAGTTTCTCTCTGTGTCCTCCCTCTTAACTCAGTCCGTATAAAAGCATTCAGTAGCGGAGGATTACTATCTAAATCCTGGTTGGATATTAATTAATTACTCAGAACTTTGTAAAGTTACCGCTTTTATGCACATCAGTCTTGTAAAGCGTTTTTTTTTTTCTCGCATTCAGATATTAAACAGCGTGAGTTTAGCGTCAGCTCAGAATAAAATCGACAGCTCTTAGTTTGTAAGAGCAGCTCATGCACTGAAATCATTATAACATTGTGCTAATGTTTATTAGCAAATAATATGTAACCTCAATTTAAATTTGAAACATCAGGAAGAAGCTTGAGACACGTGGGATCAATGAATAATATATCTATATATAATTTATAAAATATAAATAATAATATCTCCATCACTCATGATGTGATTGGTCGCACTGATCATTCCTATATTTTAACAGCATTTCAGTGTGACTATATACTACATTTGTTGAAGCAGCAGAAATAAAGTCACTGAATGCTGTTGAGCCGAAATACAAATAGATGTCTAAAAATTTGAAATAGTATTTTAATCTGGACGGCTTTTCAAGTACAAATCACCGAACACGTTATTACTGAATCAGATTGAGAGCTTACGGTCACGTCTCTGTGGTTTTGATCTATGATTTCAAGATAAAAGATGTGCAACATGTGGTGGGGGGAAGGCGCGCGCGCCAACATTTTACGAATTACTCTTTTGGTGGACTGAAACCCACCAACTCGCAACCTCGGGTTTTCAAGAATGAAGATGTCATTTCAATGTAGACACACGTGGGGTCGCTAGTCTGTCTGGTTCGTTGAGCCATCCACTGTCTGTCAAAAGAGCGATGAAGAAGAAGTCAAGCCAAAAAAAGGGGGTGTTGTAGGGGGCGGGGAGAGGGGGGGGGGGGGGTCCATTTTGTGGGACCTTACTACGCATGACGTCACTGGGAATTCCCTTTGACACATTTAGTATTTCTTTCTTTTTTCAGTCCCTTCTTATGAGGTTAGAAAACAATGGCCAGAAAATTTGAGTTCGTCATTTCTTTCTCTCATTTTATTCTTCACAGCAATGGCAGGCGGTTACTTAAAAAAGCGGTCATAATGCGCAAATCATCAGATGTCAGTGGAGATACAAGATATACAGCAATTATAAATCAATCCATTAATTAAAATTAGTACCGGCACGTTGAAAAAGGACAAATCCAGGTGTGTTAAGAAAAACGCAGAATGCAATTTAGTTGTGTGGGAACGTAATTTTGAGGAGACAGGGTGACTCTGATCAGCTGTTCTGAAACCGAAAACTCAGAGTTTCCCATCTTGAGATTCATCCACTCAGAGTTCAGGGTTAGACTCAGAGTTTGCTAAACCTGCTTTCTGAAACAGGCCCCTGGTGTGTTCTTGGTTGACATACGGCTTGCCTGTGGCCCAGATCTGGGAGCCAAGTGCCATCATTCCATGCGGCATGTGGGCTGGATGAAAGTGCTGAAAGTGTTGGGTGTGAGCCGGATCAGGTCCACAGAAATTTTGCTATCTGGGTATGGTATTAATATTAGCGACTGGGGCACAATTCAAATTCAAATAAGCTTTATTGACATGACAGAAACCTACAGAAAAAGCACTACAGAAAATTATTGACACTGACAGATTAATATTCATACAATAATATGTAAATATAAACAATAATATTAAATACAATATAATAAAATGCATTTTTATAGAGTTCCACTGGTCCCAGAAGGAGTTAGACTCTCTTCAAGTAATCACAGCTGTTTCTCAGTATGGTTTATCTTTTTGGTTTTGATTGTATTGATATGTCTTGAGAGCTTCACAGTACTGAAGGTGAAGGCTCTGTGTTTGAGGTTAGATCATTTTCTAGCTTCATTTTTCAGGTTTTGACATTCTTTGTCAAACTATTGGTTCTTGTCTGTTTTTCTTTTCCTTGTACGTAGTTTTATTTGCTGTTTTGTTGAAGATGTAATTTATATTTTGGACAGTCTGGGTATTCTGTATACTTTTGTAGTAATAATTGAATCTCCTCACTATTGCTGGCCTCTTGGTACGTCTCAGTGCCGTCTGGGGCCCATCTGTATGTCCTCAGTATTTTGAACAGCTTTTTGTGTGTGCCTCTTAAGTATTTCGAAACATCAGTAGGCATAGATTATTCTTTATAATCAGTTTATGTCAGTGAAAAGGTCACATTGTGTTGATCATAACAAAATTTTACATCCCTTAATAACTCAGCCTGTAGATGGATATATGAAATTGCAGAAGATTTTGCCAGTTGAGACAAATACAAATTCAAACTGGTTGACCACTCATTCTTGTAAATCTGAGTTTAATAAAACAACCTGTTACTAAAAACAGGAAAAGAGAGGGAGAGGAGGAAGATGGAGGAGACTGACAGGGCTGAAGGAGCAGGTCTGATGGAGGTCAGTGATCAAGAAGTACATTACATCCACACAGGTTGGAGTTTTGTATAACATATCTTAAAACGTCTTAATGATCTGTGAGGTGGATTTATGATTAAAAATACTTTAATCATTAAGAATTTTAAAGTCTTTAAAAAAATAAATAAATAAAATGGGAGAATAGACACAAGAACTCCTAAAAATTTGTTACCTAAATTAAAGCATTTAGTCAGTCTGTAATGGCATACAGGCTGTCCATAACATAGTTGACAAATTAACTAGCAAAAAAGCTTAACAAATGAATATTTTAATTTAAACTGTTTTAAAACTGATCATTTTATTGAGTAAACAATACATCTGTATGTTTTTGTTTATGTGAAATATGTAATCCTAATTAGATATTCACTCATTCTTGTAATGTAACTAGTGGTGTAATCATCATTTTAGGGATCAAACAGATTTTGCAGCTCCAGGTGGGTTTTATATGGTGAGAAATGGGCTCAAATGGCTCTTTGTACGCTGAAGGTTGCTGTCCCCTGCTCTAGCAGAATCTAGAAAATGATGCAAGACAGGATTGAGCTGAAAGCTTGTTGAAGCATTTTCCCACACCAATCTGATCATCCACATCCACAGACATCAACACTGCATAAAATACAGAATTATAAACACTAGATCCTGGAAAACATGTAAAATCAGATAATTTTTTTTTTTAACTTAGTTCATTTAAAGTTAATCTATTAAAAACAACAACAACAAAACAAAGTATGAACCAAACCATGGATTTGGAGAATTATACCCCTAATAAATAGCAGTATTTATGAATCCTAACCATAGCCATTAGAGTGCCATTTTCTCACGACATGGTTTGCCCTTTCTTAGTGTTAAAACATGGTGACTTGACTTGTGACTTCATTGACTTGTCTTGCTTGATGTTTAGCAGTGACTTGACTTTACTTACTTGAGTCTAAAACACAGTGACTTTCGTCAGCCTTTAAAGTTAAGACTTGAGACTAGCTTGTGACTTGCACAACTGTGAGATGTGTAACTGTTATTTGTGAACATGAACTACTTCCTCCCATAGCCACAAACCAGAGGCGTGAGACTCAAATTTCTGAAGCCATCCGGAATAAAGTCTGGAGCTGCTTCATAGACAATGAATGTGAAGCTAATTTTATAGTAATTTTTAAAATACTCAAGTAAGCTTTATTCTATAGGTAACCTTTCATATCTGAAAAGAAAATGTTCCTGTATACTGGGGTTGGGTGAACTGGCATATTGTTTGATTGATTGAGTGATTGATTGATTGATTGATTGATTGATACTTTATGAATCCCCGAAGGGAAATTCCAATTGTCCAAGCTCATCCAATTATCACGAATGAAACAAAAAACAAAAACTAGTCGGTTCAAAGAGTTGAAGAGTCTAATTGCTGTGGGGACAAAAGACCTCCTAAATCTATCTGTTCTGCAGCACAAAGAGAGCAGCCGACTGCAATGCTATTTTTTTATGACAATGTCCACAGTGAAAAATCATGATGGACAATGATATTAATCACTGCATTTTGCTGTCATTTAAGGTTCTCTCCTCTCCTTTGTTTCACCGCAGGCGGGACTGAGCGATCCTTGCTTGAGTGTATGTTCTCTGAGTGGAGCAGAGGATAGACAGTGAACTATAGTCCATCAACCCGGTCTGAGGGGTGTGACTTGGCAGCCATGTAAAGTGCAGTGTAGATTAGGAGCATGTACAGTAAAGTTATAGCAACTTCCCTGTCATAGCGAACATCAAATGTCAACGGTGTGAGAATGTTAGAATGTTTTTTGCAGAATGAGATGTGTGCGTGCCTCAAAGCAGTGTTATCAAAATCAAGTAAATCAAGTATTGTGCCCCTTTACTGTAATCTGAATCAATATGTAGAAAACTTGTGATGATGTCTAAATTATGCAAGTATTTTGGCCCTTAAGTGTAATCTGAATCAATATGTCGAAAACTTGTGATGAGTTAAAGTATAAAAGATGATGTGTAAAAGAAATGAGTGTCCTAATTTTCCTCAAGTCCATGTTAGGTAAAGTAAAGAGTTTTAACCCACATTACCAGATAAAAGTTAGATTGAAATGTGTACTATGAAGAGTGCAGAGAAAAGAAGAAATTGCAGGTGGACACAGAGAAATAGTCGTATATTTCAATGGTCAGTGAGTCAAAAGCATATATATGTCTCCAGAGCTAGTATGAAAGATCTGAGTTCACCCCTCCCTGTCTGCCTCCTTTTCCTTGGCTGACAGGTCTGTGCGTGACAACCACTTCTTTTTTTTTCCTGTTTTGATCAGAACTCGCTTGGAAAAAAGCTATTCTGACTTGTATATAAGAGATTCTGATATAAAAAGAAGAAAAAGTTATAAAAAGACAAATACTTTATTTTTGAGTCTAACTTGCTCAGAAAAGTCGATTCAGACAGTTTATTAAGACAGACAGATGTAATAAACATGACACAAGCTTTAAAATACACACACTTCTTTTCTTTTCCTGTTTTGATCACAACTTGCTTGGAAAAAGCTATTCTGACTGTTAAATAAGAGTTTCTGATAAGAAAAAGATGAAAAAGTTATGAAAAAAATACACACACTTCAAGATTTTATGTGATCCTTACAGACATCCAAATATCATATTAAAAGTTAAATACATAATGGACCAAGGTAAATTCAGAGGTTGAAATTTTGAGGCCTTTATGTCACAACGTCACACAAAGAAGTGTGTATTATGTGAATGTAGTATGTGAAGTATGTGATTAGTATATGAAAATAGTATATTCAGAATCTGCTTCTGAATATACTATTTTCTTGTGTCTATACATTGGTTTTCTAAGGCATTCTTTCACATACAACCATCAGATATGACCTGTTCTGAATGTACATGTGCATTTTGGAGGCACCCTTATGCCAAAATGTCCTTTTTTGAATCCAGCATATTAGTTCATAAATCATTCATTATCATTTAATTTTCTGCACATCCAAATTTCTCTCTATATATAATGAAAACTGTTATGCATATCAGCACAGATTGCAGTGTTTCCCCTAGGTTGACTGACTTGGCCTGGCTGGGGAGGTCGATTAGCACATTTTTCTGTTCTCTGTTTAGCATCGTCAGGCTAGGCATTGTTGCTCACACCCTTCATTTTCCAGCAGTTGGGGAAACTGACATGACTTTTCTTGGTCTTGACAAGCTGCAGTACTTCACTGTACATTTACTACCAGATTGTGACAGCTTACTGCTAACCTTTTCCTCTGCTCCACTCACATTCACCATCACTTTTCTGATGCTCACTCTATTGCTTATCGCCATGAATGTATAAAGAGAACTGGATACAGCCGTTTTGCCTCCTAAATGCCACACACATTTGAATAGCAATTTCAGCATTTGATTAGTACTAATTCTTTTACAATTTGATTTATATTTGACTCCTGAAATTATGTCCAACAGCTCAAATTCCAACAGCTGCACACAACACTGTGGCTAGCTAGCAAACATTAGCTAACTACTAATGTAGAGTGACCTAAGCAGTGAAAATGGAGACTAGTGATGATTATAAATGTGTTTTATAGTACTGAGTGGTAGAAGTAAAGAAATGTCTGACATATTCTTTGTTTGAACTACCGATGGGAAGTAAGACCCCAATAACAGGCTCTTGTCAGATTTTCACACACGCACTGTACCTGCATCATGTGCCACTGCTGAGGCCTGGGGAAGGGGGGAGGGGTTACAGTGAAAATATTATACTAATATTGTAATATATTATAATGTAAATCATATTTTGTCATCATAGATACTACACATATGTCTCAGGGGTAATTCATACCCATTTTAGATGCAAATACACCTATAGGAGCATTTTGAAAGGAAAATCTGTCAAAAAAAATTAGGTTTATATGGGGCACTCAAAAGCAAGAGTTGTGACCCAAACACTTGCGCTTATCTCTCTGAGCCTCACTAATTCACAGAGAGGACACTCTTTTGAGAGTTTAAATACCGGAGCCAGTGTAAAAAGTATGAGTAGGCGACCAAACACATACGCTTATGTCTCGTTGCCTAAATAACTGGCCAAGAGAATGTCTTTCTGACAGTTTCAGAACAGGAGGCGGTGTAAAATGCAGGTGCGGACAACCAAAAACATACGCTTGTCTCTCTGAGCCTAACTAACTTGCAGAAAGAATGCAGTTCTAACAGTTTCAGAACATGAGCCGGTGTGAAAAGCAAGAGTTATGACCCAAACACATGCACTTGTCTCTCTGAGCCTTACTAAGTCACAGAGAGGACGCTCTTTTGACAGTTTCAATACCAGAGCCAGTGTAAAAAGCATGAGCAGGCGACCAAACACATACGCTTATCTCTCTGTGCTTAACTAACTTGTAGAAAGAACACAGTTCTAACTGTTTCAGAACTGAGCGGGTGTAAAAAGCAAGGTTTGTGACCCAAACACATACGCTTGTCTCTCTGATCCTAACTAATTCACAGAGAAGACGCGTTCTAACACTTTCAGAACATGAGCTGGTGTAAAAATCATGAGCAGGCGACCAAAAAAAATTCGCTTGTCTCTCTGAGCCTAACTAACTTGCAGAAAGAACGCAGTTCTAACTGTTTCAGAACATGAGACGGTGTGAAAAGCAAGAATTGTGACCCAAACACGTGCGCTTGTCTCTCTGAGCCTCACTAATTCACAGAGAGGACACTCTTTTGAAAGTTTCAATACGGGACCCAGTGTAAAAAGCATAAGCAGGCGACCAAACATGTACGCTTATGTCTTGTTGCCTAAATAACTGGCCAAGAGAATGCCTTTCTGATACTTTCAGAACAGGAGCCGGTGTAAAATGCAGGTGCAGACAACCAAACATATACGCTTGTCTCTCTGAGCCTCACTAATTCACAGAGAGGACGAGTTCTTACAGTTCCAGAACATGAGCCGGTGTAAAAGGCATGAGCAGGCGACCAAATACATACACTTGTCTCTCAGAGCCTACTTAATGTTAGAAAAAGACTTTCGTTTCGAAATTCGTTTCTGTGCGTTTCAGATGCCAAACAGGTGAAAAGAAGAAAAAACAAGCTTTTAATTACACACCCTTGTCTTTTTGCCTTTTTTGATTATAACAATTTTGGAAATTGCTATTCTCAATGTTTTATGTGAGATTCTAATAGAAAAAGAAGAAAAACTTATAAAAACACATATATTGAATTTTTGAGTCTAACTTGCCCTGAACAGTCGTTTCTGAGCGTTTCAGAGGCTAAACAGTTGAAAATAAGCCAAAACAAGCTTCTCATGACACACACTTGTCTTTTTGCCTGTTTTGATCATAATTCGCTTGGAAATGGCTATTCTCAACGTTTTATGTGAGATTCTAATAAAAAAAGAAGAAAAACTTATAAAAACACATATATTGAATTTTTGAGTCTAACTTGCCCTGAACAGTCGTTTCTCAGTGTTTCAGACGCTAAACAGGTGAAAATAAGCAAAAACAAGCTTTTCATTACACACACTTGTCTTTTTGCCTGTTTTGATCATAACTCGATTGGAAATGGCTAGTTTCATAAGAATTTCTGATTTAAAAAAAGAAGAAAACGTTATGAAAAAAATACACATACTTCAAGATTTTATGTGATCCTCCAATGATATCCATCCAAATATCATACCATTATATACACAATGGATCAATTCAGAGGTTGAAATTTTGGGGCTTTTATGTCACAACGTCACACAAAGAAGTGTATATCTCTGCTTCTGAATATACTATTTTCCTATAACTTCTTTCACATACAATCATCAGATATGACTTGTTCTGAATGTATATGTGCATTTTGGGGGCACCCTTATGCCAAAATGACCTCTTTTTGTAATCCATTATCATTTGATTTCCTGCATATTCAAATTATATATAATGAAAAGCATGCATATCAGCACAGATTGCAGTGTTTCCCCTAGGTTGACTGACCTGGCCCTGGCTGGGGAGGTCGATTAGCACATTTCTCTGTTCTCTGTTTAGCATCTTTCAGGCTCAATGCCTAGCAAGAGCAGTTGGGGAAACAGACATTACTTTTCTTGGTCTTGACAAGCTGCAGCATTTATTAACTGACACTGTACATTTACTACCAGATTGTTACAGCTTACTGCTAACCTTTTCTTCTGCTCCGCTTGCATTCACCATCACTTTTCTGATGCTCGCTCTATCGCTTATCACCATGGATGTATAAAGAGAACTGGATACAGGAAGAGTGCCAGGCTTTGAAGCAAATTTGACATAGTGGCCAAAGTACGTAATCATATGATGCACACTGGCCCAAAAATTCTTTTTCTCAAAGACTTGTGAAAAAGACGTGGTACTTTTTTTTGAGAATCACAACCCCCGCGAGTCACTATCAGGATTTGAGCCATGAGACCCCAGAATGAAGTGGAGCTGCTTCATAGACAATGAATGTGAAACTAATTTCATAGTCAAGTAATTTTTAAAATACCCAAGTAAGCTTTATTCTTGTCTTGCCGATCTTGAGCGATCCTTGGAGGAGAGACTTCAGTGAAGCATGTGAAATACGTGAGTTGATAACAACTACAGTCATTGCATTACTGCAATTAAATCTCTGTGAGTAAAAGGCCAATAAGAGTAATTTAATTCATGCAAAAGATGGGTAGACAATATTTGGGGCTTTTAAAACAATATGGTAGAGATTCATTTGTCTCCATAGCTGCGTTCTCACTGAGAGAACGCCACTCTGACGGTTTCAGAACAGGAGCTGGAGTTAAGTCCAGGACCGGGAACCCAAGCACACACACTTGTGTCTCTGAGCCTAACTAACTTACAGAAAGAACGCAGTTCTAACTGTTTCAGAACATGAGACGGTGTGAAAAGCAAGAGTTGTGACCCAAACACCAAAAACATACGCTTGTCTCTCTGAGCCTAACTAACTTACAGAAAGAACGCAGTTCTAACAGTTTCAGAAATGAGCGGGTGTAAAAAGCAAGGGTTGTGACCCAAACACATACGCCTGTCTCTCTGATCCTTACTAATTCACAGAGAAGACGCGTTCGAACACTTTCAGAACATGAGCTGGTGAAAAAATCATGAGCAGGCGACCAAAAAAATACGCTTGTCTCTCTGAGCCTAACTAACTTGCAGAAAGAACGCAGTTCTAAGTGTTTCAGAACATGAGCCATGTGAAAAGCAAGAGTTGTGACTCAAACACATGCGCTTGTCTCTCTGAGCCTTATTGATTCACAGGGAGGACGCTCTTTTGACAGTTTCAATACTGGAGCCAGTGTAAAAAGTATTAGCAGGCGACCAAACACATACGCTTATCTCTCTGTGCCTAAATAACTGGCCAATAAAATGCCTTTCTGAAACTTTCAGAACAGGAGCCGGTGTAAAATGCAGGTGCAGACAACCAAACATATACGCTTGTCTCTCTGAGCCTCACTAATTCACAGAGGGGACGAGTTCTTACAGTTCCAGAACGAGCCGGTGTAAAAGGCATGAGCAGGTGACCAAATACATACACTTGTCTCTCAGAGCCTACTTAATGTTAGAAAAAGACTTTCGTTTCTGTGCGTTTCAGATGCCAAACAGGTGAAAAGAAGAAAAAACAAGCTTTTAATTACACACCCTTTTTGCCTTTTTTGATTATAAATATTTTGGAAATGGCTATTCTCAACGTTTTATGTGAGATTCTATTAGAAAAAGAAGAAAGACTCATGATAATACATATGCTTCAGTTTTGAGTCTAACTTGCCCTGAACAAATAAGCAAAAACAAGCTTTTCATTACACACACTTGTCTTTTTGCCTGTTTTGATCATAACTCGCTTGGAAATGGCTATTCTCAACGTTCTATAATAGAATCTGATATAAAAAGAAGAAAAACTTATGAAAACACATATGCTTCAGTTTTGAGTCTCATTTGCCCTGATCAGTCGTTTCTGAGTGTTTCAGACGCTAAACAGTTGAAATTAAGCCAAAACAAGCTTTTCATGACACACACTTGTCTTTTTGCCTGTTTTGATCATAACTCGCTTGGAAATGGCTATTCTAAACGTTTTATGTGAGATTCTAATAGAAAATGAAGAAAAACTTATAAAAACACATATATTGAATTTTTGAGTCTAACTTGCCCTGAACAGTCATTTCTGAGCGTTTCAGACGCTAAACAGTTGAAAATAAGCAAAAACAAGCTTTTCATTACACACACTTGTCTTTTTGCCTGTTTTGATCATAACTCGCTTGGAAATGGCTAGTTTCATAAGAATTTCTGATTTAAAAAAAGAAGAAAACGTTATGAAAAAAATACACATACTTCAAGATTTTACGTGATCCTCCAATGATATCCATCCAAATATCATACCATTATATACATAATGGATCAATTCAGAGGTTGAAATTCTGGGGCCTTCATGTCACAACGAGAAGTGTATATCTCTGCTTCTGAATATACTATTTTCCTATAACTTCTTTCACATACAATCATCAGATATGACTTGTTCTGAATGTATATGTGCATTTTGGGGGCACCCTTATGCCAAAATCACCTCTTTTTGTAATCCATTATCATTTGATTTCCTGCATATTCAAATTATATATAATGAAAAGCATGCATATCAGCACAGATTGCAGTGTTTCCCCTAGGTTGACTGACCTGGCCCTGGCTGGGGAGGTCGATTAGCACATTTCTCTGTTCTCTGTTTAGCATCTTTCAGGCTCAATGCCTAGCAAGAGCAGTTGGGGAAACAGACATTACTTTTCTTGGTCTTGACAAGCTGCAGCATTTATCAACTGACACTGTACATTTACTACCAGATTGTTACAGCTTACTGCTAACCTTTTCTTCTGCTCCGCTTGCATTCACCATCACTTTTCTGATGCTCACTCTATCACTTATCGCCATGGATGTATAAAGAGAACTGGATACAGGAAGAGTGCCAGGCTTTGAAGCAAATTTGACATAGTGGCCAAAGTGCGTAATCACATGATGCACACTGGCCCAAAAATTCTTTTTCTCAAAGACTTGTGAAAAAGACGTGGTACTTTTTTTGAGAATCACAACCCCCGCGAGTCACTAACCCCCGCGAGTCACTATCAGGATTTGAGCCATTTGGTCGATCACATTTCAAAAGCCTAGAAGAACCACAACCATTGAATTGTTTCATCACCATTAAAGTTAGCTAAACCATTCTCATGAGTATATTGGCTCAAAGCATTCAGAACAAAAATGTGTGAAACTATGGACTCTTGTTCCAAGTTCCTGCCCATGCCTTTTTGCCTCCCAAATGCCACACACATTTGAATAGCAATTTCAGCATTTGGTTAGTATTAATTCTTTTACAATTTGATTCATCTTTGACTCCTGGAATGATGTCCAACAGCTCTAATTCAAACAGCTGCACACAACACTGGTTGATATCACTGTGGCTAGCTAGCAAACATTAGCTAACTGCAAGCTAACATAAAGAGTGACCTAAGCAGTAAAAATGGAGACTATATATAAACTATATAAATATAAATTATATTTTGTCATCATAGATACTACACATATGTCTCAGGGGCAATTTATACTCATTTTAGATGCAAATACACCCACTTTGAGTGAAAAATTTGTCAAAAAAATTAGGTTTGTATGGGGCTATCGGAAATAAAATTTGACATTGAAATCAGACCCTGCAATTAAAAAAAAAAAAAAAGTGTATTATCATTGAAAAACGTTCCACTGAAAAATAAAACGCTCTAAAACTTTTAACTAAAATTACAATCTGTCAATCTTATTAGGGCTAGAGCACTGAACGGTGCGAAGGCCCTGTATTTGTAGTGATTATTATTATTATTATCATTATCATTATTATTATTATCATCATCATTATTATTATTATTATTCCGAAACAAACGCATTTTTGACAGCCGTTTTGACGACCGTTCGAAAACTCGTGAAATTTTGCACATTTGTCACTGCGCCCCCTAGAAAATTAGGAAAATTGAGCACCTCAACCCAGATTGTCATAGAAGTAAGATGCGACACATCCTTCGCCATGACATACGATGCTGTTTTCCAGGGAGAGGGGATGGCTCTACAGCCACTAAACTTGACACACATGTCTAGAGTGATGTTAGCTAAAACTCCTTTGTAGTTCATTTGAATGGGTGTGGCAAAATGGCTCAACAGCGATCCCTTGAAAATTTCAAAGTTGAAGCCCCGCCTACCAGATTAACGTAGAAAAATGAAATTCACAAGGCACATGTATAATGTCAAGATGCACAAAAAAGCCTCTTGGAGCCATATCAAGCTCCTACAGTCCAAGTCCTACAGGAAGTCCGCCATCTCTAAAAAACTGGTCAATTTTCGCCTTTTCTTGGCCATTTTGCATACCTTGTGTTTTAACAAACTCCTCCTACAGGATTCATCGTAAGGACTCCAAAATCAGTGTGTGTCATCTAGACTAGTGTATGATCAAAAGTTATCAAAAGATTTAGTGTACATTGAAGCGCTTGGCCGTGGTGTGGCCTTTAGTTTTGATGTTTCGTCATTACAGAGGAAATTGCTATAACTTTAGTGTACATGGTGGGATCTGCCTGAAACTTTACAGGTCCAGGCCTGAGCACATCCACATTACAATATTCAATCAGTGATGCAAACTGGCTCCATAGCGCCCCCATAACACAGTACAGGAAAGCAGCCCCAGCAGCAGGCAAATGAGTGGACAAAGGAAGTGATGTTTCTCTCCTTGCTCTGTCTGAAAGTAGCCCGACTGTGAAAACATCTACATGCCTGTGACAAAGGCTCTTCGACTGTGCCCGATGTTCACCGGGGTGTGAGGTCCCGATCATCGCTGCTTGCAGCTTTAATTCTATTTTGGTATTTTTTGCATTAAGATTAGTTTTTCAATGTCAATCATAAGATTTTTTTCTTCATGTCTTTACAATGTAAGTTTTTTTTCAATGCCACCGGTTCTCAGTTTCAACTTATTGTCACCGTTTTGATGTCAGTACCCAGCATGCCTTACGATGCGACGTGTGTGTTTACATGTGAGGTATTTATTCCGTTTGGTTTCTCAAATGCCGCGATCTCCACAAAGCATTAGCTGAAGTCAGCAGCAGCGTGCTAGGTTCGACCTACTTGCTGGAGTAGTAAACTAGGCTTCATTACATAGGATTACATGGGATTTTACTGGCGTGAGTGACTGTTTTCCAGTTATTTGTTTTACCCCAGTTTGCATCACAAGCAAAAAGTCTTTTATTTTTAGAGTGAACTGCCTCACAAATGTTGTGTAATTGCAATATTACACTTGACTATTGATTTGTCATGTTATGTTTTGTTTTGTTTATTTTTTCATTTATTTGGGAAGGTGGTCCTCAGAATTTTTTTAAAAATCAGATGTGAGCCTTAAGCTACTAAAGACCTTTGATTGTTTTATTGAATAATCAATACATTTGTATGTTTTTGTTTATGTGAAATATGTAATCCTAATTAGATATTCACTCATTCGTGTAACGTAAAGTCATTTTAGGGATCAGACAAGGTAGGGATTTTGTGGCTCCAGGTGGGTTTTATATGGTGAGAAATGGGCTAAAATGGCTGAAGCTTGCTGACCCCTTGTCTAGCAGAACCTAGAAAATGAAGCAAGACAGGATTGAGCTGAGAGCTTGTTGAAAGCATTTTCCCACACCTGCACTGAGCTTGAGTTGAGCTTAATATTACCACACCAATCTGATCATCCACATCCACAGACATTAAGTAAAATACAAAATTAGGAACACTAGATCCTGGAAAACATGTTAGATCAGATCATTTATTTTTGTTGACATAGTTAATTAATTCAAAGTTAATCTATTTAAAACAACAACAAAAAACAAGGTATGAGCCAAACCATGGATTTGGAGAATTGTTATACCCCTAATAAATAGTGGTATTTATGACTCCTAACCATAGCCTATAGAGTGCCATTTTCTCATGACATGGCTTGAGACAACAAGTGTTAGAGTTTAAAGCGCTTCTTTCATGGTGACTTGACTTGACTTAATTGGCCTGTCTTGTTTGATGTTTAGCAATGAATTGACTTTGCTTACTTGAGTCTTAAACACAGTGACTTAGGATTTGCTTCAGCTTTTAAGGTTAAGACTTGAGACTAGCTTGTGACTTGCACATGTGTACCTCTCACATCTGTTATTTGTGAACATGAACTACTTCCTCCCAAAGCCACAAACCAGAGGCATGAGACCCCAGAATGAAGTGGAGCTGCTTCATAGACAATGAATGTGAAACTAATTTCATAGTCATTTTTAAAATACCCAAGTAAGCTTTATTCTTGTCTTGCCTTTCATATCTGAAAAACCAGTTGTACCTTTACATAACTGCTATATGAAAATGTCCACAGTGAAACATTATAATGGATGATGATATTGAATGGGATAAATTACTGCATTTTACTGTCATTTTGTTGAGTTTCTCTCCTCTCTTCTTTTTCACCACAGACGGGGCTTAGCGATCCTTGGAGGAGAGACTTCAGTGAAGCATGTGAAATACGTGAGTTGATAACAACTACAGTCATTGCATTACTGCAATTAAATCTCTGTGAGTAAAAGGCCAATAAGAATAATTTAATTCATGCAAAAGATGGGTAGACAATATTTGGGGCTTTTAAAACAATATGGTAGAGATTCATTTGTCTCCATAGCTGCGTTCTCACTGAGAGAACGCCACTCTGACGGTTTCAGAACAGGAGCTAGAGTAAAGTCCAGGACCGGAAACCCAAGCACACACACTTGTATCTCTGAGCCTAACTGACTTACAGAAAGAACACAGTTCTAAATGTTTCAGGACATGAGCTGGTGTGAAAAGCAAGAGTTGTGACCCAAACACATGCGCTTGTCTCTCTGAGCCTCACTAATTCACAGAGAGGACGCTCTTTTGAGAGTTTAAATAACGGAGCCAGTGTAAAAAGTATGAGCAGGCGACCAAACACATACGCTTATGTCTCGTTGCCTAAATAGCTGGCCAAGAGAATGCCTTTCTGATACTTTCAGGACAGGAGCCGATGTAAAATGCAGGTGCGGACAACCAAAAACATACGCTTGTCTCTCTGAGCCTAACTAACTTGCAGAAAGAATGCAGTTATAACTGTTTCAGAACATGAGCCGGCGTGAAAAGCAAGAGTTTTGACCCAAATACATGCGCTTGTCTCTCTGAGCCTTACTAAGTCACAGAGAGGACGCTCTTTTGACAGTTTCAATACCAGAGCCAGTGTAAAAAGCAGGAGCAGGCGACATAGCACATATGCTTGTCTCTCTGAGCCTGGCTAACTAACTGGCCAAGAGAATGTCTTTGTGACAGTTTCAGAACAGGAGGCGGTGTAAAATGCAGGTGCGGACAGCCAAAAACATACGCTTTTCTCTCTGAGCCTAACTAACTTGCAGAAAGAACGCAGTTCTAACTGTTTCAGAACACGAGCCGGTGTGAAAAGCAAGAGTTATGACCCAAACACTTGTCTCTCTGAGCCTTACTAATTCACAGAGAGGACACTCTTTTGAAAGTTTCAATACAGGTGCCAGTGTAAAACACATGAGCAGGCGACAAAACACAGACGCTTATCTCTCTGTGCCTAAGTAACTGACCAAGACAATGCCTTTCTGATACTTTCAGAACAGTAGCTGGTGTAAAATGCAGGTGCAGACAACCAAACACACACGCTTGTCTCTCTGAGCCTAACTAACTTGCAGAAAAAACGCAGTTCTAACTGTTTCAGAACTGAGCCGGTGTGAAAAGCAAGAGTTGTGACCCAAACACATGCGCTTGTCTCTCTGAGCCTAACTAATTTGTAGAAAGAACGCATTTCTAACTGTTTCAGAACTGAACGGGTGTAAAAAGCAAGGGTTGTGACCCAAACACATACGCCTGTCTCTCTGATCCTTACTAATTCACAGAGAAGACGCGTTCTCACACTTTCAGAACATGAGCTGGTGTAAAAATCATGAGCAGGCGACCAAAAAAATACGCTTGTCTCTCTGAGCCAGACTAACTTGCAGAAAGAACGCAGTCCTAACTGTTTCAGAACATGAGCCGGTGTGAAAAGCAAGAGTTGTGACCCAAACACATACGATTGTCTCTCTGAGCCTTACTAATTCACAGAGAGGACGCTCTTTTGACAGTTTCAATACCGGAGCCAGTGTAAAAAGCAGGAGCAGGCGACATAGCACATATGCTTGTCTCTCTGAGCCTGGCTAACTAACTGGCCAAGAGAATGTCTTTGTGACAGTTTCAGAACAGGAGGCGGTGTAAAATGCAGGTGCGGACAACCAAAAACATACGCTTTTCTCTCTGAGCCTAACTAACTTGCAGAAAGAACGCAGTTCTAACTGTTTCAGAACACGAGCCGGTGTGAAAAGCAAGAGTTATGACCCAAACACTTGTCTCTCTGAGTCTTACTAATTCACAGAGAGGATACTCTTTTGAAAGTTTCAATACAGGTGCCAGTGTAAAACACATGAGCAGGCGACAAAACACAGACGCTTATCTCTCTGTGCCTAAGTAACTGACCAAGACAATGCCTTTCTGATACTTTCAGAACAGTAGCTGGTGTAAAATGCAGGTGCAGACAACCAAACACACACGCTTGTCTCTCTGAGCCTAACTAACTTGCAGAAAAAACGCAGTTCTAACTGTTTCAGAACTGAGCCGGTGTGAAAAGCAAGAGTTGTGACCCAAACACATGCGCTTGTCTCTCTGAGCATCACTAATTCACAGAGAGGACGCTCTTTTGAAAGTTTCAATACCGGAGCCAGTGTAAAATGCATGAGCAGGTGACCAAACACATACGCTTATCTCTCTGTACCTAAATAACTGGCCAAGAGAATTTCAGAACAGGAGCGGGTGTAAAATGCAGGTGCGGACAAACAAACATATACGCTTGTCTCTCTGAGCCTAACTAAATTGCAGAAAGAACGCAGTTTCACAACATGAGCCGGTGTGAAAATCAAGAGTTGTGACCCAAACACATGCACTTGTCTCTCTGAGCCTTACTAATTCACAGGGAGGATGCACTTTTGGCAGTCTCAATACCAGAGCCGGTGTTAAAATCATGAGCAGGTGACCAAACACATACGCTTATCTCTCTGTGCCTAAATAACTGACCAAGAGAATGCCTTTCTGACACTTTCAGAACAGGAGCCGGTGTAAAATGCAGGTGCGGATAACCAAAAACATACGCTTTTCTCTCTGAGCCTAATTAAATTGCAGAAAGAACGCAGTTCTAACTGTTTCAGAACATGAGCCGGTGTGAAAAGCAAGAGTTGTGACCCAAACACATACGCTTGTCTCTCTGAGCCTTACTAATTCACAGAGAGGATGCTCTTTTGAAAATTTCAATACTGGAGCCAGTGTAAAAGGCATGAGCAGGCGACCAAATACATACACTTGTCTCTCAGAGCCTACTTAATGTTAGAAAAAGACTTTCGATTCTGTGCGTTTCAGACGCTTAACAGGTGAAAATAAGCAAAGACAAGCTTTTCATTACCCACACTTGTCTTTTTGCCTGTTTTGATCATAATTCGCTTGGAAATGGCTATTCTCAACGTTTTATGTGAGATTCTAATAGAAAAAGCAGAAAAACTTATAAAAACACATATGCTTCAGTTTTGAGTCTCACTTGCCCTGAACAGTCGTTTTATGCGTTTCAGACGCTAAACAGTTGAAAATAAGCAAAAACAAGCTTTTCATTACACATACTTGTCTTTTTGCCTGTTTCGATCATAACTCGCTTGGAAATGGCTATTCTCAACGTTTTATGATAGAATCTGATATAAAAAGCAGAAAAACCTATAAAAACACATATGCTTCAGTTTTGAGTCTAACTCGCACTAAACAGTCGTTTCTGAGTGTTTCAGACGCTAAACAGGTGTAAATAAGCAAAATCAAGTTTTTCATTACACACACTTGTCTTTTTGCCTGTTTTGATCATAACTCGCTTGGAAATAGCTATTCTCAACATTTTATGATAGAATCTGATATAAAAAGCAGAAAAACCTATAAAAACACATATGCTTCAGTTTTGAGTCTCACTTGCCCTGAACAGTCGTTTCTGAGTGTTTCAGATGCTAAACAGGTGTAAATAAGCAAAAACAAGCTTTTCATTACACACACTTGTCTTTTTGCCTGTTTTGATCATAACTCGCTTGGAAATGGCTATTCTCAACGTTTTTATAATAGAGTCTGATATAAAAAGAAGAAAAACTTATAAAAACACATATGCTTCAGTTTTGAGTCTCACTTGCCCTGAACAGTCGTTTCTGAGTGTTTCAGACGCTAAACAGGTGTAAATAAGCAAAAACAAGCTTTTCATTACACACACTTGTTTTTTGCCTGTTTTGATCATAACTCACTTGGAAATGGCTATTCTCAACGTTTTATGTGAGATTCTAATATAAAAAGAAGAAAAACTTATAAAAACACATATATTGCATTTTTGAGTCTAATTTGCCCTGAACAGTCGTTTCTGAGTGTTTCAGACGCTAAACAGGTGTAAATAAGCCAAAACAAGTTTTTCATTACACACACTTGTCTTTTTGCCTGTTTTGATCATAACTCGCTTGGAAATGGCTATTCTCAACGTTTTATGTGAGATTCTAATAGAAAAAGAAGAAAAACTTATACAAACACATATATTGCATTTTTGAGTCTAACTTGCCCTGAACAGTCGTTTCTATGCGTTTCAGACGCTAAACAGTTGAAAATAAGCAAAAACAAGCTTTTCATTACACACACTTGTCTTTTTGCCTGTTTTGATCATAACTCGCTTGGAAATGGCTATTCTCAACGTTGTATGTGAGATTCTAATAGAAAATGAAGAAAAACCTATAAAAACACATATGCTTCAGTATTGAGTCTAACTTGCCCTGAACAGTCGTTTCTCAGTG